>OY979766.1:45976891-47223342 GCA_963855975.1 Andrena chrysosceles | reverse complement strand
GGAACGAGAAAGGAAAGTGTTACGTTATGGCAACAAATACCAGCGATGTACCCCTAGACGTAGAGATAGAACCACAAACATTGGAGCCGTTTGAAATCTTCGGTTCATCAGACGAAGATTTTTACCCAGCTGTAGAACATCCGTCAAAATTCAAAACTAACCAAGATAGAATACAAAAAATCTTAGAAGCTCTAAACACAAAACATTTGAACACGGAGGAACTAGATTTCGTTATCAATTTAGTTAGAAAGAAGACGAAAACGGAGTGAAACGTTGGCGTCTGGTAATAGATTTTCGCGGCCTCAATGAAATAACAATTTCTGATAAGTATCCATTGCCTCAAATCACAGAGATCTTAGATCGATTAGGAGGAGCTAAATATTTTTCAGTCTTTGACCTCGCCAGCGGATTTCATCAAATTGAGATGGATCCGAAGGATAAAGCAAAAACAGCATTGACTACTCCAAATGGACATTACGAATTTTCTCGAATGCCTTTCGGATTAAAGAATGCACCACCCACCTTTCAACGCCTGATGGATCAAGCACTCACTGGACTTCAAGGAACAGACCTCTTTGTCTACTTGGACGACATAGTGATCTACGCATCATCGTTACAGGAACACAATATCAAAGTCAAAAAATTGTTAAACCGCCTTCGAGAACATGGATTAACCTTCCAGACCAACAAGTGCCAATTCCTGCGAAAGGAAGTTGCATACCTTGGACACATTATTTCAAAGGAAGGAGTAAGACCTGACCCCCGGAAATTAAAAGCTGTTCAAGATTTTCCAACACCCACAACGCAGAAGAACATTCAACAATTCTTGGGACTTGTTGGATATTACCGAAGATTCGTACCTAATTTCACCACAAAAGCAAAACCATTAATTAACTTATTAGGAAAAGGTATCAAATTTAAATGGACAGAAGAACAAGACGAGAGTTTTAAGCAATTACGCAACGAACTTTGTCAACAGCCCATATTACAATACCCTGATTTCAGTAAACCTTTCATTGTAACAACAGATGCATCTGATTTCGCAATTGGAGCTGTACTTAGCCAAGGGGAGATAGGAAACGACCTGCCGATTGCTTACGCCTCCCGCAGCCTAAATAAACCTGATAAGAATTATTCGGCTACGGAAAAGGAATGTTTGGCCATGGTTTACGCCGTAAGATACTTCAGGCCCTACATCTACGGAACCCCATTTACCCTCGTTACAGATCACAGACCACTTGTCTGGTTACATTCTGTCAAGGACCCAACTTCTAGACTTATGAAGTGGAAGCTCCGTCTTTTAGAATACGAGTACCAGGTTGTCCATAAATCCGGAAAGACGAATAAGAACGCAGACGCATTATCGCGCAACCCCACATCTGCCTGCCTACCACTTATTCCACGAGAGCTCCAGGATCCCGACTTCAAAGTCCAGGTACCGAAAACTGACGCCAACATCGAAACAATCGGACACCGCATACGACAGTTACGACGAGATAGAGAAAACCGACCCAAGTACCGAGAGACAAGCAGCAGCTCAGATGAAATAGAAGAAACCGCACGTGGGAACGTTCAACATTCTCCAATAATACACAAGAACCGATCTTTTCCCAGCTTATCTTAAGAGGTAACCATGCCAGATGAACGTCAGGAAACCATAAACAGTTTTTCGCCCGCAGCAAACTCCACTCAAATCGTCCCTCTAGATAAGGACCAGACCGTCTTTGACAATCTAATATCCTTTGAGGAGCCGCTCGAAAATACTGTAATAGAAAATGCAAGAAACATTCAACTTGATTTACTCAGTACCCCGCAAGTATCATCGGAAGTCATGGAGGAACCTTTACAACCCTCAATAAACCAGCTTCTTTGATAATATTAAAAGAGTAGACATGCTTAACGGCCTGCAAAATCTTCGACACACTTTGGATCAGAATCAGATTAAATCATTTCGGATCTCTGCCACGGGGGACCTTCACAAAATACCATCTAACGAATTCGTCAAGATTTTAGAAGAGGTTTTCATAGGAACAGGCCTGCAGATTATTCTATGCAACTGTATCATCACCGCACCATCCGAAGAAGACAAACAGCACATCATCAGCGAAGCTCATGACAGTTTAATCGGAGGACATAAAGGAGTAACGAAGACATACAAACGCATTCGATCAAAATTCCATTGGCCACAAATGCGCAACGTCATTCAAGATTATATCCGAAAATGCCAGAGTTGTCAAGAACAGAAATTAGTCCGAGCAAAAACTCGTCAGCCAATGTTAATCACCGACACACCTATAGGAGCCTTTGACAAAATTTCCTTGGATACAGTAGGACCTTTACCAATTACACCCAGTGGGAACAGGCATATTCTCACCATTCAAGATAACTTAACGAAATATTGTGTAGCCGTAGCAATACCTAACATTCGAGCTGCTACAATTGCAGATGCTTTCGCTAGACATTTTATCGCGATTTACGGTACACCTCGCGCAATACTAACAGACAAAGGAACAAGCTTCATCGGAACACTTATGACCAATCTATCTGAAATATTTAAAATCAGGCAAATCACAACCTCGGGATATAGACCACAAACCAACGGATCTTTGGAACGAAGTCACATCGTCCTCACCGAATACCTCAAGCATTACATGGATAATTATGAAGACTGGGATTTATTAATACCGTTCGCAATGTTCTCTTACAATACATCTGTTCACGAAGCAACAAATTTCACCCCATACGAATTAATCTTTGGAAAGCCAGCTCGAGAACCAAGCTCTTTTCCAAGTGGCGAAAAATTAAAGTCATTTGGAGACTACTTAGTAGAATTAATAACACACGTGACTAATATTCGGAATATAGCCGCAGATAATCTAAATAAAGCAAAAATCCGTTCAAAAGGTTATTATGATAATCGTGCAAGACCAGCAACGTTTAACGTAGATGATTTTGTTTACGTACTCAAGGAACCTCGCACTAGTAAATTTGATCCACATTACATTGGACCGTACCAAATAGTAGACGTAACAGACTTGAATAATGTAGTACTACGAACGAACGATAAATTAATCACGAAACATCAGGACAAATTAAAACATGCCTACTCTTCATTCACAGCCGAAAACCAATCATGATTTTCGCATATTTGCTCCTGTTGCCTCTCACTATCATTTGTGATGATCGGACCATAACACCACTTGAAGGAGACACCGGACTCTTCTACGAAAAATTACCCGACATAAGGACCTTCCAATCACAATGGCGCCTAGTCACATCTTTAGATGTTACTCGGTATCTCAGCTATGCTCCACATGTGAAACACCGTATCTCAACGATGAATCAACTATGCAGTCGTCATGATTCAATCAACTGCCTCAGCAAGGAATTAGGACCTCGATTAATCAAAAAAGAAGAAAACACCATGCGTTACAGCAATCTGATACGCACTGCAATAGGTGACACTACCCATCTTAAAACACCATCCCCACGGCGTAGCGTACCTTTTGGATTCATCGGCTCTATCAGTAAAATGTTATTCGGAACTTTATCGCAAGAGGACGCTGAATACTACAACCATGAATTAAACAAAATCTACAAGGATCAGCGGGAAATTACCGAAATAATAGCTAACCAGACACACATCATAAAGGGAGAATTTTCAATTACGCACGCAAGGCTAGGTAATTTAACTAAGACTATGTCCCAACTAGCAAAAACGATGGTCTTACACTCAGAAGCATTTCAAGAGACGCAATCGGACATCAGCAAACTACGTTTCGAAGCAACCATCAGAGACTCCGTAATCGAAGTCGAAAGAGGTTTAGATGATTATAATACCAACTTACTGCTATTAATAGATGCAAGCCTACTAGCGAAGCAAGGAATTCTACACCCCGCTATCCTCGCACCTGAGCAATTATTGAGATCAGCTCAAAGAATTAAGGAAACACTCGCATACGAATTTCCTTTAACACCTGAGGAATTACTCACAGAGCAAATCGAAAAAATAACAAATTTAAACGTAATCTTCACGAGAGGAAGAATACTCTTTGAACTCACCATACCTCTTTTAGAACGTAAAACGTACAATTTATACAAAATATACCCTTGCCCATCGACACACAATCTTGGAACAGAAAAAGTAATCTCATATATCCAGCCACAAATCCAGTTTATTGCAGTCTCACCAGACGAACAACAATATTTTTCCCCAACGGAATAATACTTGAAAACATGCCGGTTTCATCACAATCAATTTTTGGGACCTGCTACACTGCCGGTATATCAAGCAGATCGACAACCAACCTGCGAATCTATGTTGTTATTAAACCCGACTTCGATAAATTGGAACACCTGTACCATTAAATTGACCACACAAGTAAAACCGTACTGGCAGACCTTAAATACACCAGCTACGTGGCTTTACTTTATGCCAGAAAATAAAAAGGCACAAATTTATTGCAAAGGAAAGAAACCCGTAACGCAAAATATCATTGCCGTTGGAATCTTTAAATTAAAACCAGGTTGCCAAGCAACAATAGACTCCGTACAACTAAAATCACTGAAAACCATTGACACTTTGCAAAACATTGAATACTACCCCTCTAAATCTTATAATTTATCAATAATTATACCAGAGGTAACCGAACATCACTTCGAAGCTTTGAAAGTGAACGAGCAGAAACCTACAAAATGGGAGGATCTGCCAACAGCACTATCACTTACAGAAATAGAACAACGAGCTAGAAATTTTGCAACTCATCAAACATCCATTCGACAAGTACAAATCTCAACCTTTTCCTCCATTGGAAGCATAATAGTAATACTGATCATAGTAAATATAATATTGATCATGAAACGCAAATCTCGCCAGCATAATAATAAAACAGAATCTCCAAAAGAGAACCAGGAAATGCCAATGAATACACCAAGTACATCCGAAAATCACAGCCCGTGCGCCACCATCTTCTAGAGGGATGAAACTACTCACACGAGAAACCCTCTCTGGCACGTATAGCTTCAGGGTGGGGAGCGAGATAAGGGTTCCTTCCCTATAAAAGCTGGGCATCAGGCCCCTTAACTCAGTACTAATCCAGCCTCCATGTCTAAGAACATTGCCACACAAACCACACCGAACGAAGGTACAAGGACCGTCGCAGTACAAACAGGATATCACGGTTCTTGGGAATCATTACCCCGAATAGGTACTGTACTTACATCAAGGCCGTACAGTTGCATCACCAGAGGACTCGTCCGAAAAGGCCGAAGCTGTTCGACCCGCAAGATCACATCTAAGGCAGTGGGGACTCAAACAACTAACAAAAACGCCCCAAAGCGTATTCCGGATTGGCTGGACATCAAGGAGGTGACGGACGAAAACATCAGAGACTGGATACCGGGGGAGCAGATCACCACGAAGAAACGCAAACATGAGGACCCTCTCGGTGCGCGATTTCGGTGAAACATGCCGCTGCCTGGTAATGTACGTGGAGGACCCCACCACCTTCTGGGTCTGTTTGGATAAATACGCGGAGGCAGCGAAGGTTGTGTTTCGCGAGTTGCACAATTTTATGGTGTCCAGACAGCATTTATGCTTGCCAACGATAGACAGTATTAAGCCAGGACGACTCGTGACCGTGAGATTGTCTCGGAAGAGATGGGTTCGTGGCGAGGTCATCGCAGTTAATGGAACTACCTGCACCACCTTCCTGGGCGACTACGGCATCGCCATGGACGGCCCTGTCACGGAGCTACGGTCCCTGGCATCCCGGTTCCATGCTCTCGCATGGCTAACAACTAGGATTCAGCTGAGGGGCGTAAAACTACGTTCCTGCAGAGCGCTCCAGAGGACCAAGCAAATCGCGGAGGTGGTCATGGCGAGAAGGAAGGGCCTCCTCTCAGACATACAACCTACACTGGACGGCCTCACGGCCACGCTGACGCTCGACCGGTTAACCGGGCAACCACCACTGGACGTCATCGAGCACTGGCTACAGATCGGCTACGTAGTGCCCAGCGACGAATAAAACTTCCACACCCTACAACACCTAACGATAAGTACACTACACTACACTACACCCGACAATTCTCTTTTAGACTTTTCTCATAAAATGATTTTGGAGCGTTTTTCCTTCTTTTGAGAAAGCATCACGTAAATCGCGATGTTTCGTCTTGGGGAGGGAGATGTTACGTATGTGGAATTTTTCCCATACGCTGCTCTCAACCGTTTCTTGAGCTCGCGTCTACGAAGGGAAAACGCCCTAAAATCCTTTTTGTTTATCACATACCACTAATGGGGGTCGTGATCTCGACCATCTGGATCACGACCATGGGAACGGGAATGACACGACGACGACCCCGAAAGATCTCCTTATATGGAAACTTCTAACGAACCCCCACTCATTTTCGGGACTATATAAACCCTTTGGTTTCAACCCTCGTCGGTTCAAAGCTATAGAGTCACGCGTAAAGTCACGTCGTGTCACGCTCGTACAGAGTTGGTTATATCCAGCAAGATCGGGCTAAAGTCTCCATCGGAATCATAGTTAACCTCATAGAATCCGCGAGTTCGGTTTATATTCTATTTGGCACTTGGAAATAGCCACTCGTACGCCCCGCATCGCCAGTGCGTCAACACCGTGCAATTAGTGGTAACACACACATTTTATTTAATATTTAATCGCGACACTTACATTTGTACAATAACTAATTATTGAATATACGAATGGTGTTCACTTGTAAATCGAGTCGATTACGTTAAACCCATCTTTTACCCAGCGATCCTTATAATATTAGTAGCACTCACCCACTGATATAACTTTACCGCTCGAGTTGTATCAAATATTAATTAAGAGTTACGAGGCATTACTAACATTTCCTGCGACTCCCTGATTTCGCATCAGGTTCGTTCGCAACCCTTTACCAAAACAAGCCATCTTCTCCAACCCAGTGGCTCCCCGATTTCGCATCAGGTTCGTCCACGAAAACTCACCCTTCCTACGGCTCCCTGATTTCGCATCAGGTTCGTCCGTATCCTACAGCTCCCTGATTTCGCATCAGGTTCGTCTGTAAGTCTACCAACTTCCGAACAGCTCCCTGGTTTCGCACCAGGTTCGTCTGTGAATAATCCATCCTCCTAACAGCTCCCTGGTTTCGCACCAGGTTCGTCTGTGAACTTCATCCTAGTGACTCCCCGATTTCGCATCGGGTTCGTTCACGACGTTTCACCCTCCTGCGGCTCCCTGATTTCGAATCAGGTTCGTCCGCGTTTGACTCCATTCCTAGAGGCTCCCTGATTTCGCATCAGGTTCGTCCTCGCCGTCAATATTCCTAGCGGCTCCCTGATTTCGCATCAGGTTCGTCCGCGCACCTAACTAACAAATTCATAAACCGTATTCCTTGGGAAATACCCTTCTCGCCGGCCTCTCGCGTTGCCGCAGCCCCGGCTCGTAACAGAACTGGTGACAGCGGTGGGATGCTACTGCATTAGAATCGCCGTAAAATTTGGGTTTTTAAATACGTTAAAATCACTCGTAATTTATTATTGACAATATACTAGTTTTCGCTAGTCAAGTCACTTAGTAATTTTCAAAATGACAAGCGCACAGGCGAACGTCTCTTCTAACGACATTATGAACCTGACAGTTTCAATTGCAAACTCAATGTCACTCTTGACGCAACGGACATGTATACAGAACATTACTATGTCAATTCCAACCTTCGACGGTGAAAGTCCACCCTTGACGCGCTTTGCACAAAATGTGGAAGACGGGTTAACTTTGATTCCTGACGGTACGGAAGCTGAATATCTTGCGATAGTATTAACGAAACTGATCGGTCCGGCACGCAGGTGCACGTTAGAGCATAAATTCGATTCTGTTAAGAAATTAGTCCAACATTTGAAAAAGAGATTCGCGCCGGGAAGAAGTTTGTCATATTTTCAAGTCGAAATCGCGAAACTAAGCATTCGCGAAGGAGAAAGTCTGCGACAGTACGTCGACAGGACTAGCCATCTCGTTTATTGTGCGCGCGGAGCTATTCGGGAAAGGTATCTGGATCACGCTGAAGATTTCGTCAAAGAAATGGAAAAGGATGTTAAAGAAAACTTCATCGATGGTTTACCGGATCGAATTTCCTGGAAAGTGTCGGCTCAGACTCAAGACATCAAAACACTTGAAGAAGCTTACGACGCCGTGCTACAGATAGATAGAAAATTAAGAAATCGGCGACAGTCGCCCCGTAATGAATCACCCTCCAGGTGGTCTCGCCGAGACCATTACGCCGAAGATACTCGTCGTCACGACCGTGAAGTGTCGTACCCACTTTCTCCTAGTAGATACGACCAAAACAGGGATCGGTATACAAGAACATCTGGTTTTGAAGAGGAACGAGAAGGACGGACACGCACGACGGCCTGGACTTTGCGTCACCGGAGCCCCTCGAAATCCCCTTCTTATCGCTCCGACTCATCGTACGCAGATGATAGAGAAAAACAATATTCTATTTTAAAAAATCCCGATAAAGATCGCAAGCCGAGTTTATATTGCTGGCATTGCGGTACTGCCGGACATGACGGAAAATCCTGTAGGAAACAACCACGTAGTCCGAGATATCAACGAGACTCGCGAGATTCGTCCGTCGAGTCAAACAAGTGTTTAAACTTCGATCGTGCTCAACGTATAGGCGACACGATGAGCGGAAACAAAGAAGCTCGCCAAAAGACAGTCCGCTTCGAAGAGGAACCCTCATCAAGGAAGCACCTGCCCCACGCATCAACATCAAGGTTCCAGAATTGGAGTCAGGAACGGGAGAATTCCTAATCGATGGTGGAGCATCCGTTAATTTGGTAGTAATTAACGCCCTGGGAGAAAAAGCCGCGATAAACTCTCGGGAAGAAATCGAGTTAACCGGAATTACTACTAATCCAATTCATACTTTAGGAACCACAATTCTTCATATTCACGAAGCTCCTGCACTTTTCTATGTGGTAAAAGAGCTTGCAATAGAATCAGACGGACTTATAGGAAGCCCATTTTTAAAACAGGAAGAGGCCGAAATTTCCTATTATCATAGGACTTTGGTATTAAAAAATAAACCAACCCGACCTCTACGTTTTTCAAATTATCAAGACATACTTCAAACAAATGAACTACCGACGTCGACCAAACATCGTATCGAGCCCAGGACGTCGCAACAGATTGCTATAACAATAACAAACCCCAGGATTAAGGAAGGATATTTACCACGTATCAAGACCCTCGATCATCTTTACATAGGGGAAGCAGTTGTGAGGAACGAGAAAGGAAAGTGTTACGTTATGGCAACAAATACCAGCGATGTACCCCTAGACGTAGAGATAGAACCACAAACATTGGAGCCGTTTGAAATCTTCGGTTCATCAGACGAAGATTTTTACCCAGCTGTAGAACATCCGTCAAAATTCAAAACTAACCAAGATAGAATACAAAAAATCTTAGAAGCTCTAAACACAAAACATTTGAACACGGAGGAACTAGATTTCGTTATCAATTTAGTTAGAAAGAAGACGAAAACGGAGTGAAACGTTGGCGTCTGGTAATAGATTTTCGCGGCCTCAATGAAATAACAATTTCTGATAAGTATCCATTGCCTCAAATCACAGAGATCTTAGATCGATTAGGAGGAGCTAAATATTTTTCAGTCTTTGACCTCGCCAGCGGATTTCATCAAATTGAGATGGATCCGAAGGATAAAGCAAAAACAGCATTGACTACTCCAAATGGACATTACGAATTTTCTCGAATGCCTTTCGGATTAAAGAATGCACCACCCACCTTTCAACGCCTGATGGATCAAGCACTCACTGGACTTCAAGGAACAGACCTCTTTGTCTACTTGGACGACATAGTGATCTACGCATCATCGTTACAGGAACACAATATCAAAGTCAAAAAATTGTTAAACCGCCTTCGAGAACATGGATTAACCTTCCAGACCAACAAGTGCCAATTCCTGCGAAAGGAAGTTGCATACCTTGGACACATTATTTCAAAGGAAGGAGTAAGACCTGACCCCCGGAAATTAAAAGCTGTTCAAGATTTTCCAACACCCACAACGCAGAAGAACATTCAACAATTCTTGGGACTTGTTGGATATTACCGAAGATTCGTACCTAATTTCACCACAAAAGCAAAACCATTAATTAACTTATTAGGAAAAGGTATCAAATTTAAATGGACAGAAGAACAAGACGAGAGTTTTAAGCAATTACGCAACGAACTTTGTCAACAGCCCATATTACAATACCCTGATTTCAGTAAACCTTTCATTGTAACAACAGATGCATCTGATTTCGCAATTGGAGCTGTACTTAGCCAAGGGGAGATAGGAAACGACCTGCCGATTGCTTACGCCTCCCGCAGCCTAAATAAACCTGATAAGAATTATTCGGCTACGGAAAAGGAATGTTTGGCCATGGTTTACGCCGTAAGATACTTCAGGCCCTACATCTACGGAACCCCATTTACCCTCGTTACAGATCACAGACCACTTGTCTGGTTACATTCTGTCAAGGACCCAACTTCTAGACTTATGAAGTGGAAGCTCCGTCTTTTAGAATACGAGTACCAGGTTGTCCATAAATCCGGAAAGACGAATAAGAACGCAGACGCATTATCGCGCAACCCCACATCTGCCTGCCTACCACTTATTCCACGAGAGCTCCAGGATCCCGACTTCAAAGTCCAGGTACCGAAAACTGACGCCAACATCGAAACAATCGGACACCGCATACGACAGTTACGACGAGATAGAGAAAACCGACCCAAGTACCGAGAGACAAGCAGCAGCTCAGATGAAATAGAAGAAACCGCACGTGGGAACGTTCAACATTCTCCAATAATACACAAGAACCGATCTTTTCCCAGCTTATCTTAAGAGGTAACCATGCCAGATGAACGTCAGGAAACCATAAACAGTTTTTCGCCCGCAGCAAACTCCACTCAAATCGTCCCTCTAGATAAGGACCAGACCGTCTTTGACAATCTAATATCCTTTGAGGAGCCGCTCGAAAATACTGTAATAGAAAATGCAAGAAACATTCAACTTGATTTACTCAGTACCCCGCAAGTATCATCGGAAGTCATGGAGGAACCTTTACAACCCTCAATAAACCAGCTTCTTTGATAATATTAAAAGAGTAGACATGCTTAACGGCCTGCAAAATCTTCGACACACTTTGGATCAGAATCAGATTAAATCATTTCGGATCTCTGCCACGGGGGACCTTCACAAAATACCATCTAACGAATTCGTCAAGATTTTAGAAGAGGTTTTCATAGGAACAGGCCTGCAGATTATTCTATGCAACTGTATCATCACCGCACCATCCGAAGAAGACAAACAGCACATCATCAGCGAAGCTCATGACAGTTTAATCGGAGGACATAAAGGAGTAACGAAGACATACAAACGCATTCGATCAAAATTCCATTGGCCACAAATGCGCAACGTCATTCAAGATTATATCCGAAAATGCCAGAGTTGTCAAGAACAGAAATTAGTCCGAGCAAAAACTCGTCAGCCAATGTTAATCACCGACACACCTATAGGAGCCTTTGACAAAATTTCCTTGGATACAGTAAGACCTTTACCAATTACACCCAGTGGGAACAGGCATATTCTCACCATTCAAGATAACTTAACGAAATATTGTGTAGCCGTAGCAATACCTAACATTCGAGCTGCTACAATTGCAGATGCTTTCGCTAGACATTTTATCGCGATTTACGGTACACCTCGCGCAATACTAACAGACAAAGGAACAAGCTTCATCGGAACACTTATGACCAATCTATCTGAAATATTTAAAATCAGGCAAATCACAACCTCGGGATATAGACCACAAACCAACGGATCTTTGGAACGAAGTCACATCGTCCTCACCGAATACCTCAAGCATTACATGGATAATTATGAAGACTGGGATTTATTAATACCGTTCGCAATGTTCTCTTACAATACATCTGTTCACGAAGCAACAAATTTCACCCCATACGAATTAATCTTTGGAAAGCCAGCTCGAGAACCAAGCTCTTTTCCAAGTGGCGAAAAATTAAAGTCATTTGGAGACTACTTAGTAGAATTAATAACACACGTGACTAATATTCGGAATATAGCCGCAGATAATCTAAATAAAGCAAAAATCCGTTCAAAAGGTTATTATGATAATCGTGCAAGACCAGCAACGTTTAACGTAGATGATTTTGTTTACGTACTCAAGGAACCTCGCACTAGTAAATTTGATCCACATTACATTGGACCGTACCAAATAGTAGACGTAACAGACTTGAATAATGTAGTACTACGAACGAACGATAAATTAATCACGAAACATCAGGACAAATTAAAACATGCCTACTCTTCATTCACAGCCGAAAACCAATCATGATTTTCGCATATTTGCTCCTGTTGCCTCTCACTATCATTTGTGATGATCGGACCATAACACCACTTGAAGGAGACACCGGACTCTTCTACGAAAAATTACCCGACATAAGGACCTTCCAATCACAATGGCGCCTAGTCACATCTTTAGATGTTACTCGGTATCTCAGCTATGCTCCACATGTGAAACACCGTATCTCAACGATGAATCAACTATGCAGTCGTCATGATTCAATCAACTGCCTCAGCAAGGAATTAGGACCTCGATTAATCAAAAAAGAAGAAAACACCATGCGTTACAGCAATCTGATACGCACTGCAATAGGTGACACTACCCATCTTAAAACACCATCCCCACGGCGTAGCGTACCTTTTGGATTCATCGGCTCTATCAGTAAAATGTTATTCGGAACTTTATCGCAAGAGGACGCTGAATACTACAACCATGAATTAAACAAAATCTACAAGGATCAGCGGGAAATTACCGAAATAATAGCTAACCAGACACACATCTTAAAGGGAGAATTTTCAATTACGCACGCAAGGCTAGGTAATTTAACTAAGACTATGTCCCAACTAGCAAAAACGATGGTCTTACACTCAGAAGCATTTCAAGAGACGCAATCGGACATCAGCAAACTACGTTTCGAAGCAACCATCAGAGACTCCGTAATCGAAGTCGAAAGAGGTTTAGATGATTATAATACCAACTTACTGCTATTAATAGATGCAAGCCTACTAGCGAAGCAAGGAATTCTACACCCCGCTATCCTCGCACCTGAGCAATTATTGAGATCAGCTCAAAGAATTAAGGAAACACTCGCATACGAATTTCCTTTAACACCTGAGGAATTACTCACAGAGCAAATCGAAAAAATAACAAATTTAAACGTAATCTTCACGAGAGGAAGAATACTCTTTGAACTCACCATACCTCTTTTAGAACGTAAAACGTACAATTTATACAAAATATACCCTTGCCCATCGACACACAATCTTGGAACAGAAAAAGTAATCTCATATATCCAGCCACAAATCCAGTTTATTGCAGTCTCACCAGACGAACAACAATATTTTTCCCCAACGGAATAATACTTGAAAACATGCCGGTTTCATCACAATCAATTTTTGGGACCTGCTACACTGCCGGTATATCAAGCAGATCGACAACCAACCTGCGAATCTATGTTGTTATTAAACCCGACTTCGATAAATTGGAACACCTGTACCATTAAATTGACCACACAAGTAAAACCGTACTGGCAGACCTTAAATACACCAGCTACGTGGCTTTACTTTATGCCAGAAAATAAAAAGGCACAAATTTATTGCAAAGGAAAGAAACCCGTAACGCAAAATATCATTGCCGTTGGAATCTTTAAATTAAAACCAGGTTGCCAAGCAACAATAGACTCCGTACAACTAAAATCACTGAAAACCATTGACACTTTGCAAAACATTGAATACTACCCCTCTAAATCTTATAATTTATCAATAATTATACCAGAGGTAACCGAACATCACTTCGAAGCTTTGAAAGTGAACGAGCAGAAACCTACAAAATGGGAGGATCTGCCAACAGCACTATCACTTACAGAAATAGAACAACGAGCTAGAAATTTTGCAACTCATCAAACATCCATTCGACAAGTACAAATCTCAACCTTTTCCTCCATTGGAAGCATAATAGTAATACTGATCATAGTAAATATAATATTGATCATGAAACGCAAATCTCGCCAGCATAATAATAAAACAGAATCTCCAAAAGAGAACCAGGAAATGCCAATGAATACACCAAGTACATCCGAAAATCACAGCCCGTGCGCCACCATCTTCTAGAGGGATGAAACTACTCACACGAGAAACCCTCTCTGGCACGTATAGCTTCAGGGTGGGGAGCGAGATAAGGGTTCCTTCCCTATAAAAGCTGGGCATCAGGCCCCTTAACTCAGTACTAATCCAGCCTCCATGTCTAAGAACATTGCCACACAAACCACACCGAACGAAGGTACAAGGACCGTCGCAGTACAAACAGGATATCACGGTTCTTGGGAATCATTACCCCGAATAGGTACTGTACTTACATCAAGGCCGTACAGTTGCATCACCAGAGGACTCGTCCGAAAAGGCCGAAGCTGTTCGACCCGCAAGATCACATCTAAGGCAGTGGGGACTCAAACAACTAACAAAAACGCCCCAAAGCGTATTCCGGATTGGCTGGACATCAAGGAGGTGACGGACGAAAACATCAGAGACTGGATACCGGGGGAGCAGATCACCACGAAGAAACGCAAACATGAGGACCCTCTCGGTGCGCGATTTCGGTGAAACATGCCGCTGCCTGGTAATGTACGTGGAGGACCCCACCACCTTCTGGGTCTGTTTGGATAAATACGCGGAGGCAGCGAAGGTTGTGTTTCGCGAGTTGCACAATTTTATGGTGTCCAGACAGCATTTATGCTTGCCAACGATAGACAGTATTAAGCCAGGACGACTCGTGACCGTGAGATTGTCTCGGAAGAGATGGGTTCGTGGCGAGGTCATCGCAGTTAATGGAACTACCTGCACCACCTTCCTGGGCGACTACGGCATCGCCATGGACGGCCCTGTCACGGAGCTACGGTCCCTGGCATCCCGGTTCCATGCTCTCGCATGGCTAACAACTAGGATTCAGCTGAGGGGCGTAAAACTACGTTCCTGCAGAGCGCTCCAGAGGACCAAGCAAATCGCGGAGGTGGTCATGGCGAGAAGGAAGGGCCTCCTCTCAGACATACAACCTACACTGGACGGCCTCACGGCCACGCTGACGCTCGACCGGTTAACCGGGCAACCACCACTGGACGTCATCGAGCACTGGCTACAGATCGGCTACGTAGTGCCCAGCGACGAATAAAACTTCCACACCCTACAACACCTAACGATAAGTACACTACACTACACTACACCCGACAATTCTCTTTTAGACTTTTCTCATAAAATGATTTTGGAGCGTTTTTCCTTCTTTTGAGAAAGCATCACGTAAATCGCGATGTTTCGTCTTGGGGAGGGAGATGTTACGTATGTGGAATTTTTCCCATACGCTGCTCTCAACCGTTTCTTGAGCTCGCGTCTACGAAGGGAAAACGCCCTAAAATCCTTTTTGTTTATCACATACCACTAATGGGGGTCGTGATCTCGACCATCTGGATCACGACCATGGGAACGGGAATGACACGACGACGACCCCGAAAGATCTCCTTATATGGAAACTTCTAACGAACCCCCACTCATTTTCGGGACTATATAAACCCTTTGGTTTCAACCCTCGTCGGTTCAAAGCTATAGAGTCACGCGTAAAGTCACGTCGTGTCATGCTCGTACAGAGTTGGTTATATCCAGCAAGATCGGGCTAAAGTCTCCATCGGAATCATAGTTAACCTCATAGAATCCGCGAGTTCGGTTTATATTCTATTTGGCACTTGGAAATAGCCACTCGTACGCCCCGCATCGCCAGTGCGTCAACACCGTGCAATTAGTGGTAACACACACATTTTATTTAATATTTAATCGCGACACTTACATTTGTACAATAACTAATTATTGAATATACGAATGGTGTTCACTTGTAAATCGAGTCGATTACGTTAAACCCATCTTTTACCCAGCGATCCTTATAATATTAGTAGCACTCACCCACTGATATAACTTTACCGCTCGAGTTGTATCAAATATTAATTAAGAGTTACGAGGCATTACTAACATTTCCTGCGACTCCCTGATTTCGCATCAGGTTCGTTCGCAACCCTTTACCAAAACAAGCCATCTTCTCCAACCCAGTGGCTCCCCGATTTCGCATCAGGTTCGTCCACGAAAACTCACCCTTCCTACGGCTCCCTGATTTCGCATCAGGTTCGTCCGTATCCTACAGCTCCCTGATTTCGCATCAGGTTCGTCTGTAAGTCTACCAACTTCCGAACAGCTCCCTGGTTTCGCACCAGGTTCGTCTGTGAATAATCCATCCTCCTAACAGCTCCCTGGTTTCGCACCAGGTTCGTCTGTGAACTTCATCCTAGTGACTCCCCGATTTCGCATCGGGTTCGTTCACGACGTTTCACCCTCCTGCGGCTCCCTGATTTCGAATCAGGTTCGTCCGCGTTTGACTCCATTCCTAGAGGCTCCCTGATTTCGCATCAGGTTCGTCCTCGCCGTCAATATTCCTAGCGGCTCCCTGATTTCGCATCAGGTTCGTCCGCGCACCTAACTAACAAATTCATAAACCGTATTCCTTGGGAAATACCCTTCTCGCCGGCCTCTCGCGTTGCCGCAGCCCCGGCTCGTAACAGAACTGGTGACAGCGGTGGGATGCTACTGCATTAGAATCGCCGTAAAATTTGGGTTTTTAAATACGTTAAAATCACTCGTAATTTATTATTGACAATATACTAGTTTTCGCTAGTCAAGTCACTTAGTAATTTTCAAAATGACAAGCGCACAGGCGAACGTCTCTTCTAACGACATTATGAACCTGACAGTTTCAATTGCAAACTCAATGTCACTCTTGACGCAACGGACATGTATACAGAACATTACTATGTCAATTCCAACCTTCGACGGTGAAAGTCCACCCTTGACGCGCTTTGCACAAAATGTGGAAGACGGGTTAACTTTGATTCCTGACGGTACGGAAGCTGAATATCTTGCGATAGTATTAACGAAACTGATCGGTCCGGCACGCAGGTGCACGTTAGAGCATAAATTCGATTCTGTTAAGAAATTAGTCCAACATTTGAAAAAGAGATTCGCGCCGGGAAGAAGTTTGTCATATTTTCAAGTCGAAATCGCGAAACTAAGCATTCGCGAAGGAGAAAGTCTGCGACAGTACGTCGACAGGACTAGCCATCTCGTTTATTGTGCGCGCGGAGCTATTCGGGAAAGGTATCTGGATCACGCTGAAGATTTCGTCAAAGAAATGGAAAAGGATGTTAAAGAAAACTTCATCGATGGTTTACCGGATCGAATTTCCTGGAAAGTGTCGGCTCAGACTCAAGACATCAAAACACTTGAAGAAGCTTACGACGCCGTGCTACAGATAGATAGAAAATTAAGAAATCGGCGACAGTCGCCCCGTAATGAATCACCCTCCAGGTGGTCTCGCCGAGACCATTACGCCGAAGATACTCGTCGTCACGACCGTGAAGTGTCGTACCCACTTTCTCCTAGTAGATACGACCAAAACAGGGATCGGTATACAAGAACATCTGGTTTTGAAGAGGAACGAGAAGGACGGACACGCACGACGGCCTGGACTTTGCGTCACCGGAGCCCCTCGAAATCCCCTTCTTATCGCTCCGACTCATCGTACGCAGATGATAGAGAAAAACAATATTCTATTTTAAAAAATCCCGATAAAGATCGCAAGCCGAGTTTATATTGCTGGCATTGCGGTACTGCCGGACATGACGGAAAATCCTGTAGGAAACAACCACGTAGTCCGAGATATCAACGAGACTCGCGAGATTCGTCCGTCGAGTCAAACAAGTGTTTAAACTTCGATCGTGCTCAACGTATAGGCGACACGATGAGCGGAAACAAAGAAGCTCGCCAAAAGACAGTCCGCTTCGAAGAGGAACCCTCATCAAGGAAGCACCTGCCCCACGCATCAACATCAAGGTTCCAGAATTGGAGTCAGGAACGGGAGAATTCCTAATCGATGGTGGAGCATCCGTTAATTTGGTAGTAATTAACGCCCTGGGAGAAAAAGCCGCGATAAACTCTCGGGAAGAAATCGAGTTAACCGGAATTACTACTAATCCAATTCATACTTTAGGAACCACAATTCTTCATATTCACGAAGCTCCTGCACTTTTCTATGTGGTAAAAGAGCTTGCAATAGAATCAGACGGACTTATAGGAAGCCCATTTTTAAAACAGGAAGAGGCCGAAATTTCCTATTATCATAGGACTTTGGTATTAAAAAATAAACCAACCCGACCTCTACGTTTTTCAAATTATCAAGACATACTTCAAACAAATGAACTACCGACGTCGACCAAACATCGTATCGAGCCCAGGACGTCGCAACAGATTGCTATAACAATAACAAACCCCAGGATTAAGGAAGGATATTTACCACGTATCAAGACCCTCGATCATCTTTACATAGGGGAAGCAGTTGTGAGGAACGAGAAAGGAAAGTGTTACGTTATGGCAACAAATACCAGCGATGTACCCCTAGACGTAGAGATAGAACCACAAACATTGGAGCCGTTTGAAATCTTCGGTTCATCAGACGAAGATTTTTACCCAGCTGTAGAACATCCGTCAAAATTCAAAACTAACCAAGATAGAATACAAAAAATCTTAGAAGCTCTAAACACAAAACATTTGAACACGGAGGAACTAGATTTCGTTATCAATTTAGTTAGAAAGAAGACGAAAACGGAGTGAAACGTTGGCGTCTGGTAATAGATTTTCGCGGCCTCAATGAAATAACAATTTCTGATAAGTATCCATTGCCTCAAATCACAGAGATCTTAGATCGATTAGGAGGAGCTAAATATTTTTCAGTCTTTGACCTCGCCAGCGGATTTCATCAAATTGAGATGGATCCGAAGGATAAAGCAAAAACAGCATTGACTACTCCAAATGGACATTACGAATTTTCTCGAATGCCTTTCGGATTAAAGAATGCACCACCCACCTTTCAACGCCTGATGGATCAAGCACTCACTGGACTTCAAGGAACAGACCTCTTTGTCTACTTGGACGACATAGTGATCTACGCATCATCGTTACAGGAACACAATATCAAAGTCAAAAAATTGTTAAACCGCCTTCGAGAACATGGATTAACCTTCCAGACCAACAAGTGCCAATTCCTGCGAAAGGAAGTTGCATACCTTGGACACATTATTTCAAAGGAAGGAGTAAGACCTGACCCCCGGAAATTAAAAGCTGTTCAAGATTTTCCAACACCCACAACGCAGAAGAACATTCAACAATTCTTGGGACTTGTTGGATATTACCGAAGATTCGTACCTAATTTCACCACAAAAGCAAAACCATTAATTAACTTATTAGGAAAAGGTATCAAATTTAAATGGACAGAAGAACAAGACGAGAGTTTTAAGCAATTACGCAACGAACTTTGTCAACAGCCCATATTACAATACCCTGATTTCAGTAAACCTTTCATTGTAACAACAGATGCATCTGATTTCGCAATTGGAGCTGTACTTAGCCAAGGGGAGATAGGAAACGACCTGCCGATTGCTTACGCCTCCCGCAGCCTAAATAAACCTGATAAGAATTATTCGGCTACGGAAAAGGAATGTTTGGCCATGGTTTACGCCGTAAGATACTTCAGGCCCTACATCTACGGAACCCCATTTACCCTCGTTACAGATCACAGACCACTTGTCTGGTTACATTCTGTCAAGGACCCAACTTCTAGACTTATGAAGTGGAAGCTCCGTCTTTTAGAATACGAGTACCAGGTTGTCCATAAATCCGGAAAGACGAATAAGAACGCAGACGCATTATCGCGCAACCCCACATCTGCCTGCCTACCACTTATTCCACGAGAGCTCCAGGATCCCGACTTCAAAGTCCAGGTACCGAAAACTGACGCCAACATCGAAACAATCGGACACCGCATACGACAGTTACGACGAGATAGAGAAAACCGACCCAAGTACCGAGAGACAAGCAGCAGCTCAGATGAAATAGAAGAAACCGCACGTGGGAACGTTCAACATTCTCCAATAATACACAAGAACCGATCTTTTCCCAGCTTATCTTAAGAGGTAACCATGCCAGATGAACGTCAGGAAACCATAAACAGTTTTTCGCCCGCAGCAAACTCCACTCAAATCGTCCCTCTAGATAAGGACCAGACCGTCTTTGACAATCTAATATCCTTTGAGGAGCCGCTCGAAAATACTGTAATAGAAAATGCAAGAAACATTCAACTTGATTTACTCAGTACCCCGCAAGTATCATCGGAAGTCATGGAGGAACCTTTACAACCCTCAATAAACCAGCTTCTTTGATAATATTAAAAGAGTAGACATGCTTAACGGCCTGCAAAATCTTCGACACACTTTGGATCAGAATCAGATTAAATCATTTCGGATCTCTGCCACGGGGGACCTTCACAAAATACCATCTAACGAATTCGTCAAGATTTTAGAAGAGGTTTTCATAGGAACAGGCCTGCAGATTATTCTATGCAACTGTATCATCACCGCACCATCCGAAGAAGACAAACAGCACATCATCAGCGAAGCTCATGACAGTTTAATCGGAGGACATAAAGGAGTAACGAAGACATACAAACGCATTCGATCAAAATTCCATTGGCCACAAATGCGCAACGTCATTCAAGATTATATCCGAAAATGCCAGAGTTGTCAAGAACAGAAATTAGTCCGAGCAAAAACTCGTCAGCCAATGTTAATCACCGACACACCTATAGGAGCCTTTGACAAAATTTCCTTGGATACAGTAGGACCTTTACCAATTACACCCAGTGGGAACAGGCATATTCTCACCATTCAAGATAACTTAACGAAATATTGTGTAGCCGTAGCAATACCTAACATTCGAGCTGCTACAATTGCAGATGCTTTCGCTAGACATTTTATCGCGATTTACGGTACACCTCGCGCAATACTAACAGACAAAGGAACAAGCTTCATCGGAACACTTATGACCAATCTATCTGAAATATTTAAAATCAGGCAAATCACAACCTCGGGATATAGACCACAAACCAACGGATCTTTGGAACGAAGTCACATCGTCCTCACCGAATACCTCAAGCATTACATGGATAATTATGAAGACTGGGATTTATTAATACCGTTCGCAATGTTCTCTTACAATACATCTGTTCACGAAGCAACAAATTTCACCCCATACGAATTAATCTTTGGAAAGCCAGCTCGAGAACCAAGCTCTTTTCCAAGTGGCGAAAAATTAAAGTCATTTGGAGACTACTTAGTAGAATTAATAACACACGTGACTAATATTCGGAATATAGCCGCAGATAATCTAAATAAAGCAAAAATCCGTTCAAAAGGTTATTATGATAATCGTGCAAGACCAGCAACGTTTAACGTAGATGATTTTGTGACTTCCGAACAGCTCCCTGGTTTCGCACCAGGTTCGTCTGTGAATAATCCATCCTCCTAACAGCTCCCTGGTTTCGCACCAGGTTCGTCTGTGAACTTCATCCTAGTGACTCCCCGATTTCGCATCGGGTTCGTTCACGACGTTTCACCCTCCTGCGGCTCCCTGATTTCGAATCAGGTTCGTCCGCGTTTGACTCCATTCCTAGAGGCTCCCTGATTTCGCATCAGGTTCGTCCTCGCCGTCAATGTTCCTAGCGGCTCCCTGATTTCGCATCAGGTTCGTCCGCGCACCTAACTAACAAATTCATAAACCGTATTCCTTGGGAAATACCCTTCTCGCCGGCCTCTCGCGTTGCCGCAGCCCCGGCTCGTAACATACACATCAAAAAGAATCCCGTTTAAAAACATTGTCGTAAATTAATATCTACAAAAATAATGATATATTAAAAAAATTTGGCGACTTACCTTGTTAATTGAGACAATAATTCAGTCTCCTATTTAGTGTAAAAACTCGTGACATTTCAAATTCGGACAACTTACTTTATTTGACACTTAGCACTTGGTAGGTTATTTATAATATCTCTGTCTAGCTGTCAGATTACAACAACTTGTTACGCGATTGGTCGAAACCCACATCCAATGAGCGACGTGCCTGAGAGACATTTCCTCACCCTTTCATACTCCCCTCTTGCCTAGAAGTGTAGGACGATGACGATGACGAGACGATGCTGAATCTTTAGAACATAAAATTCAGCAAATTGCAACTTTACATCGAAATATCTCAGCTCATAAGGCAGGTAGGAACAAAATGAAGACACTTTTCTTATGTAAATCAAACCCAAGCTATCCATTAAGACCATTCAAAATCTAATCGGATCAGCCGTTATTGAGATTCGGAAATCTCAGGGTTCTTGATAGCGAGTCGTGGCGTAATAGAGCCACTCTGTGTCTCTTGATAAATCTGAGAAATGAACGTTGGGCTGCTAAGGTAAATGTCCCAATTTCTACTCATTTAAGAGGTTACTCGTCATAAAGAATGTGTAAAAAATTTGTTTGTGGTCAAAATTTGCAGAGAAATTGGTTAATACCTTAATAATACATCAACTAATTAAAAAATATTTAAAAAAGTTATTTCAAGATGTTTAACTATTAGTAATTTGTAATTAAATACAATGCTCCAAATGTCCGTATTTCTACTCACGAGAAATACCGATGTCCGTATTTCTACTCACAATTTGTACCAATTTCTGCTCACACAATATGTTGCCGTTTCAGCTTAGAATAAGTTACATCTTTTATGGAGAGGTGTTATAACATAATAACAAATACAACTATTTATAATTTGGAAAAAATATTTATTATAATAAAAATAATTCAGATTTTGTGGTGTATGTATAGATAATTCTGGGTGTCGTTTTAAAAAGCCTTCAAACCAATGCCTTCCTGGTCTACCACCATTAAATGGATTTTCCCTTTCCAACTGTTTTATTAACAATGCGACACTATTCAACAGTATATTCTTGGTTAATGGAAAACCTTTACTGCCTACAAACAAAATCCACTGAACTAATCGTTCTTCTTCGTTATTTGTTAATATAGTCTGTGGACCGTTTTTCTTCCCTATTGGGTATATTCCTTTGTATTTGCACCTCAATGTTGAAAATGGTATGTTATATTGTTTACTGGCAGCCCTAACTGATACACGTCTAGAAACAGCATCTATTGCATTTCTTATGCTTTCATCAGTATAGTGAGGCTTACTCGTCTTTTTTGTTGCCATTTGTTTTGTTTTTAAATTTTTATCTTCCATATTACAACTATGAAAAATATAAATAATATTATTTTTAGAACATAAAAGAATGATAAAAAAAATAACATGCCTTCGAATAGATATAGAGGTTACTACATTACTTTGATTTTGAGGTTATCTTACTAAAATTTTTGGGTGAGTAGAAATACGGACATGACGGTATTTACTTGACCCTAAACTTACTCACCTGTTTTCTACTTCAAAATATTAGAAATCGTGAAAAATCTAAATGGAGAGCACTGTATAATCTCTGTATGTTTTACTAAACAACAATTTTCACTATAATGGCCACCTTGTGCCTAATTCTCGAATGCCAATTGTGGCGCTGTTCCTTAGCACAAACAGCTAGAACATGATCACAAAATCATGAGTCTCTTATTTTACATTTTTTTCGTTGCTTAGGCTGTACTTAATTTAGCCCCCACCTCGTGCAACACTCGCGTAAACGTTCAAATAATTTAAAATTATTTTGTTACAACTATAGTACAAACGTAAAATTTATAATAATGAGAAAAATACGAAATGAGTAGGAATCGGTACATGAGCAGAAATTGGGACATTTACCTTACCATCGATTGTAATCGTGATCACTTAAGCGAACACTTCTACCTTTGATAACTGAAATATTATACAGCATAACGTTTAAATCATTCTCCTAAAATATATATTGTGCCTTCTATTTTGAATCTACCGATTCATATAGTTTCCAGAATTTTCAACTTTTAAGTTTCTCGCGGAAAACTTATGGGTAAAGCCACAATTTCAATTTCATTTCTCTGCTTTGAATTCTTCGGTAAAAACTTTTGCACAATCTGGACCGCAAATCGCAAAGTAAAATTACATATTCTATCTTTCTAAGTAGATTTCAAAGAATATTTTAAATTTTTTTTGAACTTCACATTATTCATTATTTATTTTCACATCACATTATTCGTTTCCTTTGAACTGTTCAAAATTGATTCTTTACTTATCAAAATTGAATATTAGGTATATTTAGAAAGTATTGAATATGATTCCCTTTCCGTCCAGAACATCGTTTTAACACTGCAATAGATTTTAAATCATTCAAGAGTGATTTCCAAAAAGCAATGCAAATTATTCTTATATGTAATTTTTATAAAACGTTCTGTCTTTTCAAAAGATGAAGTTCTCGATGACTAATATAGGTGCAGTTGCTTAATTCAAAATGATGTTTGTAAAATTCAAGATCTCTAATCTATTTAACCTTCCGACATTTTGCATTGTCGTGCGTGCCTGCGTATGACAGGCTCTTTCAAACACTTGTTACATAGGGAATCTGGGTTACAGATGTGTGGAAACTAAATATTCTTCCGTACTGACAGGGTTCTTTGTTAAAAAAATACCAAAATTCACGTCCTAAAAATCCATAACACAAATTGGTATTCTTCAGGATTTTAACCAAACATTTTTCAAAAAATTTTCCACAGATATTTTAGTCATTCCCATAAATATAAAAGGTATTAATGAATATACAAATATATTCTAAAATGAGAACATACACTACCGGCCAAAAATTTGGAATTAATCTATGAGTTATAAGAGACAGGGATTTTCTCGTTAAACAAACTTCAAGTAATTTCTGCAAGGGACGAGATATCATTTACATAGCCATAAATTTCAACATTGGTGGACTTTTATTATTCGTGAAATGTTGTGGTAAAACAACTAGGTTGAAGGGAAACACTATTACTATAATGAAAAATATATATTATCAATTTCAAATGTGCCCCAAAAATAATACATTTTTATTTAAATGTTTGTTTCTTTCGTTGCAGACACCTTGTATATTAGAACGAATTTTATAAAACAACTCGATTCCTCTTTTTCGAATCTATGGGTTCCGTAACGGACAATGAAAATGGAATAACTTCTTTTTCAATTTTGATACACACTGTGAATTAAACATATGTATTACGATATCTTCGTTGAAGTTTGTCGTTCTCGTGTCACTAGACATGTTCTTATAAAGCGCATGGTATAGAAGCTGCCACAGGTTTGGTATGCATACATATGTATGTACTTGTTACGTGTGTAGTCCTCATCCTATGGCTGGAAGGCGATAGGATCAGGGAAACCCAGGATCGAAGTAACGGAAATTTGATTCCTCTAGCTAGTAATATTGTACGTGACTGTTTATTCGGCAAACACGTATACGTGCATATATTATGGACGGGTGTACATACGCTGCAGTTGTATGCAAATAACATGAGTACTGTGGTGTAATATTCCAACTTAATGATCCTTACTCCAGAACCGTAGTTGGCTGCCCATACAGCACACGACATCTTATAGACGTCCATTTTAAGTCTGTTTTACGTCTGAACGTCTGAATGTCCTGATTCGTGACAAAGACATCTTTAAGACGTCGTACGGACGTGTGAAAAACGTCTTTAAGATGTCTTTAAGACATCCACAAGACGTCTTCAAGACGTCTTTAACATGCTCATAAGACGTCTTAAAGATGTCTGTCAAGAGACATCTTAAAGATGTCTGTCAAAAGACATCTTAAAGACGTCGTAAAAAGCCATCCGAATGGCGTAAAAAGCAATCTTAAGGCAGGACCGGCGCAAGGATTTGCAAATTTTTGCACCATTTGTATGGAATATTAAACATATAGTAACGCAATTATCGTACATTTGTTTCGTCAATTTTTCTTTAATACAATTATATGACAGTGTGTGAAATGAGTCTAGAGGTCGAATGATGATTAGATTAGGTTGTAGAGCAGCACTTATGCTGAACCTCGCCTATTCACAATTATTGTTATATCGTAATTGTCATGGTCAAATAAAGACATTTAATAATAATATTCTGTAAAATATTTCGCTGTAATGCGTGTTTTTTATAAACAATTAATACAATATATATGTAGCTAAAATTTGGAAGTATTTATAAGGAAGTATGTTGGGTAGGTGCGAATAACGATTGCTTCGTAAACGGAAAGTCTTAGGTTCGATTCCTCTCGTCACCGTCATTTTTTTATCCGAACCTGGACCTGATAAAGACGTCTTTAAGACGTCTGAGAAAAGACATCTTAAAGATGTCTGTAAGACGTCTTAAAAACATCTTTAAGACGTCTTGATTCGTGACATAAGCCGTGCCGATGACTTGTATAAGACGTGAAAACGACATTCACGGACGTCTTAAAGACATCTGGAACGTCTGACTCCAGACGTCTTTAAGATATCTTTAAGATGTCTGTGTGCTGTCTGGGTGCTTTGTGTGTTATAATAAAATGTCCTATCTAGCATTTTTTCATTTTTCAAAATATGTTGATATATTTGTAGTTCCATACTAATAATATGCAAATCACAAATACAATTTATGAAAAGTAATCAATTTTCTACTTGAAACCGTGCATGCCATATATTATGTTGGCGAAATAAAAAAATTGTTTTCATCATCTGGTATCTTCTATCAAGCTTCGTAACAGTTCCATAAAAAAAGATATAATTTTGGAATTATTCCCAAAAAGGCTTAATTATTAAATTTGTATTCCCTTCAGTGATAATAAAAGCATTTAACAATTAACACCGCTAACATTTATTATTAAGAAGAAAATATAAGATCATAAAAGTGTTCCATTTTTAATTAATAAGGATAAGTGCATTACTTTGCTGTTGTGACGTTATACGTGTAGATATTTACAAATGTATTGCATACGCTCACGTAAAATGAAGCATAAGTATATTATTTAAATGAAAATGGCAGACTTCAGGAATGATCGGAAGTACTGTTGCGACTCCCGTCTAGCGGCGTGCAATATAAGCTTCGGAAGCGCGAAGTTCAGATTGAATCACCTGAATGTAATGGGAAAAGGAGACAAAGTGAAGTTCGCACAAGGCCGAGGTGTTTGAAAATAGTTAACCCTTTAATCCTTTAACCCCCCAAAAAAAACATGACTCATGTATGAAAGAAGCTAATTCCCTTTAATTCACTAAAAAAGTTCACCAGCAAAGATTGTGAAATCAACTTTGCTAATACCAATTGAATTCTCGTTCTCCGTTCGAACACTGATTCCTCTGTCACTTTTTAAATTAAAAAAGTTCACATGCAAAGATTGTGAAATCAACTTTGCTAATTCCAACACGAAAAAAGTTCTCACGCAAAGATTGTGATCATCTTTGCTAATTCCAATTGTACCTTTAATTCGCGAAAAACATTAAAAAAGTTCTCACGCAAAGATTGTGAAATCAACTTTGCTAATTCCAATTGTATTCTCGTTCTCCGTTCGAACACTGATTCCTCTGTCACTTTTTAAATTAAATTCTCGTTCTCCTCTCGAACACTGATTCCTCTGTCACTTTTTAAATTAAATTCTCGTTCTCCGCTCGAACACTGATTTCCCTGTCACTTTTTATACTTGATATTCCTTATTGGCCACAAATCAATTCAGTGGTCAGATTTTCAGCTTCGGTTTTAAGGAATTAGCGGGCCGTTGTGTTTTTATGAATTGATTTGTGGCCAATAAAGGATTGTCAAATATAAACAGTCACAGAGGAATGAGTGTTCGAGCGGAGAATGAGAATACAATTAGAATTAGCCAAGTTGCTTTCACAATCTTTGCACGTGAACTTTTTTAATTTTTTTCGTGAATTAAAGGGAATTAGCTTCTTTCATACATCAGTCATGTTTATAGGGGGGGGGGGGAGGGGGGGATAATAAAAATACAACGGCCCGCTAATTCCTTAAAACCGAAGCTGAAAATCTGACCACTGAATTGATTTGTGGCCAATAAGGAATATCAAGTATAAAAAGTGACAGGGAAATCAGTGTTCGAGCGGAGAACGAGAATTTAATTTAAAAAGTGACAGAGGAATCAGTGTTCGAACGGAGAACGAGAATACAATTGGAATTAGCAAAGTTGATTTCACAATCTTTGCGTGAGAACTTTTTTAATGTTTTTCGTGAATTAAAGGTACAATTGGAATTAGCAAAGATGATCACAATCTTTGCGTGAGAACTTTTTTCGTGTTGGAATTAGCAAAGTTGATTTCACAATCTTTGCATGTGAACTTTTTTAATTTAAAAAGTGACAGAGGAATCAGTGTTCGAACGGAGAACGAGAATTCAATTGGAATTAGCAAAGTTGATTTCACAATCTTTGCGTGAGAACTTTTTTAATGTTTTTCGTGAATTAAAGGTACAATTGGAATTAGCAAAGATGATTTCACAATCTTTGCTGGTGAACTTTTTTAGTGAATTAAAGGGAATTAGCTTCTTTCATACATGAGTCATGTTTTTTTTTTGGGGGGGGGGGGATTTCATCACTTTTTTCATAATTTGTTATCAATTACTAATCATAATAACAGCAAACCCAATGGCCACCTGTATTATCAGACCAATCATCGTTCGCTTGGCTGTATAAAATTTGTATATGTTCTTTTGATTTGTCTACTGGGATTATTACATCTGGACATTGTAGTAAAAGCGTAACAATGGGTTCATAACCATGAAATTGTCGAAGAATATTGTGAAAATGGTTTATATGCGTGTCTTCTAACCACTCCCCTTATAGACTTATTTGCTCTCGAAATCGAATGCTTACGAGAACGTCTCAAATTGTTTACTATTATATCATTCATAAATTCATTACCATCGACATCAGTCAAATCTATCTTGAAATTGCTTTTTTCTCCTTGTAACTTAGTTTTTTTGTTTATAATATTCCCATCTTTCAGAAATGGTTTATATCGCTTCAATGTGTATAGTTCTGCATTGTCATTTATTGCTGACTTATATTTTTCACTTTTTTCAGGAGTTGTCACATTTATGATCGCTTTATTCATATTATTATTATTGTTTGTAATATTACTCCAAGACGCATAATTATGTTCCATAAAAATATTTGTACCAATATTACCGTGAAATAGCTGCCTAACATCTACCTTGATTCCTCGATTTTGAATATTCATTCGTAACCTTTCGTAACATTTTTGCCGTGCAACTTGTAACGGCAAAACTTGTTGTGGAATTGTTACATTAAGATCTTGGGGAAAATGTTCGAACTGTATTTCTTCGGTCAATAATTTCAACAGGTGATTTCGCATAAGTGTTGTATTATAGTAAACATTTTGTGGTTTAATACTAAATGCTAATGAAACGCCAATTGCTATGACTCCACAATCCCTTGTATTTTTTTGTTGTTGAACAATCGGAAAACGAACAGTTTTTTTCGTAATTGTAATATGAGGATACAATTTTTCCAAAAAAAGTTTTTGCTCCTTGTGTAACGGATCCGCGAAATTCTGCAGCGTATCGTATATGGAAATATTTGTCCCGTCATAGTAACTGCATGTCCAATGTTGTGGACGATGCAAAATTTGTATGTGGTCCCTATCTTTCCTAACGGGTTTGATTTCTAGAAGGTTATATCTTAGATACGTAGGTCGAATTTCGTAATTAGCGGCTTTGTTCAATAAGTAAGAAAAAGCCGACATATGAGAATCCTCAAGCCAGCCATCGTTTGACTCACATCTTATAATTTTCTTATCCTCCTCGGTTAAATTTATATGAGGATTATTAAAATTTAGGTCTTGTGTTATAGATCTCAAATCTTTATTTTGTACATGTACAGACATTTTGGTTTTTTAAATATTATTTAACTTTAAACTTTATTGAAAGTTGGTATACTCGAGAGAGAAGGCGCACTGCAGCCTATCGAGTGATGTTATAAGATAAGGCGCGCTGCAGCCTGTAAAACTTACTCGGAATAGCGCACAGCAGCCGACCGAGTGTGTTTTACTTACTTTTTGAATATTCCAATCTGTAAAAAAACAAAAAATTTGTAATGAACACTACTACCATACGTATTATTATAAATAAATGTAAAGGTCACTTACGAAATATAATATTTGTGCCTTCGTTTCTCCCACTAAGCAGAATGGAATGTCCTTCCAAGGGACTTGATACTAAAAGGATACACATTTCACTAAAGAAACAGGTTAATAAAAATCTGCGCAAACTATTATTTGACTGGGTATAAATCTGTTCTATTCATTGAAAATATATTCGTTTCATTATACATACAGCTTAATTAAGATAATAATGAAGCATACTTACATGTAAGAAAATAATGAAGAATTTTCGATTGCCAGGAATGTCTCTGCCAATACGAAAATGAAGTGAGCCCCGGTCGCCCGCTTCGTTTTGTGCATGATGTAAAGACATAAGGTGTGATCGTGCGCAGCCTTCCAGATTAGCCAATGACGTGCCCTTCCCAAGATCGTCCATATTGGATTGTCAACCAATACGACGTCCTATTACATTCGTGTAGTCTTGTTCAAACTTGGCGCCTCTAGAGTTTACGCTACACGAAGTTAGGTAGTACATTATAAACCCCATAATGTAACTAGGCGGCCATATTTTAACATGGCGGAAAGTGGGAAGGCGCAGTAGAAGACGAATATGAGCTGCCGGCCGAGCACACCTTATGTCCTTACAACATGGTTTTGTGTTTCGCGCGACCCTAGACTTACATGCCCATCGGTCAGAGCGAGCCCTGCTCGTACACACGGCTCAAACGATTATGGCCGATCGAGTTTCGATTGCATTCGAGCTTACTATATATATAGGACTGACATTTTTGCATCGCTAACATTCTACAGTATTTCATGAATATGGTGAGAGCACTGCCAAGCTACAGGTTCCCGTCTAGAACACTTCTATTTCATGAGGAAACATCACTGTGACACAAGAAAGGATGACTTTTGGCCTTAGAGCATAAGGATTTAATTTATTAGAGGTGAAGTTTCTAATTGTATGAATATATACCTCGTATTCGATATGATGAATTAATATATATATGTTGAAAAAAATTTCTTTCTTGTTCTTTAGTTTATTTAGTATATTTATTTTTGGGTTGAAGCTGATTTTTCTTTCCAGCTGCGCCCACGTATATTTTGATACAAATACATATTTTAACGAATAAATATTTTATTCAAAATACTTGGCGCCTGTCTCCAGCCGCTCCTCTTATGACGCTTCGACGTGTATCCTCCTGTAATCAGTAATAATAATAATAAACGACAGCAAGTATATTATTATAATAATTTATACATTGTTGGCACGCGCAGATAAATATGTTATATTGTAAAAACATAAACAAGTATTTAATTAAAGTATTAAGAAATAATACCATGTGCCGTGGCCGGGCCCTGTGGTGGAGATGGTGGAGATGATGGAGATGGTGGTGGTGGTGGTGGTGGCGTTGGTGGTGGTGTGGTGGTGGTGGTGGCATTGGTGGTGGTGGGGGAGGGGGCAGCGACGTAGTTGCGACTGTCAGCGACAGCCAACCGGCCTGGGCTCCCCTGATATAAGCTAAAGTCAACAATTTTTATTATATTGTTAAAAGATAAAAAATACCAATTAATAATAAAATTAGGAATTAATACCGTTTGTCGCCGGCTGCTGTGGTGGTGGTGGCGGCAACGCCGCCGTTCTATAGGTACCTTGTTCGCTCCCGGCATCATTCGAGTCCAGTGTGTTTTCTACTGGGCAAGTTTATGTGGCTCTCTCAAGAATCACTACTTTGGAAGGACTGCACTTGATTAACTTTGACCCGCAATCTGTGGCAACTAGTGAATGAACGGCGGCGTTGCCACCACCGCCACAGCAGCCGGCGACAAGCGGTATTAATTCCTATTATTATTATATTAATTAGTATTTTTTATCTTTTAACAATGTAATAAAAATGGTTGAGTTTAGCTTATATCAGGGGAGCCCAGGCCGGTTGGTTGTCGCTGGCAGTCGCTGGTTCCTCACTCTCAAACCCTGCCTCCAGCCGCTCCTCTTATGACGCTTCGACGTGTATCCTCCTGTAATCAGTAATAATAATAATAAACGTCAGCAATTATATTATTATAATAATTTATACATTGTTGGCACGCGCAGATAAAAATGTTATATTGTAAAAAACATAAACAGGTATTTAATTAAAGTATTAAGAAATAATACCATGTGCCGTGGCCGGGCCCTATGGTGGAGATGGTGGTGGTGGCGGCGGCGGTGGTGGTGGTGGTGGCGGTGGTGGTGGTGGGGGGGGGGCAGCGACGTAGGTGCGACTGTCAGCTACAGCCAACCGGCCTGGGCTCCCCTGATATAAGCTAAAGTCAACAATTTTTATTATATTGTTAAAAGATAAAAAATACTAATTAATAATAATATTAGGAATTAATACCGTTTGTCGTCGGCTGCTGTGGTGGTGGTGGCAACGCCGCCGTTCTATAGGTACCTTGTTCACTGTCGGCATCATTCGAGTCTGGAAAAAATGAATTTGAATAAATGTATACATAAAATTTTTTATTATTTAATTCTTCTGCAAGCTTATTTTTTAATAAAACTCACCATCAAGTAAGGCGGCCTCCCGCATTTTCTACAAAAATTAATAAACAATTAATTAACCAAAAAAATCATCCAGAGTTCATAAAAGTGGCGTAAGATAGAAGAAAGTCATGCGTTAAGCATATATAACAAAAATAATAATATAGCGACTTACCTTGTTAATTGATTGAGACAATAATTCAATGTTCTATATGGTGGAAAAACTCGTGACATTTCAAAACTTTTGATAACTGACACAGGCAAGTTGTAATTGATTGACAGCTAGGTGACATTTACTAGCGAACCGAAACCAGCGGTTTTTTGCCTTTTTTGTAAACTGCGCAACCGCATTTTCAGCAAAACTATTCCGGATAACTTCAGCTTACGAAAGGCGACATCTACCCGCGTGAATTGGAGAAGTAAAACGAGAATGGCGACATCTACTAGCGTCAAGTACAAGCGCTACGTGCGGACTGACTGTCTCGTAAAAAAAAGTGTCCTTTTCCTAAATAAAAATTTTGCATAATTGTTTTATCTTTTAGAAAAACAGCTTGATGCATTAACTAAAACGACAAATGGGTTCGAAAAAAAATAATTATTCGCTTAATCATGTTAAAACACCGGGACTATGTCATAAGACAAGAAAAAAAGACCAAAATAGCTACGGAGGCCTGTCAATTTCGCTGTCATTCGTGTATAGATACGTGGTCGCTCGGTGTGCCTGGGGAGAGGGGAAGGGGGAATTAGCTTCCAGACGCGACCGCGTCTGTTGATGAGAGGACTTCAAGATTATAAATTAATCGATACCCCCTTGGAAACGGGTGTTTTGAATAAATGAACCGCACTTTGATCCTCTCTCCTAGGTGAAATTCCAGAGCTATGTAGTTAAACGCTTGATTCTCAAAATCGACCAAGAGGAATTTAGTTTGTTTGGCTTAGTTGTTAAGGACATTTTGTAAAAATGAAAAACAGTTGTAAGAGCGTTCGCTTGGAAAGCGTCACTCGAGCCCCGAAAGCACAAGTGAACGGAAGTACATATTAATAAAATTTCCAAAAGATTTATTTTGTGATAAAATCGTTGTTTTCATTGATTATTGCTATTAGTTACTGTGTTCAATTTGTTTTATTCAATTAATTAGCATCGTTTTCATTATATTTATCGTACAAAAATCCGCGTCCAAGGAGCAGAACGCCTTAGCGTTCCACGGGCATCGAGCCTCGCCAAATTCCCTGCAAGGATCCTGAGAGGAACCAGCCGGCCACGCAACAGTACACTCAGCTCAAACGATTGTGGCCGTTCGAGATTCGATTGCATTCGAGCTTACCAGGGTCCGCTTTTTCACATCGCTAATATTCTAAAGTATTTCATGAACATGGTGAGGGCACTGCCAAGTCACAGGTTTCCGTCTAGAACACTTCTAATTCATGATGAAACACCACTGTGGCGGTATCTGCCTATGATTGTCATATTTATATAAATCTGCCCGATCGGCTCTGTTCACGATGCTGTAGCGTAAATGACGCCAAAAATAAATATCTAATGACTTTTATTACAATGACCCTAAAAAAATGATAATTTTGAGACTGTAAACGATAAATTTGTAATGTCCAATGTAAATAAATCAACGGATTTATAATGGAAGACACAAACAAATAGAGAGGGATGGTAGGATAATAAAGAATAGAATGGAAACGAATGTTATATATTTCGTAGAGATGGCAAGAGTTAGGTAACCAGAATACTGAGATGTATAAAGTCTTGTGGTATTTTATTCCTAGCAGTCCTCATAGATTAAAATCTAAGACGCTCATTATTAGTGGAAATGTGTAGAGCAAAGAAATACGCATTTATTTCAAAATTTACTATCCGTTATTTTATGTTAACAACGGGAAAATAAATATAATATAACCGAAGTAATGTAGATTAAATTTTGTGACAGGACTGCGCGAATGTGTCTCATAGCAAACATCATCCGTTTACTTCAGGCCACAGTGGTGTTTCATCATGAATTAGAAGTGTTCTAGACAGGAACTTGTGGCTTGACAGTGCCTTCAAAATGTTCATGAAATACTGTAAAATGTTAGCGATGGGAAAAAGCGGACCCTGGTAAGCTCGAATGCAATCGAATCTCGAACGGCCACAATCGTTTGAGCTGAGTGTACCATTATGGTGTCTGATTAAAAATTACTCTTGCATCATTATGTATTGGTTTATCTGATTAAGCAAATGGTTTGTTTCTAAATATTTCCATTATACAATGATTAATCAAATCATCTTTTATTTTATTCTGTATTCAGGAGAGTCACCAGAATGTAATTTTAAAGTTAATTTTGTATTATCCATATATATCTTCGTTCTGATTATTCGGGTCTCTCTAAAAAAATATGTAGCATTAAGATTTATTGAGCTGTAGGTAATAAATTAAATCAAAGTAGAAGTTAAAGTCCACACAGATTATACTTATTTATCATTTTACACGAAATAAGTGTCCCACATTCTGTCATGGATGAAGGTTATTATTTCCAAATTACTATCATAGTAAATGTAACGAAATAGAACGTACGTTACTGTAGAAGTGGACTCTACTCACGATATTAACAAAAGTTTTATATAAATACAGTATTTCCTCGCTGTGGGCTCGCTGGTCGGGACCGGCGTTGAACCCATATCATGAACCGAGCCCAAATTCCGAGTGTTCGTTTCTCGTTTCTTTCTGGCCAAAGGGGGAAGCGAGATGGAACGCTTTGCGTGCGCGGCGGGCGTGCGCGACGGCCGCGAGCGCTCAGATCATCTGACAAGGGGAGTCCACAGTGAGGTGTACATCGATTTTGATGAGCCTTGGCACGATGGATCTATGTCGAAAATAAGTAAATACGTGTCCGAGCGTTTGTGCCATTGGGCCTTAATAACAGAGATAATTACATGTAAATTATTAAACATTTCATAGCGCCGATGGAAACCATAAAAGCCATAACCACAACTTAAGAATATGCCGTGGAGCCGTTCGGTAAGACGTCAGCGTGGCGTTGTTGCGGTCGTGAGTTCGATTCCGCCTGTGTCTATATATTTTTTCATACTTTATTTTTTCCACACTTTATTTTTTCCACACTGTATGAATAGTGAGAAAAAAGGTAACGGTAGTAACGTTCACTAATTCTTTTAAATGTATAAATACAATTATTATTTTTTTTTTTTTTTAACGTGGGGAAATCTTCAAAAGACACCCCGACACCTCCAGAGGCGAATCCCCCGAGGGCGCCAGGGTAGTGTGGGATTTTTACCCACTAAAACCCCACGGAAACTTCGATAAGACTTCGCAGTACTGTTCCTGAATAATTAATATACCTATAACATAAGAACTATTATATAATAACGAGCGGTAATCTCGAAAAATTAGCATCCCAAAATTAATATCAGTACACAATTCAACTTACAGTAACAAAATGAGATATATATTTATGTTCTTACGTTTCCATTATCTACAGCTCTCCGGGTGATATTGGTCATAAAAACATTCGAAACATAAAATGTTCCTGCATGCAGCACACTTTATAAATCCTGATTTGCTACATCTGCAATTCGATCGCCTCAGGTCTGTTGGAAAGCAAACTTCATTCACATTTGCGAACACAGATCTTGACGGAATTAATTTTGACGCGAACCAGGCGTATTTAATCATATCTTCAAAAATTGGAGCAGACAGTTGGTGGTGTATAAGAGAATGAATTTTAATTGCATCTTCCCTCGAAGATGAATGTTCATTTTTCTGTAGGACATCGACCGAATTTTGTATTTTTTTAATAAAATTCTTCATCTGCCTAAAGAAATAGACGTCCAATGGTTGGCAAAATGGTGTGCATTGTGGGGGAATAACTGCTATTTGGGAGCTGCAGTTCCCTTCCTCATCCGTGAAAATTCTATTTATTTCTTGCAAATCTGTCTGACCTCCCCACGAGGCCAGGAATTTCTTTTCTTTACGTTCCACGACATCATTCGCTATATTGTCGAACGATCTCGCCTTCGTCGTTGCTAAGCAGCCAGGGAAAACTAGCCTTTTTGTGTTTTCAATATCGTCGATGTAATATTTCGTGTACACAACATAAGAGGTAAGTACTAATTCTGAAGCTTTTTTTACATTTCAAGATTACGTAAATATAGATATACTATCAAGGCAAAGGATTAGAATGAAATTTAATATAAATATATTTATTTTAAATATGTAATCTTCAATCTTATCAATGAACACGTATGCAGGCAATGATGTTCACTTGACTGTTAGTGCCTGTAACGTGATTATCATTATTCACTAGTGTAAAATAAACAAAACTTTCTTCATCAGAATGACCAAAAGATCTCATCCATTTGAAAACGACGAAGATAACGATATAGGCAAAGCGGAAAAAAAATTAGAAGAAAATAAACGGAAAAAAAAATAAAAGAAAAATTTGTAAAAAAATTAAGCTGGAGAAGGAAAAGCCCAAAAGACCTCATCCATATGAAAACGACGAAAATAAGTGCATTATTTGCTTTCAATTTGGCCATGACAATGAGATGTGGTTCCGATGTATCTCTTGTGGCCTCTGGGCCCATTCTGAATGCTCTGAATGGGACTCAGCGGATGGATACATTTGCGAAAAATGTAGCAGCCCCTAGACGGCCTAGACCGCAATTGCCCACAACGTGACCGCTATTACCCGTAGGTGTAGACGATGACGGAAAAACACATATTTTTTGTTTTTTGTAATTTCATTGAATAAATCAATATAAAATTAATTATTTTCGTATCCTACGTATAGGTTGATAGTTTAAGTTTACAAAAAAATCATTTTCAAGAAATATTGCACCTTATATCTTCGTTTTATTACAATTAGGGGAAAGTGGGGTAAAACGGAACGGGTGGGTAAAACGGAACACCAATGTTTCTGTTAGATAAGAGGTGCGAATGGGTTGGTACCGCGTGACATGGAACCAAAGGGTCCTCATAGCATTTTATGACAGACCATAGACCCCTGCATAAGTTATTTTTTCATTAAGAGAGTTTGAAAAATTTCCGGTATCGACGTTTCAATATTGCGTTGCACTTTCGACCACTTTTCGGTACTTGGACTTCGAAAATTAATAACGGCAAGTACATCGTTGGATTCTATATTTCTTACGCTACATTTTGACGTATATAAAAAGTTATTTACCTCACGCTGAAGTGTAAATATTAAATGTTTATTAAATGACTGCACGTGGGGCAAAACGGAACACTTTTCGCGGGGTAAAACGGAACCCTATTATACATGGGGAAGAATGGAAACGTCTCTTAGTACGTGTTTATTATCTCTTTTAATTATTAGATTGTAGATTAAACTTTTAATTATTATTCTTGTTTCCAAGAAAATTGATTTTGTATAGAAAATTATGATGTATGAGATACATCTTTCATTCGATCAAACTGTTAGTTTAAATTGTAATAAATAACATAATCCTTTAAGACAGCCGTTACCAGAAAAAAGGGAAACCACCTTTAAAAAAGGAACCTGAAAAGAATGTAGCCTCAGAGAAATCTCTTAGGGACCGATGCATATTTTGTAATGAACACTTTGTTCATTCCACACACGAAGAAAGTTGGATACAATGCATCACATGTAAAGGGTGGGCCTATGAGGACTGCACCAGTGCTGAAAAGGAAGATGATGAATTTATATGTGATTATTGTTCATAAAATAATAACCTAATTATATTAATCTATCCTTCTTTTACGATATTATATTTATATTTGATTATTTTCCGTAATTTTCATGTTGTCTAATAAAATATTTTCTCTTATATGTATAATATATATTTTTTTAATATTTTATTTGCAATAGTTATACCTAAAACATATATTTGTAGATTTTAACATAAATGAATACATTTTAAATCATAAAAATTAAGATTTTGTACGTTTACGCGGTCTTCGAGTGGGTGTTCCGTTTTACCCCACCATTTGAGCGAGGCGAAAATTTCGATACCTCCGGTAAATTTCACTTTCCGTCGTTCCCAAAGATTTTTCTTATCAATGACCATGATTTTCTTATAGCCTAAGGTCCACTGAAGACTCCTCCCGATTTTAAGTTATCACCCTCCAAAGTTAAGCGTTCCGTTTTACCCCACCTTCCCCTATTGCTTAAGTGACCGCCATTACACATTCTCCCCTAACCCTGACGGGTTATTATTTTAATTAACGTGGAGCTTATCAGGATGGAAGAAGTTTATTTACAGAGAGAGTACACACGTTACTATGTACACCGTATACATACAGTATTGTCTCCGTGTGTGCCCGGTGGTCGGGACTGGCGTTGGGCACTCAGAATGCGCAGATCCCTAATTCCGAGTGTGCGTTTCTCGCTTCTTTCTGGCCGAAGGAGTGAGCGAGATGGACCGGTTTTCTTGCGCGCGGGCGTGCGGGCACTCAGATGGAATCGTGACTGCCCAACGCATGCGCGCGACGGTCAGATAGCCAGGCACGGCACAAATCTTTTTTGCGCCCTAGACAAACTTTTCAAATTACGCCCTATATTATAATACATTTATTTGAGATTATTAATAACCTTACTTTGAATTTTTATTCGTAGTTTAATCCACTTATAGTACAACTTGTAATATTTAATTCTAAAGTTTATTTTCAGCAATAGCAGCAATGAAAATACATACCATTTTGCACCTCTTGTCGACTTTCTGCCCTAGGCAGACGTCCAATTTTGCTTATAGGGACGAAAGTCGACAAGTGGTGCAAAATGGTATGTATTTTCATTGCTGCTATTGCTGAAAATAAACTTTAGAATTAAATATTACAAGTTGTACTATAAGTGGATTAAACTACGAATAAAAATTCAAAGTAAGGTTATTAATAATCTCAAATAAATGTATTATAATAAAGGGCGTAATTTGAAAAGTTGGCCTAGGGCGCAAAAAAAAACTTGAGCCGGGCGTGCGTCAAGTTTTTGCGTTGCGGTTTCGTGCTTCCATATGTGCCTGCGACCATCGCGCACGCCCGTCGCGCACGCAAAGGACGGAGTGTCACGGCGCCCGAAAGACGGAGGGAGACAAAACATGAACGCTGTCGTCTGTCTCGTACTGTCCTCGCTCGCTTTTAGGGGCTCTCGCTCGCTCTCGTTCCATCTCGCTCTCGCCTTCGCCGGACAAGAGTGAGACAGAAGTGGTGGGGATAGCGACAGGCCTACATCGTGTACACCAAATCGGGTACATATGGAGACAATACTGTATATCCAAAATTTGTGTTAATATCTGTTGTATGTTCTGAGATATTTAACGTGTTACAATCGCCCCCGGACCTACCATACTCAAGTTTAGAAATAGAATTATATTCGAAAAGATCATTTTCAATATTCGAATATATTCAGATGCGGAGGTACTTCGAATGTAATTGCAATATTGAAGGAATATTTGTGCCGGTGGTTATAGCAGTGGTGTAAGTCGTGTATTTTTTGTTTTCAGATATTATTGTAAGTCCGGAAGAGTTTGACCACTTTTTGGAAAAGAAATTGTAGCATCCTTGTTTTCGACATATTTGTCATTTTTGCGAACATTAAAGCAAAGCCCAAGCAATTTAGGGTATATATAAATTATAGTGTGCAATAATTTCAAATATTTATTTTCATTTTCAACGAAAAACATTGGCACTGCAACTGGTCGGTCTCACCCGCATGTCGGGGTTACACCGTCCACCCACTACGGGTGAGTCCGACCTTGAAAAAAAACCAAAAGTGTAGCTTATAGAAAGTATAATACACGAATAAATTAATTCATATTTTATATCTTCTTCAGATTTCCACATAAATCACAAAAATTCTCGTATTTGGTGCATCTATCGTGAAACCAACGGCTGCAGCGCATACATTTAATCCAATAGCCGCTTTCCGAGGTTTCAAAATAGTTTTCTCCGCATCCCACGCATTCATTTTCGTCCCACTCTTTTAACGACATATCACTCTCTTGTAGAATGGAATTTTCGCAGCCTGAATCTGAATGTGGGTTTACAATAAAAAAGACATATGTACCTAGTGTTTAGAAAACGTTTCAATGTCAATTACAAGAATAAGAAATAAAAAATACGAGCATGCTATGTATCCGTCGAGATCCTACAACTTTCGTCTGAAAGCAATTTTTGTACCATTCATATTTTCCGAGATAGTTGCACTTTTTCAGATACAACGGACACACTGTATATTTAACTAATGTGGTCGGCCTGTCCCGTATTAATGTGGTCGGACTGTCCCATAATCAAGGGAGTGATCGACCACTTTATCAAAATAAATTAAAAAGGAATACATACGTATTGTTGGGGTGACACTGTAGTTTCATGCATATTATATCCCCCAATATCGAAATAGTATAAATAAACTTACCTGTCTTTCAAATATCACCAGCACTATAACTTGGTCTAAAAACTTTCAGACTCGCATAAAGTCTTAACACTTTACCGACCGGTAACCTATTAATCGGTTTTTTGTTCCCGACGCTTACCGGTGTCAGGAATGTATTTGCAGCCGAGTGATGACCGGTAAGCGTCGGGGACAAAAAACCTATTAATAGGCTACCGGTCGGTAAAGTGTTAAGTGTTTCCTATAATTTAAATATGGATTTGTAACAATGGTCAATGTAATATCAACAACAAGCATATTCATTTCTTTTGTGTCAATGACACACAGTGCCCTATCTTGCGTCAGTCTTGAAATATCAACACTGGCCGGACTCTCCCGGTGGTCAAACTCTCCCGGAATTACCCTAACGCTGTTGCGTTTGGGCGTATTAAAAAATATCTTTCCATTATTGAACAAAATGTTTCACAACATAATAGGGTAGATGCACCATTTGTGGCCACTTTAAGGATTTCAATGACTTTCATCGTAATTAACTTTCAAATTGTACTTCAAATCAAGAAACTATAAGCTTTACTAAATTTTACACTATCTTTACTATTAATATCTAAGTTACCATTAACTAGAGAAATCGTTAAAGAATTAATAAAGTTAAAAAATATAAGAAATCCATTTTTCACCGTTTGTGGCCACTTGCACACTAGTTTTGGCCATGTTTGGTACAAGTTTTGGCCACTGTCAAATTGTTTTAGGTTTTAGTGCATTTTTAATAAAATCGTTTAACATAATTTTTTTTATATATTTTTTATTTTCTACTTTTTAGTGTTTAAGGATTTACATTTCGCAGCTCTAACTTCTTTAGAAATATCTTTTATTTAATCTCAAATCGCGATGCGACTAGCGACCCGAACGCAGCGGCTTTTTGTCGTTTTCGTAAAGCAAACGAGTAGCTGATTTCAAGTCGTTTGGATTTGTGGTTATGGGTTATATTTATTGATGACTGAGTAATTTTCTCACCCGCTCGGGGTTAATTTTTTTTTAAACAGAGGATCGAGGCTGAATAAAATCGTTTAAAAAGCATAGTGGCAGAAAATAAAACTATATTTTAATCAATTTTCCATTTCTGGCCATGGGGTGGCCACAACTGGATACTATATTGTATCAGTTGTGGCCACCCCATGGCCAGAAATGGAAAATTTATTAAAATACTGTACCATTTCTTGCCACATAATTTTCTTCGTAATAGTGAATTGAATTTGATAATTTTATACTTTCAGAATAATTTTGAAACTATATTTAACCTATATCTACCATAATTTATATATTAACATACTTTGATTAGTAAATATGGGAATTTTAATTACCGTATATCCTTAACAATTATTTTAAGAACAGCGAACCGTTTACACATTTCTTACAAATATAATGTTTTTTCGCGTAAGCAATGAATGTAACCTTATATTTCTGACGGTACTCTAAACAAAATATTTGCGGTGTGAAATTCTACACACAATTATGTGTCTAGAAGCAATTCCAAGCTAAAAAACCGCGATAATTAACCGCAAAAACAGTACAGTGGCCACAAACGGTACATCTACCCTATATGCTCTTCTATTCAATGTCAAACTTATCAATCATTGTAGGGGAGAGTGGGGTAATCACGAACACCTAAGCGAGAAAGCAAATAGAACAAAATCTATGGGAAATACGAATTTGTTTTTTATTTATAAACATGCTTAAACGAGTCCTCTATAAACTACTTTAACGAATTTTGCAAATATTTTAATAAAAATTAACTTTATAATGAAAAAACCAAACCCCTGCTGTTCGGAATTACCCGACTGCTGGTGGGGTAATTCCGAACACTGCATGGGGTAATCTCGAACGAAGCTACATATCGCAGAAGCCGCAGAGAAAGCCTCTAGATGTGCTTTCACTGCTGCCGCTGCATCTTTCGTGTGCCCATAAGTTACATTTGTAACACATTATCCAGTCTTCAGTGGGTGGGTGTGTATACAATTCATCACAATAAATACAGATATATATAATTTCTTTATCAACATTTTTCGCCCTTTTTTTCTTCTTCTTTGGTTCTTCATCTGCATTCCCCTCCAGGTTTTCCTCATCAAAATTTTTCAAATTCCTAACACATTTTTTCTTTACTTTATCATTTTTCTTCGACTCATTCTTTGGCACTTCTGTGTCCTCCTTTTTCTTCGTCTTTGGTTCTTCATCTGCATTCCCCTCCAGATTTTCCTCATCAAAACTTTTCAAATTCCTAACACATTTCTTCTTTACTTTATCATTTTTTTCGTCTCATTCTTTGGCACTTCAGTGTCCTTCTTTTTATCTTTCTTCAACAAAAGAAAAAAGGTATTGGTATTGACGAGGGGTAATCTCGAACGTTCGAGATTACCCCATCCGATTTGTTCGTCATTACCCCACGAGCTCAAAAGATAGAAAAAAATTATTTCAGAGGTTAGAATCATGATTCAGGCAACTCCGTGGTCACAAAATGTTGCTTAAGAAGTACTTTATTTCCACTTGAATCAGTCGCAATTGTATCATTAACTCAACAGTAATTACATGCAATTGAAAATGGACAAAATATTACTTGAAACATGATGAAAATAATAAATTGTATTTACCGTGAATAGCGTGAGCGTCCTGTATTTATTATTTTCTGCTCGGCGTTAGATACGACCTAAACTATTACCTGGTGGAGAGGGAACATTGGTTTTCATTTATTAAAACGCCGCAATCATGGCGTTCGCGATTACCCCGCGGTCGTGATTACCCCACTCTCCCCTAAATGCTTATGAGTAACTTGTATGAAAATGTGTTTTTACCATTTTTTGTAATGTATTCTTTACCACTATTTCTTTTAATCTTTCTCATATTTTCAGCACGATTAAGTATGTACTTACAGCGTTTTCTTTGTACTTTTATTTTCTTATCCTACATCTAAGGTTAAGAAATAATTAAAAATACGTAATTATTTCCTATCTCACAAATTACTTAAGTACACCACTATCGAAATGACCGTGAAAATGTTACGGCTCATTATGAAAGTGACGTTATCATGTAATTGCTTACTTCCCGGCTATTTTGCAACAATTCTTTCACAATATTGTGACATAAATCAATATAACATAAAATAAGAAAAATTTCAATTTTTGGGGTTTTTGACTTACATCACTTTCATAGTTACCGGCATATTTGTAACATTCGTGTTCAGTCGTAAGTCCAAGAATATTTTTAAAACCTCTAGGTAAAAATGTGATATAGGTACAGGCGAAAATAAACGTTACGTAAACAATGCCACCCGTAAACCAAATTTCGCGGCCACTATCACGTCCTTACAAGGCCATTTTCCAGAAACAGCTAATTTTAAAACTGACCACTGAGGGGCCATTAATTTTATAGTGACCTGCCCGATGAATTTAAGTGGTTTTTTATAAGAAACTATTTCATGGAAAGCGGACAATTCTTTTATTAAAGGTGGGAGTAAGAAAGAACGGGAACGTAATGCCCAACATTTATTATAGGTTGAAATTAAATTCTTACGCGTGATAAAATAAATGTTTAATAGAAACAATATACTAACTCCATACAGGAATACAAAATCATGTAATGCCCTAAGTTCGCCGCGAGAAAGAAGTCAACTCAATATCAAAGAGAATTTGAACTTAAACTTGAGTAAAACTTTTTTATCAAGTATTCAATCGTTGCAATTATGGTTAAAATGTGTAAAAAGTTTAGAGGTAAACGCTTAATGTACTCATTTGTGTGTTCTCCTTTTATGGTTCCATATCAGTTTTGCGATAATTTCGAAAATAAGAGTGTGGCATGAAGTTGTAGGTTTCAATGCCATGTTGATAATTCGGAACACCGAAGGTGAAGGTAATTTGGAATACCGGTATTCCAAATTACCTGCATCTTAACGAAATCGATACTTCCTGTCATTTTTCATTTAGACCACAGTTTCAGATACTTTTTGTTTTTTTATTATTACTGAAAGTTTGAAATATAAAAGTTTAGTAGTTTCCGTATTATATTATGCAGTTATATTTGTTCCCATCCTCTGCCATAATTTTTTATTCGTCTTAAATAAACTGGCATTCTAAATATACTGCACTTCCTCTACGAATTAAATTATGGGTCAAAGTGGACCCCTAATCCAGTGTGTTGTTAAAATATTCGGCGGGCAAGAGTTAAATTGATTTTTTTATTTATTATATACGGGTGGGCACCCTTTGGTAAAAGATAAAATATACACGGGCAGAAGAGGGAGATATGTACAAGTGGCAGGATGTAGTACGAGTATACGCAAATACAAGATTAATTAGACAGAGTTGCTGCGCATTAACGCTAATAGCGTGTTCTTAAAAGACACGTCGATGTTCTAGAAAAAGTCAACAGCGTGACAGAACTTATTGTCTAAGTTACACAGGGGATCTATGGAGTTATTCTCATCGAAAACAGAAGTGTGGTGTTAGAAATGAAAATGCGGAAATCTCGTGAGGTTCCTAGGTGGAGCATTAAGTTAAAATAATTCTAAGATCGGAGAGCAGTCAATATCATTATTTATAATCTTAAAAACAAACATTAAATCTGACACAGTTCTGCGCTGTTGTAGAGAAATTATGCCCAGAGATGTTAGAAAGGGGTCGTATATGTGCACAGAAATGGGGGATCGGCTGACCCATTCTATACGCGTCAAAACGCAAAAACTTATGTTGTATTCTTTCTAGCGAATTGGCATGGACCTGGTGGTTCGGGTTCCAGATTGGAGAACAGTATATAGATCAGGCCTGCCCCATCGGGTGCAAATACCTCCTGAATTTCTGGGACCCGGGTAACAGCCGAGCGCGGGACCGTTTACGTTGTTAACCACAACATGGGTTGCGGGAGAACTGCATGAGTGTGCGGCCGTCCTAACTATCGCACACTCATGCAGTTCTCTCACAAATCGCGCAACGGGTAGCAATGGAACAGTCCCGCGCTCGGCTGTTGCCCGGGTCCCAGAAATTCAGGAGGTATTTGCACCCGATGGGGCAGGCCTGATATAGATATACTGAATTCATCCCAAGAAAAATTCCGTTCCGCGCAGGGATGATTCTGAGGAGGCGCTGGTTGGTCCGACTCCCCACTTAACCGTCTACGTTTTTCTCCGTCTTACCGCCTGTTACCCCTCTGTCAACCGTTCCGCAACCTATAGTGTTTACATTGACATCGGTCACGTCCCGCCCTTGGACGGGTAGGGAAACCGGCAGGTAAAGCGTTACGAGCAATCGCCTGCGTCGGGCCCGTAGGCAGTAGTGAGAGCTGCGCAGAATGGTCACAAAACGGTCTGGGCGTAAGATTTTTCTTAGGATGAATTCAGTATAGCTGGTAAACCAGGAGATCATATCGCCGGAGGTTCCAAAAGGGTTTAACTTATTTAGGATAAGCGAATGGTTAACCGTGTCAAAGACTTTACGGGTATCAGTGTATATGACATGTATCTGGTGGCCGTTTCCGATCTCTTGTGACACATCAAGGTGGATGTGTATGTAGAGCAGCGTTGCCCCGACGGGCGGTCCGAGAGCACGAGCATCCATCGCGGTTTCCAAAGCTCGCCTGGATGGGAGAACAACCATTACACGTTTTCTTTACCATATTTAAGGAGTTTGGCAATATATAACTAACAAATTTTGAATCGTTAAGTGACTGTTAGACTACATTCGCGAGCAAAATGACAAAGCTCCACAACGACTAATTGGATCAATTTCTCCATATGGTTTCCATATCTATACATCTCAGATTATACATCTAACTTAATTTATATTCGGTGCGTACAAAACGTTCTACCTACACCAAGCTGTCACACTGCACCATACAGTCGACTACCTAAAATATACCTATTCGGGCGGCTCGAAGCTTTCAAGTTACCCGAAAAACATTAGAGCGGCTCGAAAAAATTGAGCTACCCGAGACCGCTCGGGTCTCGGCTCGGCTCGAAAAACCGAGTTCCGCTCGAATCCGGTTCGAACTTCAAGCTACTCGAATCTTTCGAGTCTCGAAACAGCTCTAGTTCAAATACAACAACCTCGTCCTCACCGCATTCACGCTCTTATATCTACCCATGCACCTTCACTCACGTACACTCACTGGTGCCCGAATCTTTCGTCACGTCGCTATCGCCGGTCTAGGGCGCCTGCACAACGTCACACGACGCAACCAGCCAATGCTTACAAAGGTCAAGTGCCAAAAGACCACAAAGCGCATCGTTATATTTTTTTCACATCTTTTATTGTTTTTCATATATTATCATTATTATTAAACCTTATATTCATAAATGACCAAATCATTCCCTTCTCATCTCACAAACCCCTCAAGACCCATCCAATCTAATATACATACGTTTCCAACTCCGAACATAGGAAGTCGGAGCCTTCATAATAAATACATAGGAAGTTGCTCAAGGTAAAACATGCCTGATAATGAAGTGTGTGTTTAAAAATGATTGGAAGCGCAATACCTATATAAGGTGCACGTTACCCTGGCCTTTACAATCGTAACGGAATGTTCCCAACAAAATTAGTATCGCCTGAACGGCGTTTTCTCCCAAAGGCGTTACGTGCATTGGAACGTCGGTAGAGCGCAAGCAAAGCGGTCATCAGCCATGTTCGTGAACTTATGTCGCTTTTCGGCAAAAAAGTATCCACAAATTGAAGTTCTGTGTCTGTCAGAACAACTCTCCACGAAGGAAAATTCTTCCCCACGGTAGCTGACAGCCACGCTATGGAGGTAACGCAACTTTACTTTATTAAACACTATCAAAAAATCGCAGCCGCAATTGTTGAATTGTTCGACAGGAACGAAAAGTTACCGTAGACGGTATTGGTATCAATTATCTGAGAGTTGGAACCGGTGAACATGCAGTATTGCTGCTACCTGGTGCTATGGGTGAGCAAGTTTGTTAAAATATGCTTTATCACGTTGGGCGGGCATTAGATTCGCGAATACTGTTTGCCGGCAACTGTGTGAACATAAATGTGAAAGGCTATCTTTAGTATCGCTTAACATTGAAGCAGTAGCGCAGCATTTATGTAGTTCAAACACAATACAGTAAATAATAATATTCGTACATCATTCACGATGAATTTTATTCTGAAAATGTAAAATAAAAGATAGTTGGGTTAAATCTTAAAACTATGGGATGGAGAAAAAAATTGATATGTATTCATTTCTACCGAATGTAGGAATACATTAGAATATAATGTCCAGACGACCTCCAGCATATTTATCAATTCGCAGATAAATCGATCGGCCTCTGAGGGCTACGTAACATCTACTCTAGTAGATGTTACATAAGGACCCCGCGTTACGAACAACATTGCAATTTCAACTGAAGTTATCCAATATACATACATACTTGCTACTATACCATGCTACAGGTTCGATCTGGTTGGATTTTGAACGGCAAGTGCAGGATCTCGATAAAAGGAAATTTACAATAATCGCATGGGACCCACCTGGTCGTGGGAAGTCCAGACCATTCGACAGAACCTTCCGTGACGATTTTTTCGGACGCGATGCTGTACTAGCCTGTGGCCTAATGAGAGTTTTGGGTTACACGAGGTTTTCATTGGTAGGATGGTGCAATGGCGGAATTACTTGCCTGATGCTCGCTGCGATGTTCCCCGATAACGTGCGAAGGATGGTAACCGTTGCTGCAAGGGCCTATGTGACATCGGAAGAACTTGAAATTTACAAGAGTACCGTACAGTTTTACTTTCTCTCACTACACGCATGCCTGACACTTTGTCGGGCGTAGGTTTAATAAACTAACGGTCCTTTTTTACGCGTGGCATTCGCGTATTCGCAGAATTGCGAAATATGAATATTTGGTCAGAGAAAAGGCGCGAACCATTGATAGCTGTCTACGGAGAGGAATATCTCAATCAAATGTCGGTCGACTTTTTGGATGGACTTTCTAGAATTTATGAGACGCGAAACGGCGACCTGTGCAAAGAATCTTTGCCAAAAATCAAATGTCCCACGTTGATCGTTCAAGGGAGCGAGGATAAAGTGGTTTTTCCCGAGCATCCGATTTATTTGAAAGAGCATATATCCGGAGCAAAGTTCGTATGCCGTTACCATTGCTATCGACATAATATGGCCGGCTTGATATACTTTCTCACTCAAATCACGTTTCAGGTTGAAGATTTTCGAAAATGGGGCGCACAGTCTACATTTGCGATATCCCGATGAGTTCAATGAACTCGTCACACAATTCTTAAGCGAGTAATTACTGCTACTGTTTGCTAGGCAAATTTGCCCTTTTGTATACGCTAACGTAATACACTTAGTTTCTTTAATCGGATTTCTGGTCAAACTTGGTTGACGAAGCATTTTTATCGAGTGCTCGGGTAGTGTAAATCCCAGGCTGTCGGTACACATAACATAAAATGGCTATTAAAATTAACACTGATATTATTTGTTTTATCAAAATAAACCTAATATGATCAGAATTGTATGCTGATTCAGAAAAACTGGTCGATATTTGCTTTAAGAGGGCATAATCGTTTGAAAGTGTCAAAAATTGGTTAAATATTTTGATAGATTTATGTTTTTAGAATATTATAAAACAAACCCGCTGTAGAAATTCGAAAAATTAACGAAGACACAGGCATTGGAGTGAAACAACCCAGGTAGCATAGGGCGGCGCGACCGGTCGCAGCCGAACTACATTTTTCATTACGGTGGTCCTGAAAACTTGGGCTACGTTCGACTAATTGAATTTAATCTTTGCATACAGGTTCATAGTAAGATTCCGCATCTATTCACCGGCCCTTTTTTTTAATCCGATACCCCATTTTTTACTTATAAAGAAAGAGAATTTAATTTCCTTCTAAAAAATCAAATTTTTCTTTAACATGTTACCATTTCTTTATTTTTCAAAACTTTGAAAATCAGCTTGTATATCAGCTAGCTATTAACATTCAGATATCAGATAGGTACAAATATTTTGAGGGTCACCGCGCATGCATGTAAAAACGAAAGATCTTCCGGCATGTGTTACTGTGTTTTGCAAAAATGTTGCCGGCAGAAACTTGGTGGTCCGATCGAGTGTATCCTCATAGGCCCACTTTCTCTAACATTGTGTTAGATGTAAAGTACACGTATTGTCGCTATTGGCCGACGCGTCACGTCAACGAATCGGTCAGCAGCTCTGCGCGACGAAGAGAGCGAGCGGGGGAATTGGGGAGTTCCGCGGCAGAGAGTGGGGCAGTGATGCCAGAATCGTGGGACGTGGGACAGAACGCTTACCCCCACTATGACCTACCGTCGTCTCCCACTATGCCCTACCGGCGTCCCCCACTTTCTTCCCACCGCACTGCACACAAGCATATTTTTACTTCTGTCCGTGTGAGCTGCTTGTTGGGCTACCGTGCACACGGACAGGGGTAGGGATATGCTTGTGTGCAGTGCGATGGAAAGACAGTGGGGGACGACGGTAGGCCATAGTGGGAGACGACGGTAGGTCATAGTGGGGGTAAGTGTTCTGTCCCACGTCCCACGATTCTGGCATCACTGGAGTGGGGCGGTGCGAGCGAGGTAGTCCCCTTGCCCCGCCACGCATCCGACTGCCAACCATTTTGCAAACCACAGTACGTATGTGGAATTTTTCCATACGCCGCTCTCAACCGTTTTTCGAGCTCGCGTCTGCGAAGGGAAAACGCCCTAAAATCCTTTCGTTTATCAAACACAACAAATGATCTCGACCATCTGGATCGCGATCATGGGAATGGGAGTGACCCGACGACGACCCGGAAGGATCTCCTTATATGGAAACTCCTAACGAACAACCACTCATTTTCGGGACTATATAAACCCTTTGGTTTCAACCCTCGTTGATTAATAGCTATAGAGTCACGCGTAGAGTCACGTCGTGTCACGCTCGTACAGAGTTGGTCATATCTAGTAAGACCGGGCTAAAGTCTCCACCAGAATCATAGTTAACCTCATAGAATTCGCGAGTCCGGTTTATATTCTATTTGGCACTTTGAAATAGCCACTCGTATGCTCCGCATCGCCAGTGCGTCAACACCGTGCAACTATTGGTAACTTACACATTTTATTTAATAACTAATCGCGACACTTACATTTGTACAGTAACTGATTATTGAATATACGAATGGTGTTCACGTATAAATCGAGTCGATTTCGTTAAATCCATCTTTTACCCAGCGATCCTTATAATATTAGTATCATTCACCCACTGATACAACTTTACCGCTCGAGTTGTATCAAACTTTAATTAATTGTAAGAGTTACGAGGCATCACTAACAGTTCCCGCGACTCCCTGATTTCGCATCAGGATCGCCCGCGCCCCTAACTAACAAACTCATAAACCGTATTCCTTGGGAAATACCCTTCTCGCCGGCCTCTCGCGTTGCCGCAGCCCTGGCTCGTAACACATGTATTCATAACTTCTTAATATAATTTATTTCTTAAGTCAAACTTTTTTTAAAATACTTTATAATATTATATCAGCGCCGTCCAACTTGCCTCTTGAGAGGCAAAAGCCGTCCCCTACCATCGTCCGCCGTTGCCATGGCGCACAGACGCGGCCGATTCAAAATAACAGTGAACGTCGGCCTCGCGCGTGTTGTCTGACAAGGGGACCTTCAGGACTGACAAACTCAGAATTTGTTTATACTTAGTATACATGAAGGTCTTCACTCGGACTTTAATTTCCCGAAGCAGTAAGGCGCGCTTCTCAGCCAAATTCGAGAAAATCGACTTTGAAAAATTTGGAGTTACCTTATATAAATTTGAAAAAGATATATGACCAAGGAGCAGCGTGGCTCAGTGCGTGGCGCTCACGACTAGCAAGCATGAAGTCGTCAGTTCAAATCCCACTATCGGCAGTATTTTTTTTTTTTTATTTATTTGCATACCTACACCTTTCACATGCACAGTTTATAAAATTCATGCTAATTAACAGAAATGTAAACATCTGTTATATATATATATGGGTGTACGGTGTATACCGGTGCTCCACCTCCCAGGAGATGGTCATCACTTTCAATTAAAAACACACATCTTATTTAAAATTGTCTCTTGCTTGAAAAATCGTACTTTTTATTGCACATATTAATTTTTAAATAGGAATATTTATAATGAATTAGATTTTTCGTCCAAAAATAAAACACGTATAGTAGAAAAAGGAACTTGAAAACGAGATAGTAGCGAACGGCGGTTAGCATACTCACAAGGATCGCGTACATCGTGGCGCGAAAGGCACATAAGTGCGTCAACCGGGGGTGTTCCAGTGACCTGCCCTTGTTTTGATTTTATTATTTTACGCGGCGTACCTGGATGCGCTTTACAATTAGCCGACTGTCGACTCGTTACGGTTCGACGTTTTGCCCTTTTTCCCCTTTTTATAATGTTTTGCCAAGCCGTTTCTTGCAAGCTACCTGCTTTATACAACTACTCGGACCTTAAACATTTACAATTAGGGAAAAACCCCACTTTGGTGGGGCAAACACGATGTCCTATGGAACCAATAGGTGTTAAAAATCGCAGTTCACTAGCTAATGAGCTTTCGCAGCAGTGACACGCAGAATTCGGTTCATCAAAATTTCGCAATAAGTAAACGGTGTACGGTTCGGTTTGTTGTGAGTGTACGGTGTGCAAAAGGCGGCATCATGTCAGATATCGAATCCGTTGATATGCCTGGCCCTTCGACGGTACGGGAAGATGCTGATGGAGGATACTGCTGCCAGGAAGTTGACAGATTCCGGTTAAAAGATGCTCTTGTGTATTACGAGCACCTCCTTTCACAAGATGGACTTATAGCAGAAAAATCGTCTGCGGTAATTAGCGAAGAATCTATGCTACTCGCAGAAGATCTTTATAAATATACCATAGAAATTCTGTCTGACAAGAAGTTTGTCAGAGATGACGAGTTGATTATGGCAGATGAAGACGCTGACGAAAACAGTTTCGAAGAAGTTGAAGGATCGGATTCTCCCGACGAATCCCAGTATGAGCCGGAGAAAAAGAAGAGAAAAAGCCAAAAGAATATTCCATTAGCTTATAAAATAAAAGTCTGTAATATAGCTAAAGCTCATCCTGGTTGGAGCCTCAAAAATTTACACAAAAAAGGATGCTCCCGCTTAAATAATATGAGAGCCCTGAATAAATGGGAAGATCAAATTAAAAGTGGTGGATCCGCGATTGAGAAATATGAGATCATCGATTCTTGGACATACGATCGCTTCACGGAAGCTCGACAATGCAACCAACAAGTTACGACCAGGAACTTGCAGCAATGGGGATTGTCTGCTGCTAGTCAATTCGATGGTTTCGATTTTAAAGCTTCTGCATCGTGGGTTGAGCGATTCAAACGAAACCATCGAATTCGACAAAGAAAAATAACGAAATTTGTGTCAGAAAAAGACAGCGCAACAATGGAGGAAACGTTGAGTTCTGCCGAAAATTTCCGTGTCCAGGCTCGTGCATTAATACCGAATTTCGATCGAAATTTTGTAATCAATACGGACCAAACAGGTATTTAATAAATTTTATTACTTTTTATAATTAATCAAAGTATAGACTTTTGAATAAGTAATATAGTCTATTTTTTTAAATATTTTTTAGGATGTCAATACCAGTCGACTTTTGATAGAACCCTCGCAACCCGAGGATCAAAAGTGGTCCATGTTCAAAGACAAAATATGAACAAGGTAACGCATTCATATACAGCCCAGTATAGCATAACTTTGTCTGGGAAATTGTTACCTCGCGTCTTCGTGTGCCTCCAGGAGACAACAGGATCCTTTGGGCCCCAGGTTCAAAAACGGGTGGACGAATATGTACAAAAATATCGAAACACTGTCGTCACATCGTCGAAGTCGGGAAAATTAACGAAGGTACTATATGAGGATTATTTAACGAGCACGTTAAAACCGTACGTAGGGGAGGAAAAGTTCCTTTTACTAATAGATTCTTGGGGAGGGCAAACCAACCAGGAAATGTATTGCGAAATTTTTAAAAATGAGCATGGTCTACCGACATGCACCGTTAAAGTTATACCGCCAAAATGCACCCCATTGGTTCAACCTTGCGATGTGTATTTTTATAGGCAGGTGAAAATTTTAATAAAGCGGATACAAAATTGCGCCTACTTGATTGAACAAGGACGGGAAGTTAATTCCCGCGAAGATTGTATCAAAATCCATTCGATAGTGCACCACCAGATGTCTTCCCCAATATTTTCTAATATGCTGCAATACGCGTGGTTTGCTGCAAAATTGTGCGACAATAGGGAACTATTTAATAATGTGAATGAGGTATGCTTTGCTCTGGATATATTGAGAACAGGTTGCGCATGTAAGAATTCGGCGTTTATACGGTGTGCTAGATGCCGGGTAACGCTGTGCTTTGCGTGCTTTTACGATGCGTATCACTGCGGCTCGTGTGACACAAATAGTTGACGCGTAAATCGCCAGAGTTTTTATATTTTTTTTGCGTTTTGGTAATCATAGTTTGTAATATGTATATATTAGATGTAAGTATTGTATATATCTGTACATATGTATTTTCGATAATTTAGGTAGCTTGCAAGAAACAGCTTGGCGAAACATTATAAAAGGGGGAAAAAGGGCAAAACGTCGAACCGTAACGAGTCGACAGTCGGCTAATTGTAAAGCGCATCCAGGTACGCCGCGTAAAATAATAAAATCAAAACAAGGGCAGGTCACTGGAACACCCCCGGTTGACGCACTTATGTGCCTTTCGCGCCACGATGTACGCGATCCTTGTGAGTATGCTAACCGCCGTTCGCTACTATCTCGTTTTCAAGTTCCTTTTTCTACTATACGTGTTTTATTTTTGGACGAAAAATCTAATTCATTATAAATATTCCTATTTAAAAATTAATATGTGCAATAAAAAGTACGATTTTTCAAGCAAGAGACAATTTTAAATAAGATGTGTGTTTTTAATTGAAAGTGATGACCATCTCCTGGGAGGTGGAGCACCGGTATACACCGTACACCCATATATATATATAACAGATGTTTACATTTCTGTTAATTAGCATGAATTTTATAAACTGTGCATGTGAAAGGTGTAGGTATGCAAATAAATAAAAAAAAAAAATACTGCCGATAGTGGGATTTGAACTGACGACTTCATGCTTGCTAGTCGTGAGCGCCACGCACTGAGCCACGCTGCTCCGTGGTCATCTATCTTTTTCAAATTTATATAAGGTAACTCCAAATTTTTCAAAGTCGATTTTCTCGAATTTGGCTGAGAAGCGCGCCTTACTGCTTCGGGAAATTAAAGTCCGAGTGAAGACCTTCATGTATACTAAGTATAAACAAATTCTGAGTTTGTCAGTCCTGAAGGTCCCCTTGTGAGTTTCCTTGTCTACGGAAATGTCACGGTCTCCTTCTCAGCGTCGCGCGGTTGCCTTGACGACAAGTCCCGCTGCTCGAAAGGAAGCTTGGAAGGTGAAGTAGGCGCGTGAGGAGCCCCTACGCTGGACAGCGCTGTATTATCTAAACATAGTAAAAACATGAAAAATTTTCATCAAGCTCGTTGAGTTGTAAAAAAGTCCACGGTCTATACCTATTTTCTGATCGTTCAAAATCGATTTTTATTGCATTTTCCGAAAGTACTATCGTTTCTCAATAAAATGCCGCTTGGTTTATATTATAATTCGCAAAATTGTAGATTTGACAGCTAAATACGCCAAGCAACAACCTATAACATCGCCATTGCCTAGAAACTTTAAACGCGTTTTTCTCGAATGCTTTTTTCTCTTCATTTTTTCCTGATTGCGAACGTTGATCAACCCATTTTTTCGATTAACCTTGACATACTGGGTGACTCACACCCAAAGCAATTTTTGAACGACTGCCATTCTCATCTAAAGAATCCAATCGTTATGAAAAAATCATGGGTCCATTTCAAGGTCTTCAGAATGTATTCCAATAGTTTTTTTATCGAAATTTGATCACAGTTTGTGTAAAAAAAATTCTAAATTACGATATGTCTTGAAAAGACGAAAAAATCTTTAAATACTTGTAACTCTTACAAATTGTAATATTAGAAGCTAAAAATCTACAGTGTTTTTTTAGATATAATATTTTGAGAAAAAAATAGTTTGTAAGTCGGCTTTGGAAAAAAGGTATTCATTTTGCATATACAAGTGTAAGAAAATCCGACGGACGCCTATTTAAATGGCGCGCCGGAACCGCGGCCTGCCACCTGGAGGCCCAAATACACCGGCTGGGACCCCCCGCGCGGGAGAACTTGGGGAAAACCCAGGCCCACAGGAAGCGTCACGGGAAGGACGCTACGCCCGGGCCGCCAGGACGCAGCCACTCTTGTACGGTCCTTGGAAGACGCTAGTCGCCGCTTGGGAAGCCCTCCGCGCTCTTTTGTACGACTACGACGTGCTTTATGTAAAATATATCTAAGTGTGATATTGATAGTTTACCTACGCGTGTTTATTGATCGGCGTAAGAGAACATTTTCTGACAAATCAGAAGTGGGATATAGCCACGTGCTGTGACGCGTTCGCGGAGTTTTCTTCGAAACGGTAGCCGAGCATTTTCTCGTAGTGACGCGATAGAGACGCCATTGTGCTACGAGAAGTGTATATATTTTAAATAGGTAGCAGTTAGTGAATTGTGTATATAGTAGCTTGTAGTGTCGTGTACAGTTTAGTTATATAAGAAAACTGACGACATGGGCCGCAGTTCTTATCTGAACAAAGACGCCGCCGTCGAGAGGCCGAAGGGGAGACAACGTGACTCCGCTTCTGATACCACCATCGAGGAGAGCGTAAAGGAGCAGAACGCGCGACTTAGCCGCTTAGAACAATTAATCGAAAAGAATTTGAGCCGCAGATCGCGTTCACGATCGCGTTCTCCTGTGCGTCTACGCTCGCGTTCACGTGCACGACCACGCTCGCGTTCTCCCTCGCGTTCTCCCTCGCGTTCACGTGCGCGACCACGCTCGCGTTCGGCCTCACTATCACATACTCCACCCTTGTCCACATCAACAACCGTTATGGATCGGTTGGACCGATTGGAGCGGATGATAGAGAGGATAAGTCGCCGACGCTCTCGTTCACGGTCGCGAACATCATTCCACGCTAGAGCAGGGGACGAGTTGATGATCCCTGTATACGACCCGGAGGAAAACGATCCAACAATCGAACGGTGGACCCAACAAGTGGACGTGTTGGCGGAAAGATATCGTTGGAGTGACGACACCATCATGCGGTTAATCGTAACGCGGTTGAAGGGCCACGCTCGGAGGTGGTATGATGCGCGACAGGACGTTGCTGCTACCTGGCGTGAAACCCAGGACGCTCTAAGAAAACAGTTCCGCGTCACGAAATCATTCAATCAACGGTTGGAGGATGTTTGTGCATACAAAGCGAGACCGGGGCAAAAACTTGGAGACTATTGCTTCCGGAAATTGGAAAAGCTGCGGAAGCTGGAATATTCGTTCTCGAATGAAGACTTAATCGATGTGGTGATCGGTGGTATAGCCGATACAGGTATAGCCCGCGATATACGGTCCGCTAAAGTAAAGGACGTCGATGAGTTGTATTTGTTCATGCGACGCATGGGTGATATGCCAACGCAAAATGGCCGACGCAGGACAACGCCGGAGCTCTCACGAAGGAAGCAGCCATCTTCGTCAACGGCATCAACCAATCAGAGGCAGGAAAAGGGGCTGCAGACGCGGCAAAGAGGGACCACCGAGAAGGACAACTCGCAGGTCAAGTGCTTCAACTGCGGAACGGCAGGACATTACGCGCGGCAGTGCACGAAACCACAAGGACAGAAGGAGAGATCGATGCTGAATCGTTAGAGAGCAGCAGCTAGCGGTCGCACAAGCACGTTCGCGACTGGCGAAGTACACTGGTGGCAGTGCAACGAGGCACCGGGGGTGCCCAACAACAGCAGACGACGTACGAGACAACATCATCGAACGTCACTCGGCACCATCACGCAACAGTAACGGGAATGACCAAAAAGGCACTGGGTGCCCTAGGTCGTGGTGGAGTGGTCAAGGATGAGTACTGGGTACTCTAGATCAGGTTGGTCTCTGAGTACTGGGTACTCGGGATCAAGTTGATCTCGGGGTAATACTGGGTATTACGCCGGGTCAACGGGAGACGATTGATCGAGACAGACACGATATGGTGTGATGTTGAGACAGTCGGGGATGGTTGATTTTGACTGACGCTGGGCGTTGGGTCAAAACAACTGAAGACAGAAAACAACATGCACTGGGTGCTCTGGATCAGGTTGATCTCTGGGTAATACTGGGTATTACGCCAGGACAACGGGAGACGATTGATCGAGACAGACACGATATGGTGTTATGTTGAGACAGTCGGGGATGGTTGATTTTGACTGACGCTGGGCGTTGGGTCAAAACAACTGAAGACAGGAAACAACATGCAGGCGAAGCGCAGAAGCGCTTTTCCTTCAGCGGGCGCAGTAGCGCTTCTCTCAGCACACGCAGCGGCGCTTCCTCTGTTGCAACGAGCGCAACAGTGCGTCTTTTCCAGCCAGCGCAGCAGCGCTTTTCCTTCAGCGGGCGCGGCAGCGCTTCTCCTTCAGCGGGCGCGGCAGCGCTTCTCCTTCAGCGAGCGCAACAGCGCTTCTCTTGCATCGAGCCCAGTGGCTCACTCCACAACACACCGCTGGACATTGCTGTGGCGTATGAACGCCTTTCCTTCAGCGAGCACAATGGTGCTTAATCTACAAGGCAGCCATGTATATCACCGTGGCGTATGAACGCCTACCCTTTTTCGACGAGCGTAGTGACGCTCAATCTACAAACATCAGAGGACCACAACACTGCTTCCGAATGCAGTAGCGCTAACCAGCGCCTAACACAACGGGAGCCACTCCTGAGCGTGTAAACGCTCGTCTTTCAACGGGGAACCAGAATACACCACACGAGAACCGCGTGTGGCACAGACAACAGACAAGAGACAACAACAGTTTCGATGATAACAATAAACCAATCGAAACTGAGCTTGTCTATCACGTTATACAGGCTAAGTACCCTCTTTCTTAAACATGTAGCCTGCTCATTAATAGCTTGTTTGTCAAAGAACTAATACCGTTCGCATTACAGAGGACACGTCTGCGGACAGACTTATTGTCAGGATTGGCCGAATGTAAGAAAATCCGACGGACGCCTATTTAAATGGCGCGCCGGAACCGCGGCCTGCCACCTGGAGGCCCAAATACACCGGCTGGGACCCCCCGCGCGGGAGAACTTGGGGAAAACCCAGGCCCACAGGAAGCGTCACGGGAAGGACGCTACGCCCGGGCCGCCAGGACGCAGCCACTCTTGTACGGTCCTTGGAAGACGCTAGTCGCCGCTTGGGAAGCCCTCCGCGCTCTTTTGTACGACTACGACGTGCTTTATGTAAAATATATCTAAGTGTGATATTGATAGTTTACCTACGCGTGTTTATTGATCGGCGTAAGAGAACATTTTCTGACACAAGGTAGGCTGTTTCGGTAATTGAAAAAACCCGAGATATTCCACGAATATCTGTAGGATTCCTTTTGTTAATTGAGCCAACTCACAGGGTCGCAAGATAAAAATAGTTTATTAACTGATATAATGGAAGAATAATAATAAAAAAAAATGGTACAAGGGTTCGTGAGTCACGCTTCGGAGGCCTCTGCTCGACTGCCTGTTCACGCCACCTTCGACGCCGACCGTCCGTTGTTGCCGTTACGGACCTCCTTTGTCCTTTTCGCGTTCGGGCCTCTCGCGCGCCTCGCTTAATCCGAAGCGCTCTTGTTTCCACGCAAAACTAACAATCCTTCATATCTAGGATATTCTACTTATTGAAAGAGCTACAGCGTGTCAAAATCAGCTTATGGGTGGCTCACAACCAGAGTGCCAACGAAGGTTAACCTTCTAGCGGTGGAGTTTTGTATTTTTTCTTAAACGTTATTGGTCGCAGTGAACACCCTACTGATTTAGCAAAAAAGTGGAAACGCTCGTTGGAAATAAATTTCTGATATTTCGGGGATACTTCTAAAATTAAAGTTGTAAACTCATTAAACAATCATCCGGTTGTTAACTTGTAGGAACCGCAGAAAAGTTTTTACGCTTAATCCTCAGTTACTACAAGCCAATTTCTTGATGTTCCGTGTGTTTTAAAACCGTGTTCCGCTACACAGATCTTACGCGTTGTGTATGGTTTTAATTTGAAAATGGTAGGGAGACTGACTTATACATGATATTTTACAGGACCTTTGGAATTTAGGTAATGTGTTGAGTGGATAGAGTTGATTAGAATGCTATACATATGAAAGCTCTAAGAATGTAGTCTTTTATATCTGTGAGATTTACTTGGAGGAGCAATATTGAAAGACTGTTTTCGAAATATCCTGCAACATTTAATATTAAAATATATTAAAGGAAAAGAGGACATGTCTTTACTTTCCTCGAATTGGGCAACAACACTTTATAGTCAGTCATACTGTTGTCTAGTGGACAACAATATTTATGAGATAATAACAAATTAATAATTTCAATAGGTACTGTAACAATATTTTCAAATAAATTCATAATATAAAGACTCATTGTCAGTCATTATGACTTATCACTAATTTCAGGAATTTGTTGCTTTGTGTATACAGGGTGTTAACAAAGAGTCTAAGACTTCAAAGGTCTATAGTTAATAATTATTAGCATTACTTTTATATTTCATACCTAGAGGATTAATTTCAGGACTTATATTGATGAAGTATTTTTTACTCTACTCGGTGAGCACTAAGCACCCTAAGTCTTAGATCCTTGTTTTAGCAGCCTAATCCCATTTATTTATGGACAGTTTCATGGGAAACTCCATTTCTGTAGGCAGCAATATCCGAAACAGTTTCGCGAAATTTACACGTGTGCGCGTAAGAACCCGGGCATAAGTATGAACGCGCGTGCGAATGTGTACGTGGGGGGTGCAATTCGCATTCAATAGGACGACCGAATTAAAAGTTTCGCGAGAGATACTATGTTCGCTTATGCGCTCAATTGCCCTTCTCCGCGCAATACGTATTTTAAAGTATTCTCATTCGAGCCTCGATCGTAATTGCTATTTTCTGTTTCCTTTCCACCAAAACACGTTTTTTGAAGCTTAAAAGTCATTTCAAAGAAGCGGCTAAGCGATCAAAAGTTTAATTTCTATCCCACTATTATAGGGGGCTGTTTATTCCATAAGCGTACGCGCGCGTACGTTTCCACCAACGCTGGCGCACACGAAAACACCGGCATACGCGCATAAACGTGCAATTCTCATTTAATTCAATGGCCAAATTAAAAGTTTTCTACGAGCAGTGTTCCTCGTTGATGCATGCAATTACCATCCTCATGGAATTCTAATTTTAAACTTCTCATCCGTGTCCAAGCTACCATTGCTTCGTTCCTTTCCTTGAAACTTATGTTACGCGGTTTTCGAAGCTTCACGATTCGACAGGAATTCTATCGGAATTCAAAAACTGCCCCGCTTGTAATATTCGACATCGGAGTTAACAGAAGAGGTATATTAATTGTTAATGATTTTTTATTAGAATAGAGAATTAAAGACAGATTTTCAAAACGGTATTCATTTGACTAATGATGTGATAAAGAAATAGGATTATTTAGTGATCTCAAATGAATTATCAATAGACAAATTGCCAAATTAAGAATGATTGATTATGTTACACAACTGTACATCTTTGCGTATGAACTTCTACTTTAAGATAAGATTTCAACAAAGAAACATACAAGATTCAATGTTTAGGAAGATTTTCCCAAAACGAGGGTGTATTTATTACGGTTATTATTTGTAAAAAAATATTCTTTAAGCTCGAATCACTCCTTCATTTAAAAGAAGTAGAATTTTCTGGAAAGTGTAACAGCAAATGTTTTTCCAAATTCACTATTATCACTAAATGAAAATACATTAGTTTGCTTACAAAACTTCCAAAATCGACAAAATTTCAGTACGAAGCTGTTACTGTTTTCTATTATCATTCTTCTTCTTAAATAGTATTGCAAATGCAATACCAGAAAAGAGGAAGTACTAATAAACAATAATAAACTTGGCTATTATTTCACGTTGTAATGCTCTGGATAATAATCGTTTTTTTTCTTACAGAAAGAATGTTTAAAAGCTAATATATTATTGCATATACTTTGTCACTGATTTTCTTATGACCCATCATAAATTTAACATTATCGACGTTACAACGCCATTAAACAATTTTCAAGCGAAAAATGAAATATAATTTATTCACGTCTGAACAGTTCAATCGCACAAAAAGCAACAATAATAACCTCATGTATAGATTACAAAGACAGGTTTACATAAATCAGAAAAAAGGCAAAAATTGAATACAGACAAAAAATAATCAAAAACCGATGTTACGTTTTATTCAATTTTCTCTTTTGTCAAACGTACGCAGAACAATTTATTAATGATTAAATACTTTAAAGCAGTAATGTGTAACTTTGCCTCCAATGATTATTAGGTCTTCTGGAAGAAAGTTGAAAGTACAAACAAAATTCTGTTTTCAAATTTTCTAATGCTTTGAAAATATTGTATACAAGTTCATATTTCGATAAAGATAGTATATACATATGGTAATATAAATCTGCAGGGATGGTTTTTCAATTTTTTCATACATATGTGATATTTAACTGAAACAAAATGGCTTTATACGATGTCGGAAATGTATTGATATTTAAATTTACTAATTTCATTCAATATACTGCTCACGGTGCGTGCAGCGTTTTGAAATTAAAATCAATACACCGTATCCCCCCGGAAGATCACGTAGATCCGGAAGAATGACGAGGGAATCTGTTGAAATCTCGGATCAAAGTGATGGAAATTTGATCCCCGGATCCAGCAACATCGCCAGCATCCACTTATGTTTGGTAAATATATACATTCCCGCGTGCCGAACAGTGTGAATGCAATGCAAGCGTGCAAACGCAAGCGGATGTTTTCCCAACGGCGAAGAAATTGGAAGTGATTTTCTCTGAATTCGAAAGAGAAAATTGAAACTTTCCTGTTCTGCGTCAGTGCAATGCAAACTACTGCGATTATTATTGAGTTCTCCGTTGACAGACGAGTTTGGGAAAAACATTTGTGGGAAACGTATAGAAAACAAATCTTAACTAACATTTCAATAAATATTTCGTGTCTAATATATAATAATTTTCAACTATTCCTGAAATTCTCTTAATTCTTTCTTTTAGATAAAATATTATAGGAAAATTGAATACATTGTAAATATTATAATACGTTAAATTTTAATTTGTCAATTTCAGTGAGTGAAAGTTGGCGTGTGTGATAGTGGATTTTGTTTGGTAAACGTGTGACATGAAATAATAAAAGAGATGAGTTGGAAAAGTAACAAAGTGCTATGCTGGAAAGACATGAAGCATTCGTAATTTATCAAACTGTTAAATCGTTTAATAATTAATTATAATTTCCTGTAAAATCCTGTAACAATTTAAGATCATGTCAACTACACGTGATTGCAATTGTTATGGATTATTACAAAATGCCAAATTATTGTGCATCGAATATTCTACCAAAAATACTCTCTAGAAGCGTATTCCATTTCCAGTAATGTCTATTTGAATCTATTTAGGTGTGTCCTATAATATATATCGCTTACTTGCTGCAATAACGACATAGCTCAAAATTCACGATTTTTGGGGAAACGGGATAAAAATGTTTGTTAGACAACAACCGCTTTTTCTATACTAATAACTCAAAAACTGCAAATTTTGAGTTGTGTCGTTGTTGCAGCAAATGAGCGATATGTTATTGTATTTTTAATAATCACAAAATTCTTTGCTTGTTATTAACTTTATTTCCTACTTTTTGATATTCAATTTCCCCGAGTATTTTAGTTTCTTTTAAACAAGTTATTACTCCTGAAGAATGAAACCTAAAGGCTACATGTTTGATTTTGAAATAATATAAATATTCGCGCATAAAGGACCTACTTCCACCACCTTCCTCTAGCAGCTAGCTTATACAGGGCGATTCAGAACGAGTGTCGAAAAATTTGACAGATTGTTTGGGAAGTCATAGGGGAGAGTCGTGCAGTACCGACCAGCATACAGTGCCGACCAAAGCTAGTTCTCGTTTCTTCGACCAGATATTAGCACTTTATTTGAATTAACCAATGAAAATCACAATTCTCTATAACCCATTTTGGGGCCATATTGTTTACTCCATTGCTCTCGATGTTCTGAGGCATTAAACGTATACGTTGATATTCAGTGGGTTAGAAGTTATTTTTTAAAGCTGATTGTCCTATTATGTATACTATCTCTAATCTATCAAGTTTAATAAAACGTCTTAATTTTGCAATATTTTTTGTAGATACATAATATATCATGATCAAAAATATTTCCCCGTGTTTGTCGTACAGTACCGACCATCCAACTGTCGTGCAGTACCGACCAACAGACTCTGTCAACCAATAGGGACCAAATTTTTCTTATCAGTAAGTTCAATCTGTTAGCAACTCAGATTAATTAATAAGATGTTCATTTAGCCTTCCTTCTACCTTTTCCCGCAGAAAAATAAAGTAAATAAGGATAGATATGATAACGTAACAAACAGAAAGCTAGGATTTAATGAAGAAGTTATGTAGTGTGTTATTTGCAAGCAGAGTTGGGCATTAACTAAATAAAAAACTATGTAAATAAGAATCAAATAAAACTTACTTTAACTTTAGATTACTCGACGAATACAGTTAATTTTTGTATTCGATGAGAATTTATTCGACGAACAAAGTTAATTTTTTTCTTAGACGAATAAAGTTAATTTTTTTATTCGTTATTCGAAATTGTATTTAAATAAAAATTTTGCCCATCTCTGTTTGCATGGAATCATTTGACACAGATTGGGTGCAGTGTACTGAATGTGGCGGTTGGGCACACTTCGAATGCACAGATCAGGAGAATATTAATTATTTTACTTGCGAGTTTGTACAAATAAAATTTGAAAAAATCTTGTATTGTACTAATTAAATGTCTTTTTATTAACATTGTTAATCATTAATCATTAATCGTTAATCAGACCTAAAAATCTACGAATTTAATAGTTGGTCGGTACTGGACGACAATTTTTCGTTTCCTAGACATTACAACTGTTTTACTTTTGCGAATTATCAATTCTTATTATTAAATATCACATAAATAATTTCCCTTCTTTTACTATAGTCTATCTATACTACAAACTCGTTTTTTAATTTCTGATTTTTATCAACTCTACCCCAAGATATAACAAAAAAACTTAGAGCGGTCGGTACTGCACGACTCTCCCCTACTGACAAGAAGGAGTTCCCAGGTGTCCGCCCCTATTGCTTTAGTTTTCGGATATGTTGTAGAGGCCCGAAAAATAAGGTATAGGTGTTTTTTTATAGCAGTCCGTTTTCATATTTAGGGGGTGACACCGCCCCTCAAAGTTATAAAATTTTCAGGTGTTCGTTTTTCGATTGTTTTGGTTTTTAGATATGTTTTAGAGGACCGAAAAATAAAAATATGTGTTTTTTTACTTTGCCCGGTTTCATGTTTAGATGGCGAAACCACTCTCTAAAATTATAAGATTTTCAAATGTTCGTTTTCGATTTAATTTTTGGATATGTTTTAGAGGACAGAAAAATAGAAAATACGTTTTTTTTTATTTTGGCCCAGTTGCATGTTTAGTGCACCTGGGCCAAAATATAGTGGGGTGAAACCACCTCTCATAGTTCATAAGAATAAGTGGTGTCCGGCTCCGATTGCTTTGGTTTCTGGAAATGTTTTAGAGGACCGAAAAATAAGAAATACGTGTCTAAGAAGAATAGGGGAAATTAGGACAAAACCGGGTACCTGGGTAAAACCGGGACGTGCTATTATTTTTAAAACGGCCTTAAATTTTCCCGCGTCGTTGCAGCGACATATTGTCGGGATATGCATTACTTCATCAACAAACGATAATCGTGTTACACGCGTGCCTACTAAAGTTATACCGACTTGTGTGTTTTTGAAGGCTCTGATCTAATTTTCGATAGTCAAGAAACTTCAACACTTTTGACAGTGTTCAGGTAAGTACTTTTTTGGGTGAATTATGTTAATTGTTGCATATTAAAGTATAAATAACTAGGACAGTTTGTTTGTACTTCGCCCTGGTATTGTTGATAATTCGTAATATTTATAAAATTGGAGAACATTATCAACATTAAACTAAATCTTAATAAAGGACTACAACTAAAAGGAAAGAAAACCACAAAATTAAACAAAACACGGAAGGATAATGATAACAGTGGTGATGAAGACGGTGAAGACATTTGCATTTATATCCAAGAATTCTATGGTTCATTCAAATGGAATGAAGGTTGGGTGCAGTGTTGTAATGTGGGCTCACGAAGGCTACACTAGTATCGGGGACTGAAGAATTTGACGAATTTCGTTGTTATAGGTGCTAGGGCCAGTTTTTAGTATGGTACCCGGTTTTACCCAGGCCATGGGGTAAAACCGTAAAAACGAACCATATTTTAAATTGTAATTTTTTTGTATTTGTTATTGTATTAATTATTTAATAAAGAGTTTACTCTAATGAATCCTAATTTCAATTTCTTTTTAACATTACTAATGTCAAAGTTATGAGGTTTTATTCTTAACGTCCCGGTTTTACCCATACTTCCCCTACTTGTGAGTAAGAAGTATTAGACGAAAATAGATCCAATTCTTAATTCTTACGGAGATACAACAGTTTAAAATTATACCGTAGTTATAATAAAATCACAAGCTCGATACGAGGTGATCTTTCAGATATTAAATTAAACAAGAGAAAATTACGAAATATCAGTTATTTACACTTCAATTTTATAATAAATGCTTGAAATGTGCATCTTGAGGATCATATATCCTACATTATTTGTACAAATTGCATTCAATGCATAAGTCAATTATTAATAGTTACTAATTATTATTATTTGCTAATTATTTGTTACTATCAATATTGTCTATTGTTTTGCTTTCACTTTATAAGTAGGTTACTTTGTATCAAGCGCGTGATTTTATTACAATGGCAGTAAAATTTCAAAATGTCATTTTTTAATCAGAAGGACCTCCCACTATTATCTATACTCAAACACCATTAAAACTCCAATGCAATATCCTATTCCAAATCAGTTTAATTCCATCGTAGCTCTGAATCAGACAAAGTTAGTTCAGAAATTGAGTCGCTAAATCGCCAATTCGTCTCGATATCAATATTGAATTCCGTAATTCTCGTAGCTATGCAATGAAAACACGAATTCTCCATATCCCGCGTATAAATCTCCATAGAGCATTGCAGACATGTAATGCAGGATCGTTGTACACGTCATTAACTTAGAAAGCTGGCCCGTAACTCAGTAGTTCTTGTTTGAAATCTGTTGTTCCCTTCAATTTCCAATACGTCAATCGCTACAGAGAACCAAAAACAAGCTGCAAGTCCTTTAGGTCCTACCAGAATTCGGCATCTTCTTGTCAACAAGTAACTTTATAGAAAATTGCCAGGATGGAGGAGCATACATATTCTAAATCTAAAGAATTACGAAAAAGTCACGTACACGGTATACACCGTAGATTACGTATTTTCGATTAGGATTATTGAATGCAATTTCCAGTTTGCTCTGTACCTATAATTTCACTGTGCGGCATGCACCCACTGCGATTTTTTTGAAAGCTTGAGTTTTGTTATTGTCCACTATATAACTTTGAAGCATTCAAAGCATTTTATTCTATGATTCACGTCCACCGATAAAAATTTTGACCGTTTAATTAAGGCATTTGTTGTTTATTACGTTGGGTCAAAATGGAAAAATATCAAAATTACCTCAGTAATTCCCAATCTGTGGGTTACGATCTCCAACTGAATTGTGAAGCGTTTTCTAGGGGTTGCTACTATTATTTTTAGTTGGCGATTTTTAGCACGTATTTATTTTAATTATTAAGGTAGAATTCTATTCTGAAATACCTATTTTTTTATATGTTTTCTTTACCTTATTAAATTTACCTTACCTTACATGGTGGGGGAGGTCGCAGGCTATTTGGGTAGGTATTAGAAAAGGTAATTAAAAAAGATTTAGAAATACTGGGCTACGTCAACAATTTTAAAATCGATTGTAACATGTAGATTTTTGATAGTTTTGTGTTTAATACTTGTATTAGTTTACTGATGTATTAATGGACGGTTCAGATTTCCACGCTCTTTAATAAATAAAGAGCGATCACTTGCTCTTCTTCAAATAATTCTTCTCTGTTTATATATAAGCTATTTTCTTCAATCACATAGTGAAAGAAACAAGTATTTATCATTAAAAAACTATTATACATAAATTTATTTCGTGTAGGTTCTGAGTCGCTGTGACAATTGAACTTAATATCCCGTTATCCCTAATGCCAAAATTAAAATATTTTTTGGAAGAAGTAGGTAATTTTGTTTTAAATACTAGGTACATAAATCACGCAAACTACATGCTTGAATCTTCAATTCATAAATATCTCTATAAACATTGTTTCATATGGATAATGGTTATTTTATCATTTTCTGATTATGATAATATTTACAGACAGTTATACGAATAAATTTACGATAAATAAAGAGGCCAAAGCTAATTGACTAATTTTTAACATTTCTAATGTTATTCCAATAGACCATTGGTATTTTGTGGACTTGTTGCATATCAAAAGTTTATAAATTCCATTAGGTATGCAGGCTTAATTTTAAAAATCGTTTTAATTGAGTCTAGGTTGTAGTTTTTTTATATTTGGATTCTCTAATCTCGTGGGGTTAGTTGACAAATATGACAGGGTTAGTTGACGTGACATTTACTTTTCAGTTTTAACCCTTTGCCTGCGAAAGGCGTATCTATACATATATACGCTGTCACAGTTCCATCAGTATATACCAAAAGCGAATATACATATACGCTGCCAATTCCATATACCTTTTACACTGCTCCATAATGTTTTATTTAAATGAATGGAACAAATATATTGTACCTAAGTCCGGGAGAATTCGACCACTTTTTGGAGAAGAAATTGTAGCATAGTTGTTTTTCACATTTTTGCCGTTTTATGCACATTAAAGCAAAGCTCAAGCACTTTAGGGTATATATAAATTATAGTGTGCGATAATTTCAAATATTTATTTTCATTTTCAATCAAAAACATTGGCACTGCAACTGGTCGGTCTCACCCGCATGTCGGAGTTAGACCGTCCACCCACTACGAGTAATCAAGGTAGTAGATCGACCACCTTATCAAAAAAAATTAAAAACGAATACATACATATTGTTGGTGTTACACTGTACTTATATGCATATTATATCCCCAATATCGGAAGAGCGTAAATAAACTTACCTGTTTTTCAAATATCGCCCCCACTGTAAGTTGGTCTAAAAACTTTCAGCCTCGCATAAAGTCTTAACTGTATCTTATAATTCAAATATGGATTTGTGACAATGGTCAATGTGAGATAAACAACAAGCGCCTTTATTTATTTTGTGTCAATGACACACAGTGCCCTATCTCGCGTCAGTCTTAAAATATCAGCATTGGCCGGACTCTCCCGGTGGTCGAACTCTCCCGGACTTACCCTACCAATACCTAACCAATAAAGTTTTTTAATTTTATTTCAGAGACTATTATAATCAAATGAACTCCATTGTTATATATAGGAATGTCATTTTGTTTTTGCTGCAAATAATGTAGTTACATAGGGACACATATATCAAACACATTTGTGCCCATAATTATGAAAGTGGTCTAAGTCAAAATTTAGAAAAATGAGTTTATCAGTTATTTCACACCACATTATTTTAAACTAAATTAATTCAATGTAATTTTTACGATATCGTCAAAAATGAACCATTAGATATTTGTTGTAATTTCAACATTACATGGAATTCATTTAGTGTTAATTATGAAAGTGGTCTAAGTCAAAAATTTAAAGAAATTATATGAACATAACCTTAAAATGGCACATGGCCCTCTTTGACGAGTTTTTGAACTACACAATAAACCGACAAATGACAATCAAACAATAACAAAAACGACCTAACAATATATGGAATTCATTTTATTTCAACGAAACCACTAGAAGAGTCAACGACAAGAAAAGTAAAAAATACCGCGGGCGAATCTGTCTCTTGGCTGCAAATTCAATGGATGAGATACTTGAAAAATGAACCTTATAAGATGTTCTATAAAACTTCTTTAGATGATTCTAAATTCCACGTTTTGGATCTTTCATCTAAAAGAGGAAGACCAAAAATATACGGAAATATTAAATTACTTCCATTATACACCACCACTAGACCAGTAACGGAAGAAAAACATAAAGATATTATGTGTTTACTACCATACATCCCTCCAGTTTTTCAGGAACATTTTAAGAATCTTAAAAACTCATAATGATACAAGCCTAAAATGATAAAAATGGATTACTTCTTAAAATAATTAATAAATGTTCATGAATTATTTCATTAAAATGATTGTTTCTAATAAAACTCGTAGTTTTTTTAGGCTGCCGTCTCAAGTTTGTTATGGTCCGAATCGATCGAAGCGTCCCTTGTAAACAGACGGACACTAATGAAACTACTGCGGTCGATAAAAAGAAGTTGTACAGAGATGACATCTCCAGGTACTCTATGTAGACGAATTTTTTACGCATAGTTACCACATTTTCTGTTCTCTCTGTCTCTGCCGCGCTGTTGCCACACCTCTCTATCGAGATGTCTTGAAGGAATACGGCACGAGAGCTGTGTCTAGCGTCAGTCGCCAGAGCCTCGCTGAACGTAAAGGAGGATGGCAATAATGAAAGATAGAGAGGTTGGGTAGTGAAGTTAGGAAACATATCAATGAAACAATACCCTACTTATTTGCGTATCATTATCTCTTCTACACTTCGCAATTCTTATTATCTTCTCTCATTCTGTGTAATTCCTCTTCTCCATTGACGGTCTTACTACAATTTTATCAGATCGATCGTAATGAAATCGCTCATTTGCTGTAACAACGACACAACTCAAAATTTGCAGTTTTTGAGTTATTAGTATAGAAAAAGCGGTTGTTGTCTAACAAAACTTTTCCCGTTAACAAAACTCGTTTCCCCAAAAATCGTGAATTTTTAGTTATATATGTCGTAGTTGCAGCAAATGAACGAAATGTAACGTATGCAGTGAGGGCAATATTTATATTTTCTTGTGAAAAAATATAATGATATGATTGTTCAATGATTGTTTATTTTGTTTGTTTTAATAGAATGTAAAACGTTCACATTTGTTATCGTATCGGCATGAACGTTTCAGTAACATACTGGTGAGATTTTCCAGACGAAAATGAACTTAAACACGATATAAATCGGATTATTTTTAGCATTATTAGATTAGAAATGTTACGCATTTATATTTAATTATCTAGTACAGTTCTAGAAATAATCCGATTTATACCGTATTCGAATTCATTTTAACCTCTTAGGCACAACGCGCCACTCTAGTCGCTTTCGCGGATGTCATCTTTCTGAACGACACGCCACTATAGCGGCTCACTGTATCGTTTACACGTAATTCGCGTTGAACTCTGCCGTACAGAGAAACAGCCCCGCGTAAAACTCAGTCGTGCCTAAGAGGTTAATGTGGAAAATCTCAGCAGTATGTTACTGAATACTGAAAACGTCACGTTTTACATTTTATCAAGACTGTATGCCTCTCTAACCCAGATTACAAGCCGCCGCCGAACAGCCCAAGTCCTCGCTGGTCGGGATCGGCGTTGAACCCGTATCGTGAACAGAGTCCTAATTCCGAATGTTCGTTTCTCGCTTCCTTCTGGCCGAAGGGGGGCGCGAGATGGAACGCTTTGCCTGCGCGACGGGTGCCAACGCAAAGGACGGAGTGTCTGTCTCGTACGGCGTGCCGCTCTCGCTCGCTTTCAGTGCCTCTCACTCGCTCTCGCCTTTGCCGGAAAAGAGTGAGACAGAAGTGGTGGGAATAGCGAAAAGTCCACATCATGTACACCAAACCGAGCCCGTAATGAGACAATACTGTAGCATCTTTTATTTGAGTTTATCCAGATATTATCTTTGCCGGTGTCTGTTCTCCAGCCGCTTCGCCGTGATTCATTCAAGCCTCCGTGACGACAAAATAGTAATAGGGAAATGCGGCAACAGCGCGATTCGACTCTCGATACGTCTCGGCAACTATGGCTTTCCTACATTTATCGTCTAGCTTGGACTTCCACCGATTCTGATGGTACATGGCGCGAATAAACCATCAACGCCGGTGACGGAGAATCCTTGAAGCATAATTCTGTCATTTCTCGAGTCTGTCTCAGTACACGAGTTATAAATTCATTATTATTTCAACGAACGGTGCTTATTAGCGTTCAAACGCACCAGACCCGCCTGGAGGAATGTCTACTGGAGGCAACTATACCCGCAAAAGCTTCCTTCTTGCAGCTTCCACGACGTAAGTTGGTTGAAACGGATTGTTTACCACATCGCGTATACGTACACGCTTTTCCTAGCTTGTGTGAGCGTACGCACACATTCAACGCCCGGTGAGACGGCAGCCTTAAGTCATTTATAGGACATTCAGTTAATTTGAAGATGATCTAAGTCAATTCAAACTTTAAGGACAACATTTTTGTATGAAATTCACACAAAATTTCATATTCATAATAAGTTTCCATTAATCAAGACTAATAAAATTTTTAATTGAAATGTTGCATAATGTAAAAAATTTTTAAATTATTCAAATGCAATTCATTAAATATCTCGAAACAAGAAATATATGACTTAGACCACTTTCATAATTATGGGCACATTTATTTGCACCATTAATTTCGAAATTATGTTGCACCTTCGTATAAATCGAAGATAAACATTATATATTATTACGCGTTTATATTAAATGCCCAGCTATAATTGGATGGAAACTTAATTCGCCAATCGTTATTTGACTTTTGTCTGGAAATATTGCCAGACTAAATTCAATTATAGAAAACTCGGACACGTTACAAATGAGTAGATGGAAACATCTGAGTTTTTTCACATTTTAATCCTACGCACTTTTTAGTTCTCCCATAGACACAGTCTTTCGTCTGTTGCTACAAAACGTGATTTTACTTTTACGAATTTCGAAAGTTCGCGGCAACTCATAGAAGATTTCGTGAAAGTTTTATTGTAGAGTCAGGAAAGTATATTAACTAAATGCTCTCCACCTTCTATCCGTACCAACCATGGAAAATTAAATGGCGACCAATTAGACTTCTCAAATATTCACCACAACAAGGTGTGATTTTATGAAATTGTATTAATTCGTTGAAAAAGCATCGTGTGCATATGTAGAAAGTTCTGACGCGAAGAAATTCCTTGATTACTTCAGACCCAGAGTTACCTTTGAAACGCTGAGAGCACTCATATCATCCTCCCGCTGTGCTCAAATATTCCAGCGAATCGGATTTACTCAGTTCCGAAATTCAGAAACAGATTTCTCGTGCATCACGAAAGATGCTACATGTAGCCCCTTATTAAATTCCAGTTTCAAGATCTGTTTTTCTGCGCGACATGATATAACCCTGTGTCAAGCAATACATTATTAAATTCCTTTTCCTCCCCTATCACTCGGGGAAAGTCACTTTTTGGTCAATTCGAGGCTTGGGACCATGTCGGGAAAGAAAATTATTCACAGTAGGTACACGCGTTTGTACTGATCTTAAACAACAAGTTTAGACAAAACACATGCGACAATAAGAAATACAACAAAAACGAGAAAATATAATAAAAATCCTTCTGTCTGCACGATTCGGATAATTAGGTATCTTGTGGTTCGTGGTTTGGGACGTTTCTACAGGGTATCCCACTTATAATGAACATTTAAGTTATTTTCACTGATACTGAAAATAAGAAAAAATAACTAACAATAAAAGGGGATTATAGGGTTTGAATAAAACTTGTTTCAGTAAAACGTGAAATGTGTCATTTGCGAAGCAGTTATCATTTAACGCATTATAAAAAACAAACGTTAATAGGGTAAAAAATTGTTTATGATCTGGGGCGAATTTTTTTTACTGTTAAATAATAACAGCTGTCAATAGCAGTGGAAATAACTTAGATGTTCATTGTAAATGGTGCACCCTGCATATGGACTACCGTTGTGGTTGAAAATACTTTTTCTATTACTGGGAGTATACCCACTACGTTAAAAAAACTCTATTTTTTTTATTCATAACACTTTTTTGATCCTTACATCAAGATCTATAATCTGAAAAACAACGAAGTCAACGATTTCGAAGTTTGTCTGTTTAACACATTCAGCTGCGCGAGGTTTTGAAAAATGCTAATGAAAATTTCATATGTATATATTGTCCATCTAATTTTCATTAGAGTATTGTCAATGAATAGACATTTTCCCGATGAGAATGAGTCCAAATATTCCAAATACGCCCTTATTCAGACTATTTTTAACTGACTTCAAAAAGGAGGAGGTTATAGATTCGACCCGCATGTATTTTTCTTCATGTTTGTCCGCGCATAACTCCTCAGCATATGGACTGATTTTGATGATCTTTTTTGTATTCGAAAGAGGGTGATGCCCCGGTGCTTCCACCCTACACTGCATCAATATTGTCTCAATACTTTGGCGGTACTGGTTACTTCAAACTTCGCCTCATTACATAATTTGTATTTCATGCGTTATCGCATTTTAGAGTATTTCCGCGTGTTGAATTGCAGACCCCAATTAGTTTTATAAATTACATTACTAAAACGTAGATAACAAAATTTTTTTTTAAAAAATTAAAACCGATTTCGAATAAATATAAATGCATCAGAAAGAAAAAAATAATGCTTTTCCTTATTTAATCTACGACTCTCAATATTTTTATGTCGGCGCCAAATTTACACAGTGCAAATGATGAGACGCCGACGTAAAAATATTGCGAGTCGTAGATTAAATAAGGAAAAAAATTATTTTTTATATTTTGGTGCGTTTTTATTTTCTTTAAAACAGTTTTACTAGTTTTTAAATTTTTTTATTAATTATACATAATTCAAATCGCTTTCAAATTCCATTAACTAATTTCACACCAGGTGTGATTAAAAATAATCTGAATGCAGTCGAGTTTAGACTTATTTTCATCAACAAAATCTCGCCAGTCAATTCGTGACACTTTTACAAAGATCTAACCGACTTCGATTTTCTGTCAAAGAATGGCTATGGCGGCAAAGTAGAAAGCGGACTTCAAGCTTGGTCCATTTTAAAAGTAAACATTTGAAGACTATCGATCAGAACTCTCCATGTTTTCCAGAAAATATCAGCATGAGAACACACCAAAACCAAACTTTTTTTAGAAAAATGACCAAGCTTTGGTAGCTAATATTTTATGATTGGTTTGTACTCGTGGCTTCCTACATTTTGCACCCGATTTCGTCAAAAATACGCTCGTCCCTCCCCTTGTAAAAATAACAAACAAATTGGGTTTAATTTTTGTTAGAGGAAAAATTCAATCTCTGTGGTATGCACAACATTTAATATCTTCCAATTTGAACTCTAGCCCTCTACTGATGATTTGGGATTCTTTACTAATGAAATGAAAGTGTTTATTACAATAAAAAAACTGTTTTTTGGATTAGACACATACACTTAACTAAAAGAAGAACGAATTCAAAATTGTAATGTTTAAAGCCATATTTTAAAAAAATCTCTTAACGTTAGCGCCTAATATTGTAGAATTTGTTGGTTTCATTAAAACTGGTTTCATTAAAAAAATCGCTCGTCCTCATCGTAGCTTCCCCTTGCAAGTGAAACCTTACTGACGAATCCAGTAGCAGGTCAAAACACACAGAAACTTCATTTCTCTCCTTTTCTGTACCACTTTCAACACTTCAACTTCCAACTCCTCCTTCTCACCCGTATATACCACTACTTGGACTTTGAAGACTAGAAAGGAAACAAGATGTTATAGGTAGGTACCGCGGGCAAAACCTTATGACACACTCACTCTAGTCTCTAATATAAATTAAGGTTTGCCCAACATGTTCGTAGAACACAATCGAAATTACGGTGCAATTGTGCCCAAGGTAATTCATTCAGAAGTCTCTCTCGTCTGAGAATGGGTCATTGCAAGTTCACCCACGAATATTTAATATCAAAACACCAACCTAAGGTGTGTACCCATTATAAAGTCCTCATTACAGTTAGACACTTCATGTTTGAATGTGCTTTTTTACAACCAAGCCGAAAGAAATTGAATATTTCAGGAAATCTTCAAATAGCATTTAGCGGCGCACGGCAACCGAAATAATTCGTTTTATAAAATTGAATATGATTGTAAATCCGTTAGAATAACATATAATAGAAATGTAAATGTAATACGATACAAATAAAATTAAGTACCAATATACAATCCACATCATGCAACCCAGACGTGGTCGCTAATAACTTTATTGATGCGAACTTAAATAAGTAAATAATAAAAGGAAAATTCATTCGGTAATAAAAGTGAGTTTCAACATAAAGCTTCGTTAAGGGATGCGACGCATGCGTCCCGAACGGAAACGTTAATCAACGATTGTGAAAGTCAGCCAAGTATGCGCGCGGTTGATTAATAGCTAGGATTAACACAACTCGCTGTAAATCTCTGCTATAACTCTCCACAACGTCAATGACAATTTCCCATAATGTAACATCACGAATGGAATGATTTTGCTGTAATTTGGGAATTATAATTTTACCTTTAAATCTTTATATTGCTTATGAATGCTGGGAAATAATTAAATATGTACATTCTTCCTCTTATATCAGTTATCTGAGAAAATGTTATAATTGTTGATTTCGGATGCAGTATGTGTAGTCATTAGACTGTGGATGTTTATGCAAATATACATTTTTATATAATAGTATATTGCGTGACAAGGGAGAGAAGTAAGCGATTCCGACGAGCGTGAAGTTTGCTGCCCGAGCGTAGCTCGGGCAGCAATTCGCGCAAGGCGAAATCGCTTCTCTCCCGTGTCACGCACTATATTTTTTTCAACACCTACATGAAAGGTGTGTTTTTGAAAGCCTGCTAAGCGATTCGCAGAAAATATGCATTTTCTTTTAATGAAAAATGGTGCTGTGACAGTTGTAATATCAAATAAAACACGCATGCTCGATAACGATTAGTCGAACAACTGCATTTTCATACCATACGGTAACGCCAAACTCCAGTTTCCTTCGGAGGAAAGTAAAAAATGATGCGAATACGCATGCGGGTAAAGTCTTTTTCCCTTGGGAGAAAAATAGAAAACGCGAATACGTCTGAAATTGGTCATTTTTCTCCCGCTCAGCGGGCGTAAAAAAACATACATTTTCATGCAGGTGTTGAAAAAAAGGACTAAACAAGTGAAACTTTGATAGAAATATGTTTCGTCATTAGAGGGTTTTAAAAATATATATTTTGTTTTAAAAAATGTTATGTTTATTTATTTCTGGCATATTCAGAATTGGAGGAATTTTTTCAATAACTAATAAAGTTAGAGGAATGCAAAACAGATGTTAGTAATTGTTATAGAAGATAAAGTTATTCAAGAATTGGTAACGTGGAATCATTTGATACATCAGTTAATTATAATACAGTCTACATCAAGCAACAACAGTAATTCAGTTATTCTGAACGCCAGAATATAATAATAATTTCTCCAAATGCAATTTCGACCACATGATGCACCTTACTCAGGTTTAGCTTCTTCACTCTAGTTTTTGTTCTCTAGTTTGTTGGATGTTGTTCTATTACCACAAGTTCGAGGAAAGGTAATGTTCCATTATTCTTTTTGTGTGGTTAAAACCTGCAAAATCTACAGAAATTGGTCGACAAGTGCAGAGACAGATTTTAATAAAAGATTTTTTTGAATAATTCAATGATTACGTTTTAACACGAGAACGATTATTTATTGTTAGTATTAGATTTATAAACGAGAAGTCGCTGTAGAATTTTATTTTACCTTCTGCTTGCGATTGACATATGCTTATCAAGTCATGTACGTACACATGCATATACATATATCTTATATATTAAAACAATTATTTTGAGAAGCTTACTCTTTTTTGCGCTTTAAAACTGTTTAGAATACATAGAAATATTATTCAAACAGAAACTTCTTTCTCATAGCCTGTTTCAATTTTCATTAAACTTTTCTAATATTAATGTCCACGTTTTCTCAATCAAATTATTATTTTATATCTTACTTCTTACTAGGTACTTCTGTTCAAGAACTGAAGTTGTGCTGTGTACGCAGAATAGACAAACTAAGTTAATGAAAAATGGGCAATTTTCTAGAAAAATGTTTATTATCATATTATTAATTCGCTTTTATTTTCCATACAGTGCTTCTACAATATTTCGGCTAAAGTTCATCAGTATGTTCTACTAATTATATTAATCAAACGGACATATGACTAAACGTCCACAAATACATTCTTTCTGAATTATAGACACTGAGAGTGGTACATACATCAACAACGCGTTTCAATATTCGTACAAACTGTTGAATATTTCAGCATTATTTCATGTTAGTTACTCAAATACCATAGACAAGTACAGATAATTAGAGTTTGGTACTAAATAACGATAAGAATTATAATATTAGTATGCATCTGTGACACAGCACGATAACATTGTATAAATAACACTGAATAAGAATAACAATGAAGATTAAAAACCTAAGTTATTCTGATCTCTTGAATCGACAGAAGAGGACTTTGCATTTGTTTCCCTAAATATATTTCAACAGCTTGCTTAGAAACCACTCACCAATCTACAAACACTAAAGAACAAATTAAGAACGAATCATCCACTTTGTGATGTGTCCCACACATATAAATTATGTGCCCATACTTGTTTAAAAATTTACTCCAAACGATTCTTTTCTGTCTTTTAACTTTGGAGAAATACAAACCCCAAAAAGGCATTGACAAATCTATCTTTTTTTTCAGATGAGATTGCTTCCAAACTTGTTTAAAACAAATTAATAGTTATAATTAGAAAAATTAATGTACTTGCTTTATAGGCAGAGTGTCTCAGAAACATTTTGTGTAACAATTTTTTTATAATCGCGATCAATGGGAAACGTGGACCAAACATTTTACAAACAGTTTGTGCATGTGTTATCAGACTTTTATTGCGCATTCTTTTGCACAATATTAATATCACGATTGTTTTAACGATGTTCAAAAAATATTATACACGAAGCAGCAGTTACCATGTGATAACACATAAATTCCTTTTATCTTATAGCGTATTATCAAAAGTATTAAATACTATCTGTTTCGTGGCATTCATAGCGGCCTGTTATTGAAAAATTCCCGAGGTTCAAATGAAACGGTTTTTACTCCCGAGCTGTAGCATGCGGTTTCACACATGCGGGCGTTCTATTTGCGCAGGATGTGTTGGTTCGTAGATAACACCTTCCGAGTTTTAGCTGAGGTTATTTTATGGGACTACAATTTTTACGGATAACACTTTAAAAGCGCGAAAGGGAAGAAAAGGAACTTTCGCAGGTCCCCCGAGTTATAATATCCATTTCAGGTGTGTAATTCGAAACGCTGCTGCGATTCAACGAAGTTTATCACAATTATAACTACCTCAGAGGGGAATAATGGTGAATTTGTAGAATACAGAAAGTATCCAAGAATAAAACCGCTCGGATAGAAATATCAGGTATCAATATTGTATTTTATTCGGAAAATCACTTATACAGGTAATTTCAAATTCCCCGCTACGTTATTCAGCGGTAGGCGGGGGAAATAGTTGGCACGACAGTTTATATCTACTCATTGTCAATTAATTCGATATTCAATAATACTTCGTAAGTTACTGGAATTGTTGAGATTTGGCCGCTCAAATATCTGGATTCTAATATAACAGTTTGAATGACGTCAGGTTTTAAGAAATACCCATTCAATCCGAGGAAGTGTTTAGTGAAAACACGCCGATGCCGCTCAAAGTTGTAATGATCTCCAGACGAGTCGAGGCTGAGTGCAGTATTAGTTAACATTTGATTTATGTGTAATTTGATCTATTGGTAACTATTGCAACTACGGAAATGTCACAATGTGATTTCTTTTAGATGTTTGGACGTGACTATCACGTTTGTGGGAGGCGTGGAAAAAGAAGGCCTTGGAGGGCGATGGGACCCGAACTCGCGATTTTTGTAGTTCAGTGGGCCAGGCCTGTGCCTTAATCAACTGCGACAATGTTGATCCCCCATCTACCGTTCATTCGGCTCTTCTCTTATCGTTATGAAGGCTCCCACCCCACATGTTCGGGGTAGAAAACGTATGCTTGTAAGATTGGATAGGTCTTAAGAGGTTTGTGAGAAGAGTAGTCAATGATTTGGTCATTTACGAATATAAGGATTAATAATAGTGATAATATATAAAAAGCAATAAAAAATGTGAGAAAATATAACGACGCAATGACATGATTTCAGCTTTCAACCGGATTTTCAGCACATATCGACCAGTTTTTTCTGGATCAGCATAAAATTCTGACATATTAGGACCTAATAATTATGTTTATTCTGATAAAATAAATAATATCAGTCTTAGTTTTAATAGCCATATTATTTTAGGTGTACCGACAGCCCAGGATCTAGAGACGCGGTAGCGTCTCGACGCCAAGTACATGAATGGACACTCTATATATATATATATATATATCTACTGTCGCTGCCGTGTATCTTTACTCGTCGCGCGACTATTCCAACCTAACCTGACATTTATTTCATTAATATCTCATCACGGCTGTAAAATTTTCTAAATTTAAAGGCACTTTTGTTATGTAAACCGCATAACAGCTTTCGAATAAGTCCAAAATCAATAAAATCGGTCCACGCATGTCAGAGATATCATAATATCGTCTCATGGATCAATCGGGAAGGGTCAGTTTTCTTCTTCTCTATCGCAATTTTTCGTCAACATAATACGTATACGCGCTACACGCACACCTTCAGCCAAAAGAGAGACTAACACATGTTTCGTCGACTCTCGGGATCATTCGGCTGCATTCGGCAGGGATCGTCGTCCGTCATTGTACATACATATATATACTATTGAATACTATTGAATTATAACCTGCCAAGTGTTAAGGCTGCCGTCTCAAGTTTGTTATGGTCCGAATCGATCGAAGCGTCCTCAGTAAACAGACGGACCCTAATGAAACTACTGCAGTCGATAAAAAGAACTTATATAGAGGTGACATCTCCAGGTACTCTATGTAGACGAATTTTTTATGCATAGTTGCCACATTTTCTGTTCTCTCCGTCTCTGCCGCGCTGTTGCCACACCTCTTTCTATCGAGAAGTCTGGAAAGAATACGGCACGAGAGCTGCGCCTAGCGTCAGAGCCTCGCTGAACGTAAAGGAGGATGGCAATAATGAAAGATAGAGAGGTTGGGTAGTGAAGTTAGGAAATATATCAATGAAACAATACTTATTTCGGTATCAATATCTCTTCTACACTTCGCAATTCTAATTATCTTTTCTCATTCTGTGTAATTCCTCTTCTCCATTGACGGTCTTCCTACAATTTTATCAGATCGCTCGTAATGAAATCGCTCATTTGCTGTAACAACGATGCAACTCAAAATTTGCAGTTTTTGAGTTATTAGTATAGAAAAAGCGGTTGTTGTCTAACAAAACTTTTCCCGTTAACAAAACCCGTTTCCCCAAAAATCGTGAATTTTGAGTTGCGAAATATAACATATGCGGTGAGGGAAATATTTATATTTTCTTGTGAAAAAAAATATAATTATATGATTGTTTATTTTGTTTGTTTTAATAGAATGTAAAACTTTCATATTTTCTATCGTATCGGCATGAACGTTTCTGTTTGAGCGCGTGGGAGGGTTGAGAGTGCGAAGAGATGAATCTAAGACAGGTTATGAATTGAAGTACACAGTTTTAGTGAGAACACTTCGTCAACGTTTATTAAAACACTGTGAACTGTGAGCGAATGGCGCAGTGATAATATTTATCACTGCGTTGCAGAATAAATGAGAACTGTTAGTTACCGCGTGGTGCACACGTGGCGTCCGCGCAATTATATTAATTGCGCGTACTTGAGAGATGAGTGTTCAATGAATTGAGATAGTTCTTTGCAAGAATACACTGGTTGAGCGTGAGCTGAGCAAAAGAAAGTACAAAAATGCGCAACACTATTTCACGTGTCCGTTACCGGCAAAGAGATACAAGAGAGTGCAAGAATGGCGGACTTCCGCTTGCGCGTCTTTTCCGTTCCGCTGGATCTTCAATGCGGAGCGCTGATTGGCCTATCGATCTTCAATGATTGGTCGATCGATAGGCGCTGGCGAGCGGCTCGCTGTAGATCAGTGGCGCTGTGTCGCGGTCCGCGAGGTGCTGCCATGAAAATGAGTGTGGCGGCGTGGGAAACTAACTTCATTCCCAAACAGTTTCAGTAACATACTGCTGAGATTTTCCAGATGAAAATGAATTTAAACACGGTATAAATCAGATTATTTGTAGCATTATTATATTAGAAATGTTACGCATTTATATTTAATTATCTACTACAGTTCTAGAAATAATCCAATTGATACCGTATTTGAATTCAGTTTAATGTGGAAAATCTCAGCAGTATGTTACTGAATACTGAAAACATCACATTTTACATTTTATCAAAACTGTAGGCCCTCCAACCGAGATTACAAGCCGCCGCCGAACAGCCCAAATCCTCGCTGGTCGGGACCGGCGGTGAGCCCGTATCGTGAACAGTCCTAATTCCGAGTGTTCGTTTCTCGCTTCTTTCTGGCCGATGGGGGAGCGAGATGGGACGCTTTGCGTGCGCGACGGGCGCGAACGCAAAGGACGGAGTGTCAGGCGTCCGAAAGATGGAACGAGACAGAACATCAACGTGTCGTCTGTCTCGTACCGTCCTCTCGCCTTCACCGGACAAGAGTGAGACAGAAGTGGTGGGGATAGCGAAAAGTCCACATCATGTACACCAAACCGAGCCCGTAATGAGACAATACTGTAGCATCTTTTATTTGAGTTTATCCAGATATTATCGTTGCCCATCTCTGTTCTCCAGCCGCTTCGCCGTGATTCATCCAAGCCTCCGTGACGACAAAATAGTAATAGGGGAAATGCGGCAACAGCGCGATTCAACTCTCGATTCGTCTCGGCAACTATGTCTTTCCTACATTTATCGGCTAGTTTGGTCTTCCACCGGTTTTGATGGTACAAGGCACGAATATACCGTCAGCGCCGGTGACAGAGAATCCTTGAAGCTTCATTCTATCATTTCTCCAGTCTGTCTCAGTACACGATTCATAAATTCATTAATATTTGAACGTACGGTGGCTATTAGCGCTCAAACGCACCAGACCACCCTGCACGGATGTCTACTGGAGGCAACTATACCCGCAAAAACTTCCATCTTGCCGATTCCAGGGAGAAAGTTGTAATTTACGGTTTGTTTACTACATCGCGTATACGCAGGGCCGGCGGAACCATTATGCAAGTTATGCGCTGCATAAGGGCGCCAGCCGAATGGGGCGCTAAAAAACTATATGGCACGCTTAATAATAAAGGAATCCGACCCCCACATAAATAAAATGTACACCCCGTAAAGACAAATCATATTAAATAGAAAACAGGTGCAAAAATTGGGGAGCACCAAAAAGTTTCTTGCATAAGGCCGCCAACTAACCTCGCGTCGGCCCTGCGTATACGTCACGCTGGTGCTACGTGGCTGCGGTACACCACTAGCGCCACCAACGGAGAAGCCTTTGAGCCTCATTCTGTTAAGTTTTCGATTCATAAATTCATTATTATTTCAACGTACGGTGGTTATTAGCGTTCAAACGCACCAGACCACCCTGCACAGATGTCTAATGAAGGCAACTGTACCCGCAAAAACTACCTTCTGGCCGATTCCAGGACGAAAGTTGTAATTTACGGTTTGTTTACTAAACGCGTATACGTACACGCTTTTCCTAGCTTGTGTGAACGTACGCACACATTCAAGGCCCACTGAGACGGCAGCCTTAAGCACTCGTAACCTGCGAAGTGTCAAACAAGGTAAGTTGTTCCAAATCCAAATTTGAAATGTCACTAGTTTTTACACCACATTAAGACACTGAATTATTGTCTCAATTAACAAGGTAAGTCGCCAAAATTTTTTAATAGACTTTTTATGTAGAGTTAGAGTCGCAGACTTGGAAGTTGTCCAGAGAAGGTCCGATTCGACAGAGAAGCATCTTCTTTCGCATAAGTTTCTGAAAATGTGTACCATGCATGGACAAAATAATATATATTGTAATAATTATTGTATCAATATTAATTGTATTAAATACAATTATTTAAATTCTCAGATATTTTTATACTAGCAAACTAGTTTTAATTCAGAGTTTTTATGTAAAGCTTATAGAAATGAAGGGGACGTACAGGCTTGGATAAATGAAGGGGACGCAAAGGCTTGGATAAAAATGAAGGGGACCCATAGGTTAAACCTATGGGTTTAACTGGGTCACGTTTTATGCACATTAAAGCAAAGCCCAAGCAATTTAGAGTATATATATAAATTATAGTGTGCGATAATTTAAAATATTTATTTCCATTTTCAATCAAAAACATTGGCACTGCAACTGGTCGGTCTCGCCCGCATGTCGGGGTTAGACCGTCCACCCACTACGAGTAATCAAGGTAGTAGATCGACCACCTTATCAAAAAAAATTAAAAACGAATACATACGTATTGTTGGTGTTACACTGTAGTTATATGCATATTATATCCCCAATATCGGAAGAGCGTAAATAAACTTACCTGTTTTTCAAATATCGCCCCCACTGTAAGTTGGTCTAAAAACTTTCAGCCTCGCATAAAGTCTTAACTGTATCTTATAATTCAAATATGGATTTGTGACAATGGTCAATGTGAGATAAACAACAAGCGCCTTCATTTATTTTGTGTCAATGACACACAGTGCCCTATCTCGCGTCAGTCTTAAAATATCAGCACTGGCCGAACTCTCCCGGTGGTCGAACTCTCCCGGACTTACCCTATAGGGGAAATATGGACAAAACCGGGTACCTGGGTAACACCAGGACGGGCTATTATTTTTTAAACGACCTTAAATTTTCTCGCGTTGTTGCAGCCACATATTGTCACGATGTGCATTGTTTCGTCAACAAAAGATGATTGTGTTACAAGCGTCCTTACTAAAGTTATACCGACTTGTGTGTTTTTGAAGGCTCTGATCTAATTTTCGATAGTTAAGAAACTTCAACACTTTTGACAGTGTTCAAGTAAGTACTTTTTTGTGCGAATTATGTTAATTGTTGCATATTAAAGTGTAAATAACTAAGACAGTTTGTTTGTACTTCGCCCTGGTATTGTTGATAATTCGTAATATTTACAAAATTGTATGCTGGGGCAAAACTGTACGGGGTAAAACCGGGTACCCGAAAAATAGGAAGTTATCAACATTAAACTAAATCTTAAGAAAGGGCTACAACTAAAGAGAAAGAAAACCACAAAATTAAACAAAATACGGAAGGATAATGATAACAGTGGTGAAGGAGACGGTGAAGACATTTGCATTTATGTCCAACAATCCGATGCTTCATCCAAATTGAATGAGGGTTGGGTGCAGTGTACAGTTTATTATAAGTGAGCCCACGAAGGCAGCACTGGTTGGGGGACTGAATAATTGGTCGAATTCCGTTGTTATAGGTGATAAGGTCAGTTTTTACTATGGTACCCGGTTTTACCCAGGCCATGGGGTAAAACCGTAAAAACGGACCATATTTTAAATCGTATTTTTTTTATTTGTTATTGTATTAAAAAAATGGGTATATACTATTATTTAATAAAGAGTTTATTCTAATGAATGCTAATTTCAATTTCTTTTTTTCATTAATAATGTCAAAGTTATAAGCTTTTATCCTTAGCGTCCCGGTTTTACCCATATTTCCCCTAAGTGTAATACGTTGGTGCGCGCAAACGCGCAAATTCACATGGTAGACAGTAGCAGCTATTACTCGGTTAAGAATTGTGTGACGACTTCATTAAACACATTGGGATATTGAAAGTGCAGTTGGTGCTTTCCATTTTCGAACATCTTCAACCTGAAACATGGAGAATGCGTGAATGTGTGATTCGGGTGAGAAATCTTATCCAGCTGGCCATATTATGTCGATAGCAATGGTAATGGGATACGAACTTTGCTCCGGCTATGTACTCTTTCAAATAAATCGCGTGCTCGGGATTAATCATTTTATCCTTGTTCCCATGAACTATCAATGTGGGACATTTGATTTTCGGTAAAGATCCTTTGCACAGATCGCCGTTTCGCATCTCACAAATTTTAGAAATTGCATCCACTAAGTTGGCCCACGTTTTTTTTAGATATTCCTCCCCGTAAATAGCTATCAATGGTTCGCGCATTTCCTCTGACCAACTGCTCATATTTTGTAATTCTGTGAATACGCGAATGCCACGCGTAGAAAAGAATCGTTAGTTTATTAAACCTACGCCAGACAAAGTGTCGGGCATACATGTAGTGAGAGAAAATAAAACTGTGCGGTACTCTTGTATTTTTCAAGTTCCTGCGATGTCACATAGGCGTTTGAAGCAAGGGTTATCATCCTTCGCACGTTATCGGGGAAAATCCCAGCGAGCTTCATAGAAACAGTTCCGCCATTGCACCATCCTATCAATGAAAACCTCGTGTAACCCAAAACTTTCATTAGATTACAGGCTTTTACAGCATCGCGTTCGACATAATCGTCGGGGAAGGTTCTGTCGGGTGGTCTGGACTTCCCATACCCAGGTGGATCCCATGCGACTATTGTAAATTTCCTTCTATCGAGACCCTCCACTTGCGGTTTAAAATCCGTCCAGATCGAACCTGTAGCATGGTATAGTAGCACGTAAGTAAATATATTGGATAACTTCAGTTGGAATCGCAATGTTGTTCGTAATGCGGGTTCCCTATGTAACCGTTAGTGTCCTCTCAGAGGCCGAACAATTTATCCGCGAAACGATGGAATATACTAGAGCTTCTCTAAACATATTCTAATGTTTTCTTACATTTGGTACAAAGGAATGCATATCAATTTTTTACTGCATCCCATATTTGTAAGACTTAATGCAACTATCTTTTTATCGACCTTCTCAGAATAAAATTCATCGTGAATGATGTACGATTATTATTATTTACATAAATGGTACGCTATTGCTTCAACGATAAGTGATACTAGATAACTGCACATTCACCGAGTTAACTGGCAGCAGCACTCGTGAATTTAATGGGCGTCCTTATATTTAAAGTACATATTTTTACAAATTTGCTCACCCGTAGCAGCAGGTAGCAACAATACTGGATGTTCACCCGTCCCAACTCTCGCGTAATTGATACCAGTACCGTCTATGGTAACTTTTCGCTCCTGCCGAACAATTCAACCATTGATGCTGCGATTTTATGACAGTGTTTAATAAAGTAAAGTTGCGTTACCTCCACAGCGTGGCTGTCAGCTACAGTGGAGAAGAATTTTCCCTCATGGGGAACAGTTCCGAAAGACATAACGCATCGATTAGCCGATACTTTTTTACCAAAAAAGCCACATAATTTCACGAGCATGGCTTCTGACCGCTTTGCTTGTGCTCTGGTGACGTTCCAATACATGTAACGCTCTGGAGAGAAAACGCCGTTCACGCGATACTAATTTTGTTACGAACGCTTCGTTACGATTGGAAAGGTACGGGTAACGCACACGTTATATAGGTATTTCGCCCATAATCATTTTAAACGCACATTTCATTATCAGGCTTATTGTGCCTCGAGCAACTTTCTACGCATTTGTTATGAAGGCTCCGACTTCACATCGACGTGCATTACGAAAAGTAGAGCGTTTCAATTTTCTTACGAAAAACAGCACGTTTGCCTTGTTGTGCTAAGGCGCCTGAGGCCGAGATTCTGGTAGCGGATTCGCTGAGATTTCAGAGGGGCTCCGGGCGTCCTTCGCAGTTGCTGTCCACGGGCTCCGAAGATTCGGGTAGAAGTGCCGTGGCAGGAAGATTCGGAGGGAATCCGAAGGGTAGGGAATCGTGGCAGGTTAAAGAGTTGGAACTCACCGCAAGGTTTAAACAAGGTTTATTCTGTCCCGATCTGGGTGACAGGTAACGCGTACTGTAACGTCCGTGTTCTGATTACAAGAGAGAGCCACTCGTGGCTTGTACATTGTTCTTATACTCTAATAGGGGTGAAGTGGAGACCATCGGGGTCTCCATCTTTGACCCGCTTTGGGTATTTCGCCATGTGCTGACGGTTCTCGATGCGCTTCCGAGAGTCCTTACGCGGCTGTGCCGGTTTTCGGCTGTTCGGTTGCGGCAATCGGTATGTACGCGGTGTCGTTGCCCTTAGGCGTTGGTTGGGTTACAACAGCCTTCGTTATTACGAAAACTGTCACGTTTCGTCTTTCGCTGCGAAAACTAACACGTTTGAGCGGTTTGCCACGAAAAGTAGCATTTTCCGTTTATAGCGACGAAAAGCAGCACATTTGGATGATTGGCTACGAAACATCGAGTGCGTCAACTTAAATACCTTCCGACGTGATTTTTATTTAATACTAAGGTCGGTATCAAATATATTGGCCGGTGAGTTTCGTGAGGGGTATTCTCCCACCACAGAGTTTGTCTGTATCGGTGCTCCTTTCCGCAACGTTTTCTGACTCGCTCTCGTTCCATCTGGCTCTCGCCTTCGCAGAATAAGAGTGAGCCGGAAGTGGTGGGGATGATGCCAAGCATCTGGGGTGTAGACCAAACCGAGTTGTCAGCGTAGAAGTATACACATCAGAATAGGTGTGCGTTTGCAACGAAAAAATTCACAATTTTACAATGTGACATACTCCTACCGCACTACATACTACTCGCCGCTAGATGGCGCTTTTCCGCTTAATACTATGAGTGTTAATTGCAGTTGTCAATCAACACTCCTCCTCAACTGCGATTTTTTTCACTCTATCAAATCACCGAGTTGTCGCATTCCGTCTAGTTTTACGCGCTGTAGATGCTTAGTTAAGAGGTCTGGCAACATCTCATCGGTCGGACAATATTTATAATCAGTCATACCTCTCTCGTACAGATCCTATACAAAATTGTACTTTGTACTGATATGATTTGTTCTTTTACTATACTTATCCATTTGGACTAGCTTTAGGCAACTCTGATTATCTTCATGTACGACCGTTGGTTGTTTTTGCTCCTCATTAAGGTCCTTTAATGAATTTCGAAGCCAAACTGCTTCTTGGTACGCTTCTGCCAGGGCAACGTATTCTGCTTCCGTGGAAGACAACGCTACACAGGTCTATTTCCTACAAGCCCAACTGATTGTGCCGCCATTAAATTTAAACACATACCCACTGTTTGATTGTCTGTCCTCTACGCATTGTGCCCAACTTGCGTTCGAATACCCTTCCAAATTGGTTTCATGGTCTTTTCCTACCTTACCAAGTTTTAATTTCAATCCTTTGGTGCCCTTCAGGTATCGGATTACCCTTTTAGCTTCTACTAAATCGACTTCCGTAGGACAATTCATCTTCCTACTAAGAATTGACACACTGGTTGCTATATCTAAACGTGTGTTCATTGCTACATAAATTAAACCTCCGATAATGCTTTGGTACAGTTTCTTGTTAACCGGTTTCGAATCATCCTTCTCACTTTCATACCCTACATTCATTGGTGTATTTGAAGTCCTCGCATCGGTCATCTTATGGGTCCTTAATAATTTATCAATGTATCCTGCTTGACTTATTCTATATATACCATCCTTATCCTTGTCGACCTTAATGCTTAAATAATAACTAATGTCTCCAAGATCTGTTAACTCAAAATGTTCACATAACTTCTTATATACATAGGTTATACATTTTATATTACTACTTGTTACGATAATGTCATCGACATACAGAATTATATAGACTCTATCGTTACCGATTTTTTTTGTATACAGACATGGATCAACTTTACTTGGTTTATAACCCTCATTTATAAGAACGCTACTTAATTTCTTATTCCATACTCTCGCAGCCTGCTTCAAACCATAAATATTTTTATTCAGTTTACATACCATTTTCTCATTTCCTTTTTCCTCAAAACTCTTTGGCAGCGCCATGAAAATACTTTCCTCCAGAACTCCATTTAGAAACGCATTTCTTACATCATAGTGCCTGACAGTCAATTTCTGCTTTCCAGCGACCGCTAACAACGTCCTGAACGTGGTTTGTCTTACAACTGGCGCGAATACAGCGTCATAGTCCATGCCATATTCTTACGCATATCCTTGCGCAATCAACCTAGCTTTATGTCTAATTATGTTTCCCTCTGCATCAGTTTTCGCTTTATACACCCACTTGCAGCCTATAGTCTTTTGGTCTGTAGGCCTGTTTACTAGAGTCCAGGTTTGGGCCTTCATTAGTGAATTTATTTCCTCGTTCATTCCGTTGATCCATTGAGCGCTATCAAGTGATGATACTGCCTCCTCATACGTATCTGGTTCGAGTGTCTCCGCTTCTCTTATACAGTGTGCAGAGTCACCGTATCGTGTTGGTGGAACGCCTTTGTTGATCCTTGACGAACGTCTTAACTGTTCGTCAACTTCATCATTGCACTCCTCCTGGACTGCTGCTTCGAGTTCTTCCTTTTTCTCCATATCAGATCTGCTTGTATTATTCTGATTCTCATTTTCTAGAATGGCTGTTTCCACAGGTTCATTAATCTCGTCGAGAAACTTGATATCTCGGCTTATTATAATTTTATTTGTACTTGTATCCAGTAGCCGATACCGTTTCTCGTTTTCCCCATAACCTACAAAAACATATTCTTTTGCCTTTTCATCGAGTTTTCTTCTCAGCTCTTTTGGTACATGGTCACATACTCTGGATCCGAACGTGTGTATATGTTTTAAAAACGGGTTTTCCTTATACCATCTCTCGAATGGCGTCGTGCCAGTCGCTTTTGTGAGTAGCCTGTTTTGCAAGTAGTTTGCATTACTCACTGCTCCACCCCAGTATTTGTTCGGTAGGTTAGCGCCTATTAACATGGTCCTTGCCATTTCCAAAAGATATCGATTTTTTCTTTCAGCCACACCGTTTTGTTCTGGTGCATATCCTACTGTATACTGAGTTTCGATTCCTTCGCTCCGTAGAAAGCGCTTTAACTTTTCGTTCATATATTCTCGCCCTCGATCTGATCTAATAATTTTTGGTACCTTGTTGAACTTTGTCCGCATGTACTTTACGTAATCTTGAATTCTCTCAGTGACTTCAAACTTATGTTCCATAAGAAATATTACCGCAAGTCTACTGTAGTCATCTATTAATGTTAATATATAACGCTTGTTTCTCGGCGTCCTTGTTTGCATTGGACCGCAAACATCCGTATGGACTAGTTCTAATATTTCATGCGTTTCACTGGACGATTCTTTGGGAAATGATTTCCTAGTCATTTTTCCTTTTATACATATATCACAGATACTTCTAATACCACAGTCTTTTATTTTCAAGTCTATTGCCAGCCCTTTGGCTTCCATTTCCTTTATTGCCTCTGGACCCCTGTGACCTAACCTTTTGTGCCACGTATGTTGACAATTTGAATTATGACTGCTCATTGCTATTGAGGTCTTATGTTCATTTCGCAATTTATACATTCTACCCTTTAAATCTGCAGTGGTAACTATACTTCCATTATTCACTATATTGCACATATCATCTATAAAGTTCAATTGGAGACCCTTCCTTGTTAGTTTTCTTACAGACAGCAAATTACATTCTAATGAAGGAACGTATAGTACATCCTTGACAGTAATAATATTTTGTCTGCCTTTATTATCCTCACACGCGATGTTACCCCATCCCGTTCCACATACATCTGCACCCTTACCATTTGCTAGTCTAACTTTTTCATTAGAACAGGCCTCACATACTTTGAAGAAATCTCTATTGTTGGCCATATGACTAGTTGCGCCGGAGTCTACGTACCAAGTTTCCTCAAAATGATTAGTACTCACGTCAAAACAGATGTGGGATCCACTGTTCTCTTTCCCCGTAACTTAGTTTGCCTTGTCTTTCGCTGTTTTCCATTTTTTATACTTTATGCAATCCTTTTTTAAGTGGCCTTGTTTCTTGCAAAAGAAACAACTGATACCTTTGTGGTTTTGTTTTTCCACCCCAGACTTTGCGACAGGCTTCACTTTTGCTTTAAGCGCCTTTTCACATCGTTCATCATCACAACCATGTGCATCCTTTCTTCTTCTGTCTTCGTCTAAGAGTTTACCCTTTACAAGCTGTACGGTTAAATTATCCTCCGATCTGGTTTTTAGCGGCATAATTAAGGTATTATACGACTCTGGGAGACTACACAATAATAATGCTATGATCATTTTGTCCTTTAACACTTCTCCAAAGGCAGCCAACTGATCCATGAGATTGCACATTTTATTTATGTGGTCTTCCATATCACTCTCCTCACTCATCTTTAAACTAAAAATTCTTTTATATAAGAATACCTGATTTGTGAGAGTCGCTTTTTGATGAGAATTGTGCAGTATTTCCCAAGCCATCTTAGCTGAAACAGTATCTTTAATGTGCCGTAACTGATCGTCCTCGATCAGCAATCCCATAATCGCACGTGCTTGTCTGTCCGCCTTTAACCATTTTTCATCCGGTACTGCCGGTCTTACTGATTGTATTGTGTGCCACACATCTTCCTTCCCCTACAGCACATTTTGTTGCAGGAACGTTGCACAAAAGTTGCAGAATATTACAATGTTGCCGTTTGGTTGCAAGCTGCATTGCAATATTACTGCAAAATTGCGGAAACATTGCCGTGCAATATTTCAATGGCCACATTTGTGCAATGTTACAGAAACATTGCGCACATATCGCCGCGTAATATTGCTCTGGAAACATTTGTGCATTATTTCAGGAATATTGCGCACATATTGCCGTGCAATATTACAATGGCCAGGTTTGTGCAATATTTCGGGAATATTGCGCAAATATTGCCGTGAAATATTGCACCGTGGAAGATTTCAGCAATGAAACCGCAATATATTCGAATTTCGTGGAGCGATTCCTAATTGTCGATGCCCAGAATACAGTCTAAGATTCCACGGGCTATCAAGAGGGAATATACGCGAACGCGGACATTATCTGACATAAATAATTAATACAATTATTTAATTAACACTACAGAGTTTAAACAAACTGATAAACAATATTCAGCAACAAAAGAGATTTGTATAAAAGTGTTACACGTGCAAATTAATGCCAGTGTCCTTACTATTACCGTTTAATTGTTTATATCTATTTAAAACGTTCCGAATTGTCGAGGGAAAATATCTAAGTCCGGATATGTTGCGGTTTCATGGCTCATATATTGCTCATATCTTGCAGCGCTTGCAAGATATGAGAAATATATGAGCAATATATGAGCAACATATTCGAATTTCCAGGAGCGATTCCTAATTGTCGATGCCCAGAATACAGTCTAAGATTCCACGGGCTATCAAGAGGGAATATATGCGAACGCGGACATTATCTGACATAAATAATTAATACAATTATTTAATTAACACTACAGAGTTTAAACAAACTGATAAACAATATTCAGCAACAAAAGAGATTTGTATAAAAGTGTTACACGTGCAAATTAATGCCAGTGTCCTTACTATTACCGTTTAATTGTTTATATCTATTTAAAACGTTCCGAATTGTCGAGGGAAAATATCTAAGTCCGGATATGTTGCGGTTTCATGGCTCATATATTGCTCATATCTTGCAGCGCTTGCAAGATATGAGAAATATATGAGCAATATATGAGCAACATATTCGAATTTCCAGGAGCGATTCCTAATTGTCGATGCCCAGAATACAGTCTAAGATTCCACGGGCTATCAAGAGGGAATATATGCGAACGCGGACATTATCTGACATAAATAATTAATACAATTATTTAATTAACACTACAGAGTTTAAACAAACTGATAAACAATATTCAGCAACAAAAGAGATTTGTATAAAAGTGTTACACGTGCAAATTAATGCCAGTGTCCTTACTATTACCGTTTAATTGTTTATATCTATTTAAAACGTTCCGAATTGTCGAGGGAAAATATCTAAGTCCGGATATGTTGCGGTTTCATGGCTCATATATTGCTCATATCTTGCAGCGCTTGCAAGATATGAGAAATATATGAGCAATATATGAGCAACATATTCGAATTTCCAGGAGCGATTCCTAATTGTCGATGCCCAGAATACAGTCTAAGATTCCACGGGCTATCAAGAGGGAATATATGCGAACGCGGACATTATCTGACATAAGTAATTAATACAATTACTTAATTAACACATCTGGTTTAAACAAATTCATAAACTATATACAGCAACAAAAGAGATTTGTATAAAAGTGTTACACGTGCAAATTAATGCCAGTGTCCTTACTATTACCGTTTAATTGTTTATATCTATTTAAAACGTTCCGAATTGTCGAGGGAAAATATCTAAGTCCGGATATGTTGCGGTTTCATGGCTCATATATTGCTCATATCTTGCAGCGCTTGCAAGATATGAGAAATATATGAGCAATATATGAGCAACATATTCGAATTTCCAGGAGCGATTCCTAATTGTCGATGCCCAGAATACAGTCTAAGATTCCACAGGCTACCACTGAGGAAATGTATGCGAACGTGGACATTATTTGACAAAAAAAATTAATACGATTATTTAATTAACATTATCGAGTTTAAACAAACAATTAAATATTATTCAGCAAAAAAAAATTGTAAAATGTGTTACACGTGCCAATTACAGCCAGTGTCCCTACCATTCACATTTAATTTATTATGCGTAATGAAAAAGTTCCGTATTGTCGAGAGAAAATTTCTAAGTCCGGATATGTTGCGAATTTATTGCCGAAATCTTGCCGTTTAGTTGCGAAACCTGGCAACTAAACGGCAAGATTTCGGCAATAAATCCGCAACATATCCGGACTTAGAAATTTTCTCTCAACAATACGGAACTTTTTCATTACGCATAATAAATTAAATGTGAATGGTAAGGACACTGTCAGTAATTGGCACGTGTAACTCTTATTTGCAAATCTCTTTTCTTGCTATACCTATATAGTTTATGAGTTTGTTTATTGAGTGTTATATAGTGTTAATGAGTGTTATATAGTGTTATTGAGTGTATATATAGTGTTAATTGAATAATTGTATTAATTATTTATATCAGATATGTCAACAAATAGAATACAGTCTTACACTGTACTTGCAATTGTAAGCCGCGAGCCTGGAAAGCTAACACCGGGCCTGGGGTTTTTCCCTACGCCTGGTGACCGTGTGGTCGGTTTGGCGAGCCACCCTTGACTCGCCGAATACGCGGCTGAAGACGACGCGACCGTTTTATGATAGGATAGATAGAAGCGAGGACTATAAGGTTTAAGCAAACTGTTAAACTGCATACAACAATAAAAGATATTTGTAAAGAACTCTGATCTGTGAAATGTAAATCCACAAACACTAAAAACTAGAAAATAAAAAAAAATATAAACAAAATTTATGTTAAACGATTGTATTAAAAATGCGTTACAAACTAAAAAAACATTATTTTTTTGTACAACGCAGGATATTTCATAACAGAATATGAATCAACTTAATACAACATCAAGTGTCGAAATGAATTTGTTGTGAAATATCCGCTCCACAATTAGGGAGATGTAATGGGGTTTGTCAAAACAAATCTTCGTTTTTGAATAATTTGGGTTTAATGTGTTGCACGGTAAAAATATAAGTTCGAATACGGAAGCAATTTTCCTAATCAAGGATTATAGCTGCAGCGGTAAAGTGTTCGTCTACGGTGCTACAGGTCGCGGGTTCGAATCTCCCTGGGGTAAAGTATTTTCTATTTATAAAAGACACACGGACGTTATGCTACTACGATTCCTGCACACATATCATGTCATCGGGTCCCCCCCCCTCACTGACACATCCGGAATATATGTACATAAAATACCGTTATTTTTTTTTTGGCCCTACTGCCCGAAACCTTGCGGGACCATTGCTGTAAAATCTCAGAAATGTTGCGCGACCATTGCTGTAAAATCTCAGAAATGTTGCGCTACCATTGCTGTAATATTTCGAAACAATGTTACAGAAATATATCTTGCAATGTTGCACAGGGGCGGACATAGCAATTTACTTGTAACGTTTCGGCAACATTTCGTGCAATATTCCAAGGATTAAACCGCAACGCAACTGAGACGTTTCTGCAACAAATGTGCTGTAGGGGTTTATGAGTAACAATTCTATCTTACCATTTCTATTTCCAAATTTGGAAATTAGAATTAGTCAACTTCGCTACCGTAAAACGTGGTTCCGCCATGTTTTCTTTTTGTTCTACACACTCTGTTCCACGTGCTCTGGGCCCATAACCTATTGGAATCTTTGAAATTAGACACAGTGACACGTATTTGTGGAACAGAATATAGGTTTTATATGCCTCTCCATTTACAGAGAAATTAACAGGATATACTGCAGACGACTGAGTCGACGCTGTTACATAAATTGAACAAATAAATATAATCTCGCACACGGCGCCTTTACAATGTGGCATACTCTTAGAGACTAAAACTATCCTGCGGCCTGTCCTACCGCACTACATACTACTCGCCGCTAGATAGCGCTTTTCCGCTTAATACTATGACTGTTAATTGCAGTTGTCAATCAACAAAATAACGTACTTAAATTATGTAGATTAAATTTTTCATACGTGTTTCCCTTTGGAGATCAGATGGAGTTATTATTTATCAAACAATATTTTCAAAAGTTGAATTCTTCGATGCAAAATGCACTTCAATAACACAGTACAACAAAATTTGACTTTTTCTCGGACTTGTAACATTCAATAGGCGTTTCTTATAGGTTTTCGTGCCCTGAAAACGAATCCGCAACCCGTTTGTTGCCATCACCCTTAGTTTTTGAGAAAATCGATTTTGAAAAAAACTGCAAATTTTCAACTTTGAACATATTTTCTGTCGAAACGGCAATAGTTATTCGATTGTTCGTTGCGTCAAATTATTCTATGAACTTTCCCGAATACAACGATGTAAGTGATTATTGGGTTATGAACATTTAAATATGTTTAAACAACGATCAAAAGGAAAAGGACACCCGAAATGCACCAATTTTTGCGGATATCTTTCAATTTATTTCCAAAACTAAGGGTCTGAGACGAAATCTGACCATCCCACGCGATGCAGCAGACACTGTTCCTTCGGAAAGCGTCGGCAAAAGTAGTAAGTCTCGTTTCGTTGTCAATACAGAAACGAAATAGTTTGGCAAAACGCGCGGAGCCGACAGTGGTAGTCAACGGCGCGGCGGCACGCGCGGCGGCCAGCGTTGGTAGGTAACCCAGCCGCTCACGGTAAGCCTCTCACAGTGCTACAATATTGTATTTGTTATTTATAAACTATTTAATAAAAAATTATTAACTATTGCATAATAAACTATGTACCTAATAAATTTTTTGTAATTTCAAACTTTGATTTTTTGAATATGCAAGGTGTCGGCGCTATGTGTGTACAGTTAGGTACCCACATTAGTTCCCAATGTATTAAAAATTACAAGAGAATTGTTCGTGTGAATGTCATACTATACGACGGGGTAAATTCATTGTCGAGGTGATTTTTTTACACTATTATATTAAACACGTCAGTGTAACAGAAGTGCATATCGCACGTGACTATATTACCGTTCTCCAGTATTATATTTGTTATTTATAAACTATTTTCTAATAAAAGTAAGAAGACTGAAATTAATTACATACCTAGAAGTGTTGTCTTCTTGCCTGACGTTTATGGGTTATTTTACTACTCATTTGGAGTTGCCAACAGTAGTCTGCCAACATTGCGATGCTACTTTTTCCGTAGTAACGTTTTTCCATCACGGACAAGTCTTGGTGAAATCGTTCCCTGTGCTCATCACTCACATCACCAAGGTTTTCCGGGAAAAAATCAAGATGGGAATGCAAAAAATGCATTTTGAGGGACATATTGCAACCCAATCTTTCACACGCTTTAATAAGTCTGTTTACAAGATAGTTGCCCGCTCGCTTGTCGGTCGCTACCGAACTCCAAACCGGCAAATTGTACACACATAGCGCCGAAACCTTGCATATTCAAAAAATCAAAGTTTGAAATTACAGAAAATTTATTACGATAAACCAACTAGTGAATGACCGAGTTGTTGAATGAGAAGCCCAGTAAATGACCGCATACTGTTAATAAGAATTGTACTTATTAATGTTTGTTTAATACGCGTAATTAAAAATATCGGATATTAAAAGTGCAACTGCACTCCATTTATAAACATATAAATATTTAAAATTTATAATTGACATTTCTTTGCCTAATGGTCATTCACTGGTATGCGGTCAATTACTGGTTGGTTTACCCTACATAGTTTATTATACAATAGTTAATAATTTTTAATTAAATAGTTTACAAATAACAAATACAATATTGTAGCACTGTGAGAGGCTTACCGTGAGCGGCAGGGTTACCTACCTACGCTGGCCGCCGCGCGTGCCGCCGCGCCGTTGACTACCACTGTCGGCTCCGCGCGTTTTGCCAAACTATTTCGTTTCTGTATTGAAAACGAAACGAGACTTACCACTTCTGCCGACGCTTTCCGATGGAACAATGTCTGCTGCATCGCGTGGGATGGTCAGATTTCGTCTCAGACCCTTAGTTTTGGAAATAAATTGAAAGATATCCGCAAAAATTGGTGCATTTCGGGTGTCCTTTTCCCTTTGATCGTTGTTTAAACATATTTAAATGTTCATAACCCAATAATCACTTACATCGTTGTATTCGGGAAGGTTCATAGAATAATTTGACGCAACGAACAATCGAATAACTATTACCGTTTCGACAGAAAATATGTTCAAAGTTGAAAATTTGCAGTTTTTTTCAAAATCGATTTTCTCAAAAACTAAGGGTGATGGCGACAAACGGTTTGCGGATTCGTTTTCAGGGCACGAAAACCTATAAGAAACGGCTATTGAATGTTCCAAGTCCAGATGGCTGTTGTACTGTGTAATATAAACTAACCACTAGGGTGGTCCTTATATGTATGGTAAAAAATCAAAGTTTTTAAAATTTTCTTCTGACCCGCTCAGAAGCTTCCAAATAGTTTAAAAGAATTTCGTCTAAAATTTTGTTAAAATATATTGAGGATTAAAGGTCGCTCAATGGCATTGAAATATTACTATTTTGGTATAAATTGATAGAAATTTTTGGAATAATTTTGAAATTTTATTAACTTATAAGTGAGAGTATAACATTCAAATTCGGGCACTCATCGCATAGACTAAACGGGTTTATAACGAGTGTGTAATGTATTGTGTTGTGGCATAAGGCTTTATATGCACATTTAAGAATTAGATACAGACGCAAACTTTGACGTATAGTACATTCTATTCAGGTTGTTAAACGCATAGATAAAAGCATGGTTTTGGATTCTGGTATATAAATATGGGCCCCGTTTCATTAAAATTGACAAGTGATAATTATGGAAAGTCGCCGTTGCCAAACTTGTGGTACATGCGAAATATAAAGTCCTTGAGCGACCTTTATATATCAAAATATACAAATAAAAAACACGAAGATATTTTTTTTGTCGAATAGAAGATTTTCAAAGGGTCAGACTATACAAATTTTAAAGTTGAAAAATAAGGACCACCCTAATAACCACGCGCCGAAACGTGATAGTTTCTGCAGTTTAATCCAAAACGTGCTATTCTTCGTGGTGAAACAGAATAATGTGCTACTTTTCGCCGCAAAGTACGAAATGTGCTATTCTTCGTGGCTAAGCAGTTAAATATGTTTGTTTTCGCGGCGGAAGACCAAACCTGCTAATATTCGTCAGAAACGATGGATGAATGGATCGATGAATGTGCTTCTTTGCCTTACCTGGCAAACTGAAACGTGCTTCTTTACGTGGCAAACTGAAACGTGCTGTTTTTCATAAGAAAAAGAAACGTGCTACTGTTCGTAACGCACGTCGACATGTTTGGAGTTGGAACCGTATGTAGGGGAAAGTGGGGCATAACCGGGTACCTATTGTATTTTTCCTGCTAGCATAAAGTCAGACGGCAAAAAATACTTTGGACACCACTAGAAATCTTAATTGGACCTTACAGAATCAGAAAATGAGAATTCTTATATGAAAACACTATTTGGCTCACAGGAAAACAAATTTTCTCGGAAGTATGCAAATATCCGGTTTTACCCTGTAGATGTGGGTAATACTGGGTACCTATTAAAATACGCATAAAATATATGATATAATTATAAAACTTTTATTGCTATTATTTTAGAAACCATAAAGGTTTTTTACAAATAATAATTTGTATATCAATTTATTTTAATTTATTTAGTGAACAGAAATGACAAATAAAGGTCTCGTCGCCCTCCTCAACACTTGTACAAATCTCATGAGCCCACCCGTGGCAGACAATGCATTCAGTATTGGATCCACTTTTCCTTGGACTTGGAATGAATGAAAAGTTCGTCACAAAATATGCAAGGCTGCTTCGTAGATAATTGCATTTTTACTTGGCCATTGCGATCATCTACTTGACCTATACATATAATCAAGATTATTATTGGATTTTTTAAAGATTAGAAATCAGCTCCTATAAGACATTCAGGGTAAAACTGTAGCGGCTTCGGCGCTAGCTTGTTCGCTTGAAGAGCGGCCGATTTTACCGCTATGCGTTGGAGGCTCGGGTTTTCCCCCGTGTTCCTGGGTGAGTCAGGCTATGGCCACGCTACGCATCTGGCAGCCAAACTTGCCCAGGTAAGGAATTTTCGGCGTGCCGACGCGCTTTTCGCGCCAAAATTTGCCGCACGTTTTCAGCGTCGCTTGAGGGACGCGGCCCTCTGAGAGGGCTGTATAAATAGCCCTCCTGAGGTGCCGCTCGCTCTCACTCCCTTGTCATTCGTAGTACATTCCACGCTTAGACGTTGTCGCGAACGGACGTGGCCTCGTTTCTGTTTACCATACCTAGTGTCTCATACATAGTGATTCTTGTGATTCTTCAGTGCGCGCTCACGTTAGCTTCTTCGCGGATCCTTACTTCACTCAAAATAAGTGTAACATAGTACCTAATTTATTCTGGAGACCTCTGAGGAGGGTTTCGAACCCTTAATAAGCTGGGATCCGTCCAAGGACCCACTTACAGGTCCCAAGAATGAAGGGCCATCTCTCGATGCCCTCACACAGAAGAAAATGGTAAGCAACTCTATTTTTATGGATTCAAAATCTGACCCAGCTTCTGCTTCCCTTGAATCCCTTGGACCACTCCTTTGGTTCAACATCTCCTAATAACTCTGACTCTCAGTCAAGTACAAGCAAACTCTCAGTTATGGCTCCTCCCGAAAAACACCTTGGGAAAAAAAAGCATAAAAGAGCGGCAAAAAGCGACCATAATTTGACTAAGGACAGTCTCGATAAGCCATCCTCCACTTTACCTCGGAATAAACTCCCGAATATAAACGTTTCCTTACCTCTATCGCATTCTTTTGAGGGAGTAAACTCTCTCATTAAGGACGTACAATCCATGCTAAATATACCAGTCTCCAACCGTTTCTCGGTATTAGATGCCTTCAAACCTAGCGATGAAATTCCACAGCTATTGTCCTCTAAGGGGAAAAAAACCTCCCCGGAAGTAAACACGGCTCCTAATAATACTACGCTTCGTGCCGACCAACCTGGCACTCCGACCGCTACCTCTCCTTCTGTTCCGACTCGCCCAGCGAAACCCCCTCCGCTGTATATTTCAAATTTTAACTACAATATATCTAAATTTGAGTCCGAATTAGCGGCTGTTTTTGGAAAAACTTTCCAAATCAAGTACTTGGGGAGTAAAATTAGGCTTCAATTCGAAGAGGTTGAATCCTTTAAAAAATTTAAACAAGCCTTGTCCCAAGACAACATTCCCTATTTTACTTTCACACTAAATTCTGAACGAGGGCTAACCATGGCCCTAAAGGGTCTTCCGGAAACCCCTCCCGAGGAGATCTTACTCGAATTAAAGGCAAAATGCCTAAACCCAATCTCATGTGTTTCCCTCAAGGGTAAGGGCAACATACACTCACTTTTCTCTATCTACAAGATCATCTTCCCCCAGGGAACCGCACCCTCCACAATATCCAAAGTCAATGTTCTGTTCAGCACAAGAATTTATTGGGAAAAATTTTTCTCAATAAGAAACTATACGCAATGTTTCTGCTGTCAAGCCTTTGGTCACTCTGCGGCCAACTGCGGGCTGCCCCCCAAATGCGTGAAATGTTCCGGTCCCCATCGGTCTGCCGACTGCCAAAAATCAATCGAAATACCCCCAAAGTGCATCAACTGTAGCGGGTCACATACTGCCAATTACGGACAATGCCCTGCCCTCCTCAAATACCTGGAAAAAAGAAACAAAAATTTCAAAACCAATAACGGGGTAGCCTTTAACGTTCGTACCTTTCCAACTCTAAATCCTACGTCCAACGTTGTTACTCCCTCAACGTCCCGCCCTACCTTATCCTTCCCCTCGGCTCCCCGCCCATACGCGGAAGTTGTTGCTGTAGGTTCTCGCGGTCACGGCTGTATTCCCCCCCCCCCCAATCTCCCACGCGGCCCCTCATACACACGAGAACCACGAACTCCAAGCTAACGGGGTAGGAACAATGCTTGATCTCTTCGGAGCCATTAAAGAACTAAACTCACTAGTTGATCTCTCCCACATGCTATCTCTTACAAGAACCTTAATTGAAAAACTCCGTCCCTGCCGTACGGCAGCCGAAAAATTCCAGGTTTTCTGCACGGTACTCAATTACCTTGATTAGACTAATGTCCTTACCAACTATAATGCTCTGGAACGCCTCGTCGCTTTATCATAAGCGTAACGAACTGATTCGTGCGGTCGCTGGACTGCAACCGGGAATTATCCTCATAACTGAGACCTGGCTTACCCCTCAGGTCACTTTTTCGCTGCCTGGCTACGCTATGGTCCGCGCTGATCAACCCACTAAAAAAGGAGGAGTGGCAATTTTTATCCTTACCTCTATCCACTATACCAATTTTACAGTGAATACACCTTTACCGCATGATGCTTGTTTCATCAAGCTCTCAGCCCCAAAAATTATTATTGGGGTCAGTTACGCGCCTCCCTGTGCCATTAAGGACGAGCACCTTTTTGATGCTATGGTTCGCCTGGGGTCCCCCTTTCTTATAGGGGGTGACTGGAATGCCAAACATAAAATGTGGAATAATTTCGCGGAAAATAGAGCTGGTAGAATCCTATACGAGCACTCTATTAAGCACCAATACCGGGTACTTCATTCTGACGATTTTACTCACCAAACTGGCTGTTCCAGACCTTCCTTAATTGACTTCTTTTTATCTGACTATCATGCGGATTTCAAATGTACAATCTCGGACTATTTTAACACTACCCATCGTCCAGTCATTTTTACCTGCAATCATCCAAACGGACCACACAGCCTTGCCTCGTCCGTTGACTGGAGGCTCTATAAAGAGAACACTGCTCGATATAACATCAAGAACAGTTTTTCTTCAACGCAAGAAATCGACTCCTGCATCCAAAATTTGACCTCCCACTTACATGCTTGCCGTAAACGTGCAGCGACTCCGGATAACACTCACATCAGTAAAAACGCCTATTTGTTTAACGACTCCACACTTAACTCCCTAATACGTCACCGACGATCTCTCCGACGTCACGGCCAAATCCTGGGAGCAGGAGTCGTCGCCGAAGAAACCCGAGATATAACTGCCACAATTCGGAAGAGAATCTCGTTCCTACGAATCCTTGACTGGGACCGGACTCTTCGGGCCTTTAAAAAGCCGGATCCCACCTTTTGGCGTACGTACAAAAAGATCACTTCGACATCTACTAATAGATCTTTACCACCGCTCCGTAATGGACCTGTCACCGTGACTGCTGACCTCGAAAAGGCTGAGCTTATAGCTTCCTTCTTCTCGAACATCCATAGAGATGCAGCAAATCTGTCAGCTCTCAATGACGATAAAGTCAACGAGTACGTCTCCTCTATCTCTGTCCCGGTTCCTGCAAATAGAGTGCCGCTATTAGTCTCTCCCGCAATTATCGTCAAACACATTAACAATATGGCTTCCAAAAAGGCACCCGGTTGCGACGGCGTATCTGTACCAATGCTGAAATATGCGTCTATCAAAATTTTCTGCCAACTGTATTACATTCTCACCGCATCCATTTCCTGGGCCTATTTTCCTAGTGCCTGGAAAACCTCCAAAGTGGTGCCCATCCTAAAACCAGGCAAACAGCGCGAACTCTTAGCCAGCTATAGGCCAATTAGCCTGCTCTCGGTCATGGGCAAACTATACGAAAAAATCATTTATGCTTACCTGTCCCAATTCTTGGTTGACAATGGTATCTTAACTGATAGGCAGTTCGGCTTCCGCGCGGGTCATTCCACCATTCAGCAATCACTACGCATCGCACAGCACATAACCCATGAGCTAAACGTCCGAAGGGTAGTGGGCATGGTTCTGCTCGACCTGTCCAATGCCTTCGACTCGGTGTGGCATGATGCCATTCTTTACAAACTTCACTGTATTGGGCTCGCCCCTGGGGTAATAGCGATCATCGCCTCTTACCTTACTAACAGGCATTTGTCAGGCGTTTGTCTCCTGCTCTGGCACCAGATCCACGCTACACCGAGTCGAGGCAGGGGTCCCACAGGGCTCAATTTTAGGCCCCATCCTTTTTAACATTTTTATCAACGATATACCATCTTCCATGGGCTGTGATTTCGCCCTTTACGCGGACGACACCGCACTCTACACTTCCTCATGGAAGTACAAAAACCTGGTAAACAGACTCCAACTGTATCTTGACACTGTCCTGAACTATTTTTATGAATGGAAATTACAAATAAACTCCAACAAAACGGAGGCCATCATCTTTACACGCAACAATAATTTTCTTGCAGAAAGGCGTAATTCCAACATTAAAATTAATAATACCCCCATACCTTGGTCAAACGAGGTTAAATACCTGGGCTTAATTTTTCACTCCAAGATGCTATGGGATGCAGCAATACAGGATCGCATCACCAAGGCCCTCAAAGTGTCTGGTTGCCTTTACAGACATATCAGTCACAAATCACCACTCAATCTACGAATACGAATACATATTTACAAAACGTGTATCAGGCCTGTACTCACATATGGGGCCCTGGTCTGGTGGGGTACCTCCAATCACAATAAGATTAAATTACAACGCATTCAAAACAGGATCCTACGAATAATCTTAAATACCCCGTTCAAATATCCTACTCACAATCTTCACGTCGACGCCAAAGTTCCCCCTCTAAATGATTTTATTAACAAGATTAAACACAACTATCTAGTCCTCGACCACGAAAATCCCCTAGTTCGTCAAACTGGAACATATGACACTAATAAAATCCCCTATAAAATCAAAATCCCTTTCCCTATGTCCTTCTAACCTCGCTCCTTCCCTCCCTTACCTCACATTCTCTCACTTTCCCCTATCCCTTCCCCTCCCCCCCTCCCTTATAATCAGATTTCTTTTTTGATTACAGCCCGCTAATCTCTCTACTCAGTCGCTTCTTTTCGCCCTTTAAACTGGTTTCTGACTCTACAAGGATTCACCACTCTGGATTGCCAGAAGTCGCTTAACCACGCATGCATTACCTCCACCCTGCTTACTACACAAGCATACGCCTTCAAACCTTCATGCTTGCCGCTTCCCGCGCCTCTATCTTCAGCTGACTTCAACAATTGAACACTGCACTCATACCTAGTACCTTCAAATTCTCACTTACAGATCTAAAATAACCAAGCCCGTGCGGTTTTTTGAAAATTTTCCGCAACTTACTGCTTAGCCACGGCTTTCACTTCTACTTGGTAATACCAATTCACTCATTGGCTGGTAACTAGGCTTCCGCTTAGAGGGACAGCCTTAAGAGGGGGACCGGGGGGACGGAGTCCCGCCCCCCCCCCTACCGTCAAAATTTTATAAAAAAAAAAAAACGCTCGCTCTCACTCCCTTGAAACAGCCTGTAGAGGCAACGTCACGCGCTGTGTACTTTACCGCCGATTTCCAATTGTTGCATCAAGTGTAAAACTGAGCATCGCCATAACGCGAATAAATAGAAGTGTGGTGAAAGAGACCTTAAGGATGTATGGGACGTACAATATCAGACAAAAGTATATGAAATTTGAAATACATGAATATCTACGTTTTACGCATAGTAAATCTAGATGTAAGGAACTCGAACGACAGTTGGAGTCTTATTTTTACTCCTAGAGAGGTATTTTTAATTTTACCAATGCTTTTTCAAGTATTATTTGCGATTTTCTTCATTTACGAACCTAAACTTTTGACAGTGAAGATGCCGTGAATTCAACTGTGTAACGCTAAATTTTTTCCAAAGTAAAAACATTATTTAGCAGTGCTGATAAACAAATATGACTTCAATAACGTCAAAAAAGGTAAGTATGTATCATGTGAACGATAATTTTGAATATTATTCATTATAAACATTATTATACGAGACTTTGAAAAAAGAGTTATACGTGACAACACTGTATGCTTTGATTGACGTCTTGTTAGGTTGACAGCATTGCACAGTACTCAGCTTGCGAGGCGCGAGCCAAGGTGTCAGCTATGTTCACATGAGTCGAGTTGAGCATTAGTCAAGATCCATTGTCCACAATGCCAAAGACTAAAACCACTTATCGGTGGAAAGGAAAGATAGTTACAGAAGCTGTTTATAATAAAAGGCTCGCTCAACAAAATGTTGGAAGGGCTCGAAAATCCGTTTCCACTGAACCGGGGGAAAGTGATCAAATAACTTCGGAAAATGTAGAAGAAATAAATGTCACTGGCCGACGCATCGTGGAATTGAATGTTTTGGGACAGCAGTTGTGGTGCACACATTGTGCTGAATCTCTTTCATTGCAATATATAGAAAGTGAGGTACGAAGAGGCTTGGCATCTCAACTTTTAGTACGATGTCACAAGTGCCTCATCGTGAATACAGTTTGCACTGACACCCTAGAGTCTACCACCGACAAACGCAGAGCCCACTTCGATATTAATTCGAAAATAGCATTAGGTAATATTTTATGATAGATTATTATGCTTGTATTGTTATTAATAGTGTAATTACTATTTATTGTTTGTACATATTGAATTGTTCGCTCTACAGGTGTCATGCACTCTAGGTTAGGATGGACTCACATGAAAAAATTGTTGGCATGCATGAACGTACCATGTCCAGATTTCAAAACGTTCAAGAAATACGAACAAGAAGTAGGGCTCGCTGCAGAGGCAGTAGCAAAGGAAAGCTGCATAGGAGCCACTGCGCTGGAAAGAAAACTGACTGTGGAAGCTCAGAACATCAAAAATCAATTGTAATAGGAGATTGCATGACATGGGAGAGACGCGATTTCGACGAGCGCGAAGTTTGCTGCCCGAGCGCAGCGAGCTGACGCGAGCTCGCTGCGCTCGGGCAGCAAACTTCGTGCTCGTCGAAATCGCGTGTCTCCCTTGTCACACATAATACTTTTATACACCTGCATGAAAGGTGCGTTTTTGAAAGCCTGCTGAGCGATTCGCAAAAAATATGCATGAACACTCATGATCGATAACGATTAGTCGAACAATTGTATCTTCATACCACAGGGTAATGCCAAACTCTAGTTTCCTTGAGGGAAATAAGCAATTTTGCTTCCGCTCAACAGGCATAAAAAACACCCATTTACATGCAGGTGTTGAAAAAATGACTGTCCTATATACCATTTCTTCTGTAATTGGAATATATTGTTATTTATAAAAAATGAGATCATAAATATAAAAAAAACCTCATGTTTTTAGACCTGAAGAATTCCAGTCCAATCCTATCATTCCTCCTGGACCTATTCCTGCCTATACTGAATCCAATGAAGAACCTCCCGTGACGTTCAATGATATTATCCGCATTGCAGTATCTTATGATATGGGATGGAGTACCCGAGGTGCGGGTAGAAGTTATGATAGTTTGAACGGCTTCGGAGCCATTATTGGTCAACATAGCGGTATGGTGTTGGATTATGCAACTTGTAATCGCACTTGTAAGAAATGTGATGGAACAATTCAACCTCCCCCACATCACGATTGCCGGAAAAATTTTGACGGTTCAGCAAAAGCCATGGAGCCTCACGTCGCCAAAAATCTCATTGTAGACAGCAGTGTTCTTAGGACCGCAAATGCTGAAGTGGGGGTGCTTATTGGCGATGATGATAGCACAACAAATGCAGTTTGCCAAACCGCCAGCAAACATCCAATAATAAAACAATCCGACATGAACCATACATCAGGCGGTGTAAAAAAAAAATTATATGGAATACAAAGAAGCCATAAAGAGCTGTCTAAGAACTGTATTACTTATCTGCACCGATGCTTTACATACGCTATGTGTCAAAATAAGGGTGATTCGAAAGCGATGGCGGATGCAGTTCGTAACATTCCCTATCATGCCATAAACGACCACAGCAGATGTGGCTCCTGGTGTGGATTCATTCAAGATAGCGAAAATTATGATCATCGAATCATTCCAGGGGGAATTCAAGATCCGGAACTGTTTGAGGCGTTACGGGAGATTTTTGACAAACTGGCTAAAAATGCCGAAAAAATGGCTAAAAATTTCGGCAGGTGCATCCAGTAATGTTAACGAAAGTTTGAATGCGACCATGGCTAGCAAAGCACCGAAGTCACGATGCTATAGCAAAACTGCGTCCGCCGATTTTCGATTTGCTTGCGCAGTTGGTCAAAAAAATATCGGGGAAGGCTATACGCAAGCGATAGTGTCCAAACTTTCAAAATCCCCGGGTAAACACCATTCCCGACATGTGCAAGCGACGCAAAAAACGCACCAGAGAAGACGGCAGCTGATAAAGTCACCAGCGTATAAAAAAAAGCGTATGCTATTGAAAAAGCGGCGGGCTGCTTTACGCCATAGGAAGGAGAACGTTGAAGGTGTGACATACCAGACTAATGTTGATCTGCTCAACGAGCTGGCAGAGGATAAGTCCGATGTGGAGGAAGTCGAAACGGAAATCGCAATTGTTTTAGTGGACTTGGAAACATCCGGTTTTGAGATAAACTGTGACATTTTGCAAATTGGGGCAAAATGTGGGACAAAATCCTTTGATATTTATATTAATCCCATTAAAGACATTTCTGTCAGTGCTAGTCAGGTAAATAATCTTACAAGCTGCTACGGTGATCTACTTTACAATGGTCGCGAAGTACCGTCTGTACCAATACGAGCTGCCTTGGCAAATTTTCATGAATGGCTAACATCGCTGGGAAAGCAATGTTGTATTGCCACGCATAATCTCACCTTTGACGGGCCGAGGTTAATGAAGAAAATTATACAGTGTTCACTGCAAAATGAATTTGCGGAAGTAGTTTTTGGTTTTGTAGATACTTTAGAAGTAATTAGAAATACTACTGGGCGCAAACAAAAAGGGCAGTGCTCAATCAACGGACTAGCCAAGGCATTGAGCATTTCTGCAATTGGTGCCCACAACGCGGCACATGATTGTGTTATACTACACACAATTTTAAAAAAATTAAAAATAACTTCTGAAAAAATGGCATAGCCAGGACAAAATAAGTAAGATTGTATCAACGTTCGCACCAATCGAAAATCTGGGCTGTTCGGTAAAAAAGGAGTTGGCATCAGCTGAAATTGACATGGCAATGTTAAAAGAAACATACGCACTGCGTGGACATGACGGACTAGCCCAATTTCTGAAAAATCAGATAAAAGAAAAACTGAATCAAACCATTGCCAAAGAATCAATAAATAAAATTATTACGTTCTTAAAACACGCAAAAACGTGATATTTTATATATTTTATTATTGTATTCTTTATTATGCAAAATATATCAAATTATGTCCACTGTGCCAAATTATTGCATCTTTTTGCGTATTTTTACCTGTTATTCCATATTCATAATCGCACTATGTTTCTCATTTCCTTTTTGTATCTCTGCATGAGTGTAGCGGAGACAAAAAGTTAGCCAGAAGATTCCAGATAGCACACGACGTCTATAAGCCGTCTGCTATCTGTTAACCCTTTCGGTACCAGCGCCGGATATGTCCGGCATCCATCTGATGACCTGTGTGGATCAGTGCCGAATATATCCGGCGGCACGGAACGACCCGTCGTCCCTAGCGCCGACTTTAGTCGGCATCTCAAATAGTCAAAAAAAAAAAATTAGTTGCAAGCACTTTCCCGGAAATGTACGTGGTACCGAAAGAGTTAACAGTTTCTATAGGTTAGATATACGTGTAGTGACACCTATAAGTTTGCTTCACTTGGTCAGGGGATTGCGATGTTGCCGCGGTTTCATAAGCTATCGAGATACATATCGTGGCGACAACACAATTTTGTCAAGTTATAATTTATTTCTTTAAAACGGTGTAGTAGAAACGATTGAAACTTGGCAGATATTTTCATCTATCCATATACTACAAGTACAAAAAAAATGAAAACATTGGTAATAGTAGTAGTAGTATGTATTTATTGTTTCCCGTAGGGTTACAAGAACTTCCGGTCCCTCCTGCTCTTTTTACCTTTTTACCCCTTTCCAATTACTTTCTCTATTTACATTTTTACATTTTTACATTTCTTATATTACTTATGTTTTACCTTATTGCTGCGTCATTACTAACCTATAACATATATTATCTTTTACCTTTTTTTCTTATTACATTTTTTACATTTTTTTACATTCCTTTTCTTTTTTACATTTTTACATTTTTTTACATTTTTACATTTTTACATTTTTACATGTTTTACATTTTTTATATTTTACAATTTTTACAATTTTGCCGTTTCCGCCTTCTCTCCCCTCGCTGGCCCTATATTCACACCTTTTCTTATGCTTTTCCTACGCCTCTCCACATCTCTTTCGCTTTCCTCACTTCCTCTCTCGCTTTCGCTCGCCCTTTGTGTACCCTCTCTCGTCTTTGCACACTTTTATTCGCCTTTGTTCGCTCTCGCTCGCCTCTGTTCGCTTTTACTTGCCTTCGCTCGCCCTCTCTCACCTCCCCCGCTCCCCATCGCTTGCCGTCGCTCGCCCTCTCTCGCTCTCGTCTTTTTCCGTATCTCTATCCTTAATTCTACCTTTCCTACTCATTTATTACTAATTCGTCCATTCGTTTTCGTCTTTCCGTTTCCGCATCCTCTTTCCTCCTTTCACTCTCTCTTCCTCTCCCGTCCCTCTACGACCCCTCTCCTTCTCCTTTCCTTTCCACTACCGTTTTCTTTCCCATCTCTTTCATTCATCTCCTGTCACTCTCTTCATGTTCCTTCCTCCTCTACCCCCTGCCCCCCTCTGATCTCCTCCAGCTTCCTTATCCAGCTCTCCCCCTCCCCTTCTTCGCCTAGTATCCTCCTTACATTGCCAGCTACCTTCTCCTTCCCCTCTGCACCTTTCCCATACATGCTCCCATGTCTCTTCTTCACTTCCACATACTCTGCACATTCTCTCCTCTTCACACTCCCAGTATCTCGCCTCAGCCATTCCATTCCCCAGTCTGTACTTCGCAATTCTTCTCCACCTTTTTTCATCCCAGCCCTTGTCCAGATACTTAGGTAATCCCTCTCCCCTCACCTACTTATACCATTTATTAAACCTTGATTTCCCTATCCTTTCCCATGTCTGTTTCTCTTGTTTCTCTCTATCCCTTCGCTCCACTTCTTCATATCCTTCCCTCCCTTCTTTCCTTAACTCCCTCACTTCCTCCATTTTTAACCCTAGTTCCTTGAAATATCCCCTCCTTTCCTCTTCCCACTCTGACAACTTCCCACTTCTACATTCCCTCTTTTTCACTTCCTCCCAGCATTTCCTCGCCCACCCACTTCCTCCTCCTTCTTCTAGTCTTATTTCGAAATTCCACGCCCTTCTTCCCGCTGTTGTCCTCATCTTTACCCTCTCTACTTCTTTCTTTACCGTGTACCCTGGTGTCCTCCACTCCACTCCTAGTACCCACCTTATATATTTATCTTGCAGTGCCTCTATTACCTTTCTTTCCCTCCATCCCCATATTTCCACCCCGTAGCTCGCCACCGTCCATACCAATGCGTCAAACAGCCTTAATCTTCTTCTGACGTCCTTTACCCACTTCCTTTCCCCGATTCCCCACACCTGTCTCATCGCAACTGCCGCTTTTCTTGCTCTTTCCTTAACATGCCCGTCCTGCGCTCCATTCCTTCCTATCTCATACCCCAGGTACGTATATTTGTTCACCTCTTCTATTTCCTTTCTTTTCCACTTCCAGCAAATCTTTTTTCTTCCTCCTCCCTTCGATAGCCTCATTATCTTGGTTTTCTCTACATTTAGCACTAGCTTCTTCCTATCCAAGTATCTTTCCAGCCTTTTTATCATTCCCAGCATCTCCCCTTCCTCTTCCGCTAGCAGCACTATATCGTCAGCGTACGCTAACGACCTTATTTTTTCGTTCCCTACCTTTATTCCTCCCCATCCTCCTCTTTCCACATCTTCCTCCATATCCGCCGTTAACAGATTGAACAAATACGAGCTCAGTGGGCATCCTTGTCTTACTCCTCTCACTGTCCAAAAACAATCTCCCACTTCCTCGTCCACCCTCACCCTACTTCTTGTTTCCTTGTATTTTTCCTCTATTCTCATCCTTATACCTTCACTTACTCCTCTCTCCTCCATGGCCTTCCACAATACCCCTCTATCCACCGTGTCGAATGCGGCCTTTAGGTCTACGAACAGCGCCACTATCTTTCCTTTCTTCTTCGCTATTCCTCTGTTTATTATGAAATTCAGGACATACACGTTGTCCAACGTCCCTCTTCCCCTCCTGAATCCTGTCTGATTTTCTGGGATCATTTGCCCTGCTTCCATTTCCCTTTCCAATCTTTCCGCGATTATCGACGCATATACTTTATACATTGTGTCCATTATGGTCACCCCTCTATACTCCTCCACTCTATTCCCCTCTCCCCTTTTAATTATTGGCACTATTAGCCCTTCATTCCATTCCTCCGGCCATCCCTCTCCTCTCCATATCCTACCTATCACTTTCCATAACCACTCCTGCACTTGCAACCCTCCGTACTTCCATACTTCGTTCGGCACTTCGTCATGCCCCATCGCTTTTCCGTTTTTCAATTTCCTTACTATTTTTACCACCTCTTCCAGTTTTATCATCTCCTCTGTCTCTATTTCCCGCTTTTTCTCATTCACCGCCACCACTCTTCCTTCTACTCCCCCCAGTATCCTCAAAAAATATTCCTTCCACTCTTCCATTTCTATCTCCTCGTTCACCCTCTTTCTTCTTTTCCTCCCTCTATTCACCACCTCCCATACCTCTCGCTCATTTTTCGCCTGCTCTGCCTCTTTTACATACTTCTCTGCTTCTTCTTTTTTCTTCTCTTCGCATTTTCTTTGATACTTTCTCTTTTCCTCTTTGTACTCCGCTGCCTCACCTCCACACCTTCGCCACCTCCTCAGCGCTAATCTTGTGCTTCTCTTTGCCTCCGCACATTCTTCGTCCCACCATCCTCTCCATTTTCTCTTCTCTTCTCCGCCACTCGCCTTAAGTGCTGCCCTTATTTTGTTCCTTCCCTCTGTAATCTCCTCTTCTACTCCTGGGTTCCTACCCTCGTCTCTCCTCACCCCTATCCCTGCCACCGCCTCCCTGAATTTCTCCTTACCGGTTTCGTTCCACACACCTCTCTCTCGACTTTTCCTTCCTCCTTCACCCATCCTCCTTCTTTCTGCCTTGTCCTTCAATGTTATTATCAGTGGGTGATGATCCGAGTCAACCTCCTCTCCTATCCTCAGACCTTCCAGCCTGTCCCCAATTCCTACTTCTCCAATCACATAGTCTATCACCGTCTCACTTCTTGGCCCTACGTATGTGTACTCTCCCCTTTCATCTCCTTTCGTTATTCCATTTAATATTCCCCATCCCTGCTCCTCGAGCCATCTTATTAGTTTTTTCCCTTCCGCATTTTCCACCTCATCCTTCGACTCTCTTCTCACTTCTTCCCCTCCTTCCATTTCCCAGCCTCCTCTCCTACCCGTCCTTGCGTTCCAATCCCCCCCTATTAGCGTTTCCCACTCCTGTTTCCCGTTTTCGGTCCATTCCTTTAACTTTTCTAGTTTTTTCTCCATGTCCCCGTTTACGTACACTCCTATTATCTTCCACTTCATGTTGTCTATTTTAATGTTTACTTCCATCACACCTTCTCCCCCTTCTTTTAAGCCCCCTGTCATCCCTTCCACTAGTTCCTTTCTTACTCCTGCTACTATTCCCCCCTTGGCTCTCCCTTTGTTTCTTTCTCTCTTTGCCACTTGCATTTTCCAAACATATCCTTTCGGTAGCTTACTTCTTATCCAGCCCCATCCCTTCTCCTCTATCCACGTCTCCAACATTATTACCACATCCCATTTTTCCAGTCTGTTCCAAAATTGTTTGTCCTTTCTCGCTAATCCCGCCACGTTCCACCATGCTATCTTGTATCTTTCTTTCCCTTTTCTCTCTTCTCTCTGTGTCTTTTCCTTCCTTCCTTTTATCCCCCCTTTCTCCCTCTCTCTTCCTGTCCTTCCCCCTTTTTCTCTATCTGTTCTACCTCTTCCCTGCTTCTACTTTTCTCCCTTCCATCTTCATCCATTAGCACCTCGTTCTTTTCATCCCATTTCCACCATTGCTCTTCTATCCTTATCCTGCCATACCTTACTAGTACTCTTTTTCCCTTCCTTCTCTGTTCCCTCGCAATGTTTTCGATTTCCCACTTCATTTTCCTTTCTTTCCATGTTAAATCGTCCTCTATTCTCTCTTTTCTACCTGCTAGTTTCTTTTTTGCTTCCATCACCTTTCTTTTTGTCTCCTTATCTTTCACTCTTACTATCACCATCCCTTCCACCTTCCCTATTCTTTTTACTGATTCTATCTTCTCTTGCACTCCTATGCTTTCGAATAGTTTCTCCCCCTCCTCCTTTACCTTCTCTCCGCTTCCTTGTATCCCTTTCACTAACATTCCTCCTCTCCTCTCTCTCCTTTTCCTCCCATCTCCACTCTAGTTCTTTTATCTTCTCTTCTATCTCCTCTCCTTTTTTTCCTCTCCCTTCTTTCATTTCTAATTCCAGCTTTTCGATTCTTTCATTTATCCCTCTCTCCCTATTTCCTCCTTCCTTCTCTATTTCTTCTACTGTTTCCTTCAATTTCTCTATTTCTTTCCTCGTCTCCCTCGTTTCCTCTTCCCATACCTCGTCTCTCTTTCTCAACTCTTCCTTTAATTCTTTTATTTCCTTTTTCAGTCTTTCTTCTTGCTTTCTCGCTACCTCCCTCACCTCCTCCCTCCCCTCTGCTATCTCACTCCTCATACTCTTCAATATTTCCATTATCTCTTCTTTTCCTTCTTCCTCTTCTTTCCCTCCTTTCCCCTGCCCTTGTGGTGATCTTGCCACTACCTTACTTTTCCTGAAAGCCTCCTCCATCTCCATATCCTTTTCCACCCTCCCCCCTTTTTTACCAAAATATTCTTCTATTCTTCCCGAACTGTAACTTCTCTCCCTCTGTATTTTTTCCACCTTTTTCTTCATCCCCATTCCCATCTCCTCCTCTTCCCCCCTTTCGTCTCCCATTTTTACTCCTTATTGTCCTTCCTACTTCCTTCTTGTGCCTAGCTATGTCCCTTGATATCCTTTTATATTTTCGTTATCTGCATGTACGTTTCCTTCCTTATCCGCTCTTCTCTCCCTACCTTACCGACTTTCTTTCCTCAACTCCTGCGCCGCCGCCTGCTATACCCTAACCTCCAAATTTTTCCCCTTCAATCCGCCTTCACCTTTTCCGCCTACTATCCTGTTGTGCACAATTCTTTCTTCGCGCTCCACTACCTGTCTCAACACTCTCCCTTTCACTCCTACCCCTTCTTTGTTTTTATTTTCTTTATTTCACTTATTTCGCCCTAACCTCCAAATTCTTTTATCCGTCGATTCTCCTTCTCCTTCCCTTCACCCACGCTTTCCTGCGCTCTACACTTTCCTCCTACTCCACTGTGCGCCTCCACACTTTCACCTTCTCTCTTACACTTTTTCCTCACTTCTTTCTACAACTTCTAATTTCCTATGCTTCTTCCACACGCTCTCTCTCATTCACACCGGAAACGGAAGTCCGAAAACATTGGTAATATTCCTTCGACATTTTTTCAGTGGTTTTATCCGTCACGAACGTCTCTTCCCATAAGAGTACGTGTAAAATCAGTGAAAATTGAAATCGGTATAACTCAGCAACCGTTTAGTGGATCCGTTTAAATTTTTTGCAGCACACCAGGAAGACTATAAAGAACCATCTCACAAATTTTCATCAACTTGGTACTATTTTGAAAATAGGTCCAATACATCCTTAATATTAATTTCCAATTCACCCCTCAAAACTATACAATATGCCCCATTTTTAAAGAAACATCTATAAAACCAATATTTTTTAATAATTCTTTTAATTTTTTGTGTAAACACATTAAGTTTTCATTACTCTTTACAACTACACCGAAATTGTGATAAAAACATAACTGGAAATAACTGTAAATAATCATTTCCCTAAACCCTACATGGGGCGTTTGTAACACAGTCGTCAGGTAAAACGCCCCACCTATGCGACAAAACGTCCCGATATAAATAAGTAAAAATTTGCCAACTTACCTTGTGTTTGAGACTGCATTTTGGTTGCAATTCAATGGTACAACGATACATATTTGTAAAAACACGTGGCATCTCAAATTTTGACAACTTACCTTATTTAATACTCGTCAGACTATAACCTGACTGTAAGCTGTCAAAATTTGGAGTAGATTGCATAGTGAAGATAGCGATTGACAAACGAAACATGTGTTAGTTTCGCCCGTAATGTAGTCCTTATATGTATATTTGCGTTTCTGTTATCCAGGAAAAAGAAAAGAAATACGTTACTCGTGAAAAATATGATTTTGAGGTGAGGCGTATTGTAAATTCTGGGGTACAAAACGTCCCGGCTTCAATTTAGCAACAACGTAGTGAAAAGTGGTTCGGGCAATAACAATTTAAAGAGATTAGTTTGTCTACTATATGTGTGAATTTATCGCAAACGCAATAGTGACTTAGAAAATATAATTTCTCGCATACTAACCGCAAATTATCTGAACGCCGAAAATATAAATTCTTGTATATTTTTTTAAAAGCCCCAATATTTGCTCGTATTTTTATTGCGGCAGTTGTGGCCGACTGAGGCAAGTTCGAATCTTATGATCGCGTTGATGCATCCTGGTTTATGTGCGTAAAATAATACCGTATTTTACCCTACGCCATATATAATAGTCCAGTGAAATTAGACAGAAATCTGCCCAATCTACGGAATAATTCCCACCAGGCTAAATTTTGATATGGGCTTTTATTTGGTCGTTTTAAACAATATGTCAAAAGTCCCCATCGATCCGACCGCCGCTAAAAATTTTACAGAGGGTTGAAAAAATAACAACGGTTTTTCAACTTCAGCATCGTCTTGAGCGTGTTTCACGTTCATGTTGGCTGCTTGTAATTTTTGAGACAGCATAGCAATAAACCTACTCTTGTTTTTTCTACTCGCTCTATATATGCTAGGGGAGACCGGGGCTAGTTGTTACACTTTTCAGTTTTTTATTTTTTTTGCATTCCATATTCAATACTATCAATGACTCTCACTTAAAGTACGTTCTTTCCTCTACCGATGACCGCTATCGCATGTAATTAAACGAAAACCATGACTTTGAAACAAGCCATTTTGAAGGTCGAGACATGTTATATCAACGTGCCCCGAGTAGGGGCTAGTTGTTACACAATACGGGGCAAGTTGTTACAGGATTAAATTTTACAAAACGAGGCTTATTATGAGTATTATAGTCTATAATTATATTTTCTTGGACAGAAGTAAACTTATTAATGGTAAGAATCTATTATAATAAATATACAATAAAAATCTATTTTAAAAATAATAAAAAACTACTGAAATCAATTGCACTAATTATCGTCGTCCGTTTCATACGGAGACTCGCAATTGTGCCCACTTTTTGCTCTTTATGCACTGAATCCACTTTGTAACAACATATCCCTTTCCCTCTGTAACAACATGCCCCTTGTCTTGTGTAGAGGCCACGGTATAGTACGTGTAGTAAAAAGACACGTGTACACGTGTACACGTGTATGACATATATCCGTACCTCAATCCGTGTATCTTTTAGTACACGGATACCCGTGCACAATTTCACGTGTATTCAGAACTGAATTGATGTTTGCACATAGACGTAGGAAAACGAACTGAACGGGATATCCATAGATATTAAAAATCTGACGAATCAAAAGTCAAAACACGTGTATCTAAATTCACGTGTATCTAAATTCACGCGTATTTAAATACACGTGAAATTGTGTACGGGTACCCGTGTACTAAAAGATACACGGATTGAGGTACGGATACGTTTAGTACACGTGTACACGTATATTTAAATACATGTGAAATAAGGACCTCTAGTCTTGTGTAACGACTTTCCCCGGACACCATTGTGTATAAAAAGCTACAAGTTCATACCAGTTTGGTGTATTCTTATGTTCTTGGTGCCAATCTGTAGCTAAAGGAACACTGATTCGAACGTGGTAATATTAATTTACATACATTTATCTGTCTGTTCGGTAGAAAAGATTGAAGTAGAAAGAGAAAAGTTACTATTAGTACCGAAAACACAAAAAACTGTAATAAAGTGACAACGCGTGAACCGATTACAAACAAACAACATACACAACTGTGTATGGTTGAAACACATCAGCCACTACATTGTCGAACTGATAGTCCAAGCGAAAAAAATTTAAACTGCTTTGTAACAACCTACCCCTGTAACAACTAGCCCCGGTCTCCCCTACATCCATTGATGCTGGCGTTCTCATTACTCCTACGAAAAAAACTCATAGCACCTTTTTTTGTAGAGAATTTCCCAAGCTATAAGATAGTGAAGGGGGTAGTAAGTATTAGACACTAGGTTTCTACACCACACTCCTTTTAATAAAATACGTAGATGAAAGTACAGTAGTTTAAACAAATAATCAAGTTCGGATTCTACCGGCAAAACTATATTTTCCGCACGACGAGTGACCGTACCTCTAAAGGTTTGTACGAGAGAGTGAGGGTGCGCATCACCTCTGGAGGGCTATTTATACAGCCCTCTCAGAGGGACGCGTCTCCCAAGCGACGCCGAAAACGCGCGGCAAATTTTGGCGCGAAGACGCGCCCGCACGCTGAAAACCCCTTACCTGGCCAATACTGACTCACCCAGGCCAACAGGGAAAAACCCAAGCGTCGCTGCAAAGAACGGTACATCTCGCCCCTTCAAGGAGAAAGCGAGCCAGCGCGCAAGCCGCTACATCACCCCCCCGGTAGTAATTAACTATAATTACGAGAACCCCACCTGTAACCTGTCAGGGAATTTTACTCTCCTGCCAACACGAGTGACATAACGTGCTGGCGTAGTTAAATCCGGAGCAGGTAGGATTGGCAACGCATCACGGATAACAGGTGGAATTACAGGTGGATCTACCGGTGGAATCGCATCAGAACCTCGCGATGTCGCAGCGTCAGGAGGTACAATATCATTAAAGGGCAATATCTGCGTGCGATCGGGCTGACTCGGAATGTCCTCCGCGATCACGAACGCCGGCTTAAGTCTATTAATCGTTATAATTTTATGTTTCCCATTAATATCTACGGTAAAGGTTTTCGGAGTCCGACTAACTACAACATAAGGACCATCATAAGGCTGTTGCAAAATTGCCTTGGTCGCATCGTGCCGAACAAAAACACGCTCACAAAATTCAAGATCCTTAAACACAAAAATACGAGGCGTGCCATGCCGTGACGGTGCGGATGGACCAATCTTTCTAAAATGTTCACGCAACCCATTAACGAATACAGCGGTATCATTCAATGTTGATGGCGCTAAAAATTCGCCCGGCAATCGCAACGACTCGCCAAACACCAGCTCTGCTGAAGTCGATAACAAGTCCTCCTTCCAGGCTGAGCGGATCCCCAGCAAGATGGTCGGAAGAACCTCTGTCCAACGGTCATTCTGGTAGCACCGGATGGCCGCCTTAAATTGGCGGTGAAACCTCTCCACCATGCCATTAGCCGCGGGATGATACGCCGTGGTATGAAAATGCGTGGTACCTAACAAGGAATTCAATTCCTTGAAAAGGTGGGACTCAAACTGTCTACCCTGGTCTGTAGTCACACGTAGTGGAGTCCCAAAGCGGCATATCCATCCCTCAAAGAAAGCCCGTGCCACCGTAGGTGCTTCCTGGTCAAACAATGGTATTGCCTCCGGCCATCGCGTAAAACGATCCACGCACGTAAGGCAATACCGATAACCCTCCGACACTGGTAAAATTACAATGTCGATGTTGACATGTTCGAATCTTGCCGACGGTTGTGGAAACGCACCCAAATGTGCAGCTACATGCTTATGGACCTTTGATCGCTGGCAAGGGACACAAGCCCGTGTCCATTCGCGGCAATCAGCTTTACTCGACGGCCAAACAAAGCGCTGAGTAACCATTTTGACCGTTGCCTTGATTCCCGGATGTGACAGTCCATGAATAATGTTGAAAACAACACGACGAAAAGGAATCGTAAGGAAAGGCCGCACCTTCCCCGTTGATGTATCACACCAAACTCGCTTGGAAGATCCCGGAATCAACACGTGCTCCAATGCTAGACCAGAATCCCTTTGTAAAAATGTCCGTAACTCCGGATCCGTATCCTGCGATGCTGCCAATGCCTCGAAGTCCACCGTACTTTCAAGAGCGTCAAGCCTAGATAATGCATCTGCCACCACATTATCCTTACCAGCAATATGCCGAATGTCGGTACTGAACTGGCTCACATAACCCAAATGTCTTATTTGTCGCGGAGTGTGCTTATCTGGACTACTATTGAAAGCGAAAATTAACGGCTTATGGTCGGTAAAAATTGTGAAATTCCTACCCTCTAACAAATGCTTAAAATGTCTAATCGATTTATAAATTGCTAACAATTCTCGATCAAACGTGGAATAATTCCGCTCAGTACCCGATAATTTGGTGGAGAAGAAAGCTAGCGGTTCCCAATCACTACCAATCCGCTGCTGCAAGGCGGCGCCCACCATGGAGCTCGATGCATCGCATGTAAGCGCTACAGGAGCACTGGGCTCGGGGTGCGCCAACAAGGTTGCTCGCGATAGATCCTCCTTGCACCGACTGAACGCTTCACGAGCTTCAGATGTCCACACTACCGGGTTACTGCCTTTAATGTTATTACTCAGCAGATTATTTAAAGGAGCCTGTGCCTGCGCTGCCTTGGGCATGAAACGTCTATAGAAGTTTAACATGCCCAAGAACCGACGCAACTGCTTCGCTGTAACCGGCTCCGGGAAATTATTGATAGCGTCCACTTTTTCACTACTCGGACGCGACCCTAGTTCTGATACTACATATCCAAGAAACTTAACCTCCGGTTTACCGAACACGCACTTACGTGAATTTATAACTAAGTGATATTTACATAACCTATCAAATACTATTTCTAAATGCTCTAAATGTTCGGACTCCGACGAAGACGCGATTAAAATATCATCAATGTACGCATAACAAAAGTCTAATCCACGCAACACCTCGTCAATAAACCTTTGAAACGTCTGGGCAGCATTGCGAAGGCCGAAGGACATGAATGGAAATTCGAACAATCCGAATGGCGTCGTTAGGGCAGTCTTCGGAATATCTTCTTCCGCCACCGGAATCTGGTTGTACGCGCGCATCAGATCAATCGTCGAGAAAATCCGTTTACCTCTTAACGACTGCGCGAAGTCCTCAATATGGCGGATGGGGTACCGGTCAGGTGTGGAACGTGCATTAACGCCCCGATAATCTCCGACCGCTCTCCATAAATCCTCATCGGAGCCTTTGGGCACCAAATGCAGTGAAGACGACCAGCAACTCTTCGATGGCCGCGCAATCCCCAAGCGCATCATCGTCTCGAACTCCTTTTTAGCAAACAAGAGCCTATCCGGTGCGAGCCGTCGAGGCTTGCAAGAAACGGGTGGTCCCGAAGTCGTTTTTATATAGTGACACGTGTTGTGGTTCACCTCAACAGGCGTGCCCCCAGGCTTCGTGAGATCGGGATATTTTTGCAGCATAGTATGAAAGATGGACTCGCTAGCCACCATCCTAATGGAAGCCACCTCATGTCGCACCGTGGTCCCTTTAGACCGCAAGCCTGTAGTCGAATCTATGAGGTTCTTGTTCCGGATGTCTACCAGAAGACCGAAATGTGCCAAAAAATCGGCACCGATGATAGGTTTGGAGACGTCTGCCACGACAAACCTCCAAATGAAATCTCGACGCAGACCCAGGTTCAGCGTAATCGTTGCCGTACCGAAGGTTGCGATCGTCGTCCCGTTCGCCGCTGAGAGTTCGTAAGCCGATTTCGGGCCATGGTCACTCACTAACTTCCGAGGCACCACACAGAGATCCGCACCAGTGTCGATCAAAAACTGCGTACCTGTACGTCGATCAAGCATGAATAGACGGCGAAAGGTAGGGCCGGAGTCGCTAGCCGACATCAACGACTGCCCCGTACGTTTCCCTGGTCGAAGGTACAAGGCTCTCTGCAGCGGTGTGCTTTATTCGCAAAATTAGCGTGGTACCAGCACATTCCATTCTCCGCGTGTTCCCTCGATCTCGATCGCGGCCTCGAATAACTCCGCTGACGACGCGATCGCGCTTGACCGCCGCCACGAGAGGGTTCGTCCCTGCGAGAAAGACGCAATTCGTCAATTTGAGCTCTCATAATTTTTGTCTCATCCTGCAGCGAAACGAGGAGCTGCAACATCCGGTCCGCCATTATATCCATTGAAATCGGCTGCACTGACGGTTCAGGACGCGATGTTTCGGCTACCACAGGCCGTCCGGGCATCGTTTCAAAGATGGCGTCTGCCAACACGGCCACTTGATCAAGCAACGTGTCCTTTTGAGTTGCTAAGATGGCCTGCACGTTTGCGGGTAAACGCCCCAACCAAAGCGTCCCCAATAATGGCTCCGTCACATACGTCCCCGCTAAGCTCCGAAGGTGGCGCAAGAATTGGGAGGGCTTTTGATCGCCCATTTCTTCACGTTCCAACAGTTGGCGGGTCTTCTGCTCCTGCGAGACACCCACGCGACTAATTAACTCTGCCTTCAACTTCTCGTACAGACCGGTTTCCGGGGGATTAAACAACACGTCCCGCACTTCTGCCAAATACCGAGGCCCTAACGCCCCCGTGACGTAGCTTGCTTTTACCGCGTCGGAGACGACCCCGGCCGAGACGAAATTTCCCTCCAGAATGCAAAACCATAATTCTGGGTCTCCCGGCGTGAATTCGGGAACACGAATCCCGACTCGGTTTGTCACAGTCTCGGGAATTAGGGACGACCCGGCGGAAACACTATTTTGAGCCATGATGCACTATGTATATCAGTCCACGCACTAGAGTTTATCACAAAATCGCCACACGTTCACCTACGCGACAGATCACGTCGGGGTCACCACTGAAGGGGGTAGTAAGTATTAGACACTAGGTTTCTACACCACACTCCTTTTAATAAAATACGTAGATGAAAGTACAGTAGTTTAAACAAATAATCAAGTTCGGATTCTACCGGCAAAACTATATTTTCCGCACGACGAGTGACCGTACCTCTAAAGGTTTGTACGAGAGAGTGAGGGTGCGCGTCACCTCTGGAGGGCTATTTATACAGCCCTCTCAGAGGGACGCGTCTCCCAAGCGACGCCGAAAACGCGCGGCAAATTTTGGCGCGAAGACGCGCCCGCACGCTGAAAACCCCTTACCTGGCCAATACTGACTCACCCAGGCCAACAGGGAAAAACCCAAGCGTCGCTGCAAAGAACGGTACATCTCGCCCCTTCAAGGAGAAAGCGAGCCAGCGCGCAAGCCGCTACAATAGTAAAAAAACGGGAAATCTGCATCAAACCGTTGACTTGTAAAAAAATCCACAAAATGTATACATTTTCCGAGGGTTCAAACGGGTATACCCCCTTAATAGTGACTTTATCCAATGACCAATCGTTTGTGCTCCTATCTGACCGTGTGGTCGAATTGTCGAAACAAAAAATTGGTTGTACCTGACCTGAGCTTTTCAGTCATTTTTAGGTATCGCAGGATGGCTGAAGCTACACAAACTTTTTGTCTTTCTCTGAAGAACGGTATATTTAGTACTGGTTGCATCTTTCCCAGCTTCGATGTTTTTAACAAGTCTGGGATTTTAATCTGCACGCCTGTAGATGATTTTTGAATATTATTAATATCAATTACAGCTAAGGTTTGCAGTCTATGTGCTGTGACAAGGACCAGCAGCGTAGCTGTTATCTCAGAGATTTCTTTCAACTTTAGGCTTTCGAGGGAATCGAGTCTTTCGAGATCGCCATTTTTGGTTTCATCTAGGTTAATTCTCGTATTATCGGTTGAGCAAATCTGATCATTTTTATCCTCGGGAGACTGTTTTTGTCTTTGCGAGATTATTTCGCACTCAGGGAGAATATTTTCGCCTACAATTTCCTTATTGGACAATAGATTTTCATCTGAAAGAGAGTTTTCTATTATATTAATACGCTTTGCGTATGTATACGTGTAAATTTTTGTTCGTATGGAACTTTACACAATTATATTCTCTTTGTTCGTATGGAACTGGGTATCGTTCTTGTTGAACTAACCCTAAAAATACACGATGCTTCGTGTGGAAGATCGTGCTGTATTATAGAAATCTTAATAAAGGTAGTTACCTTCAACAGGATTTTCTGAATCTTTTGTACTATTTTTTGAAGAATTTTGACTTTGCATAAATACCATCCAACCCTTTGTTAGGTTATCTAGCTGCTCTTGCATATTTTTTAACATTTTTGACGTTTTGCTAGATTCTCTTTCACGTTCTCTTGAACGCGTACGAAAACGATCTCTTTTCGTCGACTTTCCCATCTTTTAATATTCAATAAATTATCCTAATATTCTAAACGTCTATATTCTTTCGCACAACAAAACAATATGGGGTTGCTAGGGCGCGCACGTGACACGCGAGTACCGTGTGCCAAAAACTATTGTTTTATTTCAACTTTAAACGTTGTGTATTTTTCCGCGTACTTGACAGTACTACTACAAGTAATCATAGGGCGGTATTCACAGTCGCGTCTTGAGCGAATGCTTGAGATCATCTTCTAGAAGACGATCTTGTTTGCCTGAAGACATCAGGTATTCATAGTCGTTGCTCAAGGTGATCTGAAGCATTTGCTTGGAATAAGCGATTGCTTATATGACGTATCCATTTACTTTATAAAGCATTTACTCAAGCATTTGCTCATTCACGTTCGGAAACTTTCGGAATAATTCTGTTAGAACAACCAATGATGAAGGATATTCCGTTCGTTCCTTGGTGGACGACGGAGTAGGATACTCGAACGTGAGTGAGTGATGCGTATGACCGTCGAGGTTATATTATAGCGATGCCGGGGGACAGTTTATCGGAGAGTCTCCGGAATGGCGATGATAACCCCTCGCGGTGCTTTATAATGATTTCAGGAACAACGTAATTCGGAGCATAATCAAGGAAATTAGATGTAAAATTGATTTATATTGATTTACGTAATGAACTAATATATAAACCCAACCACTAAACTGTAATGCGTGTGAGCGTCGAGGTTATATTATAGCAATGCCGGGGGAACAGTTTAGCAGAGAGTCTCCGGAATGGCGAGGATACCCCCCGTGGTGCCTCACGATGACTTCCAGGACTTCGATACGATAGAATAAAGAATATTGTTTTTATGTAACAGGTATCAAGGGGGGCAATTTTGGGATGGTGATAAAGAAAAATATATACCCTTCTCGCTTTTTAACGTTTTGTAGTACCAATTTAATTAAAAATTTAAAATCGAAATTGAAAAATATTCCCATTTTTAGCATAAATTTAACAAAGATCAATTTTGAAATTTCGCAATTTTTTCTCAAAAGTCCAGTTGCTCCAGGATCACCCTGTTACATGCGTGATGGCCCATATACCATGCGTAAGCATGCAAGTAGTTGCAATTGCAGGGCAATCGGCAGGCCACGATTATTTATTTTCGCCAGTCCTTCAATAATTCTCGGTAAAATACCATGTAATACAGAGTCCTTATTAAATCGAAATCGCCTTTTAAATTCATCTTCATCGTAATATTCAAATGGATTTTGCACGTCCCGAATATACCTTCTAACGACTGTATTGTCCGCTATATAATCATCTTCGTCAATATCGTTAATATCAATATTAATGTCGATATAGTCTACAAAATCCATTTTTCGCGTCCTTTATGCAGGTAATGGCGGAAGTATTTGATAGTTTAAACTTTCAACGCGTTGCCGGGGAATAGAATCTCTGGAGTGGAGGGGGACTATCACGTGACGGTACATGGGTGATGGAATCATCACGCACACATACGGCCACTGCCGTAGATGTTCCCCCTCTACTCCGGACATTCTTCTGGTGGAATCTCAAGACGGTCTCAAGACATGTAAAACGTCGTCTTGAAAATATAACCTCGTTTTACCGTCTATTTTGACACATGTGACGTCATACAAGGATTTACTTATTTGAAAAAGATTTTCCTCAAGCAAATGCTCAAGACACGACCTCAAGACGCAACTATGAATCTAGGCGGCATCTTAAGCAAATGCTTGAGATGGTCTTGATCTCAAGACGCGACTGTGAATACCGCCCATAGAGAACGAGACGCGCAGTATAATAGTGGTAAAGAATACATTACCAAAAATAGTAAAAACACATTTTCGTACAAGTTACTCATAAGCATTTACAATGATTGATAGGTTTGATATTGAATAGAAGAGCATATATTACGTTGTGAAACATTTTGTTCAATAATGGAAAAATATTTTTTAATATGCCCAAACGCAACAGCGTTAATATCTGGAAAAAAAATTCATGACTTACACCACTGCCATAACTATTCCTTCACAAATATTCCTTCAATATTGCAATTACATTCGAAGTAGGTACCTCAACATCTGAATATATTCGAATATTTAAATTTTTCTTTTCTAATATAATTCTCTGTCTAAAATTGAGTAGGGTGGACCGGGGAGCGATTATAAAACGTTAAGTATCTCAAAACATACAACAGATATTAACACAAATTTTGGATATATGATGAAAAATGACAATTGGAATACACACCTCTATGTCCTAGCAGCATAAATAAACAATATAGGGTAAAAGCAGGTAATATGGAACACCTGATTTCAAAAGCTTGTCAAAAGCAGGGGAATTTGTGTTTTTTAATAAAACTGACACGGGGGGACGAAGGAACTAATGCATAATCATATTTACATAGTCAAATATAAAAGAATCCAATGGTTTTGCAATTATTATAAAAAAACTATGTTCCATATTACGTGCAAATCTGTTCTGACAAGAAATCACGAATTATACTAAGAAAAAAGTAACTTTATTGGTTAACTTTTGTTAAATAATCATGAACACACATATTTATTGATAAATTATACCAAAAATAATACTTTATAACTTACCTTCACTACAATATTTAACTATTTGATGCACTTTTCAGAAACATTTACACCTCATGAAAAATATAAACGTTTGTTTTTCAATGATGGATGCCCGACTGAGGCTCAATTGTCAGTATCATCGTCTATTGTATCTAGGGATCTAATATGCACGATTGCCTGAAGAGTTCGTTATTTATTTATCGAAATTTTACGAAGTTCCATATTACGTGCCGTTCCATATTACCCGCCTTTACCCTACCAAAGAAAATAAATTTTCGATATCCTAAATTTTAGTAAATGATAATAAATATTAAATAACAATAATTATTGTAATAATTTAGAATCATCATTTATTATGAATAAATATTGCATAATAGTACCATAGTCCATAAGATCCATTAATTTGGATATCGGTATTACGCTATTCCGAAATCGATATATTACCGAAAACCAAAATAAATACCGGTGTTTTTTCGCTTTTCCTCTTGTAGAAATGGTAGGTTAAGATTAAGACAGGTTTTTCTTTCTGTATAAAACAATAAAATATAAAAAACAATAAAAATGTATGCAAGAACTACCAACTTATAAGTTTGATTGTTTTCTAGTCATGAGACAAATTGTAGCGTAACGGTGACAGCACATACTTTAACGAAGATAACAATGTTTCCATAGGGTAAAACTATACAATACGCCCCATTTGACAAAACGCCGCACCATTATTTTACGCCCATAAACTAGGATGCATCAACGCGATCCTCAGATTCGAACTTGCCTCAGTCGGCCACAAGTGCCGCAATAAAAATACGAGCAAATATTACGGCTTTTAAAAAAATATACAAGAATTTATATTTTCGGCGTTCAGATAATTTGCGGTTAGTATGTCAGAAATTCAATTTTCTAAGTCACTATTGTGTTTGCGATAAATTCACACATATATTTCGAAAGTAGACAAACTAACCTCTTTAAATCGTTATTGCCCGAACCTTTTTTCACTACGTTGTTGCTAAATTGAAGCTGGGATGTTTTGTACTCCAGAATTTACAATATGCCCCAGCAAAGAATTTACAATACGCCCCACCTCAAAATCATATTTTTCACGAGTAACGTATTTCTTTTCTTTTTCCTGGATAACAGAAACGCAAATATACATACCTATAAGGACTACATTATGGGCGAAACTAACACATGTTTCGTTCGTCAATCGCTATCTTCACTATGCAATCTACTCCAAATTTTGACAGCTTACAGTCAGATTATAGCCTGACGAGTATTAAACGTGTTTTTACAAATATGTATCGTTGCATCATTGAATTGCAACCAGAATGCAGTCTCAAACACAAGGTAAGTTGGCAAATTGTTACTTATTTATGTCGGGGCGTTTTGTCGCATAGGTGGGGCGTTTTACCTGACAACATATAAAACCGTTTTATTTTTAATTTAGAATCCGGTTTTCGAATTTTACAAATTTATAAAAAAAAACAGTTTTGAAACCCGGTTTTTAAAAATCGACAAACCCTAAAACCAACAGAAAGTTTGGTAATTTTATAGAGAAGGGCACACCTCATCGATTTTGATGATCTTGAAATATATTGTCGGGGGCATGATATTGAATAACTTTTTTATAACCGATTTATGCCACGAAGTTTGACTTGAAAAATTTCGTTCCCTCTTCGCATTATAGCGTTATAACTGTGAAGTTTGCATTTAAACATTTAGATTTCCATCTTGATTGTAATTCAAACTGCTAAGACTTCATTTAAATTTTAAAACATCCAACCTAAGACTTCCAAACCGTGAACATTAATTGTGAATTCCAGAATTTAAATATCAAGAATTATTGTCGAGTTAATGTTTTGTTAAAGGTTTCCTGAAAATTAATTTGTTTGAAATCGGAGCAAGATAATTACTTGAATTTGTGGTGTAGTTCATTTCATTCTTGACCGCTACACGTAGTACTGGAAATATTTATTATATCACTCGAATATTTTGCGTGTATTCACTTCCACCTCATTTAGCATTAGTACTCAGAGAGTACTTTTGCGCGACTGCTTTTTTTACTTGGCATTCAGTTAAATAAGTTACCAAGTACTTTATCACTCACGTAGTCATGAAGATTGTTTTACAACCATTCGGGGTTTTACAACTGTGAAGGTAGTGCACTAAATACTTCCAGTACCGTACCTTTTCCAAAATTTACGCTGACTCGACTCGAATATCAACAAGTATCGAATATAATTCAAACGCGAGTCGCAATAATTCCGAATTCGCGTGGGGGGAGGAGGGCGGGTCGTGTCGTGGGTCAGCAAAGATCCACAGCGAGGGAATAAAATAAAGGACTGGAAGAGGACGACATGCTCGAAGAAGCAGCCCGCCAACAACCCCGATATCAAGTATCTTCCCGACAAAGCCTCTTGGGGAGCTTATTATTTGTTCGACGACGGGTACCATATGGGGCCCATGTCCCTTAGTAAGTCGTCTCCTGTGATATCAGATAATCCTTAGGAAAAAAACAGAGGCACAGCCTCGTATAGACGTTGGTATAGGGGCAGAGTGGACGGCTGCAAATCTGGAAGATACGAGTAACGTTGTCTGGTTGGGAGAGGAGGCTTCGGTTGGCTCTCCTCATCGGGCTCCAGCTTTCGTCCCCGTTTTTTATCATTCTCACAGAGCCAAGACCTAACCACTGGTTTCATTTCCTTGGTTATCCCTTCCCTGGCCAAGCCGCCGGCATAAAAACGTCGTTCTGTGGCCAACAATAACGTGGCACGACCATGTCCGTCACATTTGTTCCCACAAGGAAATTAAATGCGCGGCGAACTGATGTTGGTAATGAAAAGGGTCTAACAGCGGCTTATTTCGGGTTTTCGGATAACAGCGCTGATTTGATCAGCTTTTCATTCGCATGTCAGTGGCGCTACTTTGGCGCCATTGTCAATGGGGATATGTAGATATTTTTTCATTAGGATATTGGAAATTATTGATGATTATAAATAGTAAATCGTTGTGGATTATTTCCGGAATTTTTTGTGCAGATTAAATTTATAAGTTAACGCAGGGTTAGTAATAATGACTGCTGAACAATAATTAATCGTTAAGTCTGCTTAAGTATGCTTTATTGGCATGACAAAAATGAGTTTAGACTTGAGTGGTTAACTGGTTTTAATTTAAAAGAATTTTAATACTAAAAAAGAATAATAATTTAGTAAAGCAAATATAGGCTTTTCTTCTTGTGTTTAACACTGCCAAACAGTATGTAATATATTGTAAATAATATTTACTTAATGTGAGGGAACCATATGAATGTAATTACATTTGGAATAGTGATTGTACAATGTGTAAATTTAATAAATAACTTATTCGAGCAACCCACAGAGCGTATCTAATTAAATTTTTAGAACGGAAATTGTTTATGTCAGAAGTTTAATTTTCATATCGACAGATTTTCTCTGAGAACGTCAGGCAATAAATTCATTATAAAATTATATGAATCCTGCAGTTATAAAATAATCACTGTACTTAGGTTTATAAACAAATATTCCAATTCTGTTGTATGAATTTTTCAATTGGCCATCAATGACAGTAAAGTAACGCGAGTATGATACATTGTATTCAAATATTACGCGTTAGTATAATAACTTTTAAAAATTATTATTTATTACTTACACACAAGGACATTAGTATACTAAAAAAAGTAAATAATTTGCAAAATAAGGTGTGTCCCAGAATGGTAGGGCCACCTTAGAAAATAGCAATTCTAAAAGTTTGGGTTAGGTTAGAAAAAAGTTACAATACCACGTTATTCGTATGTTCATTTAATATGTATTTTTGCATAAATAACACAAAACAAAAAACTTTTTCCGATATAAAATTTAAAAACAAAACAGAACTATGTCCCAACATGATAGAGCCACTTAACTAATCTTTATAACATTAATTAATTTTATTGTGTATTACATTATTAATAGCCTATGAAACCACCTGGTTTTGAAATAACCTTATATACTCAATTTGGCATTGAGTTAACCAGATTCTGCATGTGTTTTTCCGTAATTTCGTTCCAACAATCGGTAATCGCACATTTTAAATCGGGAACATTAGCAAACTGACATTAGTATACTTTTCGTGATAATATACCCCACAGATTCTCTATGGGGATTAAATCAGGAGAGTACGGCGGCCAATATTACCAATATCTGTTTACTTATGAACCACTCTCTAGTTGATAATGCAGTGTGAATAGGTGCATTATCCTGTTGGAATTGATACACTCTATCATTACATTCGTTTAAAAATGATAATAAGTTGTTCTCGAGCATAATTTGATAGTCCCTAGCTTTCATTCGTCCGGAAATAAAAGCTAAAGGTGCTTTTAGCCGTCCCGCAAAATGCACCCCACACCATTACGCTTGCACCACCTTGTTGTGAATTACTCATTTCTCGCAAACTTCTTCTTTTTTGGCGAGTCCTTAGTGTAGAGGGGCGTCCTTTTCATTTCTTTTTACCATAATTTCCATTCAATAATTTAAAATTAGAAATAACGTCTCGGGAACGTTTCATTCTCTTTGTAATTTCTCTAATTGACATGTTGGCTTTAAGCATTTCAGTAATTTGTCCTCTTTCGAAATCGTTAAGCATTTTTCCTCTTCCCATACTAATAACGTATAGTTTACGCTAACACGTTCCAACTGACTGTCAATTCGAAACATTTGAACTGATTGTTTCACCATTGTTGCCAATACGATAGAGCTAACCAAACATTGTTGCCAATATCGTAGCATTATTAGTCGGCTCTATCATTTTGGGACATAGTTCTGTTTTGTTTTTAAATTTTGTACCAGAAAGAGTTTTTTGTTTTGTGTTGTTTATGCAAAAATACATATTAAATAAACATACGAATGACGTGGTATTATAATTTTTTTCTAACCTAACCCGAACTTTTAGAACTGCTATTTTCTAAGGTGGCCCCATCATTCTGGGACACACCTTATAACATAATTTCTAACTACTACAGAAGAGGGATAATTTACTTTTTAAACTAAAAATATTTTATACTGTGTGGACTTTTAGGGTTGGAAGAAAATCGTACAAACTCTTGATGCCAAAGGGAATAAAAAATTGTCTACTGTTTTGGAATCTGAAACTTTAGTGAAGCATATGTACAAACAACTGAAATTTCAATGTCCGGTTTTCGAAATTAAATAGTTGAATGGGCCATCCACGATTTCACATATCTACAAGAAATATATATTGAATCAGTTTTCAACTCCATTTGAAATAAAATTGCACACTAATAAGAGTGGCAATATCGAGGATTTATGTTAGAATAACAAACTTGTGGTTCATATTTTATAAAGCCCAACTGTGTACTCAACATAGTTGTCAAAATATCATAAATATTTACTTTTAACATAATAAGCAATCTATTAATGTCTCTTTAATTTGTTTATAGAAAAACTGCCCGAGGCCTTGACCTTCGATTTTGATGAAACTGTACAGGTCAGTGAACTTCAAGCTTTCCTTATCACGATATCGTTTTATTTCATGTTACACGTGTACTATAAATACTTTAATTTGCATGCTTAATTTCTACAATTACTTATGACAGGTACATGAAAATAAATTCAAAAGCAGGAATAACAATTCTTTTACTTTATTAGGTGAAATAAAATAAATTATATATTTACCTACTTTCTGTTTTCTTAAAATAGAACAAATATTTATTATCTTGCATGTGACACATTATTATTCCTTTTACGTTGAATTAATTTTATAAGAATCAAATTATAAACAGTAAGTACAGTGCATGCAGTTACAGGTATATACATATGTACTTACCTATGGAGACCGATTAGTACTATCTATTCAGACTTCAGGCAGGAGGCGGTAGCGAAACTGTTGTGCTCATTGTCAGACAAACGTTGCTGTAACCATTTAAATTCGAGTGGTTATACACAGTGTAAGGCTAGGTATCGACGAGTGTAATGCAATATGTAACGCAGCACGAACTTTATGGACATATCACGAATGTTTCGCTGACCTAACTGCGAGTTATTGGAATTCGTGGTCTGCTTGCAGTTGCAACGAATATGCCGGATGAACAAATCATTGTTGTGGGCGTTTCTTTTATGATCATATCCCGAAAAATCAAGTCGTACAAAAAGAAATTTTGCCTCGTCTGGCTTCTTTAAACCACTGTGTATACATCACAGTGTGTGGCATTTACAATAACATGACAAGAAAATTTATTAACAAAAATTTGCAAGGTGTGCATCAATTCATAATCAAAAGTATATTTATACAAAGTCCCAAACTACGTTAGCATATCTAGTAAGTAGTTGGTAATTAATAAACTAGAAAAATTGAGTACAAGATTATATTTCTTTAAGAATATTCCGCAACTTTATACATATACTTATAAAACTATGAACAGATTTTGTCAATAGCGAAAACTCATCACAGAAATTATTGTAGGTATTCTACATTTTATGCTAAAGCTTCGTTCACATTTGTCAAATTATGGGGGCACAGGACTATTGGACACGTAAAATCGATGGTTTGTTTTGTGTCGAATTGCTTAGGTACCAAGTAATCATTATATCCGTACTTTTCACAGTTTATTGTGGACGCGTTTCCGAGTAATTGCCAAAAAAAAATTGTCGGAATGTTCAAGTTTGTTGACATTATTAAGCGCTGAAGATGGTCCTGCGTATTGGTGCAAAATGCTTTCTACACCGAAATCTACAGCATGGAACTTGACTGACGAATTTATACAAAAATTGTGAAAGTTACGCACGAATCAATTTTTTCCCAGATTTCTACGGAAGAAAATCAGCTATATACGTTTATAAAAAATTTTACAAACATCCCATGTTCATGCCGAAATTCCATGCTATAGAGAAATAGTTCTGTACCCCCTTAATTTGAATCCAAGTAATAACAAAAAAGAAGGAGGTTTTTAGTGGGTAGGTATTCCACATTAACACTAGTGGAGAGCCCCACATAACACAGCCTCCCCTGCCTGGGTATGCGTAAATGCAGTTTCCCCCCTCTATAAAAAAAAGTAACTTGAAACTCTTGAAAGTACATTACCAATGTGAACCTGTTACGTTCAAGTTTATTTCAAGTTTCAAGCGAAGTAAAGACTCTTTCAACTTGACTTCCTTTGAAATACAACTTGATTAATATGAACGGAGCCTTACTACTTTATAGGAAATTACCTATTTCCACATTGAACCATGAATTTCGAGACATCCTGTATACAAACATGGAAGTCGTCAATTTGTGATCTAAAAAACAGCAAGTCACAGGGTGGAAGTAATAAGGTGGAAACCCCCTACATATTCACAGTTTCAGAATTTTTTTAATTTTCGGGTTCGAGATCTTCCTTTGTCAATTTAACATGAACACCTGGATCTAACATTTCCATAATTACAGCATAAATCATTAATTATATAGCAACCTTATTAAGTATACATAGGGGAGAGGTGGGATGAAAGGGACACTTGTGTTTAGGACCAGATAGTAAAAAAACTAAATAACCATTCGAGTTCTAATTGGTAACATTAGAAAGGCCAGTTATCTGGCTATAATAATACACGGGCCTATTAAGCTTCTCTCTATATTTACATGTCATATTTTTCGTTTTTTAAAAAAGTGTGATTTGTCCGTTTCATAAATTGGCTGTATTGAAAGGGACATGGGTGTTTATGAATGGGACAGTATAATAAAACCAGGTAATATTAATATCATTTTTTTAATTATTATTTATGCAGGTACCGAAATCACAGTAGCTATTTTAATTTGTAATAGGAACTAAAAACTCAACACTTAAGCTTATGTAACTAAATGATCTTAATAGCTATAAATAATGAATTGTCTAATGGCATCCTAACCCGAATTTTAGGTGGCATATTTTCACTGAAACAAATGAAGAATAGTAAGGTTTCGAAAGTGACAGGTATGAAAATGACGTCCCTTTCATAAATTCTTGTTGTGTCCCTTTCATAAATAAGGCACCAAAATTGAAAATCTAATTCCTACAATTACAATATGACACAAAAAGGATCAGACATTATACGATATCGTTCTTAAATAAATACCTGTTCAGATGCAGTAATAGAGAAATCTGTCGCTGGTAACAGCACTTCACAAGACAGTTCAAGGAAATACTAAAAGTTATACTTTGAATCTCAAAAAAATTCAGTCTTGTATTTCTGTCGTCGTAGATACGATAGCGGCTTGAAATTTGGTTTGATTACACATGAATGAATGTGGCTACTAAATAAAAACACTTTTGGTCTGGGCAGATCCTTTATCTTTGAGATAATGACCATGTCCCCTTCAATACGTGTCCCTTTCATCCCACCTCTCCCCTATATCCTTCACCCCTAGAACTGAAAATGAGTAATTCTATTTAAAATAGATGCAATTAGGTATGTAGCTTAAGATTCAGATATAATCTAATTCCAATTATAAAAACAGTAAAAAATTCGAGAGGTATAGTAATTAATTTGTGATCCATTCAAGTAGTGTGTAAAGCGATCTTCCTCGGGATAGGTAGATTCTTACAAACTACAAAATATCTCCTCCCCCATCTATTACAGTCACTTGCTGTAATTGCACCTATTTGCCCACATTTTTAGGCACCCCAGGTCTTTAAAGCATTCGTGTCGAAAAACTGTGCTGAATAAATTCCCGGGTCCATGACTTGAGGGAAGATAAATAATTAAGAGTCCTACTACTGTCCCTGTCCCCTGTACTTTGAGATAAAACATTTCTCAGAAGGATCGTATAGAGAAATGGAAATTGATAACATTCTTCCTCATTCAGAATCACTTACAACACTCATTCATTGATTTAATATTGAATTTATTGACCCAGAAAGGAAACGAGTCAAGTGAACACAATTTCATGAAGATTTTAGGAAAACCTCGTTTAGTGTAATGAGTGGAAACCAATTGTCTCCATTTGAGTGATTAACAACTATTATCAGCGACAAATGTACCGACACAAATGCATATTGGTAGGTATGTAATATTTAAATTCAAACGACCGCGATGTAATTGATACGGCGAATATCACTACATATGTTGGTAACTTCAAAAAGATTTATTCAAATCGATCGTACGTTATCCGACATGTAACCGCATCGAGCGAACGAGTTGATTAATCGTGGGATATTGCGACCTACTCATACTCATCGCGCGAGATATACGCCAAGCTGCGTAATTGAATTGACTAATACGGAAAACCGGGACATAATAGCGTGGCATACAAATCCGTAACAACGCACGGTATGTATGCACGAGGAAAGTCAGCTAACATATGGATAATTACGGTGTTTTTTTCTTCAAATCCCACTGACAACGAAGGAAAGTTTTTGTAAAACAAAATGGAACGAGCAATTTTTTTTACCTACCTTACATGTTCATTTTCCACCATATGTAATAAAAAAAATTGAAAACTAACATTGTTTTCTGCGTAAACGTGTAAATTTCACAATTTATTACACGTCTCACATTATTATATTTTTATTCGTCGTGGCTAATAATTTCAGTAAAATTAGTATTTTTACACTGTGAAAGTTAAGATTAGAAACTGGCTATTGTCGTAGGTCTTTAGTAACAATTTTAAAAGTTTCTTTAATCACTTAAGATTAAAGTTTCTCTAGTTACTTAAAAATGCTACCAATTCTGCTTTTCGTTCTTATTTTAAACCTTCCATCATTTCCAGGATTATATAATACTTTCACTCGATCCACTGTGTTAATTATTCGCCCATCTTTAAAAGCCCCTTCAGTAACCTGTATTCCTCTATGTTTCTTAATTTATATAAATCAATTGACTGTCTTTTATTCCATTTTCTTCCACTATCTTCTACCACCTTAATTTGATGTCTTATATTTTAAAAATGTCTGAGATCGGTTGGCTTTCTGAGTCTATTCCAGAATTCTTTCATTGTTATCGCTCGCAGTATACTAGAAAATCCTAATTACATTGTACAAATGTTTGCTCATTTTCTGCTTCCTAACTTTGTTGGATAAAAAATGATTGATCTTATAGGTGCTGGTAAAACTTTGTTAATTTTTAAAACGAAATTCCTACCGTATTTTCTACATTGATAATTGTTCCGTCTTACCGGAACGAAAAGGGGCTCAGAGCGAGGCGGAAATTCAACAGTTCATTATTACCAAGCAATTGCTTACTTTCGAAGCGTTTAGGGAACATTTTCCTGCCAGATGTCTAATAGGCGGCAATCGACATCGTGCCATTTTTTTTGGACACCTCGACCGTCCTCGCTCTGAGAAAATCCGTTAATTGCTTTGTCAGCGGGGCATACGGTAACCTCGACTCACTGCTGACTCGCGGGACAATACAGTCGTAAACCGCGACCCTGAGCGAGATTCTTCGACCGGTGAACTTGGCGAAGGTTTGGTAGCCAGATGTCTGGTTTTTCCTGCGCTACGTTGTTACGCTATGCGCCAGGCTGGCGCCGATAGACAAGGGTCACCCCTACCTGTGACAATAGGACCACCATAACTTCTCGTCAGGTCCACTCGCTACACTTTTCCCGATAGATCGTAGCGCCAGATCTCTTCGGACCTTCGCAATAGATCTTAGCGCTAGATCTCCAAAGAGGATCTTCCCGCCAAATCCTCCCCGCCAGAGTTTCCCGCCAGAGTTTCCCGCCAGGTTTTCCCGCCAACAAACAGAGGAAAGCGTCGTGCTCTCAAAGGGTATAAAACCCTTGGACCTTCACCCGACGCCAGTCACTCCAGCACGGACAACCGATCTATAACCATTGTCACGCGTTCGTTATCTTAAGCACGGTTTTCTTTCTTGTAAATAAAAGTCTATTCACAATCAACTCTCAAGTTACTGAGAAAGCACGAGTGCCTTCTCTACTTCGTAACAACAATTTCTGGTGGCAGCGGTGGGATAGACTACGATCGTCGAGACGATCCACAAGAAGAAAATTCGATCCGAGGATCCGTGCATTTGGGACGCATCAAGATCATCGAGGTAATCGACAGAAGACATAAGGCATCGACTCCGAGGAATTCATGCGAGTACATCTTCTAGTTACCCTGTAAGTAACTGACAAATTATATCAGTATGTCGTTATTCAGTGGATATCGTGAGCCAAGACCTGATGGCTTGACCGATGAATCCAATAACGAGCTTGAACGTATTCAACCGTGTGCAAATGCCGCGTTCGTCCCGAGAATTGTCTGTGAAGCAGGAACTTCCAAAAAATCAAACAGTACCGTAAGGAATACTGCAGTTGACGTTAGAAATATCCGACGAAGTTTAGAACTTGTAACGCCATTCGACGGACACAATATCACAGTGGAAACCTTCACTAACGAGATTCAAAATATCTTCGAGAGTACCTCCCCACCCGAGGATTTATACGTTCGATACGTTCTCACGCAAAAGGTGGTAGGCGATGCTCGCCGAGCCATCGACTGGGGTTATCCATCAACGCTTGAACCTTTGTGTAAGATGCTACAACAGGAGTTTGGGATCATTAATAGATACGCACCCTCAGTGCAGGGAAGAATGTCCTTTCGGCAGGGTCGTGACTCGCCGCATCATAATGCCATGGACTTCATTGGGCATCAATGCGAGATTAAAAGAAGCCATACAAAGCAAAGGTCATCGAGACAGAGCGAACGCCATCCAACACAATTTGCAAATAGTTTAGCAAAACCACGGTGCAACGGAACAAGCGATGAAACATCATGAAGTACAGTGGGGGATAAAAGTATTGAGACACCCTTTAAAACAGAATAACTTTTTTAAAATTGGTCAAAGCGACTTGAGTTTTTTTGGGAAGCTAGAAGGATTAATTTACTAGGTGACGTGTTTCGTTGTTTTGAAAAAATGCAATTAGTCAGAATAGCGAAAAAAATAGTGGAGCCCGTTTTTTCAATTTTTTTATCTGAACCTATAATGAAAATTTAAAAGATGTCTTTTATAGATTTAAGTAACTTGTATTGTTGTACTAGCAGTTTTTTATGTTAAGCGTTCAAAAACTGATCTTCGTTATTTTCTTCGCTATTCCGACAAATTGCAATTTTTTTCAAAACGACAAAACACGTCACCTACTAAACAAATCCAGTTTCTAAAAAAAACTTAAATCGCTTATATCAATTTTAAAAATTATTCTGTTTTAAAGGGTGTCCGAATACTTTCGACCCCCACTACAAGTAGAAACATAATAGAATTATACTGAGCGCGAAAAGTATAAGCCTAATTATACACATAACGTGAAACCATAAATATATTGTATATTGGCAATCGTTTTTCAACGTGGTTTAAGTGACAAAGGTAGTTATTTGGATATCAGGTTGACGGTGAAGTAAACTAAGTGCTTTTCAGAAGTGAACTAATTTTAGGTACTAAACTGTGATAATCTGAATCTAAACTAACGTAGATGTTATGTGATAAGTCGTGACTGAATTTTGACCAATTCTGTATTAAAGTAATTAGTGAAGGGTGGAGGACCCGAGCCTGTAGTTATAGAATGAGTAGGGTAGACTTTATGCGAATTTTCATCTTGAAATCGAAACTGGGCGCGACGATAAATATTGTATTCTCAAATCGTTTGTAGGTGAACATTCGCAGCTGGTAACTTTAGTGTTGCAGGACCAACAAAAAGCTGTGTGTTTGATAATATCTGTATTTTATGTGTACAGGGTGAAAAACACGAATCGTGATGACTGAATATTTTTGAAAATATTGAAAATGTAAAAAATATTGTTGGACAGAATTGAAACGATTTACAGGGCCAACTTTGGAATTTAATTTGCTTTTTGGGCATGGAAGTGTTAAGGAGATTTTAAAGTCACCGATGTTTTCTTAAATGGAACCACGCATTTTATTTCTTGCAATATTATAGTGCAGAAAAAACTAATTATTTAATGATATGTACAGTTAGGAATCTCGACTAATCTGTTTTGCATAGGTGTCACAAACATTTTAACTTTGCTTAATAACGTTTCGTGATATTTTCAATATTTTTTTAAATAATCTGTTGTCACGTTTTATGTACCCCGTCTTGTATAACAGTAAAAAGTAATATAAGTGTGACTTAGAATAACGCGAAACATAAATATCAAAATATAATAAATTACTCTTACATGGCTATATTGATACCGAGGGTCTCAAATTTATCTATAATTTTCTTAATAAATATATATACTTAATAAAGGTATAAATATTAAATATTGTAAATGCTATTATGTAAACTGGTAGCTTGTACTTTGTAGATTGTATGTTATATAAATTACATGTATACTATATTTGCTATATAAACCACATCTGCTTTAAAGCAATAAATAAATAAATAAATACTGTTACATGGCAAATCACAATATTTTGTACGTTTATGTGGAAACGTAGGTTTTATCTACACGTATTATTGCACTATATGTTCGCGGAAATAAATTTTTACACGGTCCACAATATTAAATCAATTTTATAGAAAACAAGTCACTTGTCAAATATTGGTGGTACATACATGAAAACGTGTACCGTGTAAAGAGGAGTGTTTAAAAATACCTATGTAAACCATTATGTTTCTTCTCTGGCATATCGTTTTATCGTGGCCATTTAAATTTGCGCAGAATTATGTGGACGACGGGTCATATGTACCGCGGTTCTGCATTGTTTGCACGTAAAGCCGGACTAAGTGGAAATATTATTTTTAATCGTCACACGTGCCGCGTGTGAAATTACTCAAGGGCAGGAACTGTAGTGAAATTGTAGGAATAACATAAACGTACACGAAAAATTCGTGCCGCAAATTTTCCGTAATTCCCTGTGCTCCACGAAACAACGGTTTCCTCTAATTTATAAAAGCGTGCATTAGAAGTGAAATAAACAAAGGAAGTTGGTCTTTTTTATCAAGCTCGTTGAATTTGTCTCAAAAGAACTGTATGGTTGTTTATGAAAACGTTGAAGGTGGTCTTGAAAACTTATTTAACAAAAGTCACCTTAACGACACTTCAAAACCTGTGACAAAAATAATTTTAATCGGTCCGCTACAACGATAATAATGAAGCTGCTTACGTTACTCGGTTCACCCTGTACGTATAACAGAGGGACGCAAAGCTGATCGCTGCGCCGCGTGTACCACCGATAGTACACGATGCGATAACCACTTTATACCTGACTAGCAAAAAACCCGTGCTTCGCTGCTGTAGAATAATTAAAATGTATTGCTTTCAGAACCGCTTTTTCAGGGAATTTTTTATGGAATTTTTGTGCAGGAACCTTTGTTTAACGAACATTTATATATGTATATGTTGGTTTTTAGGAATTTGTGTGGGTATCTAACCTTTTTTAGTAAAAACCAAATTGATATTTAATCAGGCTTCAGAGATATTAAGCAGTCTGAGAAAATACATTTTACTTCTTTTCACACTCTTGGGGAAGGAATTTAAAAATATCCCTTCTTATCAATTCACCTAGGTCGCAAAAGGAATATACCTACCCTCTAAATTTCATGTTCCTAGGTTCAGTGGTTTAAACTGGACGTTAATGATTTTTTTTTATGAATCATTGAGTGTCACAACGATTCTATATAATATAGTAGCAAAATATACCCGCGCTTCGCTTCGGGCCTAAGAGATATTAAGGACTCCATGAGAAAAAAATTCCCCTCTTTTCACCACCCGCTTTGGGGCTGATTAGGGAAAAATCCTGAAATTGATTTTTAGGGATTTGTGTGGGTAAGCTTTGTATGTAAAAACCAAATTGATATCTAATCAGGCCTAAGAGATAATGACAAGTCCGTGAAAACACATTTTACCCTTTTTCACCCCCTTAGGGGTTCATTTAAAAATTTTCCGTTCGATTCGCTGTGGTCTGGACGTGGCGAAGTTGCAAGATGACCTCACTAGGTTCGAGCAGTGGTGTAATATGATGCAGCTTAACACTGCCAAATGTGTCATTATGAGAACCCATAGAACCATTCGTCCCATTTTATCGACGTATGCTCTTTGTGGCACCCCTTTAACTGCTGTGGATGAAATCCGTGATCTGGTGTAACATTTGTAACCGGGCTTGATTTCCGCAATCACTACCGTAATATTACTCGTAAGACGATGAAAACCTTAGGTTTTATCGCCCGATTCGCTAAGCATTTCAGGCAGATCAAGTCTGCACTAGTTAGACCACAAGTAGAGTATGCGTCGGTAATCTGGAGCCCAAGGCATACGGTATATGTCAGCCTAATTGAAAGGGTTCAGCACAAGTTCTTTAGGCTAGCTATGTGTTTTGACCGTGAATTTACATTTCGCGTAACTCACGTACGTAGACGAAATTTCTTGTATCAATTCGCGATCTACGCCTCCAACGGCAAATTAATGGCGGTGGAGAAGGTTGCGTTAAATAAATTGAGGCACAAGTATGTAAAACAAATAACAGTATATTAATAGATAAAATGTCTTGCGCTTGATGCATCTTGTACTATGGTCGTTTTTGGAATACGATTGAAGCCACGAGAAAAGCATTTCCTACAGCCTCTGTGCGGGTGGAGCCTTACTACTGTTTCTAAATCAGCAATTGCTTATTGGTGCTCACCTAATGTAGGCGTGACCTTTGCCTGCAGTTCAGTCCCCAAGGAGAGGGTAAAAAATCTCCCAGGACGACCGTCTATGCTTTCTGTCACCTCGAAGACATTGTCCAGACGCCCGAGTTTCAATGTTTGGGCCCTAGAATATCTGGCGCCTGCCAGAGTAAACTCTTGCTAATTTATGAGTCCCCTTCTCGGAGACGGAACACTATGAGAGCAACTGGTAGCCCCATGCGGTTGTTCGATCATGACTATGGTCCGGCCTTGCAGAACACTGGGCTCACTACGCTAAATCATCGTCGTGTCTGTTCGGACCTCTTGTTTATATATAAAGTTATTCATGGTCAGATAAACTGATTTGCTTTCATGCCCCACAACGGTCACTGCGTCCGCGACCATTTTTCGATTCGAGGGTTCCCGAATACAGACACTGCACTCTTGACCCCTTAAACCGGCCTATGGGTGATGTCAACCAGCATCTCGGGGACATAGTTCTGTTTACCATCTCGCTCGACTCCTTACAAAAGAAAATTTTAGGTCGTATGCTAGTCTAGTTTAGCTTATCTCCGTTGTCGTTGTGAATTTACACTGTTGCAGGCAGACCGTTTTGTTGTGTTTTGTTTTCATATATTTTATTTTATATTATCCTATTTTTATTGTATCCTATTTTATTGTATTTAATGTGTATGTACCGTACTTATCTGTTAATCTGTTGTATTCTAAAGGATTTTCCCGCTGATATTAATAATAATAATAATAATAATAATAATAATAATAATAATAATAATAATAATAATAATAATAATAATAATAATAATAATAATAATAATAATAATAATAATAATAATAATAATAATAATAATAATAATAATAATAATAATAATAATAATAATAATAATAATAAGGGAAAAGTCCTTAAATTGATTTTTACGGATTTCTGTGGGAAACCTTTGTATGCAAAAACCGTGTTGATATCTAATCGGGCCTATAATATATTGAGAAGCCCGTGAAAACACAGTTTACCCCTTTTCACCCCCTTATGGGTTGATTAAGACAAAATCCTGATATTGATTTTTAAAGATTTGTGTGTAAAAACCAAGTTGATATCTAATCGGGCCTAAAAGATATTAAGGAATCCGAGAAAATACATTATACCCCTTTGGGGATGGAATTTCTAAAAATCCTTCCTTATGGGCGCCTACTTCACGAAAACAATATACCTTCACAATTTCACGTTCCTATGTTAAACAGTTTGAACTGGGCATTGATGTGTGAATAAGTGAGTGAGTGAGTCAGTCAGTCAGGACTTCTTATTTTATATATACATATACTAGGTTAAACAGTTTGAGCTGGGCATTGATGAATCAGTCAGTCAGTCAGTTAGGACTTCTTCTTTTATAGATAGATATAGATAATATATGATATATGATATATAATACACATATATAAGATACAAGATAGAATATAGAAGATAGATAGATAATTATGAATCAACCGATGATATTATGAAATATTTTATCATCACGTTTCTGCTTATACTCAAAATATCAAACGGCCTGAAGTGAAAGTTCAGCGTGAGCTACGGATGGTACACGCGACACGGGGAGTCTTACACTTATATGGAAATCAGTAATGAAACTTTGATAACTTTTAAAATTCGATTGAAAGACAATTTTTCTATAAATGGGAATATTTAACAGCAAATTCTGAATATGAACGGTAGTTCCTTCTGTGGCAAGGGAATGTTTACGGGGATGTTCGAACTGATCGTAGTACGTATCCTAAGAACGTGTACTATTATATCTGAAATTTCAATAGAACACGACGCTGTTGCAGTAGCCCCTTACACACTTGTATCAATGTCCATGACCGTCGTTTCGTGTATTTGCTTGTAACTACTGGATGGAAGTTAGCCATAGAAGGAATAGTTCGCTATTGTGCTAGAGGTTTCGCGAACTGCAGCTACATACAGTAACTACCTACTAGAAATATTTGACCATACACTGGAATTTACGTAGCATACACAATTTTCATAGCAATATGAATCATAAAATGACTCGCAGCCCACTTATTTTGACCACGACAGTGAGCTATCAATTTTTGCAATAATATTTCCCTAGTGGGGGAGACTCGGGGCAAATGTAGCAACTGTTATAAAACAAGTGCCAATAATGCCAATCGACCAACAATCATACTATACTATTGAAATATTATAACCAACAGTAAGTTTGGATTAACTCCTTCAATTATGGATCTTTTTGTTCCAGTTTTCTAAAATCCTTTTAACTTTTGTCTGGTATTTATGTATATATTAACTTTACTACTCGGCTTCGCCCGGAATTTAGATTCTGATCTTATAAAATTTTTTTTTGTGGAAGTAGTCACATTCATCTGGATTAGCCAGGCATAATGAGCTAAGGCACATTTCGTGATACAAAAGTTTACCGTTCGAAAGTTTTTAAGGGACAGACGAACACACAAACATATAACTTGCTGCTTTATTCATTAAGATTTATGTTTATGTCTACCTATAGAATAAATAAAAATATTATTTAAAAGCATCTGTTCTATTGATTTTTTTTTACAAATTAGATATAGCGGTGTTGCAATTGTCCCTAGGGGTTGGAATAAAAGTAACAAATGACGCATTTTAAAGAAAGGCTTATTTTAAAAAAATGGTGTAATATATTCCAAGTTTTCCGGTTTGATTATGTTGTCCAATAATTAAGGTTTATCCTCGGGTAGGAATGTTTTAATAATTTTACCAAATTTAAAACTTACAGACCCAAGGAGGCAAATTTTTACGTTCGTCCCTGGTCTTCCCTATACAGGGTCATCGTTTAATCCTGCAACCCGCGCGCGCGCGAACTTGTAAAATGGCAACACCGCCTCACGGACGCATTCCACTACAACCATGCACCGTCCCCGCGTTCGGAGAGCTGCAAGCGACCGCTGGACAGCAGTGATGCCCGAGCTTCGAGAATTTTGGGCTGGTCCCTGTCAAATTAACGTTGCAAAGAACTATTCAGAATTTCCCGGCTCCAGTTGAAAATTTTGGGGTCTTTTTCGTATAACTTTGAACTGTAAGACATATCGGAATGCAATTTGCGCCAAAAAATGAGGAAAAATTATTCCCTCTTAATGATGGATAATTTAACATATTTTACGTTTACTTAATTTTTCTTTTATCAATTTTTCAACCATAATTGTTTAAAAAACTGTTGGAAACTGTTCATTTGATAATGTATTTAACGCTGTTTTTAAAATTCGTGGTGTTGATAAACAATAGGCTAGTTGATTCTGTATCATTACATTTATAAATTGAGAAATTAAATTTTTATTCAATTATGTGTTAGTTCTGCAGACCTCAGAATCTATTGTTCTGGTTTTCTTTTTTATGATTTTATCCTTAATGCGGTGCAAACCTAGATCAGACGTAAGGGGTAACTAATGCGACGTGTCTTTGATTGTAGCGGTGTTTGAATTTTTTTTCTAGATTTTTTGTGTTAGAATGTTTTAGCTACTCAACGCCACGCCTATACCGGCTTCCGTTAATGTCATTTTTTGGAACGATGTGCCGTTACTGTGGTTTTTACAAGCAGGTGGCGAAAAATCTCTCCGTACAAGGAACCGTCAACCCTGTCGTGGCTAAAATTTTTGAAATTGAGACGGGTACGAGATCTGTTGACATTATTTTCAAACCTCATTACAGTGATCTGGGGTGCGAGTGGTAGACCGATCATAAAAGCGGAGCGCGCGGCTCGATTACCTGGGTCGGGAAATTCCCAATACCTAGCTCTTTGCGACGCTAAAATTTTCGAAGCTCGGGCATCACTCTTGTCCAACGGTCGCAGGCAGCTCTGCGCTGGGCCGGTGCATGGTTGTAGTGGAATGCGTCCGTGAGGCGGTGTTGCCATTTTTGTATGTTCGCGCGCGCGCGGGTTGCAGGATTAAACGATGACCCTGTATAACCTTCGGAAGACGAATGGTGTATAGCACCGTATCTATGGTACACGTGTTTCACGAAAAGATTGAATATAAAATGAATTAAATAATTAAATTTTCTAAATTTATCTCAAATTAATTAATAAAGAAATACATAAAAAATTATTTATGTGCATTTGATACATAAAATAAGTGTATCTCCTGTATGATTATTACAAATAATGTTACTGCAATTTAGGCATCTTAGACTATATTTTGCCATAGCCAACACATATATAACATCGTGATAGACTTTGTCACAGTTGGATCAAAATGACCCTGCATTCGTTGTACGAGGGTTAATTATAAGAGAGGTATACGTGATAACTTGTCTATTCAAGTGATGCAGTAAATATTTCCAGTACTGTAAATTGAAATGTACAGATTTGAAGTATATCATGCTAATTTCATTCAATCGAATATACAACATAAAAAAATCAAAGCAAGTTGTGAAAAAACCGTGGAGTACGCGATGGTCAAATCTGGGGTTATCCTTGCATTTAGAAGTCGAAATTCTTGTAAAACCACCGTTCATTTTTAAAAAAAGTTTTTATAACCCTCAATTGTATAACCTTCTGTAAATAAAGGAGTATCGAGGTTTCAATATCAAATAACATTACAATTCCTGTACACATTCTAAATGAATGTTTACAATCATGTAATTAGCCAAAAATATCTCCGTTTTATTAAATATCCTTTTACCATAACGATGATGGATTACGGGGCTCGATATCTGACGAGCCTACGGAAGGCACGAGGCAGAACAAATTACAGTTCCAATTGAAACCTCCACCATCGAAGCATTAGTCAAAAGAATTATAGAATCGCTTAGCTCGCTGTCACATAATTCACCTCTGAAAACTTCATTCCGGATTTACCATGCAATAAGTCGACAAGGGTAATAGTGATCCGCGTTTGATGGAAGGGCAAAACTGACTGTCCCCCGTAGGATTCTTTGTCTCACCTCTCGCCTTTTCCATCTCGTCATACCGCCCCGCTTTCCACGCTCTGCTCCCTCGCCCCGCTTTCTCGACCCACTACTGATATATCGGTAGGCAATACCACTCCTCTGTCTAACGGAACGTAAAGCGGATTCCGCTGCTAAGCAGATGGTAATTCAGGCGATGCGAGCTCGGTAATGCACCTCTCTGCATCGTATATCGGCAAACGCGAGAGAGGACGCGCGTGAGGGGTTAGAGGGGTGAAATCGGAAGTGCGGAGAAAGGTAGATGGAACAGCCGGGGAAGCGTAAGGGTAGCATAAATGGAAGAATTTGAGGTTAGATAGAGGAGAGGTAACAAGGGAAAGAAAAGAAAAACATACGGGATAGAAATGAATGAAATTGTACGGAGCTATAGGGGATACCGGGGCTGGTAGCCAGTTTTCAGTTTTTGATTTTCAATAAATTATGTGCGCGAAATGTCATTAACCCTTTAGCGCCCAGTGTGACGTATACGTCACATCATTTTCAGAAGTATAAAAAAAATCGGTAGTCGATAATTTTGGGTCCCAAAACGGTTCAGTTCTCTAAATGGCTCCGTGATGCAAGCCACTGGTGCGTTTACCGCTGCAAATAATGTTTACAGCAACCAGAGAAACATTTCTGGTGAATGCATGTTGGACATTTTTCGATAACCTGAAAAGTTGCTCTTGTTTTCTTTAAACAGTTGAGAGTAAAATTATTTTTTTTACATTTTATTTGGTAGATGGGGAAGTAGGGGCATGACGGGGTAGCGAGGTAAGATGGGGTATCTCCCTAAACCCTAATTAAAAGATGTTAGGCACGTGACAAATACATCATTAGGAAGCCACTGTGTTATAATCGTGTGGTCGCTGGCAAAAGCGAGTGGGGGAGCACGCGTTTTTTATTTATACCTGTGAATCGTTTGCGTGCTGCGTCGATATTATTTCGTGTGATAAAAAGATTTGAAATATATATATATATATATATATATAAAATAATAGACTTACCGTTCTTATATATATATATATAAAAATAATAGACTTACCGTTCTTATATATATATATATATAAAAATAATAGACTTACCGTTCTTATATATATATATATATACAGGGTGTCCGCGGGAACACTGGACAGCGGGATTTCTCCTAAAGTATTGGACGTAAAAATATGAAAAAAATATGGAATGCATGGTTCGAGGAGGCCAACTTATTAGCCCGAACGAATTTTTTTTCGATTATTATTATAAAAGATACGATGGACAAGTTCGGTTTTTCAAATGGAACTCTTTTTTTTTGAAGACCTGAGTTGATAGTGCGTTCCAAGACAAATTCAATAAGCATCAATGTATACACTTTATTTCCACTGGTTTTTGAGATATTGCGCTTGCAAATTTACTGATTTTCACTGCAAGAAAACCCTCTGGAATAGCAAGGACCGAGGGCGGTCTTGCTGGCGTCACGGGTGGCATTGCCCGTTGAAACAGATACCTACCTGCCAAAGGTCTCCGCCAGAAATGGCAGGCCCAAAGGCTGGACAATTCTTTTCCGTCAGAAATGCTACTTAGGTAGGTACATCTGCGGTATCGAGAAGCGCATCGTTACTTTTATTTCGCACTTGCTTCTACGCTCGGATGGTCGGTTCTTTTGGGAGGGATGCAAGTTGAATTGGTTAGGTTAGGAGTTGTGAAAGTTGCTAGACAAAATTTCAACCATAGGGAGCAGATTGTATTAGAACCAATCGGATTTGCATCCCTCACAAACGGCTGCTAGAGAGCAAGAGGCCCTCATCACAGCAATACCTCCTCCCCAATGCCCACCTTCTCCCGCACGGATACGTCCACGCATGCTTTTGTTTTGATGTCGAATCTCGTTTTTATACTCGGGAGGACCACGCATCGACAGCGGGCTACCCAGTTATTGAATTCAGGAGACGATAGAAACACTTTATTACAAAACACACATGTACTATAATTAAAGTAAATCGTATTCCTCTCGGGCAGGAGTACTGATAATGATCGAATTTGCGCCCCACTTCGCGCAGACCGATTACACGGAGGGTAGTCGGGTCACACACTGCACAAATGAAAGAAGGGTAATTCTGGAGCAATGCCCGTCAAGGAGATGCAGCTTGGTACCCCGTGGCGAGGACAGACCTTCGCAGTGCCTCTACCGATGTTTATGACTTTTTCCGGAAAAAGGTATGAATCCTGGGCCGAACGTAGCGAATTGAGGTCGAGGCCCGCAGTCGAGGGTGAAATATCCATTACAGCGTATTAAGAAATTCTTTTTTTCATGGTATCGAGAGGGAAGTGACGCGAATGGATTCCTTATGTTTTTCTGACGAAAATCATACCAAATATCATACAAATCGGACTACTTTGACACAAGCTATTTGTATTCCCTATGTAAAAGTTGTCCGATTTACACGACATTTGTAATGATTTTCATCAGAAAACTCCAAGGAATCCATCGGCGACACTTCCATATCCATACGATAAAGAATAAAGAATTATTTTATTTCCTAAACAAATACAGGGTAATTCTGGAGATACACCCGTCACCACGTGGCGGGGACAACACCCCGCAGTGCCCATCGAATTTTATGGCTTTCGACCCTCGAAGGGTTTGGAATATCATTAAGAAGTGAGAAATGTTCAGGATTTCAAATGTTTGCTTCTTTTCTTCATCGTATCGAAGGGGAAAGTGATGCCAATGGATTCCTGGCGTTCCATCGATTAAAATCATACCAAATTTCATGTAAATCGAACTATTTTGACACAAGCTATTTGTATTCCTTATGTGGGATCAGGAAGGGGATAGGAATATCGAAGCGATTGCACGAGCTCGTTAAAGAATAATTATAGGTTTATTGCAAAATAGCTGAGGCAAGATGGCTCCGATGCCTTACAATCCCAACGAACGACTCCCGAGGCGTGCCCGCCTCGTTCCTCGCCAAACTCGCATCAAAAACAAAAACGCAACGCGACGGCACGCGCTGTCGCGTCTGGCCGCGCGTCGGCCACGACGCCCGTATACAGGATGGACAAAACGGATACCTACATTCGGCCATCCTGCTCCGGAAACATCGCCGCCCATTCTTGCTCCAGTAGCTCTTTAATCTGCGGATCGCCTTTCGCGCGCATCCGCGTCCCGAAAAATAGGTTGAACGGCGTCGTGCTGATGCTCCGATGTGGGGTAGCGTTCAGATACCTCTGCATTGCGCCCAAATGCCGGTACCATTCCTCGGGTTTAGGTGCCGATAACTTAGTCAATAGCGGAATGAGTGTCCTGTTAACCCGCTCCACCTGACCGTTGCCCCAGGGCACCCCTGTCGCGATGAGCGAATGTTGAATGTTCTCCTGTGCGCAAATTCGATCATTATCAGTACTCCTGCCCGAGAGGAATACGATTTACTTTAATTATAGTACATGTGTGTTTTGTAATAAAGTGTTTCTATCGTCTCCTGAATTCAATAACTGGGTAGCCCGCTGTCGATGCGTGGTCCTCCCGAGTATAAAAACGAGATTCGACATCAAAACAAAAGCATGCGTGGACGTATCCGTGCGGGAGAAGGTGGGCATTGGGGAGGAGGTATTGCTGTGATGAGGGCCTCTTGCTCTCTAGCAGCCGTTTGTGAGGGATGCAAATCCGATTGGTTCTAATACAATCTGCTCCCTATGGTTGAAATTTTGTCTAGCAACTTTCACACCTCCTAACCTAACCAATTCAACTTGCATCCCTCCCAAAAGAACCGACCATCCGAGCGTAGAAGCAAGTGCGAAATAAAAGTAACGATGCGCTTCTCGATACCGCAGTTGTACCTATCTAAGTAGCATTTCTGACGGAAAAGAATTGTCCAGCCTTTGGGCCTGCCATTTCTGGCGGAGACCTTTGGCAGGTAGGTATCTGTTTCAACGGGCAATGCCACCCGCGACGCCAGCAAGACCGCCCTCGGTCCTTGCTATTCCAGAGGGTTTTCTTGCAGTGAAAATCAGTAAATTTGCAAGCGCAATATCTCAAAAACCAGTGGAAATAAAGTATATACATTGATGCTTATTGAATTTGTCTTGGAACGCACTATCAACTCAGGTCTTCAAAAAAAAGAGTTCCATTTGAAAAACCGAACTTGTCCATCGTATCTTTTATAATAATAATCGAAAAAAAAATTCGTTCGGGCTAATAAGTTGGCCTCCTCGAACCATGCATTCCATATTTTTTTCATATTTTTACGTCCAATACTTTAGGAGAAATCCCGCTATCCAGTGTTCCCGTGGACACCCTGTATATATAACGGTAAGTCTATTATTTTTCTTCTATGATAATCTCGATTTCATCTATTTTAATGTGACATATTCAAAATTTAAATATTTCTTTATTTGTTGTACAAATATATTAATCTTTGGAAAACGATGTTTGGAGGCAAGATGGGGTCCTTGATACGGGGAATGATGGGGTACCCCGACCTAACACCTAATGGGTTGTTCATGTGAGATTAAGCAACGTCATCGTTCTCTATTATAATTTAATTCAAATAAATCTCGTTATTTTTAGTTCGAATTTATAAAATTGTCATAACATATACGGAAAAAAACAGAAGGGGAGACTGCGAATGTTTATACTGTCAGGATTCATATTTGCAATTTGACAGAGGGTTGGGTTGCATACCAACTCTGTGGACGGTGGTCCCACAATTCCTGCGTAGGGGTTGACGAAAACAATTGCAAAGAAATTCACATTTGTATCGTGTGTGAAAATACTTAGGCAAATCATTTCGGTACCCCATTTTACCCCATTTTCGGTACCCCATTTTACCCCGCGGTAGGGGCAAGACGGATTTTTTCCATCTGTTCTGCAAAGTTCAATAACTTACACGCCCGACCTCAGATAGTCCGAAGTGTGTAACAAATGTTAAATCATTAACTTATAGTTGTATTTGGAGTAATAACGACTTAATTAATGGGTACAATCATCACTTTATTTGCATTTTTCCTTAGCTTCCCCATCATACCCTTACATCCCCTACGTGTAAATTAATTGTTATACTAAAAGAATAATGCTTGTAAAGTTTGGTTTATGAAAAAAAATCGCTTTTTAATCACATTTATAAGTCACATCGAGAAAATCACATTCCGGCTGGCTTTTTTGGGAAAACAACGATGAAGTGCATGTATTGGGACAGTTTTTCAGTGTACTAATCGCAAGAAATCATTTTTTTTCGCCGAGAAAAGTGTCTGGGCCTTAAAGGGTTAAACCGGTTAGTATATTTGATAGGGCATACATTTGGCTATCTGATTAAATTATTAAAGTTGAATCAATGTGAAAACAATTAAGGTATTTTAATGTTTTTCTAACACCTTCCAGCCCCATGATCGGGGTTAGTTGACTTACAGTATGGGGTAGGTTGATTATATGTAGGTACAATCAGTTAAATAAATGTTATTAGCAATTTATCTCAGTGGTAATAAAGTAACACAATGTCAGAAGAGTTGTTTTATTATAAAATATTAATTTCTGTCTTCCATATTTTAATAATGAACTGGAATTTTTTCAATTTAACGCTTTAGCGCCCGCACCTAGATCCCGTTAAAGGAAAAATATCCCGTTTTGTTTTTATCGTTAAAAATGGTCTGAATTTATATATTTTTATACAAAAAAATTATTTATTTTTTTAATTATTTTTTTCAGAGGTCAAAATGCATAAAACCAAAGAATACAGGGTTCAGCTAGGTCAAACTTTCTTCAGTGAATAAAAGTACGCTAAACATGTATCACTCAAACTGTTGCAAACAGCGAAATGCGAAAGCAAACGGCGAAACGGCAAAAAAAAAGTATCATATATGATACGTTTGGCGCTAAACGGTTAAATATAAATTATAATATATTTATGGCATAGTGAAATTTAAACAAAAAATAAAAATCGTTTTGTAAATAACAAAATGCTCCGACCGATCATTTTGAGAGAGAGAGAGAGAGAGAGAGAGAGAGAGAGGGAGAGAGAGAGAGGGAGAGGGAGAGGGGAGGAAGGGGGAGAGGGAGAGGGAGGGAGAGGGAGGGAGAGAGAGAGAGAGAGAGAGAGAGAGAGAGAGGAATTGCGAACGCGGGGTAATAGCGAATTTGAAAATTAATCATGTCAGAAAAGTATGAACAGCTTCTCCTCTTGCCACGAGACACCTGAGTAGTGCCGCGTGTATTGCTAGGTCTTAAGCGCAAAACAGTTGACACGCACGCTGTTACAAGTAAACACTGTTGCTGAGTTTTTCTACTTTTATACGATTTTTTGACAAATTAAAGTAGCTGTAGCTTTTGTATTTACAATTATCTCAATACTGATGTCTAGCAATACACAAAGTACAAATCAAGGATTAATTTAACACCAACGTTTTTTCTATTTCATGTTTCTAACCGAAATTTTTTTCTACTGTTTTTGTTTTTCACCTTAGGGGACATTCACGAACGCCTTCTGTGGGTCAAGCTTGAACGTTTGACACTGTCCCCTATCGCTTGTCATTACCCCGTGTTTCGAACTAAAGAGTATTATAATTATCCATTTCGATTTCATTTATTACGATGTGTAGATGCTATGCAATTACAAATGAAAAACAGAAATATAGTTTGGAGAGTTTGCAAAAAGCTACAGAAGATATCAAGAACAACAAATTAACTTTTGGCAAAAAATCCATTATAAGGCAAACCAAATATGGTAGAAAAACACTATTCAGAGAACATCAAGAAATGGAATAAGAGGAGTATATTTTGAAATGTAACAAGTTGTTTTATGGGTTGACTATCAAAATGTTACGAAAAATTGCATTCCAATTTGCGGATCAAAATAAACTGGCACACTGTTTCAACAAAACTACATAGGTGGCCGGTAAACACTGGTATTATGGAATTATCAAAAGGCATCCCAATATTTCTCTAAGAAAACCCGAGGCGACCTCCCTAAATATAATTAGACCGCCGAGGATGAATATTACTGCATTTATTGTAAGGAAAAGTACGAGGACCCTCCAATTGAAGATTGGATTATGTTCTATAATTGTAGCAAGTGGGTACACGAAAAATGCGATGATAGACAGAGACAATTTAGAGGCTTGTAAAAAATAAGTGGTGTTCGTGATTGCCCCATTCTGTGTTCGTGATTACCCTGCCACTACATGGGAATTCACAAACAGAAACGGTCTTGTTTTTTATTCAAAACTGATTTTGTTATCAAATTTTATTAAACTTGATTACAGAAATATATAAGCACATAGTACGTTTTTGAATATAACCAATAAAGACATTATTACCTTTTTAATATTTTGTTTTATTCGACTTTTTCGTTAGGTGTTCGTAATTCCCTCACTCTCCCTTAACCTTCGATTATTTATGTATAAACAAAAATACTATATCAATAGATCGTCTAATAAAGAAACTTTAAAATAGTCTCTTAACATTTATTCTATTGGAACTATATAGAGTGTGAAAAAATAAAATCTTTACGAAAAAATATTTATTTATATTGTCAATTTTTCGACAAACGCTGATAACTGTTATAAAACGTGCGTTCGTGGGGTCGGACATAAATGCATGGCATAGTAGAAGTGACTTCTTTCTACAGTGAATCTTTCCGCAGTAGAGCATATGTCGATGCAACGTTATTAACAATTACTCAACCTACCCCTTGAGACGACCAGCCCCGATCTCCCCTACACAGGGTAATTCCTTGTGGAATTATTCCAAATTCTTCTATTCCATATACGGATAAGAAAACACCATATTACCTACATCAAAAGATCATTTTTAAAGATCGTGAAAGAGGCATGCAATAAAATATCATCAGATTTAGTTAAAATATATTCAATGCCAAACACATTACAAGCTATTATTCGAGGAAAAGGCAAGCCTACAAAATATTAATCATAATATTAATAACAATAGACGGTAGTGTACATAGCCCCCAAGCCTGAAAACGAAGAAACAAATGTTTAAGCGATAAGGAAACCTGAAATTAATTTAATAAAACAGATGACGTAGGGAATATTAATATTCTAATATTTAGAAAATGAATAAGTACCGATACGTATCACGAACATTTTCTATAGGGTAAGTCAGGGTGAGATGGTCATACGGAAGAGATGGGCAGTGACAGTATTTTTTAGAAGGAAACGCCTGATTGCACTGCCTCGACGTGGTCACACAAAGTGTGATAGAAAAGTAACATTCTTAGTTCAAAGTGTTGGAATAGAAAGTATTTAAAGGTTTGTCCACTGTGACATTTAAGCTAGTGCTTCAAAGTGTTTGATCAATATTTTGGTCATCTTGTTTGTGTTATTTATGCTGAATATTTTTATTTCTCAAGATGTATTTTGGATACTGTATTGTATACAGTGTTTTTAACCTTAAAGTATTCGGAGTTATGTTTATTAGTCTAAGCGAAAGGGGAATGGACATCTTATCAGGGCTTTAAAGGAGAGATGGTCAATTGTTGTCCAAGAGAGCTGGCCATAGCTGTATTTGATGTAATTTCAGATATTTTGGTGAAATTCGGAGAAAATTATTTCGAAACCACAAAAAAAACAAGATTGGCTAAGATGTAAGTCATGTGGTTATTGGGCCCATGAAAATTGCACAGAGTTTAACACGGTGTGTCATACATGCGGATTAGAAAACTCACAGTAAGAGCCCAAAGAAGTTTTGAGCGGGCAAAAACGAAGGTGGACGAAAACTAGAAAGAATCTGAGATAACCAGTTAAGGACCACAACTTGTTAACCTGAAAGGTACATACATATGACCATATTTCCCGGACATTAAGGGAGATATGGGCAATGACACTTTTTTCATTTGTAAAATTTGTATAGTAAATAATAATTTTTCGTTTATTGATATTAACGGACATGTAGACAAAGGATTGAGGTTTTGTTCTACATCATTTTCGTTGCTTTATTTCAAATAGGTTGGCTGTAGCAGACTCTAAACGAAACTATGACCATCTCATCCGTACTTACCCTATACACGATGTCCCGTAATGAGTGGTACAATCGAGAAGAAGTTTTCGAATGTTTTTCTTGCGGGAGTTTTCATTTTCGTGAAAGTCGTTTTGAAGAACTTGTCTCGTATGCATGTAAGTACTTCGATAAAAATTGAATAAAAATGTCATATTAAATATTCTGTAACTGCAGATGAAATGAATTCTTGTGTAAAGATAAGCCGAAGTTATAGACTAATTTCTTTGAAACGAGGCTTCGTTTTTATGCAAATGGAGCCTTAGAAACTAGGGTGTTTTTTTGTAATTTAGCTATTTGTTTGTTAAAACGTCAATAGCAAAGTGATGAGCGAACCCGTTCCCGTTAATCGTGTATTGTTTTGATTACAACACTAATTCTCGAGAAATTCCCTAGCGGTATACTGTACCAACAGCTATTCCAACGGGGAATTTCTATACTAATATTTATGACCCAAGCAATTATTTCGGGGGCGGTCCCACAAAATTGTGTATACAAATCAATTGTTCCGTAATTTATGCTTCTGGACGGAACTATGGACACGTGGATTGTACATTAGAGAGATATAGTTCTGTAATTATGTGCTCGTCGCGCACTGTAATGAACAGCCACGCGACATCTATATTGTCGACAAATGCATCATAGGCGTAATAATAAAGAGAGAAGTCAGAATCGCTGCAACATCGTCGTTTAAATGCGCCACGAAATTGGAGCGGAACTTAAATTAAAAAATGCGTCATTGTATAAAAGGAAACAATGAACAGTAGAAAACTTTTGCTCGCCTTCATGCACAGCAATTAAAATTTTTCTTACCAATTTCTTAACTCTTATTTGCATTCGGGCAGCAAGCATTTCTTATTACTGCAGTTACATAAAATAATTTTCGTTTTTATAATGAACATAAGAAATACTATTTTGATTCAAATGAGTAATTAATATAATTTTTAAACAATTGTACGAGTTAAGAATTTTGTAATAAACAAAATATTAAATGTTTCAAATGTTTGAGAAATCAGATCACAGATATAGAATATTTCAATGGGTACATACAACTATGGTGTTAATAATGTAATAATTATTATTTAGAACTATCAGTTATATAGGTACAATGTCTATACAATTTAATTTATATTTTCTGTAAAATAGCACGAGTCTTTTTTTTCAACTGTTCCTCTAATATTCGAAGCACACCAAGATTAAGTTTCACGCAGAACTTCGGCGCTTTATTTACAAGAAAATACTAGCAATAATAATAAAGTCCTTAGTTCTACTCAAAGCAATAAAAATAGAATAGAAAAAATGGATAAATTCGATTAAAATCTTATTAAACAATAAAACCTGTGAAAGTATTCTAAAGGAGAAATGGTTGCACAATTCGACAGCAAAACATTGCAAAATTGAAACGTGTAACATATGTACGACTTGAAAATGTGCAAAATCTTTGTATTATTCTTTATACTCTCACTTTATTATAGACCTTTTTAACGGAAATTTTATTCGAGTACATACCACTGTTGACTACACTTTCTTGTAACTGTATAAGTAAAACTAGTCAATTCTGACATAAAAATTATATTCCCTCGTTGAAACATCAATTTTTCCATCTCGACTTCGTGTACCGAGGGACATGCTTTCATTAAGGCGCAGCGTGTGCTCTTTCATGTCTGTTGCGGTCCCGCAACAAGAATTTTAATTTGTTTTAATTCCACTTTAATTCCACTTCGCATTTATTAAAATCTAGACAAATACGCAGATATCAAAGAAAAATCGTGAGTCCCGAGGTAGGTACTGTACAGAAATCATACAGGTACACAAATCTAATTTTAGCTGTTCTGTTCTGTAAGTTTTATTTGCTAAATTATTAAATAAAACATCATATCTTGAATGGCTCACCGGTCCTTACCCTTTACGCTTTCGGGTTTCTCGATCCCCCACTCTCCCAGTTCCCATTTGATGGATTTTTGTCGTTTATAGTGGCAGAACACTTCATTCAGGAAATGTTAATTTTGGGACATTGAGAGACTGGTTCCCCTGAGAAAATTATTTTGGCCCGTGTATACGTTCAAATTAAGGCTGCCGTCTCAGCGGGCCTTGAATGATGTGCGTACGCTCACACAAGCTAGGAAAAGCGTGTACGTATACGCGTGTAGTAAACAAACCGTAAATTACAACTTTCGTCCTGGAATCGGCCAGAAGGTAGTTTTTGCGGGTACAGTTGCCTTCAGTAGACATCTGTGCAGGGCGGTCTGGTGCGTTTGAATGCTAATAACCACCGTACGTTAAAATAATAATGAATTTATGACTCGAAAAGTGACAGAATGAGGGTTCAAGGCTTCTCCGTTGGTGGCGCTAATGGTGTACTCGAGCCTCAGGGCGGTATTCACAGTCGCGTCTTGAGCGAATGCTTGAGATCATCTTCTAAAAGACGATCTTGTTTGCCTGAAGACATCAGGTATTCATAGTCGTTACTCAAGATGAGCTTAAGCATTTGCTTGGAATAAGCGATTGCTTACATGACGTATCCATTTACTTTATAAAGCATTTACTCAAGCATTTGCTCATTCACGTTCGGAAACTTTCGGAATAATTCTGTTAGAACAACCAATGATGAAGGATATTCCGTTTCGTTTCTTGGTGGACTACGGAGTAGGATACTCGAACGTGAGTGAGTGATGCGTATGACCGTCGAGGTTATATTATAGCGATGCCGGGGGACAGTTTATCGGAGAGTCTCCGGAATGGCGAGGATAACCCCTCGCGGTGCTTTATAATGATTTCAGGAACAACGTAATTCGGAGCATAATCAAGGAAATTAGATGTAAAATTGATTTATATTGATTTATATAATGAACAAATATATAAACCCAACCACTAAACTGTAATGCGTGTGAGCGTCGAGGTTATATTATAGCAATGCCGGGGGAACAGTTTAGCAGAGAGTCTCCGGAATGGCGAGGATACCCCCCGTGGTGCCTCACGATGACTTTGAGGACTTCGATACGATAGAATAAAGAATGTTGTTTTTATGCAACAGGTATCAAGGGGGGCAATTTTGGGATGGTGGTAAAGAAAAATATATACCCTTCTCGCTTTTTAACGTTTTGTAGTACCAATTTAATTAAAAATTTAAAACCGAAATTGAAAAATATTCCCATTTTTAGTATAAACTTAACAAAGATCAATTTTGAAATTTCGCAATTTTCTCTCAAAAGTCCAGTTGCTCCAGGATCACCCTGTTACATGCGTGATGGCCCATATACCATGCGTAAGCATGCAAGTAGTTGCAATTGCGGGGCAATCGCCAGGCCACGATTATTTATTTTCGCCAGTCCTTCAATAATTCTCGGTAAAATACCATGTAATACAGAGTCCTTATTAAATCGAAATCGCCTTTTAAATTCATCTCCATCGTAATATTCAAATGGATTTTGCACGTCCCGAATATACCTTCTAACGACTCTATTGTCCGCTATATAATCATCTTCGTCAATATCGCTAATATCAATATTAATGTCGATATAGTATACAAAATCCATTTCTCGCGTCCTTTATGCAGGTAATGGCGTAAGTATTTGATAGTTTAAACTTTCAACGCGTTGCCGGGGAATAGAATCTCTGGAGTGGAGGGGGACTATCACGTGACGGTACATGGAATCATCACGCACACATACGGCCACTGCCGTAGATGTTCCCCCTCTACTCCGGACATTCTTCTGGTGGAATCTCAAGACGGTCTCAAGACATGTAAAACGTCGTCTTGAAAATATAACCTCGCTTTACCGTCTATTTTGACACATGTGACGTCATACAAGGATTTACTTATTTGAGAAAGATTTTCCTCAAGCAAATGCTCAAGTCACGACCTCAAGACGCAATTATGAATCTAGGCGGCATCTTGAGCAAATGCTTGAGATGGTCTTGAGAACATGTGACGTCATACAAGGATTTACTTATTTGAACAAGATTTTCCTCAAGCAAATGCTCAAGACACGACCTCAAGACGCAACTATGAATCTAGGCGGCATCTTAAGCAAATGCTTGAGATGGTCTTGACCTCAAGACACGACTGTGAATACCGCCCTCATTCTCACTTTTCGAGTCATAAATTCATTATTCTCACTTTTCGAGTCATAAATTCATTATTATTTCAACGTACGGTGGTTATTAGCATTCAAACGCACCAGACCACCCTGCACAGGTGTCTACTGAACGCAACTGTACCCGCAAAAGCTTCCTTCTGGTCGATTCCAGGACGAAAGTTGTAATTTACAGTTTGTTTACTACACGCGTATACGTACACGCTTTTCCTAGCCTGTGTAAGCGTACGCACACATTCAAGGCCCGCTGAAACGGCAGCCTTAAACAAAAATTTATGAACTTTGTTTTCTGCGTTTCATCTTGATAACACAGTATCGTAACAGATGAAAAAAATTGAAGCCCTTGATTCAAAAACTAGAAACATCAAGCGTTAATAAGTTTTTTTAAAAAAATTCTTGCGACCATTTTTCGCGGAGACACAGCCATTTGAATATGACTAATATCTTGGGGGAGTTATAGTGATGCTTCAATTTTGTTCAGCAGTGTAGTATCCAAGTTCTACTTTCACATTTACCTGTAGCAACCGTTATGACAATCCTGAAGCTTCCTGTAGTCAATGTGGTGTGAGATGTTTATTGTGCTTTTCGAATTCAGCACCCAAAACTATGTAGGTATATTAAACACAGTTGAAATTTTGAAAAGTGTTTTCCCCTCACAGGACTCTAATAATTATTTCTTCTCTGTGAAACGTATAGGTACTCTGTAGCCAGCAATGCTATCTCAATTAGAATCGTGCAAAAATCTTAATTGGAAGTGCATTTGCGTGGGACATCGGTAACCGCGGGAGCTGTTCTGACAAGATCTCCCTCGTACTTACCTCGTCGTAGGATCCGCCAGGAGCCTAAAAGGAAGCCCCGCAGCCTCTATAAGTTCCGAGACCGAACACATATAATTACCGGCTCGTCCTACTTGCCACGCAAGTCAGCTTTACGAACTTGCTCAAGGAGGAAACGAGCGCGAAAGAAAAAACAGAAAAGCATCCAAGGGAAGAACGGGTTATTAAAACGTTTTGAAAGTCTCCCCGGCTCCCGACCGGGCCCGGTGAAAACAATAGCCATGGTAGCTGCCGATTGTCACCCGGCTTTGCGAGCCTCGTCCCTGCGACGGATCTCGTTCGCTGGAATTCTGAATCACCGTGCTGTCACGGGTCCTGAATGGCAGCCATAGAGGCAACGACTCGATGCTACAGGAAGCTCATTAGGCAACGCCCCGGGCATTCTCTGGCCCTTGCCTCCTAGACTTCGTCAATTTTTACCTCCCCCGCTTCTCAGAACGTCCACGTGTATATACGTATGTAAATACCGAGTGTCAGTACCAACCTTGTTCGTGCAACCGTTCACGGGGCATATAATAATGTATTATTCGCGAGCCGAGAAAGGTTTGTTAATAATAATAATGACAAGTGACAGGTGTAAAATGTGCTTGTCGTTATATGTACCTACTTTAAAACGATGTAAGATGTCTGGGAAGAGTTGTAACATGGGAGCATACCTTAGGGAGGAATTAGGCACCGATAGGTAACTCTCTTTGTTCTGTCTGACCTTGTTCTCGAATTATGGATATTATTTTTGTTAGGCTGATTCTTGTTATGAACGATGTTTCTGTTATTTATTCTATCACTAAACATTAATACCTCCCTAATTGATTGAAATCGTAGTGAAGGTTGTGTAGTTACTTTAAGTTCCTTTTGTTAGGATGCTACGGTAACTTCGTTTGCAACGAGAATTAGTCAAATGTAAGGAAATTTTTAATTCGGGGGGTAGGGGACCTTTATGTGCACCCCCACAGCAGAGGAGAGCTCCCGTGCTTCACTTGTTTTCGCGGGAAAAAGTTAAGTTCCGATACTTTTTGAACAGATCTTGTATTTCTTGATTTTTTGACGAATTTTTACGAAGAAATTAAGAGTTATAAAACATTTCTGAAGAAAGTTTGATGTACAGAAAAATATGACTTGGGTCCTTATTAGATTGTTGCCGTACTTGCAATTACTATTCTGTTTTTAATTCTGACATTTTTAACCACTACAATAAAAGTACCAACTCTTCTTCAAAAAAATTTTGTCCCTTTCTTTTACCTGTCCCGATTTGCTGGTGAAGGAATATGGCAACCCTAATATTAATAGGACAAATAACGACTAATTCTTGTCCAGTTTTTGTGCAAAAATTTGTTTAAACCTCAAATACTATAACGAATTGGAATAATTGAAGGAAAGAGTGGAAGTACATATATTGGAAGCTTCAACTGCTATATAATATTTTCAATTACCTTCAATTATATTCCAACAGGTTGAACAGGTTGAAGGTAGGTATTCAGCGTGTTGGAACGTATCGAATTGAATTCAGCTACATGGTTCAATATCACTATCCTCTGCTCTATGGAAATTCAATTGTCTTTGCAACGATTGTCGTACTTTGGTTAATTTATTTAGAACCTCTGTTCATGTAGATATACAGAAAAACCTCCCATAACGCGGTACTCTCATAACGCGGAGCAAAAATTGCGACAGTCCTCCTATAACGTGGTACTCTCCAACGCAGTTTCCATATAACGCGGTCCGAATTAATATGATTTGCACTATGCAATTTGAAGTTTCTTTTAACGCGGTTTCCATATACTGTACTGTTGACTGTATGCTGCTGCTGGTACTTCTATACACAGACATGTTATTTGTAAAAAGTATAAAATCAATGTGAAAACACCACTAAGGTTTCGCAGTGTACGTTTAGATATCTCAAAAGATGCCAGCTCCAATTTCAGTAGTTTCAGATTCTGATAAATCGTGGTACAACTGAGCACGGGATTAGTCACGTGGTTTTCAAAAAAATTACTGAGCATGAAACTATGATACTATGGATCTACTATGTCTTACAATTAGTGTAGCACAGTTCATAACCCCTACAGCACATTTTGTTGCAGAAATGTTGCACAAAAGTTGCAGTACATTGCAATGTTGCCGTTTGGTTGCGAGTTACATTGCAATATTACTGCAAAATTGTGGAAACATTGCCGTGCAATATTTCAACGGCCAGATTTGTGCAATGTTACAGAAATATTCCGCACAACTTGCCGTGCAATATTGCAATGGCTAAATTTGTGCAATATTTCGGGAATATTCCGCACAACTTGCCGTGCAATATTACAATGGCCAAGTTTGGGCAATATTTCGGGAATATTCCGCACAACTTGCCGTGCAATATTGCAATGGCCAAGTTTGTGCAATATTTCGGGAATATTCCGCACAACTTGCCGTGCAATATTACAATGCTCAAGTTTGTGCAATATTTCGGAAATATTACGCACAACTTGCCGTGAAATATTGCGCATATATTGAGGTATAATCCACGCGAAACGTTTCAGCAATGAAACCGCAATAAATCCGGAATTTCGCGGAGCGATCCCGAATTGTCGACACGCAGAATACAGTCTAAGATTCCACAGGCTACCACCGAGGAAATGTATGCGAACGTGGACATTATTTGACAAAAAAAAATTAACACGATTATTTAATTAACACTATCGAGTTTAAACAAACAATTAAATATTATTCAGCAAAAAAAAATTGTAAAATGTGTTACACGTGCCAATTCCTGCCAGTCTCCCTACCATTACCGTTTAATTGATTATATCTAATTAGAACGTTCCGAATTGTCGAGGAAAAAAATCTAAGTCCGGATATATTGCGGTTTCATTGCTGATATCTTGCACATATGTTGCAAGATGTACGGCGCTCGCAAGATATGAGCAAGATATCTGCAATGAAACCGCAATAAATCCGGAATTTCGCGGAGCGATCCCGAATTGTCGACACGCAGAATACAGTCCAAGATTCCACAGGCTACCACCGAGGAAATGTATGCGAACGTGGACATTATTTGACAAAAAAAATTAGCACGATTATTTAATTAACACTATCGAGTTTAAACAAACAATTAAATATTATTCAGCAAAAAAAAATTGTAAAATGTGTTACACGTGCCAATTACAGCCAGTGTCCCTACCATTCACATTTAATTTATTATGCGTAATGAAAAAGTTCCGTATTGTCGAGAGAAAATTTCTAAGTCCGGATATGTTGCGGATTTATTGCCGAAATCTTGCCGTTTAGTTGCGAAACCTGGCAACTAAACGGAAAGATTTCGGCAATAAATCCGCAACATATCCGGACTTAGAAATTTTCTCTCAACAATACGGAACTTTTTCATTACGCATAATAAATTAAATGTGAATGGTAAGGACACTGTCAGTAATTGGCACGTGTAACTCTTATTTGCAAATCTCTTTTCTTGGTATACCTATATAGTTTATGAGTTTGTTTATTGAGTGTTATATAGTGTTAATGAGTGTTATATAGTGTTATTGAGTGTATATATAGTGTTAATTGAATAATTGTATTAATTATTTATATCAGATATGTCAACAAATAGAATACAGTCTTACACTGTACTTGCAATTGTAAGCCGCGAGCCTGGAAAGCTAACACCGGGCCTGGGGTTTTTCCCTACGCCTGGTGACCGTATGGTCGCTTTGGCGAGCCACCCTTGACTCGCCGAATACGCGGCTGAAGACGACGCGACCGTTTTATGATAGGATAGATAGAAGCGAGGACTATAAGGTTTAAGCAAACTGTTAAACTGCACACAACAATAAAAGATATTTGTAAAGAACTCTGATCTGTGAAATGTAAATCCACAAACACTAAAAACTAGAAAATAAAAAAAAATATAAACAAAATTTATGTTAAACGATTGTATTAAAACTGCATTACAAACTACAAAAACATTATTTTTTTGTACAACGCAGGATATTTCATAACAGAATATGAATCAACTTAATACAACATCAAGTGTCGAAATGAATTTCTTGTGAAATATCCGCTCCACAATTAGGGAGATGTAATGGGGTTTGTCAAAACAAATCTTCGTTTTTGAATAATTTGGGTTTAATGTGTTGCACGGTAGAAATATAAGTTCGAATACGGAAGCAATTTTCCTAATCAAGGATTATAGCTGCAGCGGTAAAGTGTTCGTCTACGGTGCTACAGGTCGCGGGTTCGAATCTCCCTGGGGTAAAGTATTTTCTATTTATAAAAGACACACGGACGTTATGCTACTACGATTCCTGCACACATTCATGTCATCGGGTCCCCCTCACGGGCTCATCCGGAATATATGTATATAAAATACTGTTATTTTTTTTTGCCCTACTGCCCGAAACCTTGCGGGACCATTGGTGTAAAATCTCAGAAATGTTGCGCGACCATTGCTGTAAGATCTCAGAAATGTTGCCTGCCCATTACTGTAAAATCTCAGAAATGTTGCGTTACCATTGCTGTAAAATCTCAGAAATGTTGCGCTACCATTGCTGTAAAATCTCAGAAATGTTGTGCTACCATTGCTGTAATATCTTAGAAATGTTGCACTACCATTGCTGTAAAATCTCAGAAATGTTGCGCTACCATTGCTGTAATATCTCAGGAATGTTGCGCTACCATTGCTGTAAAATCTCAGAAATGTTGCGCTACCATTGCTGTAATATTTCGAAACAATGTTGCAGAAATATATCCTGCAATGTTGCACAGGGGCGGACATAGCAATTTACTTGTAACTTTTGGGCAATATTCCGTGCAATATTTCAAATATTAAACCGCAACGTAACTGAAACATTTCGGCAAGAAATGTGCTGTAGGGGAATAGGTGACTTTAATGTACGTTTTAGGGGAATGTGGGGCAAGACGGTATAGCTAAGAAGAAACGTAGAGGAAATCAAATATATTCTTTTTGTAACATTTATTAAAGCATTTTTAGAATCAATATATTTTCATCTTCAAATTTCAGCAACAAAAAGGAGATCACAAGGATCAAAAACTGAAATAAACATCTTTTTCTTATGTAACTAAATTTTCCCATCATGCCCCGCATACATTTCATAAAGAAACAAGTTTGGATGTGAAGAAATTCTATTTTCTTTTTTTAATTGACGTTAGTCTTGATTTTCCTGAAGTCCTTTTTCGTTTTTTTGAATTTGTTGTCTTTTTCTCTTCGGCTACCTTACCTTTTTAAATCAAGGAACTGTCTTTTGTATGGTGAAGAAGTTAAAACCGCTGTTTTCCCACGTCGATTACACCTTCTCCTTTCTTTGCTTTGTATCTTGGGGATGGGTATAATGTCTCTTGGTGAAATATTGAAGGAAGAATTCAAGTTGCGACATGCTGTTAATAAAGTGCCATCTTGCCTCACTCATCCGATCCCGTCTTGCCCCAAAACGTATTTAATACTTTTCATGCTTTTTATAAAATAACCTTAACCATTTCTTAGTGAAAACTCAGAATTTATGAAAAAGTAACTAATAAGGAAAATTAACTTACCGGTTTTAGTTAAAGAACATAAACATAAATAAAGTGACACTGTTACAAACTTCCTGAACAATTATATCGTTATTAGAAAAATGTAATATCTCGTCGTAACTCGTGACACGCGTGGTCTATAACACTGCTATTTTCAGACCGATGCTCTTTTGCACCGAACTCGCTGATATGTTTACGTGTATACGGTAGTACCTTCCATTTTTTATAAACAATGCTTTCCCATCATACCCCGCTAGTCCGTCTTGCCCCACGTTCCCCTACTTTAAAATAACAATACTGTGATATAATTACGTAGAGTTCGTAATCTTAATATATAAAGCAAAATGTGTGTGTTTGTCTGCCGCCTAAAAACTTTTGAACTGTAAACTCTGGGGTCACAAAATGTGTCCCATCTCATTATGCCTAATTAATCCAGATGAATGTGACTATTTTCACAAAAAGAAATAAATTTTTTTCATAAAATCAAAATTCAATTTTCGGGCGAAGCCGAGTAGTAAAGCTTGTAGTATTATAAGTTCCAAGACACATTTCTTATAGCAACTATGCATGGTGCGTTTATATTGTAAGCTAAGTTGCATTCTTCGTATTAAATTTTTATGAATAAATTCTAGTATCTTCTTAGTAGAATTCTAAAAAATTTTGAATTGTTCAAGACTTGTTACCTCTTCGGTGAGAACAATTTTTTTATGTGACCTCCTATGTAAAAATCGGCAGGTAAATAAATAACAAAATTGCTTCATCTGATCCTAAGAATTTAATCCTTTTTCGTATTTGTCACCAATAAAATAGTACCACTGAAAGATTTCGATTTTATTTGCAAGATGCAATTGCAAGGGTTTTCAGGAATTTAAAAAGTGAATGAGAAATTACGAGAACGACATTCTCTTTGAATAGACCGAATATTTCGAACACCTTTTTAAATATTCTTGAGGAAGTAGCACCGTTTTGTCTTCAGTTGATGTGATTATTACTAACGAGAGATTATCATGGAAAATTAGGGAGTGATCATTTTTATCGTAATAACGGTGTATACAATCTGAAAGCATCAGTGCATCTTTTAAGGAATTTAAATGTCCCTTGTAACTTTAATGAAGTACTTATACATATCACGCTATACAATGTGTCCTACCTAAAACAGGCCACCTAAATATATTTTTCTGTAATTTGAATGGTATCAAAGGGCGAATACGCTGCAAAGAATTCCATTTCTGATGCTATCCAAAATACATATGAAATATTTTTGTATCATCACAAGTAAAGGAGATATGGCCTGTTTCAGGGGGAACACTCTGTATATTTCCAAAACACTTCCTGTAACTACTGCCGTTATTAATTTCAAGAAATACTATAGAGCATTTGTAACATTACTAGGTATAGCATTTGACAAAACAAATTAATTCAATTTTTTATAAAATTGTACAGGACATACGAGTCTCAAGCCAAACCGTGATAACCCATTAAAATAATAAACTCTCCTAGTGAACGTGTTAACAGATATAATTATTATAAACTAGATCAATGGCTCTGGAAATTTGTTGTGAAAGTATCATTCTGTAAGATATATATTTAAATAAATCCATACCTACATATTTCAGACTGCATACGGCAATTTATTTTAATACAGCAATTTATTTTGTTTCGATGAGGAATGTCAAAAGATATGTTCACACTGTGTAACCATATAAAAGAATTATACTACCTTCAGGAAGAAATGCGAGTGATAGAATGTCAAACTAATTAGGTACACATATGCATATCAGAGCGCAATTTTTCATTTCATAATTAATCGGGGAACAAATAACCTCCCTGTAGATGCTGGGATGAAAACAAAGAGAGCAGGGGTTAGTACTCAGTGCACATCGCTCTAGAAGTGAATATTCAAGTTGCATAAAATTAGGGGAGCATTCTTATTGCGGCAGCGAGCGAACATCGCCGAGTTCAAATGCAAATGCCAGATAGGCACCTCAATCTGTCCGTTTCGTCCGCGTGTCGTGAGCTGGAAGTTTGATAAGCGAGACGACGTTGATTGGGGACCAGCTGGGGACCAAACGACACGTTCCGCGTCGATTCCGGGAGAGTCCCGCAGCTGCGTGAATGAAATGTAACTCGAAATTAGGGCAAAGCGACAGGATGTTTGAAATCATTGGTTTCGTAACGCCGTCCATGTTACAGTATCTGTACGCGTCCTCGTGTTGTCAAGTTTAACAATTTCGGGACCAAAATTTAATAAGAATGTATCGCGTTGGGCTTTATTAAAAATCAGTTCAATGGCTCAACGAATTAAAATTCAATTTTTAAAGACTGTTCTCACTGTGTTATATATGTCAATGTTTAGATTGATAGCTGGTGGCGATTGAGTGTTCTGTAAGTGAACATTAGAATAATGAATGTTGATTATCTACTAATACTAATATATTACCAGAGGATAACATGTTAAAAAAAAATATATAAAAAGAATATTTTTAAGTGAAACGATTTTATTTAACATGACCAATAATACATTAAAAAGTAAAAAATAATTATTTTCTTGTACTACCATTTCGATGGTGATATGTGACTTTAAATAAAATCTAATTAAGTAAATAAATCAAATCTAACACTATTTCACGTGTTTATATTCTCAAATAATATTTTCTGATGTTCAACAGTAAAATATGCAATCTCTTACGAAAATATACAGAAATCGCCACACTTCGTAAAAAATTAAAAAATTTGACCTCGATGCGCGAGAGTCAAATATTGAACGATTTCAAAAATATTTTTGCCTCGGTTTTTCTTCTCCAAATTCAAATTTCTCGCACTGGGTTGTTTCGGGTATCGAAAATTTGAGGTTTTCGGTCCAGCTTAATGCACATGGCTTTCTTCAACAGCCATTTCACAATTAAAAACCGTTTGATAAAGTTATAAAATAAGTTTGAATGCTACTATAACGTATCCCCACGATGTGCGGCTTTAGAACCGTCTCGATAGTGCTCGCAAATAAAAAGGAAGAATGGTGGAAAATAATGAAGCGTTTCTTAAAATTCAATAAAACGAAGGAGATTTTGGGGGATGTAATTCCTTCTATTCAATCGTGACGGAAGCCCGGCTCCTCGGAGGGCCATGAATTCTGAAACGAATGATGAATCACGCCTGAGGAAGAGGATTCCGACAATGAGTGAAAAACGGATGAATAAGAATGCACTCGAGTCGAGTGGCCAGCTGGTCGGCAAGGGGGAAAAGAAATCCTGCTAACGAACATCCTGCCATGAGATTTCGCGATAGTAATTTCTGACTGAGAACTCCGTCGCTCCGGAAAACTCGTTCCTAGGATGGCGACGGAGGGAGAGAACCGCACCTCCTTCGAAACGTCTCCCTCGATCACTATGGATTTCAATTCCATTTTTAGTCTAGCTTCACGAAAGCTCCACACCTCGACGCTACTTTATTACTTCAGAAGAATACAGTAATTGGGGGCTTTGCTGTAAGGAGGTAGCTCCAAATGTATTAACTTTTCAACACTAATGAAAACAGAGTTAACGAAATATTTTTAGACATAATTTCATAGTAATTTACTCACTTAAAATATAAATATTAACACAGCATTTAGCACTATTACTAAGCAAAAATATCTGTTCTCTATGGTAGGGTGAGTTTTCAAAATTTGAAGCAGCCCTATTTTTGCAACAAATTGTATAAAGATTCACTTGTCTCGGGTAAATAATTACATTAACACCATTATTATGTTATAAAATTATGTGTTGTAGTATATGGAAATTTTTGTAATTTTTGAAAAAGTATAGTGAAATATGTTTATTAAATCGTGAAATAGTCTCAAAGTTCATAACAGAAACTCACAGTTGATTTCGTTTCATATTCAATGCGACCTATCAATAGCAGATTATGGAGCTGTGTCTTTTTTGCAGCAGTCTTCAATTGAATGAAACACCTAACCGTAGCTCATCTGCACCGACATATCATAAATCAACAGAAACGACAGTGACAGAAAGAGGCAGCTTTTGAAGTGATACTAACAAATAATTAGGTATTCTACAAATGATGGGAAAGCTATAATAAATACGATTAAATGCGTAATCGTGCTGCCCCTATTTGCTATCTTTCGCCTCCATTTGCGTTTGAATTATATGCAATATATAATTTATTAAATTCCTCATTAACTTATCTACATAGGGTAATCTCGGGTAAATTGGTGATAGTTTTAGAATTTTCTCTAATAACTGTTAATATTTACATATTCTGAAAGTGAGTCTAGGATATAATGATAGGCCAGATATCAGAGAAACAAATGATAGGTTAACAGAAATTTACTAATTATATTTAATTGAAAATATACAAAATTACGTTGTCATGACATACTCTGGTAATTCGGCGATAGTTCTCGCTAGCCCGTGATATGGCCATCAACTACTTTTTTTATTTTATTTTAAATAAACTTTTGCGCACTTTGACTGTCATTCCAGATAGTTGTGCTTTCGCATTGTAAACCGATCGCTTGAAGTATCCCACGAAGGTATGTCGCTTCCCTAGCGGCTTCTGATAGTGGCGTATATTCGGCCTCTGCGCTGGACAACGCTACTGTACGTTGCTTTCTCGCTTCCCAGCTTACTGGGTTGTTCGCCAATATAAAAACGTAGCCAGAGTAAGAATGACGATCAGTCAAATTAGCTGCCCAGTCAGCATCAGCCATTCCATATAAATCTTCTCCCGTCCTTTCGAAGATCAATCCGTAGTTTAGGGTTTCTTTTAGGTATCGAAGAATCCGCTTAGCAGCGGTCCAATGTGACTCGTTATAATTTGAGTTGAATTGACTCAAGAAACTGACCGAAAAGGCTATGTCAGGACGTGTGGTCACCGCAAGATATAGTAAACTACCAATCAGCTGTTGGTATGGGTAACGATTCATCAAATCCTCGTCTGCTTTCTCTGGTCGTCTTAATGTACACTTCGATTCTAGTGGTGTCGAAACTGGTTTGCACTCGGACATATGGAATTTATCCAATAATTCAAATATATATTTCCTTTGATTTAAATGTAATTTATAGCTGGTCTTGTCCTGCGAAAAGTCTATACCTAGACATTTATTGATATGTCCTAAATCTACCATCTGGAAAACACTGGACAATGTTAGTTTGATTTTACCAATCCATTCTTCATTATCCGATGCGATTAAAATGTCATCGACATAGATTGTGATGACAATAATGGAGTTATTTCTCCGTTGATAAAACATACAAGGCTCATAAACTGTGGATTTGAAACCGATTTTGTACAATACCTCGACTAATCTCTTATACCATTGAACACCAGCCTGTTTTAGTCCATACAGTGCTCGTTTTAGATGGCAGGAAGGTCTTTCACAAGAATTTAGGGCGTTCAGCCAGGTTTTTGCCGTATTTATTAACCTTTTGTCGGTTATTTCTTCTTCTTTTGAGCCAACACGTTTACCGGTGATAATCTTGTTGAGGATCATTTGTAATTGATCAGGGACCTCCATAAATATATCTTCGTGAAGGAAGCCATTCAAATACGCGGTAACCACGTCCATTTGATGGATAGTCAGTCCAAACTCTGCTGACAAAGCTGATAATAGGCGTATCGATGTAGATCTGACAACGGGTGACGAAGTTTCTTCATAATCGATACCTGGACGTTGAGCACATCCTTTGGCGACTAGACGTATTTTCTTCTTTTCATTTGTTCCGTTCCGCTTAGTTTTAAAAACTAAACGGTTTTTGATAGTCCTCTGAGTGTCTGGGCATTCGACTATATCCCAGACTTGATTGTACAGCAATGAAATGTACTCATCTTCGAGAGCGCTCTGCCAAGCGCTAATATCTTTAGACATTTCAGCTTCATTCCAAGTATTTGGATCATTCAAACAAGAATAGTTAGCAAAAACATCATCAAGATCCTCATTATTCACTTCATCTGGTGTTTGATTTTCTTAATAGATTAGTCTTGGTCGACCGACGGAACCGGTTCTACAAATTCTAGGACGACCTCTCCCGCGACGAACAGGGGTATATTCCCGGCGAAGTATTGTTGGATTGTGAACGTTTTCAGTACCCTTAGTTTCAGAATCAGTTAAGGGGTCCCATTCTATCTCTATGAATTCAGAATTATGGTTATTGTTAATGTCATTTTTATCATTTATTTCTCTAGGATACCCTGGAACGTCCATAAATCTGACATCTCTGCTGACAATAATTTTTCCTTTTTCTGGACACCAAAGGCGGTATGCCTTAGAAATTGTTGAATATCCCATGAAAATACATTCAATACCTCTTGATCCAAATTTATTCTTTTGAGTTTTATCAAGTACGAATGCCTTACATCCAAAAATTTTTATATATGATAATGTAGGCTTTTTATTCGTCCACGCTTTATGTGGCGTTTCTCCGTTTAATGCTTTAGTTATGCATCGATTGCGGATGTAGCAAGCGGTATTTATTGCTTCCGCCCAAAATTTAATTGGCACGTTTGATTGTCTCAACAAGCATCTTGCCATCTCTACTAAGGTTCGGTTCATTCTTTCCGCCAATCCATTTTGTTCAGGCGTATATGGGCATGTAAGTCGTTTCTGTATACCATTTTCCTCCAGAAACTTCTCAAACAGTTTATTTACAAATTCCTTTCCGTTGTCCGATTGTAGGAATTTTATATTTTTCCCGGTTTGTTTCTCCATCCGTAATTTATATTTTCTAAACGATTCCAAAGCTTCAGATTTTCCTTGAGAAAATCGACAACACACCATCTTGATTTATCATCGACGAAAACAATGAAATATCGTGCTCCTGATACTGATGGAACACGCATTGGTCCACATACATTCTGTCAAAAAAGTACCGGGAATTGGTCAATGAAACACAAAATATGTATTATTTATCCAAATTTATTGTATCGCCTTCAAAGTAGGCCCCTTCCGAAATAATACACTTATGCCAACGAAGAACCCAATCATCAAAACATTTTTTGAACGCATTTTTTGGAATCAACTTCAGTACTCGCCGCGAATTCTCTTTTATGTCATCGATCGACTGAAAACGGGTGCCTCGAAGTGGTAATTTCAGTTTTGGAAAAAGGAAAAAGTCGGCCGGAGCCATATCAGGGGAATACGGTGGCTGCTCGATAAGATTTGTTGAGTTTTTGGCCAGAAATTCGTTCACAATAATAGCCTTGTGAGATGGTGCGTTATCGTGGTGCAAAATCCATGAGTTTTCTTTCCACAAATCTGGTCTTTTTCAACGAATTTGCTCTCTCAACCGCCGCATAACGCTCAGATAATATTCTTTATTTACTGTCCCACCTTATGGCAAGAATTCCGAGTGCACAACACCGCGGTAATCGAAAAAAACTGTCAACATCACCTTCACTTTTGATCGACTTTGACGTGCTTTTTTCGGTTTCGGCTCACTTGGAAGGCGCCATTCCGAAGCTTGTTGACTGGTTTGCGAGTCAAACTCGTAAACCCATGTCTCATCACCAGTTACAATGCGTTTTATGAATGTGGGGTCGGAATTGACTCGTTCTAACATGTCTTCAGCGACCTTAACGCGATTGAGTTTTTGCAGAAAATTCAGGTCTTTCGGCACTAGTCGAGCGGCAACGCGTTTCATGCCCAAACAATCGTTTAAAATGGTACGAACTGATTCGTGAGACACAGAAATTTCGGTGGCTATCTCTCTCAGACTTAAACGACGATTTCCAGCCACCATTTCCTTTACTTTAGCGATGTGAAGGTCAGTTGAAGCCGTTGATGGCCGACCAGAGCGAGGCAAATCTTCCACCACATCTCGACCGCTTTTAAATGCACTGTACCACTCATACGCACGTGTTTTTGATAATATTGACTCACCGTAAGCCTTATGTAACATTTTCAGCGCTTCGGCACACGAAATTCCATTTGGAATGCAAAATTTCAGACAGATTCTTTGTTCGATATTTTTATCCATTGTAAAAATCGCAAAACACACTTGAGATGAAATGACAAAATGGCGCACTGTAAACAACCTAAATGACAAGTGACGCTCAAACTCCGCGCGAGTAGAGAAGACAGTTGTGCCAACTTAGCGACAAAAAGAATTTCAACAATCCCTTTCAGCGCGCTTTTTAAATGATCGATTCCCGGTACTTTTTTTGACAGAATGTATGTGTGAACGATTTCGAGGATCTCCTCTGTTCTATTTTCCTCGACAGTTTTGAATGGTGTGCGTGTTATTTTTTCTCTAACGCACACCTCGCATTTTGGTAAGTTTTCTTCCTGTTTAAAATCCAGACCGTAAACGATGTTTTCCTTTAGCATTTTCTTTAAGTCTGCCTCGTTTAAATGCCCCAAGGCACAATGCCATAATTCTAATTTATTCATTGGTTCATTCCTCTCTGTCACTTCAGTTAATGTTTGCGCCACGCAACCAATTTCCACATCTTCTACAACGTAATATAAATTTCCTACCCTTTTGGCTGTTAGTAAAATTTTTCCATCTTTATTCGTTACAATTGCCTCGTTCTGTCTAAATAGAGCTTCATACCCTTGGTCAGTAATTTTTCCGACTGACATTAAGTTAGTTCTTAAATCTGGTACATAGTAAACGTTATTTAAACTGATTTTTCGATTAATATTATATTCTTTGGTTATTAAGTTTACTTTTCCTACTCCTAAGATTGTAGTGGTATCGTTATTAGCTAAGTTCAATGATTTCTCTATTTTTGTAATTTCATTAAAGAGTATCTTATCTGAGGCCATATGCGAGGAACTTTAACTATCAAGGCACCAACGTGGTGCATGTTTATTATGCAGTTCTTCATGATAGAATGCCACTGCTTCTACAAGGTCTGCTCGATCATCTGAGCTTTTATTTTCATTTTCTTCCTCAGCCTTTCCAGCTGACTGAGATTGGTTGCTTATACGTGACAGGGGGAATCTAGAACGACAAAAGCGTGCAACATGACCATTTCGATTACATCTATAACAAGTTATGTTTGATTTTGACACACCTGATTTGTTTACATTTTGATTTGGTTGATCGCCTGCAACTCTATCGTTTCCAAACCTCATTGTACCTTTGTTATTTTTATAGTTATTTTTTAATTGATTGTGTCTTGGTGCTTTTGCATACATAACGTTTTGTTCGCTTAGCTCTTCGCTAGCGAAGGACTTTCTTGACTCGTAATCCTCTAAGATTTTAATTTTCATCACGTCGGGCTTTGGGATATCATCTCTAGAAGTCATAGCTCGTTGGAACATCTCAAAAGATGACAGTAAGCTGCATAACATAAGTACTGACAGTAGTTCTTCATTGATTTCTATTCCAATTTCACCAAGTTTGTCAACGTTATTCATAAATTCGTCCAGATGACACTTTACATCATCATCTTCTTTCATTTTGTGTGATACAATATTTTTCATCAACAGGGCTTTACGAGCAGGTCCGCTTGATTGATAGACACTTCTCAGTTTTAACCATGCTTCATTTGAAGTTACGCACTTCTTAATGTGTTTCTTTTCTGAATCTGATACTGATAGAATAATTCCACTTAGCGCTTTTTCATCTTTGTTGATCATTCTTTGTTTTCATTCTGTTCTTTTGACTTGATCAGTGCTGGGTTGCTTTATATTGCCCTTAACATAACCCCACAAATCACATTTGATAAGGAGTGCCTTCATATCCATCTACCATGTGTCAAAATTCTCTTTGTTTAACTTTGTGATCGTTGTAGACGTCTTTGACATTTTATTGTTAACGGTTTTCCCGTTTCTCACTGACGATAAAAACTACTCAAACGGCACGTGGTCACAGTCTCAATCAATCTCAATTTTAGAGTGAAATCTTTTAGTAATAGACTTTATGACCTGGGCCCATAACCTGTTATAATATAGGTTAATTACTGAAGACCACAAAGATATTGCACATAACTGTAGTATTTATTACAAAGAAAGTGATGCAAGTCGATTACATGGTCGCTCTTCGCGAACACCTCAAAAACGTGCGTCTTGCTTCAACCGAGATAGATCAGCTTGATCGTGATCAATAGTTTGGTCGATAAGGAGGGTTACCTTTGTCTTTACAACAATTTTATATTATTGTTATTTTGTGTATAATCAATCGTTTCATGATCGTTAGATGTCTGAGACGTAAGGCAACATGGTACCTGGTATTTGCCATCAGAATTTCTCGAACAGCACAATCAGAAACGCAGGTTCGGGCGCACGAAAAATACGAAATTTTGTCACTTTTCGTAAGCAAAAATAACACTGATGCCTTATTGTATGATAATTTCAAGAGCAAGGCTTGTTAAAGTGTCCTTTTACCATCACTTACATGTAGTTTGAACTTTCCATTTATCTTCTAAAGCACATATAATACATAAACAAGCGATCGTCCGCAACTAGCGCGAAAAATTTCACGAATAATGCACTGCTGGAACAAAATGCTCTCTCACTCTATCGCACTAATTTCAATTCACTAATTATTTTACCAAAACATAAACTAGAAGATCAAGGCTATTTGTTAGCCTATGTTCCATCCAAATTGCGTCAGACAATTTCGAGTTACAGATGAATGAAAAAGTATCACCGAATAATCTGTATCACCAATTTACCCGAGTTTACCCTACTGTTATGCGCACAATGTAGAGAAAAATTGATTTATTTCCAAAAAGATGTCTGCTTGCATTTAAAACGAATACGTATTCGCATAGTGCAAATCTACCTTTGAAATAGACTTGATCATAGGAGAGTGACTATTTAAACCATTTAAATATTTAATCAAATATTCTTTTTAATTGCAACCAAGAAATAGATATAACTTTTCACAGTTGCGTGATCCACCTTTTACATTATTACGAAGATCATACAGTTTCAAGATAAAATTATGTTTAGGAAATAATGGAATCCACAATTTCTATTCCTTTTTAGAGTAAAAAATAATCAAGTTATTAGTCCACATTATATAATGATTCATAAAAGTTTAGTACGTATAATTTAATTTTTAATTCAATAGGAAGAGTTTTTGTTAGATTCATTCATTAATGATAAATTGATATGCAAGTTTTGGTTATTTGTAACAATATCTAGGTTAGTGAATTTAGTATAACAGTCGGAACGAAAGATTTTACTTTCGACGAGTTGGAGAGTTGTAGGAAATATTATAATTTCCAAAATCTGTGACAATTGTTCTAGTGAATTTTAAATGGAAGGAATGTTATCTGAATTTACCATGGAGAATTTATTAGCTACGATCTAGTTAATGCTTCTGAGCGAAAATGATTAAGTTTTTATTCGCTTATTTATGGTGTCTATATATACAAGCCGGAATAGTAATGACTGCTTGTGTAATTTCCATAAATTTTCCTGTCATTGCGACACTAAATCGAAATGGATATACATACGAGTAATGCTTCATTTACGTTAACGTATCGTCGTCGATACACAATGCCTATTTACATAAAATGCTTTGAACACAGAAGAATTCTCATATTCATAAACAATAACGTGACAATGAAGAAGCTTAATTTTGCAGCGTCTCTCCAAAAAGTTAATGAATCCTCAACAAAGGTATTTAGTTGAAAAGTATATCAAATTTCTTTTTATAACAACCAGGAAAAAGGGAAAAATGAATTTTGAAATATCGAATTATGAATGTATGAATAATACAAACTATTATGTACCTATTACATTTTATATGAAAAAACTGCAATTTGCTTCATTTGTTCATTACACAGTTATTTTATAAGATAAATATTGAACAATAATAATTTGAAAACTTTTTACTTTTAGCACTCACTAATATCATATATTTCATTATATATGCAGTTTCTTGACTTTTCTAAAATAAATGGTTGATATGATATTTGAAAGGTGGAGTTTCTTCTACCTGAAATATTCTCGTATCCATTCTATATTTTCCGTATTTTTTACTCTCATTCCAGCGAAAAAGGTCTTCGTGGCTCCCGAAAGGTTAATAATTCCTTCGACTATAATTCCAACAATGTTTTTCACTTAACTGTGAGATAACTGAGTGCATACATAAACTTTTCAATTATTTTTCTGTATAAATTTATTTAAGCTATAGCACTCTTTGAAAATAAATAAAAATGAAAACGAGAAGAAAGTCACATTGTTCAAATAGCTCACAAAATTTACCCCCTAAAATTTTTTTCAATTCGTATCGCCTGGAATGTGTTTGTAAATTATCAAAAAAGAAATCTTCTAATTTTCCACTTAGCTGTAACACTATAAGCTTTTTAAACACAGAATGTCCAAACTTAGGACATCCACCTAATTGATTACAAGTTAACACGAAAATTAATATTTATTAAAATTAATAATCTGTTAAATGTTAATTAGACACACAAGTTTTCCAAATTTTAATATTATCACACAATTCTATCAAGAAAATTGGCTAACCATCCGTACGCAGCAAATAAGGGTATTATTAAAAAGGATAGAAAAATGTAGCTGTAATACAAAATTTTGCGGGGCTCATCTGTTGAAATAGTGAAGCGAAGAATTTCGTCTTCCGGTAAGTTAACTAGTGAGCAAAAAGCGATAGACGCGACTGCAAGAAATGTACCCATGAATCTTTCACCGTCTGGTTCTTGTCTCGTTTCGCGTTTAATAAGAAGAACATCAGAAAACAGGTTATAAATTTGTTTTCCTTAGATACAGTAGAATGTTTTCTCCTTTTGGCCCCCGGTATATAACCGCATCTTTGGCATTGTTTCTTTGCTGTTGCTCAAAGTTTTCAAATACTTTTTCAAAGAATCAGATTGATGTGCACGGTTTAATTGATATTAATAAATACGGTGAGAAGCTTGAAAGAAATGATTAACCCAGCTAATCGAGTGAAAGCTTTATTTAAGACAATTTAATTAGAGTGATCAGGTTTTGTGGGCGTCTAAAGAAGTTCTTTTAACCTGCATCCTTTTGTTAGTAGCGAAATGTATTGGAGATTCTGCAAGAGTCTCGATAAACCGAGTTTCGTTTAATTTAACCCTCGGCCAACGGTACCGGGGCTCTTTGGACCCAAGCGTAGCGTTACCTTCGTAACGAAAACTTCAGAAATTGGAAAAATTATTTCTCTTCTGCTCTAAGAAAAAGATAGGTACGTGTTGTAATCGCTTAAAATGCGTATAGTAGGATAGTCAATACGGGTCCAAAGTAGAGCAGTAAATATTTCAATATTCGAACTATTTGAATAATTCGAATAATTCGAATAAATTGGTTAATTCGAATAATTTAAAATATGAATAATTTCTTCGAATAATTAGAAGTACTCGAATATTCAAACATTATTCGAATAATTAGGAGTATTCGAATATTCGAATGTTATTCGAATAATTAGGAGTATTCGAATATTCGAACATTATTCGAATAATTAGGCGTGATGAAATTTTGGATTGTAGGTATCGAATAGGAATCTGAACAAGAAATAGTTTTTCACACTTTATCGTGAAATTCTTTTCATATTGGCATTATTGGCCTTTACAATTATTTGTTTTTCAAATGTTAAATTTGAAATTAAAGTTAACGTTAACGTTGTTCTTTTCGTATATAGATTCTTGTGCTTCAAAGAGTTTCCTCACGTTTCGAGTTCTCAATATTTAAATAGTTCATTAGCGGAAAGAAAAATATTTGTGTCTGATATTTTTCAAACCTCCACAAATTTACATCAGTTTGGACTAAAAAAGAAACTTCGTTTTCAGAGATGCTTCCTTATCAGTACCTTCTCATATATTAAAATCAGCAATGAATACCTTCATTTCTGCATTAGGCCTAGTAATTAATTGGACAGATATTAAAAATATGGCACACAATTTATAAAATACAGTTGTTAACAGGATTGATTATTTTAATGTTGAAGTCTACTTATTATCCTATTCTTTGAAACCATGCACTGCCATGTGGAGACAAAGAACCTTACGGCTACGATCACACTTACGGTGAAATTGAATTTGCTACCGCAAGGAGCTATAGTAGTTAGTTAGAGCTCTTACTGCGAACACATTATGATTGAATGGTGTGAGACTTAAATCGCTGCTTAAGGAGCCTGTTTTAGCTCATAACCAGGAGCACTAGTTTACATCTGGTAGGACTTTAGTCGCTGCCTAGGGAGCTGGATAGAGTTTATTACCCGAAGCTCTCCTTAGAATCTGCTAGATTCAAATCCCTGCTTCTGGAGCTGCTTTTAGCTCTATCTCAGAGCGTAACTTTGAATCTGCCTAGCTTGTGACCTTTTCATATACCGCAATTTCAAATAGCGCCGGCTTTCGCGTGCGCACGTGTTCCTTCCGGCATTTGTATAGGTGCATGTCGCGGAATTTATTTTGTGCTCTATAATTATATATAACCGTTTCAACATTTTAATGGAACATGTATTATATTGAGTTAATTTTTAAAAGAGTAGGTATAATTTAAAGAGTCCCGCGAGGCTTAATAAATAAAGTTACCATTTTCTAAATTTTTAAAATTTTTTTTCAAATAAATTTGAAGATGATACCAGAGGAGAAATTTATTTTTTAACAGCATATTTGCCTCCTTGAACAGTGCAACTTGTTTCTATAATATTTTCTTCTAACTCCAACCCTGACGTAAATATTTAGGTGTTTTGCTTTTCGTCACTCATTCTGTATATGTAGTTCTAAGTAAAGGCATATTTGTGGTAGAAATTATCTTTGTTTATATGACATTTCTTCTATAATAATTTTCGACTTAGACTTAATGGTACAATTTTCAATTAAGGGGTCATCCCCAGTAGCATTTATTGTTGGCATTTTAATGGCCACCTAATTCCCGATTGGGAATAGAGTGGGTCAACCAGAAATGCTATTAAGGGGGAACACCACTGTGAAAGTTGAAAAAATTTCGATTTTTTTTCTTCACTTTCTTAATGTTTAACTCTTCAAAAATACTCTCTGAAAATTTCAAGTTGATATTCGAAGAATTGACGAAGATACAGTGCATTTTGTGAGACGCGTCACGATGCCGTTCCGAGCGCGCTATGTTAGCGGCAAATAGCGCGCCGACATTTTTCTTACCCACTGTTCCCCCACATTGTTAAAAGTTATAAATTTTGGGTTTTTCCCGTTTTTACGCACGGTACGCTGTTCGTTCGAGAATCGAAGAAATGCAACCGTTGATCGGGCATTCGAGTGACAGTGAACGTCACGAACGGAAGTGTGATTTTTCCCGTGCAAACTTTAAACGCGATTTTCTCGAAACGACATTTTTCTAACTGATCGAATCAGTAGCTCTGTCAATTTTTATCCGATCGACTTGAAATTTTGATAGGATCTTTAAAACAAGAGTATCTTCAGTTGTACGTACCGATTTTTTGATCGAAAACATATTTTTTTAAATACGCTCGAAAAACTATCCATTTTTTTGCGGATTTTCGAAACTTTTTCTTCCCAAGCGCACCATTTTTACAAAAATAATTTTTTTTAAAAATCGGTACGTACAACGGAAACAACACTCATACCGATTATATTAAAAAAAAAAATTGATTTCAGAGTTGCCGTTCCAAAGATATCGTTTCGATAAGCGACCTATGTTTTCTTGTGAGGGATGTAGGAGATTAACTGTATATGGAAATCTATGCATGTTTTTCTATTACTTTTTTTTTATAGTCTCTTAAGACATTGTACTAAAGATAGGTAATAACAATTTTATAATAAAACTGTAAGTTGTCCCTTAAAAAAATCTTAAAAATGGGCTCATTTTTCAGGCCGTCACAGTGGTGTTCCCCCTTAAGGATTCTACTTTGAACCGCCGAAAAGTTAACTATATTTAAAGATATTTTTCTAAGTAAATGCAACATATAATGAAATAAACCTTTTTGGTATTTATTAAGCTACTCTTATATTATACCAAAAAAATTAAAAAGAATTTTTGCAATAGGTTTAATTGTTCTTTTACAGTGTCAATATGGCACCTACGAAAAGTGGTATGTTCACGGCATCGCTGATTTCCCGACTCAGGCTTATCCGAAACAAATTTCCACAAGATTCTTAATCTGTATGAGTTTCGTTATAGCCCCTAGCTCAATTAACAATTTTTGTTGAAAAGTAAGAAAATGCCGCCGGTTTGAAAAAAGTTTGACAAAACACCCAAACGGATGTATTCTCGGGTGTTCTCTAAGAAAAATCTCGGTTATTTCTCGACAAAAATTGTTAATTGAGCTACGGGCTATAGTGACACTCATACAGATTAAGAATCTTTTCAATTTTTTTGTTTCGGATAAGCCTGAGTCGGGAAATCAACTACACCATGAGCATACCTCTTTTTTAGGTGCCATGTTGACACTGTAAAATAACAATTAAAACAAATTGCAAAAATTCTATTTATATTTCTTGTATAATATAAGAGTAGCTTAATAAATACCAAAAAGATTTATTTCATTATATGTGGTATTTATTCAGAAAAAGTCTTTAAAAATAGCTTCATTTTTCGGCCAATCAAAGTAGAATGCCCTCTTAAGGAATCCAGGAAAGATTTCCTTAATTTTAGTTGAAAATTTTGTATAATAAATGTGTTCAAACCACTTTTAAATCATAAAAGCAAAAATACGTGGTTTTCATATGAATAGAATTTTTAAAACCAATGCAAATATACATTGAGGATCACGGAAGTGTATTTGATCTAACACGGCCAACGGTACAGTGCGTGTGAACGGACACATGCGAGTATTTCTCGTGTGTGGATCCTTTTCGAGTGGATCCTCACAATATGTAACATTTTTCTAAAGCCATATGTAATTGAACTCTCGTTATTCAAATACTATTTACTTTTTAACAGTACCTTAAATGTGAGAATTTATTGAAATACTGAAATATGAAGTAGTATAGTTCAGTATGTGAAAAATTAATAGTATTTTTTAAAATAAATTAACACACTGCCATGTGTACTAAATTGATAAGAATTGAGTATTTCCTCTACGTATCTATATCTACTATACCATTATATAATAATGTTCGTGCCATATATGCATGTATGTTTGAAAGCACAAAACTCAAAAACTACTAAACCGATTTGGACGAATTATATATCAGAACAATCTTTGTTTTAATGGGACTACTATAGACTATAGAATAGTTCCAAAATCCACGTGCAGGGGCGCTACACTTACTTTTAAAATTAAATGTTAAATGAAATGAGAAGGGAAAGATTTTTGGTATGTAATTTTTTAGTTGCTACATAAAAATACAATTGAAGTGAAAGTCACTATTAAGCACACGTGCATATGCAAGGTTGCCGAATAAGGTGTTGGTTATTACTTAGTTCTGTGTTTTTTTAGTTCTGCTTGGCATCAAGCTTCCACGAAGATAGAGTAGGTTATTTGAATGATCATTTCGCAGATAAAACGTTAACTAAGAAAAATGAAATGGGAGCATAGAGGCAAGGTGAATTATGATTCCATTTACGTTCTCATATTTATCACGTGTTTTTACAACTTTCTCGTTACATGTCGGATAAATGACTACGCTTTCCTAATTTCTCGCGATGTATAAATGCTATTCTGCAGCAATTTTACATTTCAGACGAGTTGCAACATTGCTCACCTCCTACCATTACTTCATTTTTAATATCAAACGTGAAAAACACTTTGGAAAATACATGTGACTCCATCAATTATATCCGGGAGGTGTCGGGGGATGTAGAAAATGATATAGTATAAATTGAAAGCATTAAACGTTTAAATTTATTGAGGGTTGGACTTTAACCTAAAGTAATTGGTTACCATCGCTTCCATAGGTTTCTGAAAAAAAATTTCGAGGGCACATATCGCAGAAAAAAATTCGCAAGCAAAAAGCAAAAGTAATTCCATCTAAAATTACTGAAGTAGTATGAAGTATTAATTGTTGCCACGAAACAGGAGATACTTCAGAAGCTACAAAATAATGAGAGTGCTAAAAAATTAGGAAGGATATCGCCATTGGGAGTACGTATGTTAGTTCGTCCATATTGTTTTTCATATTTGGTATTCAAAGTTAGTTGTATCAGAAATAACATTAACTCCTCAACAGGTTAATATTAGAAATATATTATTAGGACCAACAGTAACAGTAATTGAAGTTATTCGATCATCATTAGTAAGAGGTAAGCAAGGTTAACAAATACGGTCTAAGACAAAAGCAAAGATGAGTTAAAATATAGTTGAAATAAAGAAAAATCGTCATGAGAAAATTACGAATTAAAGGGTCATTCTACTTTGATTGGCCGAAAAATTAAGCTATTTGTAAAGATTTTTTTCTCAGTAAATACAACATATAATGAAATAAATATTTCTGGTATTTATTAAGCTACTCTTATATTATACAAAAAAAAAATGAAAAGAATTTTTGCAATTTGTTTTAATTGTTTTTGTAGAGTGTCAATAGGGCACCTAAAAAAAGAGGTTGGTTCGCGGCTTAGGTGATTTGCCGGCTCAGGCTTATCCGAAACAAAAAATTTCAAAAGATTCTAAATCTGTATGAGTGTCGATATAGCCCCTAGCTCAATTAATAATTTTTGTCAAGAAGTAATCGAGAATTTTCTCATGGAACACCTGAGAATACATCCTTTTGTGTATTTTGTCAAACTTTTTTTCAAACCGGCGTCATTTTCTTACTTTTCAACAAAAATTGTTAATTGAGCTAGGGGCTATAGCGAAACTCATACAGATTAAAAATCTTTTGGAATTTTTTGTTTCGGATAAGTCTGAGCCGGGAAATCACCTACGCCGTGAATATACCACTTTTTGTAGGTGCCATATTGACACTGTAAAAAACAATTAAAACAAATCGCAAAAATTCTTTTTATTATTTTTTGTTTAATATAAGAGTAGCTTAATAAATACCAAACATATTTATTTCATTATATGTTGCAATTACTCAGCAAAATATCGTTAAAAATAGCTTAATTTTTTGGCGGTTCAAAGAAGAATGACCCCTTAATAGTAAAGTGAGCCTTCCTAGTGATTCGGATAGTGGAAGTTCTACTATACAATATGTACATATATAATAAAAGATCTTGCTTTACTTGGATTTAGACCTTCTATCTAAAACATAATTGAAGTTACACTAGTGCATCTACCTAATATTATAAACACAGAATTGTGCATTAGGCTAAAGCCCTTTATACGGCCTCTGCAGTTCAACAAGCATGCCTATATCGACGCACCTGAGATGCTCCGTGATCATGTGTTAACATTTGGATGGCGGAGAGTATCTGTGTTACTGGAATATCGTATTTCCTCAGGTCAGGTTTAAAGACTCGACCGTTGGCTCTGCCAATATTAGTATTATTCACTATTGTTGACAAACCTTTGTGATATGCATTATTTACAACAAAACGTTGATATTTGTTAAACTCATCCCAAATATGAAGAATATCAACATAGGTATTTGATTTTCTAAGTGCTTGGATAAAAGTTTCGTTTTTATTAGGACGGGAATAGAAAACTGAAGACAATTAATATACAATTTTTTGGTGGGATTTGATTTCAGTGTTATAATATTTACGATTAAATAGTGTACTAATAAATTGTAAATGAGTAGGCACGTTAAATGTTATTTATATTTGAAATCTATAAAAATATTAATCTGTAAAAAAGGAATAAGTAATACTGAAACACTTTTGCCACCAGCTATGGCATTGTTCTCGTCCATCTCTGTCCAAGAACATTTATTTATCAATCTCTTGTAAATAAATAAGCACTTTTGACGAGCTCCGCCTAGAATGCTGGAAGAAGTAAACTAACAATTCAGGGAATATTTCTCTTGATTGATACCCCACATTTAACACACACTGCTTTATCCTAGCATCATTTTCTTCCTCAGACAGAGTATCCTTGCCAATGCTCGGAGGTGAATACAACATTCATACAGCTATACAAATGTAGGGTCTTACGTGTATATTTCAGGGTATCTCGTAACCGCAACAGTCCAAAGCCATTATCGTTACGCCTACACGCGCAAGTTTCGCAGTTACGACCTGGTAGATAGACACTTGCAGATTCTCTCCATTATTTTTCACGTGCACCCACTATGTGTCTACATTTGGACGAAGTGAAATGTGCGCAGAAACAGATGGGAACGAAGCGTGTCCGTGCCTTCGAATACACATTACCTCCTAGAAGCTAGGAACACCTGAACCTACATTCAGACGATCTTTTCAATTTGGATGGTTAAAACCAAGTTAATCAAAAAAGCACCAATGTGTTTGAGACGTTGATCAGTTCTTCGAGTAACGAGTGTTTGACTTTGCAGTGTTTGTAAGGAAAAACTATTATGGGAATCAAGTTGGGAGCAGTAAAAGTAACCCCCTCCCCCATAAACATGACTCATGTATGAAAGATGCTAATTCCCTTTAATTCACGAAAAAAATTAAAAAAGTTCACATGCAAAGATTGTGAAATCAACTTTGCTAATTCCAATTGTATTCTCGTTCTCCGCTCGAACACTCATTCCTCTGTCACTTTTTATATTTTTCATTCCTTTATTGGTCACAAATCAATTCAGTGCTCAGATTTTCAGCTTCAGTTTTAAGGAATTAGCGGACCGTTGTGTTTTTATGATCTTCCATCGTAAAATGATATTCATACGACGTTTTTAACAGAAGATGTCCCTCTTGTAAAAGTTTTTGTGTCAACTACAGCTCTCTCGCCCGCTAAATACTTAAAACCGAAGCTGAAAATCTGAACAGTGAATTGATTTGTGGCCAATAAAGGAATGAAAAATATAAAAAGTGACAAAGGAATGAGTGTTCGAGCGGAGAACGAAAATACAATTGGAATTAGAAAAGTTGATTTCACAATCTTTGCACGTGAACTTTTTTAATTTTTTTTCGTGAATTAAAGGGAATTAGCTTCTTTCATACATAAGTCATGTTTATGGGGGAGGGGGGGGGGGGTATAAATTAAACGAGTTTAAATTAGGTGGACAAAAAGTGTATATATATATATTATTTATTATAACTTCAATGTTTATAAATATAAATGTTTCTTTTTACAAAATACGACTGCCATGGCCACGGCCATGGCTCTGGGCCTTTACTAAATCTCGAAGCGTGCTCGCCTGAGAGCGGAGACTGGCGGCTTGAGCCCGCACCGCCTGGTAGAGCTGTTCGAGTACTCGAATATTTGAGTAGCTCGCAATTCGAGTCGAGCCGGGACTCGGTTTCCGAGCCGAGCCGAGTACTCGAATGAAGCGAGCGGCTGAAAACAATCGGGTGGCTCGAACGATCCACATGTTTCATTCGTCAATCGCTACCTTCACTATGCAATCTACTCGCTTTTTAATCGAGCCGCTCGCTTTTTAATCGAGCTGCTCGCTTTAATCGAGCCGCTCGGTTCTTTCGAGCGCTCGGCTCGGATCGGTTATTCGAACCGAGTATATCCCGGCTCGCTTGTTCCGAGTCCTCGAACAGCTCTACCGCCTGGAGAGTGGCCCTGTTCTTGACGGCACGCACCCTCCAGCCGCTCCGCTTGTGCCGCTTGGTCGTATATCCTTCTGTAATAAGTAAACGTCAACAATTCGTTAAATATAATTTATAAATTTTTGGCACGCGCAAGATAAAAATGTTCGCCTCCCCTGATATAGGCTAAACCGAACAATTTTTATATTGTTAAAACATAAAAAGGTATTTCATTAAAGTATTAAGAAATAATACCATGTGCCGTGGCCAGGTCCTGGACAACCTGATGCGGGGGACAAGGTGGTGGTGGTGGCGGGGGTGACGACGTAATTGCGGCTCTCAGCGGCTGCTAAACAGGCTGGGCTCCCCTGATATCAGCTAAAGTGAACAATTTTTACATTGTGTAAAGATAAAAAGTATTAATTAAAAGTATTAAGAATTAATACCATTTGCCATAGGCTGCTGTGGTGATGGTGGCGGCGCTGAGGTTATAGGTTCCTTGATTGCTGCCAATAGTAAGTCATCATTGGAGTCTGGAAAAATAAATTTGAATAAATGTATATATAAAAAAATTTTATTATTTAATTACCTCAAAAATTGAAAAAATGCCTAGATAGGACAGTTTATAATAATATTAATAAAATTAATTTAGTATGTTTATTGGTGTATTAAAATAAATATAGGTATTGTTAAGTGGAAACTAATAAAATTAATGACTAGCGTGGGAACTATTGTGGATTTTAAAGTATTACGAATGTCTTTCACAAAAGATTGAAAAGTATCAAGGGATATGTGTTTTCAGCGTACTTTCTGCAAAAATGTGACTTGCTCTACATTGCAAGCAATCCGCCATAATTTTTCTTATTTCTTAATGTCTTTTGACAAATGTTGTCGATTTACCTTAAATGACAAATTCCAGAAACTTGCGCATAAGAAGATGCTTCTCTGTCGAACCTTCTCCGGACAAGTTCCAAGTCTGTACGTCTCCTTCGTTCCTATCTACATAAAAAGTCTATTATAAAATTTGGGTTCTATAAGCTGTACATAAAAAGTCTATTAAAACATTTTAGCGACTTACCTTGTTAATTGAGACAATAATTCAGTGTCCCATATGGTGGAAAAACTCGTAACATTTCAAACATTTTGACAGGTTTCCGTATTTGACACTTGGTGGGTTATGATTGTTTGACATTAGCTAGGTTACATTTACTAGCGACCTGAACGCAGCGGCTATTAGTCAAAACCATTTCTGATTGGATAAATTCTGCTGGTGATCCTCTAGGTAGTGATCGGCAGAACACCATTAGTGACCGAAACCGGAAGTAGCGAGAGCAAGTAAACAAGTAGAAAAAGAAAGAGATACTGCTCGCTCTTAATTGGTACGTGTCTAGCCCCACCACCGTTTATTGGCGTAATTTTTCCTATTGGGCGAAGCAATAACATCTACCAATTGGATTCCACAACATTGAGCGAAAAGTGGGAACAGCAGCAAACTTCATTTAATACTGTCATTTTTGAACGTGCGAACTGTTGCTACGCGTGCAGATTTTGTAAGGTGACATCTACTGGCATCAAGTGGCGAAGTAAAACGAGAATAGCGACATTTACTGGCGTCAAGTGTAGAAGTAAAACGTGACGTCACGAAACGTCTGACTGAAAAAAATATTATTTTGAAAATTATTAATTTAGATTAATTCTTTTATCTTTTAGAAAACCAGCTTGATACATTAAGTAAAACGACAAGTGGGTTCGAAAAAAAATAATTATTCGTTTAATCATGTTAAAACACCGGGACTATGTCACAAGATAAGATAATAAGGCCAAAATAGCTGCGGGGACCTGTCAATTTCGCTATCATTCGTGTATAGAGACATGGTCGCTCAGTGTGCCTATGGGTAGAGGGGGAAGGGGAATTAGCTTCTAGACGCGACCGCGTCTGTTGATATATGGTTTGTGACGTTCTCATAGAATAAAAATGAAAATAACCCAAAGTGTTTTTTTAAATTAATTTATTGCCATTGATCAAAATAGGAGAATGAATCTGACAATTTTATTAACAAACTCTTTTTTGATAGCAATTCAATTTAAGCTGGGTAGCTAAATGGAGGCAATTATTTTTGTTGGTTTTGTAGGTGGAAGAATATGTTTGAGGAAAAATTTGTAGTTCCACGACATCTCAAACGAATGACTTTTTAGTAGAAAAAACATGCAATAATGGTTTTTAATTTTTTTCTTCGCCTTACTTTTACCTGTTGAAATGTTTTAGTCTCATTTCGACTAACGCAGTCACCCGGGGGATTTTTAGAAAATGTATAGAAAATAAGAATGTACGTAAAAAATTTTTATTAATAATTAGTAGTGCGCGGCAAGACGCTGTTTTTTCGATCGACGATCGACGTTGCCACGCGTTGCCACGTTCCGAAAAGTGGCCGGGCGACGCGTCAAGGCCGTCGACCATTTCGCCGAAGCGAAGCGCGGCGACCAAAGCGAACTGTTCGTCGGCGCTGTTCTGTCATATGGGCGATGCATGGTCGTTGCTGTTCTATCATATGAGCGATGCGTGGCTGCCGCGCTTCGCTTCGCTTCCGTTCGGCCTAGTGGGCGACGACCGTCACTCGTCGCAGAAGTAGTCGCGAGTCGCCAGCGCGAGCATTAACACTAATCACTTATACATATTCTTTACTTACTGTTATTTAATAAACCTATTGTGATTATTAACATTGCTTACATACGTTATTCGTGCAGATGTATATATAAAATTAGTCGCCGGGGTGTCTGCGACAGCCTAAATGAGTTCTAAAATTCGTCAGCCGAACTAGGGTTAAAAAAAATTAAGGGATTACCATTATCATTTTAAATTGTCTTAACCTCGGTAAAATATTTAAACATAGTGGTTATAGATAAAAGATTATTGCAGCGGGTTTTGACTGACACTCAATCGAATCGGCTGCCCCTACGCTTTAAAGTGAGCTTAAGATTGTAATCTTGCAGTCATCGCTCGCTGCAATAGGTACAGCGAAATATAGCAAAAATGGAGTTTGTACAATTTTTAAGTATATTTTCGGAAATACATGATACACCGAAATGTTAACCAAATCGAAAAAGTAAAAAATGCGCCTTAAAGGGGAGAGACTGATCTTTCTACTGCTTTTTAGTTAAACGTCCTATGATAATTCCTTCGTTTTCTAAAAGCGGTTAAAGCCAAAAGACGACTTTTGCTTCAAAGTTGTATAACATGGCCCAAAAAATCGCACAACAACCACAGAATACTGGTTTTACGCAGAAAAGTAGTCGTTTTCAACTGGTATCAATCTACCCTGTATACAAAATTTCGTTCGCCCCATGTGACATTACAAAGTTGAACAAATTTTTTTAAAATTGTCAAGGGGCTATTTATACCACTATAACTTTGCCGAGAAGCATTAAAGCTAAGATCTTAGAAAAACAGGTGAAAGTAGAGATTCACAACTTTCAAACGATATTTTAAACATATCAATAGGACCATTTTTACTGGAGTTATGACCATTTGAACTTGCCCCCATTTTTGTTTTCGTAGAGACGATCCCTTAATTTTTTTTTGGGAGTGTATGTTATTGTTATGCATTATATTCTTGCAGCTGATAAAATTTGTGATGTGTTACATATTGACCTTCAGACGATATCTGCAAATAGTGTAGAAATGTTAAAGAAGAAAAACACTTTGTCTTAAATGTACCTAACATGTAAATAGTAATAATTCTTGTACCTCTATTTTATTTAAGTTTCAAATATGTAATACTTAAAGAACCAACTACATCCCCTAAATGATTATTAGACGTTATTAAATAAACGACTCGCAGTTTTCCAACTTCAAATATATAATAATTGTCATCAAGAAGGCTCCATCAGATCCAGGATTTTTGGATCTGCATACACTTCACGAAGAACCATTTCCATGGTTGGTCAGGTATGCAGCATAGGATCACATAAAAGGATCCCAATTAAGAAAAAGCCTGCTTGGTAATCCTCTAATCTCTAATCTGTTACAGTCGACCATGTACGCGTTCGTCCGTTGGTTTTGAAGATGAGGTTCTGGTACTTCAGTTGCTATTGAGCAGGAGAAGCAACATTCTAGAAACCCTGATTAAAGTATAGCTTTCTTTGGCCCTTGCACGAATATGTAATTCTTCAGAAGTGTACGATACAAGTGAAGTATTGTACATAGTACTTTTCATCATTTACAAGACACCTCTATGAGCAAGGATAATGTACAATACGTGATTATGTAGTAAATCCCCTTTTCATTTTACTCTGCTTAATTCTCTGGTGATGTAACAAAGGATTTTTACTATGCAATATACATACATTTTTTTTAAGTCCTTTATTAAATGTTCCTAATTGTTACTTACAATTAATTACATTTGTTTTAAAGGCATTATTAAACATAACATGACGATTTCTATACTTTTATAGGCAATTTTCTGGAGTAGATTATTAGTGTTGTAGCTGATGTGTGTGGATGGTGTACCTATTAGTGGTTTGGTATGAGTAAATCTGAAGGGTGTTTCCTCTTGATTCGCCTCAGGAGATCTGAGTAACAGATTTTTGCTATAGGGTTTGTATCAGGGACTCCTACTGGTACGTAAAATACCGGTATTATACCGGTATTTTTCGGTTGTATCTTCGTCTGGAACTTAATACCGGTATAATGCTCATACCGCTATTTCGCCAATACAGCTATACCGAAACCGATATCATACCGAAACAGATAAATACCGAAACCGATATTGTACCGAAATAAATAAATACCGAAACTGATATTGTACCGAAAAAAATAAATACCGAAACCGATATCGTACCGAAAACCGAAATAAATACCGGTATTTATTTCGGTATTCTTTTCAGTAAGGCCGCGTCCAGATCTGAACCGAACGCCACTTGAGACTCCGTAATGCCCCGTTCCTACGTGTGGAACGTATATTTCTAGCGATCTTGGCCAGTTTCGACAGAGTCTAGTGGCTCGCGACAGCTAATGATTGAAGAACAGAGAGTGTTTAGAGTAGTGCAGACGAAAGGTTTGCCTGCCATATGACACCGAGGAAGGGACCTCGGGACCCTCGACCAAAGGAAAGTCAGGCTCGTCGCGATGTTCGGACTCTTCCCAGCCGATTTCGGTAAAGTTCCGAACCATCAACGGAATGGCTCACCCACATGGGGTAAACAACTGTAGTGGTGCATCCCTGTCCCCCACACCACCATGACTTGTTGTCATCCTGGCCATTGGGGGTGTCAAGTAGTTTGAAAAAGCACCACTACAGTTGTTTACCCCCTGACTTTCCTTTGGTCGAGGGTCCCGACTCGGGACTCCCGAGGTCCCATCCTCGGTGTCATATGGCAGGCAAACCTTTCGTCTGCACTACTCTAAACACTCTCTGTCCTTCAATCTTTAGCTGTCGCGAGCCACGAGACTCTGTCGAAACTGGCCAAGATCGCTAGAAATACGGGGTGATTGGCTCGAAACGCCTGATCCGCCTGGCAACCGTGACGAGGTCAACCAAACCCCCCGTGGTGTCTCTCCGTAGGCTTTCGACCCTCGGACGGGTTGGATGTACCTATTAGGAAGTGAGAAATCTTCGAATTCCTCATTTCTCATCAGATCTGTGCAAAAGTGACGCCAATGAATTCCTGACGTTCCGTCGATTAAAATCATACCAAATATCATGCAAATCGGACTACTTTGACACAAGTTATTTGTATTCCTTATGTAAAAGTAGTCTGATTTACACGACATTTGGCATCATTTCCATCGGAAAACCACAAGGAATCCATCGGCGACACTTCCATATCCACACGATGAAGAATAAAGAATTATTTTATTTCTGAAGCAGAAACAGGGTAATTTGCCCACGTCACCCCGTGGGCAGGGACAACACCCCGCAGTGCCCATCGAATTTTATGGCTTTTTTCGGAAAAATGTATGAATCCTGGGTCGAACGTAGCGAATTGAGGTCGTCGCCTCGCAGTCAAGGGGTGACATATCCATTACAGCGTATTAAGAAATTATTTTCTTCGTCGTATCGAAAGGGAAGTGACGCCAATGGATTCCGGGCGTTCTCCCGATTAAAATCATACCAAATGTCATGAAAATCGGACTACTTTGACACAAGCAATACAAATCATAAAAGGAGTAGGCATTTTTTACCACACTCTCTTATTTTAGTGAGCAGGGACAGGGTTAAATGAATACAAAACTGTTGTAATTATTCATAAAGCCATAAAATCGGGTGAATCGAAAGCCATAAAAATCGGGTGAGGCACTGCGAAGGTCTATGGTTTATGCTCTACTCTCTCTGTTAACTTTTCGTGCACTGTTTACGTTGACAAGGGCCAGGTCCCGCGTTATTCCTCGGAAATTACCATGACCAATCGCATGCGGTTCAAACTGTGGGTAGTAGTGGGAGCTGCGCAGATCGGTCGCAAATCGGTAGGTGCGTCGGTATGCTCCACTATGGAATGCAGTATAATTAAATACTCGTACATTATTTGTTTGAACATTCAATTAACTTTCTTCTGACTAATTTCGTTAGTTGATCACTAATAAGTGTCTCTGACATAATCTCGCAAATGTTTTAAATCGGAACAGGTCTAAAAGCAAACGCTGTTAAATATTAAAACAAAGTTAATATTTCAAAACTTCAATATTGTAGATTGCACTATTTGTGGCCAACATCATATATTTGTTATACACAGATTCAAAACACAGTTTTCCAAAACTCAAAATCATTTTGTTCGAACCAGTTAAGAAAACTAGAAAAATTATTACGAAATTACTTATTTGCTCTTGGCACAAAATAAGCTTACTATTTCAAAGTTCCATTTAAAATATAAATACAAGATAATTCCAGTAGTTCATTATTTCTACAGTATTCCCATAATGTAACCACATTATTTCAATCAATTTTTACCCAAGTCTGGTACCTACTAATGCCATCATTCTTAATAAAATACAGTATATACCTAACTACTACTGTTCATATTTCGCTATTACGTCCAAACAACGTCACATGATTCACAGTTTATTGATAATAATGAAGCCATCCAAGTAAAGTAAAATCTTGAATGCCTTGGGTAAGGGTGCATTCATGAACTCGTGTTGGGATGACTACATTTCTTAGACACGCTTAGTGGGACGCGTTGATAAACTTTGGCCTCCTGGGAGCACTTCATGCATGCCATTTTAAAGAAGTTACATGCCTTTGAAGTTTAACAGAGAGACAGAGAGGTAGGGTAGAGTAGTAGGGCGAACGAAAGCTCGGATTCCATCACCGCAGGATGAACAGAGCCCTGGTATTAATCTCAGCTCCCAGCGTAGGGGAAGGCGAAACTGAACGCCTCGATGCTTTCGATGGCCTCGTTAGACGGTGGATTGACTTCCCCAAACTAGCTGTCGAACTTTCTACGAGATACAGACTTTTGAGCTAATTCCCTGATCCTATGGTTACTACTTCCGGGGGAATGAAGTATCTTGCATTTCTTCAGCGGGTACCGATTAAAGTTGGGGACTTTGAATACTGCGGTTGTTCTGTATCGTTAGTAGCCAGCCGAAGATAATGATACGTTCATTCGAGAACTCAAACACTAAACTTCATCTTTTCTCTAAATCTTTTACTTTCAGATAAGGAAGGGATCTCGGTTACTCGAAACTTATTACTTTTCGAAACTGTTCTCGCTATTAGACCGGTCTTGTAGAAGTAGCAAGTCATTCTTCATTGGTGGAGATTTAATTGTCAGGGTGAAGGATTCTGTTCGAAATTCTTAGACATGTATTAAACTTATTTAATAGCACGATGCATTGATAAAATCTGATATCATTACGTTACTGCAGATTTTCCAAGAACACCAAATCTTCATTATAAGATATAAAATGAAGGCATATAATGAATCGTGGTGTATTTTACGGAAGTATTATTGTAAATTGTTATTTATAAGAGGTATTTAGTCGTAAATATTAGTAGTATAGATTTTAGAATACTTCTATTTCGTGAGCATTAATTACTGTAGCTGAACCTTCGACCACTGTATTATGTTTAATATGTGACAACCTGAAACTGTCCTGTCGCAAAATTTATTTATCATTGTCCTACTGTTAATATGAAATAATCGAGGGGAGATTTGGAAATTAATTCTTATTTTCTTTGTTCCCTACACATTTTCACTAATAAGAGGAAGACAAGGTGTGATAGACATCGATTTTGCTGAGCCTTGGCACGATGGATCTATGCCGAAAATAAGTAAATAGGTGTGCGAGCGTTTAAGCTAATTCAAAATTAGTTTCTGGGTTTAATACAGAATATTTTGGTGGTAGATTTGCATTAATCTTTATAGCCGAATAGGACTTCATAATAGAGATAGGTATTTATATGTAAATTAGTAAACATTTCATGGCCGGGGGGTTTAGTGGGTAAAAATTCCATACTATACTGACGCCCCCGGGGGATTCCCCTCTAGAGGCGTCGGGGTGTCTTTTGAAGAATTCTCCACGTTAAAAAAAATATATAAATATAATTAACATTTTATTTTAACGTGGGGAAGTCTTCAAAAGACACCCCGACGGCTCCAGCGGGGAATCCCCTGGGGGCGCCAGGGTTGTATCGGATTTTTACCCACTAAAACCCCACCGCCACCATGAAATGTTTAATAATTGGCATGCAAATATCTCTATTATTAAGACCTATTGGTTTAAAGGGTCGGACACCTATTTACTTATTTTCGACAAAGATCCAATGTGCCAAGTCTCGCCAAATCGATATCTACCACACTCTGTCCTCCCCCTGCGAGTCTTATACATTTTTTATGAGAAACTGTTATAAATAAAATAGAAGAAGAAACACTTCATTCATCTCCAATTCCGCTTTTTAACCCCCTATTCCTCCGATTAACATTCGTTTTCATTCTTTTCAGTATTACTTTATTCTCCTACATTATATATTTGTTTCTCTCCTTATAATTTCGATGGTTTATTTAATTTGGACATCTCAAGTTTACCATCTGCAATCATCGTTTTTATTTTCATTTGCAACGAGATCGCCAATGTATGTGTAACATACATACGTGGCTCTACCGAGATTTAATTGAATTTTTTTACTTCGTGTATGTGGTCTTCATGAAATACAGTGCTCTGGACGTAGTAATTTCCTAAATCATGTTCGCGCAATATTGTAGAAATGTTCGTGAAGAAAACACCAGCCACTAATCGAAGTGCGTATGTGTTATGCGGTCACAATCACACCGAATGTATAATAATAATAATAATAATATGAGGATTAATCAGTTAAATGATGCAAGTGAACTTAATTATATTATTAGTTTAGTTTATTGTTAGTTAGATTATTAGCTTATGTTAGTTATATTAATAAAAATTTCAAAGTTTTCAAAAATTTCAAAAATTTCAAGTCACAAATAGAGGTACCTATACTTGTACGTGGAATGAAGATGTACCTCGAATAATACTAAGTAATTTTATGTTAATTCAAGATCAATTATTATCCATTTTAAAATAATTGTGCTTATTGTTGTGAAGTTAAGGCAAAAATAATTCGATAATGTAACGACGGTGTAACTTCTTGGGCAGACGTTTTATTCCAGAGTATAATAAGTTCCATTTATATCTTTGGTCAACATTGACTTTGATAATGGAATAAAATTTCTCCAGATGTCACAGTGAACAATTACCACCACCTAATCCATGAATAACGTAATGAATAATTATACTTATTAAAGCTTAGAATATTCGTTCTATATAGGTGAGTAAAATAACCCTTATATTGTTAAATGAACCTACAAGTTCTAAGTTCATACTTCCTATGTAGGTAATTATTGTTCTACCGACACTCGCGTGAAAAAACTCGATTTTTCTTTCGGGGTTGTAAGGCCCGATTCACCTACGAACGCGTGATGTCGGACGATCGTATCACCCGCCAAACTAATATTAGGTGACTGTTTTCGTGCTTGTGGTCCGAATGTTGACCCGATCAGAAATTCCTACTTCGTTTGTAGCAGGACGAACGTATTCTGTCTTGTCTACCTTTTGCGATGTCAAAGACATCGTAGACAAGACACCGGAATTTGGGAGGCGTCAAAATGCCTGATTGGCCCCGCTTTTCTTGAAGAGGAGGAACGTTCCCTCACCGATTTCGGTGGAAGAGGAAGAATCTTCCCTCTACGATTTCGGTGGTGGAGGAGGAACCCTCCCCCTCTTGGTGACGTAGCGCAGGAAAAACCAGACATCTGGCTACCAAACCTTCGCCAAGTTCACCGGTCGAAGAATCTCGCCCAGGGTCGCGGTTTACGACTGTATTGTCCCGCGAGTCAGCAGTGAGTCGAGGTTACCGTATGCCCCGCTGACAAAGCAATTAACGGATTTTCTCAGAGCGAGGACGGTCGAGGTGTCCGAAAAAAATGGCACGATGTCGATTGCCGCCTATTAGACATCTGGCAGGAAAATGTTCCCTAAACGCTTCGAAAGTAAGCAATTGCTTGGTAATAATGAACTGTTGAATTTCCGCCTCGCTCTGAGCCCCTTTTCGTTCCGGTAAGACGGAACATGCTCCCCCCGTTGAGAGACTCCGTCGATCAATTACATATACCATAACTGAATGAAAATATGATACACTTAAAGCTACGATACTGATTAAACTAGAGTCTTTAATTATGTGACGAGTTGTCCAGCCTCGTTAGCGACTGGAAGTGGCGCCAGTTGCTTCACGTTGCGACTGTAAACACCGCGGAATGTCCGCACGGTGACAGTCCGTATGATGTCGTCTTTCCCGGGATGAACCTTCTCGATACGGCCAAGATGCCACTGTAGCGGTGGAAGCTGGTCATCCCTCATGATCACGATGGTGCCCTCCTTGATCGTATGAGAACCCTTGGTCCATTTATGACGCACGTTCAGATGGTGAATATACTCTTTATGCCATCTGGACCAGAAGTCCTGTTTGACCTTCTGGATGTGCTGCCAATTTGACAACCGGTTTGTCGCTGTTGCCTTGAAATCGGTCTCCGGTAGACTCGTTATAGAATTACCAATTAAGAAGTGACCAGGGGTTAAGGCTATAGGATCATTGGAATCACAGGAAAGGGGTGTTAAAGGACGAGAGTTTAAAATAGCTTCGACCTCAATAACGAATGTATTGAACTGTTCGAACGTAAACAGTTCTTCTCCAACAACGCGTTTTACGTGGTGCTTGAACGATTTCACCGCAGCCTCCCAAAGTCCGCCAAAGTGAGGCGATAGGGCTGGTATGAAGTGCCACGATATTCCCTTGTCCGCGAGGAAATGTTGTACCCTTTCATCCTTCAGGAGGTCTTCATGAATTTCTCGCAATTCATTATTTGCGCCGATGAAATTCGAACCGTTGTCCGAATACATATTACGGCACATCCCTCGACGTGCAACTAGCCGGTTTAACGCCGCGATGAATGCTACGGTCGTCATGTCGCTGACGACCTCAAGATGGACGGCTTTTGTTGCGAGGCATATAAAAACTGCAACGTAAACCTTTATCCGGGTGCGGTTACGGAAGCGTCGTTCCTTAATATAGAACGGACCGCAGTAGTCCACGCCGCAGTTGTAAAACGGTCGAGTTTCGGTGACTCGAGCGGCAGGTAGATTGCCCATGACGTAGTCGGTGATAGGTGGATTAACGCGGAAGCATCTAACACATTGCCGGACAATTTTTCGCGTCGTGTTTTTACCGTCGATCGGCCAGTACGTTTGACGAACGGCGTACAGAGTAGAGTTAATACCTGCATGGTGATGTTGTAAATGAGCTTCGCGAATAATGAGCTCAGTAATATGGTGACCTTTCGGTAGGAGAATCGGATGTTTCTGTTCATACGGCAAAGTGGAGTTTTGTAATCGCCCTCCGACCCGTAATATTCCCTTATCATCGACGAAGGGGTGTAACGGCAAGAGCTTACTCTTCGGATGTAGTCCTGCTCTGGTCTTGAGATCGTGGAGGTCTTGTGTGAATGCAGACGATTGCACAAGTTGTACCATACGATCGTTCGCTGCGTGTAATTCTTCTGCGGTCAGAAGTCCCTTGAACTGATGAGGTAGCCTGAACCGTAGACAATACGCGATGATTCGTTGGAGGCGAGACAAACTTGAATAACGATCCAAGATCTCGTCACTATTGATCGCGGCGGCTATGAAACAGGTGAGAGGTTTGATTTCCGGAACCTCTTCAACGATTTCAAACTTTGACTTTGGCCAAGCCGATTCGATGCTTGAGAGCCATTGCGGTCCGTGCCGCCAGTTGGAATCGCGAAGAAATTGTACCGGTGGTTGTCCTCTCGAAAGTAAATCTGCCGGATTGTCGCAAGATCAACGTGACACCATGCGGTGATGTCAGTTTTTGCTTGAATTTCGGACACTCTATTCGCGACGAATGTTTTCAGAGTGCACGGCTCTTTCTGCAACCAGTTCAGCACAATGGTAGAGTCGGTCCAAAAGATAGCGCTGTCGATTTTGCGTTTGATGGCCTCTCGAACAGTGGCATATAACGAAGCCAGGAGAAATGCACCGCACAGTTCTAAACGGGCGAGACTTATCGTTTTAAGCGGCGCGACACGAGATTTCGCGCACAATAGATTTGCGTTTATTTTACCGCATTTGTCGATCGAGCGTATATACAAACATGCTCCATATGCCCGTTCACTCGCGTCACAGAACCCATGAAGTTCGATCCTCCGAGTTGCGCGCTGAGTAACGTTTCGACCGAAGGATACATTATGGAGATGTTTGATATCATTTGCGAATGTTATCCACTCGGTGTGGAGACTGGCTGGCAATGATTCGTCCCAGTCCAGTTTAAGATGCCAAAGGCGCTGTATCAAGATTTTCGCGACGATGGTAACAGGAGCGAGTAACCCTAACGGATCGAAAATTCTCGCGATGGTTGAAAGAATCGTCCGTTTCGGGACCTTCGTGGCACCGTGTGGGTCAACGGTGTACGTAACCGTATCATTTCGCGCGTTCCATGATACCCCGAGCGTCTTCACTGTTGAATCGCCAAAGAATTTCGGATGGATCTGTTGTTCTGTCAACCCATCGAGAAGTCCATGCTCGTTGGAGACCCATTGTCTAATGTTGAGTCCTCCTCGCTGAAGCAGGCCGATGACCTCGTCGCGTAGATCCTTGGCTTCCGCGTATGTGTCGGCCCCGGTTAAGAGGTCGTCGACGTACATGTCCCGCTTCAAAATGGATGCTGCCTTTGGGAATGAGTCCTCTTCATCGTCTGCGAGCTGATGGACACATCTTATGGCGAGATACGGTGCTGAAGACAGTCCGAATGTGACTGTGTTCAATTCGAATGTCGCGATTTCGTTCTGTTCGTCTCTCCACAAGATGCGCTGATAGCGACGAACCTCTGGCCGAATGAGGAATTGGCGATACATTTTTTCGATGTCCCCAGTCAACACGTATGCATACATGCGAAACCGCAGGAGCAAAGAAAAAATGTCATCCTGGATGGTCGGACCGGTCATTAGCGCGTCGTTTAATGATACGCCGCTGCTCGATTTCGCAGAGCCGTCGAATACCACTCGAACCTTTGTAGTCGTGCTCGAGGGTTTTATAACCGCATGATGCGGCAAGTAGAAACCGTCTGAATCACGTGTTTCCATCTTGCTCATGTGACCAAGCGAGATATATTCTAGTATAACGGACGAATATTCTCTTTGTAACGATTGGTCACGATGAAGCCTACGTTCTAACGAGAGAAACCGATTGTACGCTCGCGAACGAGAATCTCCGATGGATTGCTTCTTGTGATTAAACGGTAGCGCGACGAGATAGCGTCCTGTTTCGTCCCGTTGGACGTGGGCGGTGAAGTGATCTTCACAGATGCGTTCCTCGGATGACAGGTATCGCTGCTGTAGTCCTTCTTCGATGTCCCAAAATTTCGAAAGATCGAAATTGACGCTGGTTGCAAACGTCTTGCGTTGTATGCGCGACGATGTTGACAACACGCTCGCCCCGATGATCCATCCTAGCTGCGATTTTTGCAGGATGAGATCAGGCCCGTTACGAGGGGAAAGATCGATTTGCCCAACGCTAAAGCTCGCGAGCGAAGGGCCGGTGCCTATCAGCATATCGACGGATGCTGGGCGGTGGAAATTCGGGTCCGCTAATTTCAAGTTTGCCGGAATCTTGAATCTGGTGCGATCGATTTGAGTGTCTGGCAACGGTCGTGAAATTCGTGGTATTACAAAGAATGTTAGATGCCGTTGAAAATCTGATAGTCGTGACATTATGGTGGTCGAAACGAGTTTGTTCGTCACGGTGTTCAGTGCATTTAACGCTTCGATGCGCACGGAAGTCCTTTTACACCGAAGATGTAATTTCGATGCGAATTCTTCGGTGACGTAATTCGCGTCGGAGCATGTGTCGACTAACGTTCGACACTCGATCGGTCTATGCTCGTGATCTATCGCGTGAACGATCGCGGTAGGCATGATCCCGTCGGTATCTGTATTAGCAACGAAGGTGGTTTCTCGGCGGTTACGTTTCCGATGGTTGCGTTTTCGCGATTTTGTACGCAACGATTTCAGTCACGATTCATTTTGCGCTTCTGAATGAAGCCTGGTGTTGTGTGCCTTGTTGCACACGCGACATTTTCCTGCCTGACACTCGTCGGTTTTGTGATTCGAGCATAAACAATTCATACAAAGTTGTGCCGTACGCGCGGCTTCGATGCGTTTTTCGATTGACAATTCGAGAAACTTTGTACATTGATACGCCCCGTGATTTTCCGCGTTACAAATCTTGCACTTGCGATATCGTTTCGTGGCGAATGTTTGTCGCGGCTTCTGCGAAGGTGAACTTCTGTGAACGAGTCGTTTTCGCGCGATAGGTGTTTGAAGTATCGTTTCGGCGTTGCATCCCTGAACGTGACCCATTTTTCGATGCGACCGTCAAACTTCTGTAAGTCGAGCGTTGGAAGTTTGACTGAAAGTGGAAACGATGATGCGGCTGACGGCGCTGACAAATCTCGTGATACGATTTCGATGTTCGGTTGCGGATTAAGATTCACGGACTCTACAGAAAGATTGATTAAGACTTCTGCTGTCGCCAATGTTTCGTCATATTGTTCCGTTACGTCCTCACGCTCGGCTTCCGCTTGATCGAAGTTATCAATGAGGGCCAGTTCGTCTTGAATCCCGTTGAAGGTTTCGAATTGATTACGAAGCCGTTGGATGCGTTCGCGAAGCTTGACACGCTCTTTGTTAGAATCCTCATACGAATCGAGATACTTATTGAAGTGAGAGATTTGCAATTTAAACGTTCGCCGTTGTAGCTTTAAACTGGTTATACGCGTTTTGTTCGCTTCTTCTGCCATTTTAGTCGAAGTGGAATAGATACGATAAGAATTTAAAGGAAGGAAAGATCACGTGTTCTTAACTGAATGGTAATTCCTCAATAACGAGCTCACCGTAAACGAAGTCCTTAAGCTGGTGCAGTCGTCTCTGGACCGGATGACGCCGTTGACGAATGCGTTGTCCACCTCAAGGCTGGCTGCTCAGCTTCCACGGTGATTGACGCCTTTTCGTCCGAAATGAATTCTACTGCCCGTGGTAGAATTGTGGAATACACTTGAAGGAAGTTAAACGTCTTTGCACACTGCACTTCCACGGTCGTGATATCCGGCTCGAAGGACCAAAATATGTTCTACCGACACTCGCGTGAAAAAACTCGATTTTTCTTTCTACCTTTTGCGATGTCAAAGGTAGACAAGACACCGGAATTTGGGAGGCGCCAAAATGCCTGATTGGCCCCGCTTTTCTTGAAGAGGAGGAACCTTCCCTCCACGATTTCGGTGGAAGAGGAAGAATCTTCCCTCTACGATTTCGGTGGTGGAGGAGGAACCCTCTCCCTCTTGGTGACGTTGTTACGAAGTAGAGAAGGCACTCGTGCTTTCTCAGTAACTTGAGAGTTGATTGTGAATAGACTTTTATTTACAAGAAAGAAAACCGTGCTTAAGGTAACGAACGCGTGACAATGGTTATAGATCGGTTGTCCGTGCTGGAGTGACTGGCGTCGGGTGAAGGTCCAAGGGTTTTATACCCTTTGAGAGCACGACGCTTTCCTCTGTTTGTTGGCGGGAAAACCTGACGGGAAACTCTGGCGGGAAACTCTGGCGGGGAGGATTTGGCGGGAAGATCCTCTTTGGAGATCTAGCGCTAAGATCTATTGCGAAGGTCCGGAGAGATCTGGCGCTACGATCTATCGGGAAAGGTGTAGCGAGTGGACCTGACGAGAAGTTATGGTGGTCCTATTGTCACAGGTAGGGGTGACCCTTGTCTATCGGCGCCAGCCTGGCGCATAGCGTAACACCTCCCCCCTTGGATTGAAGTTCGTCCTCGAACTTCGAAGTATTGGTGATCCTCAATTCAAGTCGCATGATGGGGCACGCTTCGCTCGTCTTGCCTTTACTTTTTCCTTATGTGTAATTTGAGGGATGGTTGTCGTTGTAGCTGTTGTGTAGGTACGTGGACGTACCTGTGATTCCGTCGAAAAGACAACATATCGCAATACAGGTACATCTCGCGATAACGCTTCGCACTGAGATATTACATCACGATTGCCCCGGTCATTGTGTGTGTTATACCAATTTACATAGTGATATGACTTACATAAACAGAACGCCAGCTTGTGTTTTTTAAATTTATATATTACGTACATCAATACACAGCCAGACAATATCATTAGACCGAATTTTATCGTGACCCATCGTGACTCTGATGTAGATAAGACTCGAACTTGATTTTCCATCGATTCTGCTTCCGAGCGAAAGTTATCTAGGCTCCTCATTTTCTTATGTAAGGTATCGGAATCAAATGAAATCTCCTTGATTTCAGGAATAAAGGTAATCGTGAGATTGCCTGGTAACGTATGATTTATTGGCGAGGAACCTCGGTCCAGTGACGCGCGAGAGGTTATTTCATCATTTGCTCCACGTAGTATTGCTACCGTTGATGTCATCGTACAGCCGAACTTGAGTTTTAATACAAATACTCCCGTTTTAGAGATGGTGTCGTGGAACCCATTTTTACAAGATACCTGCATATAATCGTTGAAGAGTACGATCCCTATCCAAGCATTAGTCTCCGTTAATTGATGGCAAATTGAGCGAGAACTCTTGGCTAAAACCATTGGGCAATGTTTTGACGGATCGTCATATAAATTTTTCGTTCCTATCGATTGCAAATGTATCAAGTAACGCGGAGCGTACCGTTTACAAATTAGCTTATCCTCTAGTTTCTTGCATGAGCCAAGTTCGCGATTAGAAATAGACATGTAAGGATGCGTAGTATAATCCATCGCGACATGTGTAATTGACGATTGAATATATTTTTCTTTATCATCATCCATGCTTTTACTATAAGATTTCCCTATCGAATGGTTAGCGACACTTTGCAAAACACTTACACGGTTTTCCGGACTAACTGAATTTTCTGAGCCGATTACGATTTCCGTCGTTCGATTTGCCCTGAGGTATTCCTTTAAGCTCGCATGCATCCGTTCCAAACTCCCGTTGGACTGTGGAGTCAGGTTGTCTTGGGTCGTAAGGGTGTAAGAATGGTCTTGTTCGGTGGTTTCGAGTGGTCCCACAATGTCCAAGGCTATCTTATGTTTAAACTCGGTCGCAGTGTCCGTGATCTGCATAGGTGCCCTTTCCCTCTGTCTATGGATCTTCTCTCTTTGACACTCTGCACAGCTCGCTATGTATTCGTGCACTTCCTGGTGTATTCCGGGCCAGTAGTAACGTTTGCTGAGATCTTTCAGTATCTTGGTTATTGCCTGGGGTCCAAACTCCGAAGATTCATGGAATCGTTGTAAAATCTGTCGTCGTTCTTCCCCGTTTTCGGGTTGCTTCAGTAGCTCCGCTCCTAATTCCACGGTAATTGCGGAGTCGTTGAAGATGCCCCTCAAGATCGTCTTCAGCTCCTTTTTATCCCCTGCGTACAAGTTCTCGAACTTGGCCAGGTTCATATAAATGCGGTTGATACCTTCGGATATCAAGTCTTGCAACACCTCGGTTAGGAAAGTTCGACATGTTGCTTTGTCGAATTTTTCATACGTGGCTACCACCAGTAAAAGGTTATCTTCCTCGAGCATCTTGCTTAGTTGATTCCTGTTACTTATTTCAAATTGGAGGGGAAGCGCATCCTCGGAGACCTCCTTTACAAATACGAAATTCTTTCCCCAGCCTGGTGGTTGTACCTCGGTAAAGCACACTGGGTTACGGCTCAAAGCGTCGGCCACAAGATTCTGCTTTTCCTTTATTTCGCGAACAATTTTACTGTGGTCTACGATTTGAGTTTTACACTTTTCTACACTATCTTCCGACTTCACTTTCCATTGAACATTATTACAGTTTAGCATAGAATCGATTACTATCTCAGGTTTTTGCAAGGTATTTTCGTATTTTTTTGCACAAACAAAAAGTGACCCAATGTCCGAAATATTATCTTCTGAATTAGACAATGGTATTCCTTTCAACCTTGGGTTATTATCACAGTATAGGACTGCCAAGTCAGAATCTGCGGGAGGATCGTTACGTTTCTTGTACATATTCGATATACTAGTGTCATTTGCACCAAACACCCTGTAATTACAGGTTAAAAACTCTGGTTGAAATCCTTTGCAGCGAAACTTCTAAGTGTAGCATGCAGAAAAAGGCGGATGAGAGACGCTGACCAACGAGACGTTTCGCGAACACGCTTGTAGGCCGCCCGAGGGGAAAGGCGTGCGGGCGCGGAAGCTTATGGACTCCGGCAGGAGAGTTCGGCGATAATACCTGGACGCCTGCTGGAGGAACTAGAGTCTGTTCCTGGACGCTCGACCGGTATGGAGAGTACGGCGATAATACCTGGACGCCTATCGGTCGAGAGAGTCCAGAGCATGACATTAGAAAAGAGAGGAGAGTACGGAAGAATATGCCTGGACGCCCGTTCGATATGGAGAGTTCGGCGACAATACCTAGACGCCAATCGAACGGGAGAGTACAGAGGGAACTCCTGGACGCCTCGTTAGAATAGAGAGGAGAGTACGGGAGAATATTCCTGGACGCCCGTTCGGTATGGAGAGTACAGCGATAATGCCTGGACGCCAACCGAACGGGAGAGTACAGAAGGAACTCCTGGACGCCTCGTTAGAATAGAGAGGAGAGTACGGGAGAATATTCCTGGACGCCCGTTCGGTATGGAGAGTACAGCGATAATACCTGGAGGCCAACCGAACGGGAGAGTACAGAGTAACTCCTGGACGCCTCAGTAGAGTAGAATCGTTAGAGTACCAAGTCCCTTTCTTAAATATCCTATCGTTGAGAGAGGAGAGTGCGGGAGATTATTCCTGGGCGCCTGTTCGATATGGAGAGTTCGGCGACAATACCTGGACGCCAATCGAACAGGAGAGTACAGAGTAATTGCTGAACGCCTCATTAGATTAAACTCATGTGCCATATGCACCTCGCCCACTAGAAACAATCGAAATTGTATAAATTCAGCGAGACTCAATGTCTGATGTTATGAAATTTGTAGCCCCTTCCTTCCAACCAACCATGTATTCCTACCTAATCCGAATAAACCTTGTCTGTCCAGAAATTATCCATAATCTCCTTATCCTGCGAATCCAAAAGGTTACATAAGTAAATTAAACTAAGCACAACAATGGATGCAGAGACAATTGAATTGAGGTGGAACAGTGTGTAGATACAGTGTGTAGTGATATTGAAACAAGTAGCTAAATTAAATTCGTCGCGTTTGAATACGTCGAGTACCTTCAAAACATCCAACCTGCTGGAATAATTAAATCAGTATTGAAATATTCAAGCAACTCCAATCGAACCAACTGTCTAATAGTAAACTATTATATGACAGCTTAAGTTTCCAATCCTCTTAATTCGTTCGACTCCAGATATTTGCTTAGTCCGCTTGCTTTCTACGATTATTTAACAGCTGGGGTAAACTAGTTTGACTGCTCGCTTTCAATGCAATATTCGGGAATTTATTTAACAAATACTATAAGTTTATACTGTATGACGATTTGCCTGTATATTAAGATATATTTGTAGTGAAACTCGGATTTTTTTTTAACGTTTTTATTGCAAATTTACAGAGTTATAGTCGTCATAAAAAAAATATTTGTTCGGACGCAATCGTAGCGGCTGTCTCCGTCTTCAAAATTAAAAAAACCAAAGCTTATTTTCATCCTTCGAAGTGTGACTGTGACCGGTACCTCAATCATCCCAGAAAATTAAAAAATTAACGAAATAACGGCTCTTCAAACAAAAGCGATTGATATTTACAGAAATTTTTTGACTGGGTTGGCCTGAAAACATTCTTGCGCCTCTCTTACGAAATGTGGTTTTGAGAAAAATGCGTTTAAAGTTTTTACAGACAATTCTTGTAATTTTTGCACCTCCATAACTTTGGCAATTTTACGAATTTAGCTGCAGCACTCTGCAGATCCATTTTTGGGATCAAAAACTATAAGAAAATGCAAAAAAAAATAAGAAATCGAATTTTTTGCCTTGACTCCCGAAATAGCGGTGGTGTCAACTTATACTGGAAACCATATTTATACTGTCGCAAAATCGACAGGTTACCGTTTGTGGATTAAATGATAAGGGGAATATGTGAGAAAGGTGGTGTAACGCAAGCAGCGAGCCACCACATTTTTACTCACGTTGTGTAGCTACACCATTCATTTTGCTGTAGGTAGTATAACGCTGGAACCAAGGGCGTCCGTAGCATTTTAGGGGGGGGGGGGGGTAACTTTGAAAAACAGTCAAGTTGACAGGCGCCGATTGGTTGCTTGTTTGAACCCATTTTGTAGCGCCATTTTAATTAAAAATTTAAAATTAAAATATAAAAATAATCACTTTTTTAGTATAAAGTTAATAAAGATCTGCCCTTACCCCCTCCCCTCTTATGTCAAGCTTCTCAAGTTTATTCTCATCTCATATATGATTGATATCACATTAAAATTCGAACCTTTTCCTGAATTGCACCAAATATGTCTCTACGTCTGATTTTTATTTTGAAACAGCTCTCGCCAACCTATACTTACGGTAATGCGTAGGGTAAACTCGGGTAAATTGGTGATACTCTTTCATTCATCTGTAACTCGAAATTGTCTGACGCAATTTAGATGGAACAAAGGCTAACAGATAGCCTTGATCTTCTAGTTTATGTTTTGGTAAAATAATTAGTGAATTGAAGTTAGTGTGATAGAGTGAGAGAGCATTTTGTTCCAGCAGCGCATTATTCGTGAAATTTTTCGCGCTAGTTGCGGACGATCGCTTGTTTAAGGTCGTCGCCCACTAGGCCGAACGGAAGCGAAGCGAAGCGCGGCAGCCACGCATCGCTCATATGATAGAACAGCAGCGATCATGCATCGCCCATATGACAGAACAGCGCCGACGAACAGTTCGCTTTGGTCGCCGCGCTTCGCTTCGGCGAAATGGACGACGGCCTTTATGTATTATATGTGCTTTCGAAGATAAATGGAAAGTTCAAACTACATGTAAGTGATGGTAAAAGGACACTTTAACAAGTCTTACTCTTGAAACTATCATACAATAAGGCATCAGTGTTATTTTTGCTTACGAAAAGTGACTAAATTCTTATTTTTCGTGTTCCCGAACCTGCGTTTCTGATTGTGATGTTCGAGAAATTCTGAGGCAATTACCAGAAACTACGTTTGCTTACGTCTCACACATCTAACGATCATGAAACGATTGATTATACACAAAATATCAATACTATACAATAATATGAAATAATATAAAATAATATAAAATAATGTAAAATAATTTAAACTAATATAAAATAATTTAAACTAATGTAAACTAATGTAAAATGATATAAAATAAAATAAAAAATGTAGTTGATGGCCATATCACGGGCTAGCGAGAACTATCACCGAATTATCAGAGTACTATCACCGAATAACCAGAGCTATCACCGAATAACCAGAATATGTCATGACAACGTAATTGTGTATGTTTTCAATTAAATATAATTAGTAAATTTCTGTTATCCTATCATTTGTTTCTCTGATGTCTGGCCTATCATTATATCCTAGACTCACTTTCAGAATCTGTAAATATTAGCAGTTATTAGAGAAATTTTAAAACTATCACCAATTTACCCGAGTTTACCCTAATAGGACTTCAAGTAGCATTCTTGCAAATATTTTGAACAAGTCGAAAATACTCAGTTTTTGATGGGATATTGGAAAGTGTACGAGATAAACTGGGATTTCAGTGGATGTAAAATAGTGGCGTGGTTTAAGTACTTGCTACTAGGCAGGGACGAAATACCGGAAGTGACGAGATCGTCCCTGTGCTTTTTATTCAGCCTTTGCTCTACAGGTGACTCATGCTTATGGCGCGATATACAAATTGTCATTTATATTCCAACAGTTTTAAAAGTGCGGAACTCTCTTGAGACTGAAATAGGTTTGGATGTTTTGAAAGTATTGAAATTTTTTAGCTTTGAGATGCTGTTTTTGTTTTAGAATTAGGTAACATTAGAGAGAAATAAAAATAGTAAATATACGAAAGATTTATAAGGAAGGTAAAGATAAGACTTCCAAGACCTTCAAAGTTTAATAAAACACATACCTACAAGTGCAAGCTTTCAAGTGACTGTGAAACACAAGGCTCTCGCAAAATGTTTTGAATCCTCTGGAGTTTGGAGCTGTAACTCAAGACGAGTAAGATCGTATTAGATTACATAACTAACCAGAATCAATCGAAACAACCGTTACATATGTTGAAACGTAAGATTACTGATTCGATACGAGGTTCATCCGAAAGTTTGGCTCTGGCACTTGCTTCGAAATTCGGTGTACTGTTACGAATTGTCGTTTAATGCGGATCTGTCCCTTTCTAAGCGCCGTGTTTGTAAGGAGCAGGGACATATAACGTGGTATCAACTAACATTCATGAATCATGATAACGGAGACACAGTAGGGGAAGCCCCATGAGCTTCGGAGCTTATGTTGGAGAGCACTGACATAGCACGTAAATCGTGCGAATCGGAAATCGGACCTCGAATTTTGAAAATAATATTCCACACTCCAAAATTGTAAAGAATTGGTCAAGTTCTTTTGACATGGAAAATATGCATGTTTCAACTTATTTTATTACTTAATTCAATCATTAGGAGTATTCGAATAATCGAATGTTATTCGAATAATTAGGAGTCCTGCATCAGAATGTACGTTCTCAACAGCAAGGAATATTGTAACGGCAAAGGGAAGCTGTCTTGCACCAGAAAACGTTAATTTTTTTTTTCTCTCCGTCAAAACAGGTTTTTGTATGAATAATAAGAATAAAACCACTACTGTTACTATTAATGGACATTATGATTCAACATTTAAATACATTACGTCTCTAAATTTAAATAGAATTCACACCTTCTGTTCCAAAATTTATAACTTTACCAAAGATTAGTAAAGCTTCAACTTTGACATTTGAAAAACAAATAATTGTACAGGCCACTATGAAAAGAATAGCATAATAATGTGTGAAAAAATATTTCACGTTTAGATTCGTATTCGGTACAATCCGAGATTCGAACACTTTGAATTCTTCGAGTACTCTAAATTATTCGACGATTCGAATACACTGAATTATTCGAAGATGTGTATACTCTGAATTATTCAAATACTCGAATACTCCGTACTATTCGAATTTTCTAATTATTCTAATAAATTCGAAATTATTCGAAACACTTGAATAGTCGAACTATTCGAATATTTACAGCTCAATTCTGCACGTCTATAACAGGGGAACCTTAACATACCACAGTCGCGGACTACCTACTTTGCACATTACCTATATTCAATTATTACACCCACTGTCAGTGGTACTTCAAGGTTTATTATTTCTTCAAAGACTATTTCAAGTATATTTGAAACTTTTAGTCCTCATAGTCAGAGCAGTTCAATACAATCCTGGACGTTAACTGAAACAATAGATGCATAATACGTCACACTAAAGATCCTAAGACATAATGAAAATTATTCGTTTCCACGCTGAGAAGAAGAATAACAAAATAAATTAATATCGCTTTTAAAACAGGCACTCCAAGTTGTTTTCCCAATGCTTCGCAATACGCGTATGATAATTCTTCCTCCTTTTCGTATTTCCGAACTCCACATTCGTGGGAATATCGGAATATTCAGGCGGCCATGAAAGCACGCGTTTTATCGTACGGTATGAAAACAAAGAGAGCAAGCTATGGCACTCCGGAACAGTGAATGGAAACACGAGAATGCTCGAAACAGACCAACGAAAAAATAGGTCGAAGAAAAGGAGCGCATAAAACAAACGGAAAAATGAAGAGAAAGAGCAAAGGAGGTGGGCACGAGGGAAAATCAAGAACCGTCCAAAGGTGAGCAAGGCTAGCGCGCAGAGAGAAATGTGAGAATAAAGTTCAATGAGGAGGGAAGCGAGGAAAGAAAAATCGAGTGCCTGTGAGATTCGCTGTGAAGAGAGAAAAGGAGAAAAAAGGGCGAAACGTCCGTAAATGCGCCAAAAGTACGCCATGTACATATGTACGTGCAGCGAGCAAATCAAAAAGGCTGATCTTTGAAAACATCCTGCTTTACGCCCGTCCGCGATGCATCGGCACTAATACTCTGTGGATAAAGCTTAATTAACATGGAGATCGTAGCGAGCTGTCGAATTGGAAATTACTTTAGCAGGGCACGGCTAATCTTAATTAATCCCCGGAAAGCCTTAGCTTTCAAGGAAGCTACTTCATTTTATCAAGCGAGCCTCTATGATCCAAGACACTTTGGATTTATAGACGAACTTCCCCATTCAGACATTTCTCTTCTCTTATTCGTGGCCATGCAGATTCGAGAAACAAACAATGATTGCTCTTGTTAAGATAGTTTCATCATTGTTTCGAGTTGGTATCTTGACTCGTGGGTTCTGATTTTATCTGAAAAATAACGGATACCTACATGAAAAGTTATGGGACTGAGGTCCAAGGAAATAAAAACTTAGAATAATAAGGGAATTATTACTGAATTTAAATTAAGTAAAAAAAACGTTTTACAATCAAAACAAAGAGTATGTATATCTTCAATTGAATGATGTAGTGAATGTTATTTTTATTTATGCTTGATGTTGATAATTTAACGCGATAATGTAATGTGAAAGGGAAAGATTTCTAATTTTTTATTTTTGTGTATTATTTTTCTTGCATCCTCAACTGGAAATTAAGAAACGTTTATACTGGGTAAAGTTATAATCATAAAAAAATTCAAACCAACTTCAAAAATATCAAAATCGACTGAAAGTTTAAAAATAAGTTTTTTTCCTTATTTAATTTATGATTCTCAATTTTTTATGTCAGAACCTCATCATTTGCACTGTGCAAATCTGACGCCGACTTACAAAAATGAAGAGTCATAGATTAAAGAAGAAAAAAACTTATTTTTTACTTTTCAGTGCATTTTTATTTTTTGAAGACGGTTTTAATTTTTAATTTTTTAATTTTTAGTTATTTAAGTTATATAATTACATTTATTTAAAAAACAATGAGTAGCAAAAAAACTGCTCGTAAAAAAAGAACCGTTTGTTAGAAACGGAAGATTCCAAAACGACTTAATCAACAGACGCGGTCGCGTCTGGAAGCTAATTCCCCCTTCCCCTCTACCCATACGCAAACTGAGCGACCATGTCTCCGAGCCTTATTATCTTATTTTATGACATAGTGCCGGTGTTTTTACATGATTAAGCGAATCATTTTTTTTTTCGAACCCATATGTCGTTTTACTTCATGTATCAAGCTATTTGTCTAAAAGATATAAGATTTATTCTGAATTAATAGTTATAAAAATGATACTTTTAGGATTACGAGGTATGACGTCACGTTTTCCTCCTGCACTTGACGCCAGTAGGTGTCGCCTCGAAAGCATAATTTATATAAATGTCATTTGGCTGTCATTCAATTATAACCTGGTAGTTGTTAACATTTGTGAAATGTCACGATGGTAAAGAAGATTTCGCGCGATTATAAATTGGGTATTTATGGAACTCGTGATGCGACTAGCGGCTTTTTGTCTTTTTCATAAAACCGCGAGTGACTGATTACAAGACGTTTGGATTTGTGGTTATGGGTAATATTTTTATAGATTATTGCTGACAGGGTACAATTTTCACCCCCTCGGGGTTATTTGGTTTTTAAAATATCGTATTGTCATCAGAAGTATGCACGTCTTCAAAGTTTCAAGAGAATTGGATTGGTGGAATAGGATAAAATTAGAGTTTTCAGATATGTAGCAGACGTTCGAGAAACAAACAGAGGAATCCAAGCTGAAGAAATTCGTTTAAAAAACACGATTTATTTTCAAATTTAACGATACAAAAAAAGAATATACACATTTTCAGCGTTTGGGGACCTTTCGTTTGATTAATTTTGTCGTTGACAATACATTTCTATGCTGATGTACCATCATCATGTATCTTGCATGAATATGAACTGCTTTGAGGATGAAGACCGTTATCAAATAGAGCACTTAGTAATTGATAACAAATTATGAAAAAAGTGATGAAATCCCCCCCCCCCAAAAAAAACATGACTCATGTATGAAAGAAGCTAATTCCCTTTAATTCACTAAAAAAGTTCACCAGCAAAGATTGTGAAATCATCTTTGCTAATTCCAATTGTACCTTTAATTCACGAAAAACATTAAAAAAGTTCTCGGACTTCCGGTTCCGGACGCGTGGGAGAAAGGTTGTGTGTTTGGTGCTGCGAGGTGGGTGAAGGAAGAGTGAGTGAGGAAGTGAAGGAAGGGAGAGAGAGTGAGTGGTGAAGGTGGGGCAGAGGTGAGGAAGTGAGACAGATAAAGGGAGTGTAAAGGGAATAGGGCGCGTGAGGAAATAGAAGGGAGAAAAGGATAGATTTGGAGGTTAGGAGGGGAGATAGGCGTTGCGTGGCGGGAAGAGAAAGATAGGAGGTAGAGGGATCTGTCGGACGAAAAAGCAACTAGGAGCGGAAAAGGCGGGAGGTTTGAAAAGGAGTAGGAAGGAAATAGAAGAAAGGATAAAAGGATAAGAATAGGAGGTCAACGGTGGGTAGAGCAGGAGGAGGAGGACAAATGGAGGGGAATAAGGGAGAGGAAGGAAGGGTAGGGGGGAAAGGGAATGGGGATGGAATAGGGAAGGAAAGAGGAAAATTGGAAAAGGAGGAAAGAAAAAGGAAGGAGAGCGGGAGTAGTGTGAGTAGTGTGGGGAGTAATGCAGGGAATTTGGAAAGTTACTGGGGGAAAAAGAGGAAAGAGAGGGAGGAGGAGGAAGGGACGGGGGAGGAAGGGAAGATTACAGGATTCAAAAGAAGTGTGATGACGAGGCGGTCACCGGAGGACAGGAAAAAGAGGGGGGGGAGTAGGGAAAAAGATGAGATGGGAAAAATGATGGAGATGATGAGGGAACTCATGAAGGAGGTGAGGGAGGAGAAAGAGGAGATGTGGAAGGAGATGAGGGAGATGTTAGGGGAGATGAAGAAGGAAGGGGAAGAAAGAAGAAAGGTGATGAAGGAGTGGAGGGAGGAAAGGAGGAGGTGGGAGGAGGAGAGGAGGGAGGAGAAAAAGAGGAGGGAAGAGATGGAGGAGAAGTAGAGAGATTGGAAGAGAGGGATGAGAGGGTGGAAGAGATGATAAGGAAGGTAGAGAGATGGGAGGGGGAAAAGGGAGGGATAGGTAGCAGGGTGAAAGAGGGTGGAGGGGATGAGGAAGAGTGTATGTTGAGATTGAGGAGAATGGAATTAAGACAGGACAGAAAAGAGAGGGAGGAGAGAAGGAATAACGTAGTAGTAAGGGGGATGGGGGGGGGAGAAGAGGTAGAAAAAGAAGTGAAGAAGTTGTGGGCGAGGATGGGAATGGAGGATGAAGGAATAAAGGAGGTGAGAAGGGTAGGGAGAACGGGAAAAGAAGGGAGAGGACTGGTTTTGGTGAAGTTGGCGGGGAGGGAGGAGAAGAGAAAAGTGATGGAGGCGAGGAAAAAACTGAAGGGAAGGAGGGAAAGGATAGAGGACGACTTAACGGAGGAAGAAAGGAGGGCAAGGTGGAAGGTAGAAAGAGAGGCGGAGAAGGAAAGGGAAGGGGGGAAAAAAGTGCAAATTGGATATATGAAAATGTGGGTGAACGGGAAGATGAGAAGGTGGGACGAATTATGGGAAAGATGGGGGGATGAACAGGGAAACGAATGCTAAGGGAAAGGGGGGAGAAGGAGGGGAGGTTGGGAGGGGAAATAAAAGAGGGAAAAGGGAGGTATAAGGTCGCATTTTGGAATGTGGCGGGGATGAGAAATAAAGACGAGGAATTTTGGAAGGGTTTAGAGGAATGGGAGGTGATAGTGATGAGTGAAACATGGGTAGAGGAGAGGGAATGGGAGTATGTAAGGGGCAGATTGCCGAAAGATTATGTGTGGGAAAAACAGTGGGCAAGGAGGGAAAGCAAGAAAGGAAGAGCGATAGGGGGAATGATAATGGGGGTGAAAAAGGGAATCGAAATAGGGCAGGGGGAAGGAGGGGGAGGGGAAGGGGTAATGGTGAGGAAAGTGAAATTGGGGGGGGAATGGTGGAGAGTTATAGGGATATATGTGAACAAGGATTTGCAAAGGAAGTTAGAGGAACTGGGGGAGTGGATAGAGGAGAGAGAGGAGGGAGTGAGAATAGTAATTGGAGGTGACTTTAATGCGAGAACAGGGAGGGAAGGGGGAAGGATATGGGGGGAGGGAGAAGAGGAGGGGGGAGCAGGGGGGAGCAGGAGGTCGAAGGATGAGGTGGTAAATGGAGAGGGGAGGAGATTATGTAGATATCTGGGGGAGAGGGGGTGGGGAATTATGAATGGAAATGTAGAGGGGGATGAGGAAGGAGAATGGACATATACAGGAGGGAGGGGGAATTCGGTTATAGATTTTGTAGTGGGGAATGAGGAAACAAGGGAGAGGGTAGAAAGGATGGAGGTGGCGGAGAGAATTGATTCAGATCACCATCCGGTAGTAGTATGGCTGAGGGGGGAAATGGAGGAGAAGGGGGAGAGAAGGAAGAAAGGTGTGGGGAAGAGAGGGGGGAGAGGAAACTGGACGGCGGAGGGAAGGGAGGAATTTGCAAGGAAGTTTGGGAAAAGAGACGGGGGAGGGAGAGGAATAGAGGAGGAGTGGGCAGAGCTGAAGGAAAGAGTGAAAGGAGCAATGGGGAAGGCAGAGGAAGGAGGGCAGGGGGGAAACAAGAGGGGATGGTGGGACAGAGAGTGCAGAGAGGAGAAGAGGAGGGTGAGGAGAGAGCTTAGGAGGTGGAGAAGGGAAGGGGGGGATGGGAAGGATTATAAGGAGGGGAAAAAGGAATACAGGAGGATTTGTGAGGAAAAGAAGAAAAAGGAGGTGGATAGGTGGCAGAAGGAGGTGGAGGGGATAAGAACGGAGGAACAGGTTTGGAAGGTGGTAAATAGGGAGAGAAAAAGGAGAAGGGGGGTAAATGAGGAGATAAAAATAGAGGAATGGGACGAGTACTTCAGGGAGTTGTTAGGGGGGGTGGAGTGGAGGGTGAGAAAGGGGGCAGTAACAGAGAGGGGTGAGGATGAGGAAGGGGATATAGAAAAGGAGGAGATAAAAAGGGTAGTGAGGGGGTTGAAGGATGGGAAGGCGATGGGAGGGGACGGAATACCCAATGAAGTGTGGAAGTATGGGGGGGTAGAGGTGGAAGAATGGTTGGGGGAGGTCTGTAATAGGGTGTGGAAGGGGGAGGGTTGGTTGGAAGATTGGAGAGTAGGAGTGGTGGTGCCGGTGGTGAAGAAGGGGGTGGGGAAAAAAGTAGAAGAGTACAGAGGAGTGACGCTGACACAGACTGCATATAAGGTATATGCGTCTGTGTTGGCGGAAAGGTTGAGGAAAGAGGTAGAGGAGAAGGGGATCCTACCACCAAATCAGACGGGGTTCAGGAGGGGGATGGGATGTATAGATAGTATATACGTGTTGAACTATCTAATCAACAGACAGGTGGAAAGGAAAGGGGGGAAGATGGTAGTGCTGTTCCTGGACATGAAGGCAGCATTTGATTCAGTGGACCGGGAGGTGTTAAGTAGGGCAATGAGGGAGAGAGGAGTGAGGGAGGGGTTAGTGGGAAGGTGTGAGGAGGTGCTGAGGGAGACGGTAAGTAGGGTAAGGGCGGGAGGGGAGGAAGGGAAGGACTTCTGGACGGCAAGGGGGGTGAGGCAGGGGTGTCCGTTAAGCCCCAGCTTATTCACCTTGCTGCTGGCGGACTTAGATGAGGAGTTGGAGAAAGGGGGGTGGGGAGGGGTGAAGGTGGGGGGCAAGAAAATATATACATTGGCGTATGCTGATGATATTGCGATGCTGGCGGAGGACGAGGAGGGGATGAGAGGGATGATGGGAAAGATGGAGAGTTACTTGGATAAGAAGGGGCTGCAGGTGAACGTGGGGAAAACAAAGATGATGAGGTGTAGAAAGGGGGGAGGGAGGTGGAAGAAGGTGACGTGGAGGTGGAAGGGAAAGGTGGTGGAGGAGGTAAAGGAATTTAAGTATCTGGGGTACACGCTGATGAGGAATGGGGGGCAGGAGGCACACGTAGGGGAAAGGATAAGGAAGGGGGCAGCAGTGATGGGTCAGGTGTGGGGGATAGGGAAGAGACGGTTTGGGAATGATTGGGAGAGGAGAGTATGGCTTTTCGAGAAGTTGGTGTGGGCTACAGTTAGCTATGGAGTGGAGATATGGGGGTGGAAGGGCAGGGACAGAGTTGAGGGACTGCAGGAAAGGTTTTTGAAGTGGGTGCTGGGGGTGGAAAGGTGTACCCCAGGATACATGGTAAGGGAGGAGATGCAGAGGGAAATGTTAAGAGGGAAGGCGGGGATGAGGGCATGGGGGTATGAAAGGAAGCTGGAGGAGGGGGGTGGGGGGGAACTGGCAAGGAGGTGTTGGGAGGAGATTAAGGGAAGGGCGAAGAGGGGGAAAGTGTTGGGAGGGTGGGAAAAGGAAAGGAAGGAGTACTATGAGGAAAGGGGGTGGACTATAGAGGAGATAGAAAGAGCGAGGGGAGGGGGGGAGCTGAGGGGGGAAGAATTGGTGAGAAGGGAAAGAAGAATGCAGGAGGAGGAAAGGTGGAAAAGAATTAAAGAGTCAGAGTATAACAGGTGGTACAGAGTGGTGAAGGGGAAAGGGGTGCCGGGATACCTGAGGAAGGGATGGGGGGAAAGCAGGTGGCAAAGGGTGGCGAAATTTAGATTGGGGAATGGGATGCGGGGAGGGAAATATTGGGAGGAGGAAGAAAAGAGGAAGTGCAGGGTATGCGGGTGGAAAGAGGAAACGTGGGAGCATGTTTGGGAGGAGTGTATGGGTTGGAAGGAAGGAGGGTGGCAGGAGAGGGTAGGGGAGGTACTGGATGACGAGGGTGGGGGGGAGAAGTGGATGAGGAGGGTGGAAGAAAGGAGAGGGGAAGGAGTGGAGGAAAGGGTGAGGAAGGAATGAGAGTGAGTGGCGGCGTGCGGAAGCGGAGGTCAAAGGATAGGGAAGGGGGGTGAGGGAGGCGTATGTGACGGAGGAGAGAGGGCGAGCGGGCGAGCGAGCGAGCGGGCGAGCGGGCGAGAGAGGGAGCGAGAAAGAGGGTTTAGGATAAGAGATAGATGTAAGGAATAGAATAAGGTTTAGGTTAAGGTACAATGTACAGCGGAAAAAAAAAAAAAAAAAAGGATTGTAATCCCCAAGGGGAAACAAATAAACGATTACATTAAAAAAGTTCTCACGCAAAGATTGTGAAATCAACTTTGCTAATTCCAATTGAATTCTCGTTCTCCGTTCGAACACTGATTCCTCTGTCACTTTTTAAATTAAAAAAGTTCACATGCAAAGATTGTGAAATCAACTTTGCTAATTCCAACACGAAGAAAGTTCTCACGCAAAGATTGTGATCATCTTTGCTAATTCCAATTGTACCTTTAATTCACGAAAAACATTAAAAAAGTTCTCACGCAAAGATTGTGAAATCAACTTTGCTAATTCCAATTGTATTCTCGTTCTCCGTTCGAACACTGATTCCTCTGTCACTTTTTAAATTAAATTCTCGTTCTCCTCTCGAACACTGATTCCTCTGTCACTTTTTAAATTAAATTCTCGTTCTCCGCTCGAACACTGATTTCCCTGTCACTTTTTATACTTGATATTCCTTATTGGCCACAAATCAATTCATTGGTCAGATTTTCAGCTTCGGTTTTAAGGAATTAGCGGGCCGTTGTGTTTTTATTATCCCCCCCCCTCCCCCCTATAAACATGACTGATGTATGAAAGGAGCTAATTCCCTTTAATTCACGAAAAAAATTAAAAAAGTTCACGTGCAAAGATTGTGAAAGCAACTTGGCTAATTCTAATTGTATTCTCATTCTCCGCTCGAACACTAATTCCTCTGTGACTGTTTATATTTGACAATCCTTTATTGGCCACAAATCAATTCATAAAAACACAACGGCCCGCTAATTCCTTAAAACCGAAGCTGAAAATCTGACCACTGAATTGATTTGTGGCCAATAAGGAATATCAAGTATAAAAAGTGACAGGGAAATCAGTGTTCGAGCGGAGAACGAGAATTTAATTTAAAAAGTGACAGAGGAATCAGTGTTCGAGAGGAGAACGAGAATTTAATTTAAAAAGTGACAGAGGAATCAGTGTTCGAACGGAGAACGAGAATACAATTGGAATTAGCAAAGTTGATTTCACAATCTTTGCGTGAGAACTTTTTTAATGTTTTACGTGAATTAAAGGTACAATTGGAATTAGCAAAGATGATCACAATCTTTGCGTGAGAACTTTCTTCGTGTTGGAATTAGCAAAGTTGATTTCACAATCTTTGCATGTGAACTTTTTTAATTTAAAAAGTGACAGAGGAATCAGTGTTCGAACGGAGAATAACAATAACGAAACACATTTTTATGTAACTTCAAAACTACTGAAGCGATTTTAGTAATTCTTTCTCCATGATCTAAGTTAGTTGAAGCCAAACTAAATGCAATAAGTTTCACGAAAATCGGTTCAGTAATTGCGGAGAAATTCGCGGACAAACATAATACATACATACACATCGAACATAGAACTTCTTTCTTTTTGAAGTCGATTAAAAATACAGTAAAATCCGTTTATCAAATCGAATTTTGTTATTCATTAGTATTTAGTATTTTTGCCGTTAGTTTTTATAATTTCAAAAATCCGACGGGGATGCGATTCATGTAATGAATGTTGGTAAGATTGGTCGACATTCACCCATGCTAATTTAATGGCGGTAATAAGATCGGGACGATCCTTATATAGCTTTCCACCACCATAAATTTTTCTGGTAAGCCACCTCCACACATTTTCTATAATATATAAGTCGGGTGATAACGCTGGTCATGGCAGAACTTCAAAATTTTTCACATGAAACCACTCTTTCACTATACATGCTATATGTACCTAAATCTACCTTTTTTGCTCCATAACATTCAGTCTTCGACAACACATTCTCAAGCATATTTAAGTATTCTAAGGAATCTTGTTTCCCTGGCATAATAATTACCAAATTAATTACTCCAAAGTAGGATATCGCAACCCATGTTGTGACGGAACCAGCGGATGATTGACGCTAAGAAAGAATATCTTTTTCTTCATCTCGCAAGTCGTGACAATATTTTTATCTGAGGTTATTCAAGCTCAAAATGCATAATTGCAAAGTGGTAATAGTTGTGATGTGAAACATCGAAACTGCAATTGCACGCGAAAGAACTATTTTTGCCTTATGGGATCAGTGAAGAATGCAATGTACAAAAATCTGTATGCAATGTGCAGTGCACGAAGATCTGTCCATTCTTCGCTAGCACCTAATTACCGATAGTTTGTGTAATTGTTGTTATCTACATTTGCAAATCTTTTCAATGCTGTAGGGGAGAGTTGCCAATATCGTACTGGTCACCTACATCGTACCTCATCAATTTCTCAGTAATTAATGAATGTAAACGACATCTGACAATAAAAATATCAAGTAAATGCGAAATAAGAAATAGAAACAAAACCTTTTAAGCTTACACCCTATTTTGTGCATGCTATGAACATTTAAAAATATCAGGTATGACTGATGTAACATTTTTACCAGTTTATTTTAGCTGATAATAATCAAACAATGCAAGTTTGTTCTGTATTTTTGTATTTTTCTAAAAGCGGGTTTAATGTAGAATATTTTACATTCATTTTAAGTAGGTACATATTACATTCATTATAAAGTTTAAATTGATATTTATAAATAAATCGATCATGTTTCCTAAATCGTACCATTACAATCGTACCAGTAGGATTTGGCAACTCGTATGTTATATAAGTTATGTACGTATATTATATTCATAGATTATTGCGGCCTATGTGCAATCCATATACATATGTATATATAACTATATAATAATCATTACTTTATGTTGAATATTTTCTTCTCTATTTGTAAATTGATACTATTTTTAATGGAGGTACGATTTAGGAGACCGAGAGGTACGATTTAGGAGACCAGTTGCCTAAATCCTACCTTTTACAGTATGTGACAAAAAGCCTAATAACAAATTAATTTGGTCTGGACAGAAGGTAAAGCATATAATAGTAGGTGCCTAAAAGATCAAGCTACAATATTATCCAATAGTCATTTGCGTTCAAATTAGTACTAAATATGAAATATAATGTAAAATGCTTAAGTGGTACGGTATAGGCAACTCTCCCCTATATGTTGTGCTGAATATACAATCGGGTTTTCTTAATCTGTAATATTGGTGAACTATCTTCATCTAGCTGTACAACTCCTCGACTCGTGCAGCTGCAGGCTTATCGCCGAGGCTTCTGTTCTGTAATAAATTCTTTTTACCAGTTTTCTTTTTATACACCTGTGATTTCCGTTTCTACATTTGCATTTTTTCTTCTTTAAATTCATATGTGCTGAATATGCACGTCCATCGCTCACATTTATCATTTATACTAAATGGATATGTGTACATCGTGTCCAGTTTTATTGCTTCATTGCACGGTCCTCGGAAACGCCACGTTACTTATGGTATAACGTATATATCCAACTGTACACTATCGGCCAAAAGTTTGAAATCACCTACCCTCCTGTATTACAAGATTTTAAACTAGGTTTAAAATGATACATTCAGAAATTTTTAAATGAAACAAAATGTATTATAACCATTAAGCCATAGTAGTATAATATACACTGATAAACCAGGGCTCTACTGTTGTCTTTGTACCTATAAAAAAATTTGGAATTGAGAATGACACGATGGAGCATATCTACAAAACTAAAATGTTTATTCAATATCAAATAGGAGAGAATAAAACTGTTTCTTGATATTAATAATATACGGAGTGTCCTCTGTTATGGACAGGCTTGGACAGAAGTCCCATAAAAATACATTTAAAAATCTTGATAAATAAATTATTCTCAAATGATATACTTGCAAAGAATATTAATTTTAATTTAATTCGTGCAAAAGGAGTATTTTCAAATGGAGTTCTATGCATTCCATAAATATGTGTACAGCAAATAGAATACTTTTACCACAGTAACAAAGCATAGCTTCCCAAGTTATTATTGAATTTCCTAAAAAGTGTGGTAGTAATTTTTGGCACATAAGTGAATTGTATTTACATCCATCATAAGTTTTATAATGATTAAGCTCCTTCAATAGACGAATCTACATATGCATTTTAAAAGCATTCAAGTAATTCTAAAAGTTAGATAACTAAATAGTTGAACTGCTGATTTTTCTATGATTTTCTTCTAAACTTTACGCCATGTTATACGTAGAATCCTAAATAACACGTTCAGCTGTACCTAAAGAAAGACGGATAGCCTCTTGTGTAGGGTCTTTCAGCATCGAACTTTGCCTCGAATTCTTAAGCACGGAGTAAAGAAACTCGATTAAGAGCAATCTCCTCCAGCGGCGGAGAGTTTTATTTGGAAAGAAAGCCGTTAACGGTAAATCATGGCACAGGAATTCAAGTAGGAACAAAGAACTGACGCAGGCAAGAATAGCGCAAAAAATTCAGACTACCTGAAATCAAGCAATTAGAACGTTGTGTGCCTGTAAAGCAAGTATTTCAGGAACAATGAATAAAACGAAAGAAAGAACCGAGGATTAAAAGTAATAACATGTAGAATAAATTTATGACCTAAAAGAGAAAATTATTGTTACGACTGCTACGAATTTCTTTTCTTACCGTTTTACTTTATATTTGTATAAAAAGAAAAACTCAATATTCATTTTTCGGTAAATAATTGAATATTTGCAATGAACTTGTTAATATATTCTATAAATTAAAAACCGGGAAATCCACATGCAAATAATAATACAAATAGATTTTCATTTGTATCAAAAGCCCACAATAAAGGAAAGTCACGAAAGAACAATTTTCAGTCTTTCTCTAGATAGAGGAATGATTGTTTAAGTAAATTTTCATTATGCCCCATTTCTTAAAGGAGTACGTTTTCAGTCTTGCGTCATTTGTATTGCACATACGTTCCAAGATGAATTATTATGTAATCCATTTCCTTGCATCGATTCGTCGATTATAATGTTCTGCTTTTTTAGCTTGCAATAAATGTCTGATGATTTAGAAGTAATTAAACGAGTCATGTACAATGTACGTATTCCTTTGGACTCTGGCCATCCATGGAAATTATTATATCAAATGATGTTTCCTTAAAAAAGTATTTTCTGAGAATGGTGCGAGACTTGCAGAATAGATAGTACTCATTAAGGGGAGGTTCCGGTCTAAATGTCGATTTTTTTTATTTCATTTTTCGAATGTTCAACCTTTTAGGAAAACGTGTTTAAAAGGATTTGTTGAAATTCGTAAAATTCCCGAAGTTATAAGCATTTGAGTAGCGGCAAATGCATGGGTCACAACCGGCCACTCGGCGCTTTAAACGCGTTTTTCTCGAAACAGTGTTCTCAAAACGGTGGGACCTGTATCTTCAAAAGTTATTATCCGATTCGACTGAAACTTTTTTTATTTTGAAGAATATACTTCTGACTAGGGGGGAACTAAAAAAAATTACAAAAAGTTGAAAATTTATAATTATCAAAGACGATGAAAGGGCGAAAAATACAGGGAAAAGTGATTTCAAACTTGAAGTGTCGTTATTTTCTAAAAAAATGTCATTTTTGTAATTTGTTTAGTTCTCCCCCTAGCCAAAAGAAGAATCTTCAAAATAAAAAATGTTTCAGTCGAATCGGATAATAACTTTTGGAGATACAGGTCCCACCGATTTGGATCAATTTTTTGACGTCTTGACTTTAACGACTCCCCAGGGCTGTCTGCAATGATTAATTATAAAACAAAAAATATATTTCTATAATTTAAGACATCCTTAATACAATGCAAAAAGTCCCATTAAATTATATATAGTAGGTTTCCTTTAATTAATTCCTAAATATCACCTATTTTTTTGGGCTCTAGACCAGAACCTCCCCTTAAGCTGATTAAGGGATGTTTAATGAGCATGGGTCGAAAAATCAACTATGTAACAGTTAGAATTGGTGAAATTGTTGATGCGACTAAATAGTCTGCTTCTGTTCATTGAAACAGTTCCGTCAGTTTTCAAAACGTATTACAATGTGGCCTCATTTCATTTCCACACGCCCTTCATTATTATTCTAGGTGTCACAGAATTTTGAAAAAATCTCTTTGAAAAAATGTCTGGTCTGCCCACTGACAGCTAGTGTAGCGAGCACAACGTCGATTTGATAGAGGTTGTAAAGCTCCTCGACGAAATGTCACTATCTCTTGCAACGTCTTACGGTTACAAGAGATCACTGTCTTAAATTATAGATGATTGGTTTCCGTTCAATAAATTGAGGTACACTTCGTTTAACAGTTAACAATGTAAAAAATACTTTATTGAATTTTGAGAAAGCCCTGGTCTATACTCGTGTACAAAATATGACTTCGTGTGTCTATGTTTGAATTCTGTTGGCTTCTGACCCGGAGGAGCCTGACTTCACGCAGGAAGACGATAGAACCTCCTTCAGAGGGTGTGTCTTTGGAACAAGAGGTGGTTAAGACTATTGGCTATTGGTGAAACGTGATGTGGAAATGGTTCGTGAAAAAAGCAGCGGAAAGGGAAATCTTAACGAAAACATTTCCCACGGGCCGATCGTCGCGCGGCCATCTGTTTATTATCCTGGCTGTCCGGAAACCCTCGGCCGTGACTCGAGTAGACCGCCTGAATTTTCACGCTAAGTACGGTGACGCCGGGTATTTACAACCCTCGTATCAGGTCTACGAGGCGCGGACTGACAAACCGATTGTCTGACAAATGTGGCGTCGTAAAGGACAAGGCCTCCTTGTGCGTCCTTGGTGGTCCGGTAAAACTAACGCTCAACAGCTAGTTTCAAAATTACACAACAGTATTAATTATATTAATTGTGATACGAATGAAGTGGAATTCTTAATGTAATAAGATGTTCTCTTATTGCGATTTTTTATTCATATTTATGAAATCTGCTTAGTCATAATTCCTTTCTGAAAAACTCTTTGTAGGTATATACATTCCTGACTTATGCTTACTTAACGTTGGTTCCTCGTAATGATTTCAACAAGATAACACCTAACTACTTCAACAATTGTATTCCATTCCTATCATTGTCAATAATTACTATTATATTACAGTCTTGTAAAATTATAAAACGCAGTCCTTTATATTTCCCTTCGGTAAGTAGAAAATGACTGCTAATGACAGACCAGAAATTTGTGAAAAATTTCACTATTCCGCTGTACGTATGTAGATATGGAAAAGAGGCACATGGATCACGTTTTGTAAAAATTAAAGTAAGAACGTGGTAAGATAATCCGTTGCTTCGACTCAGCAGGCGATAAAGAGAAATCACTTCCACTACTGAAATCGAAAATTTTTTCTAAGTCCGACAGTTTTCGACAAACACTCTGTACAATCCTGATTTACGCTTGCTTAACCTTGGCTGCTCGTGATGAGTTTACTCTCAACAATACAAATACACCGTATGTAATCAGTTTCCCTTCGCACGCGTGCATTAATAGTAACCCCTGCATCTCAAGCGTCAGGATTTCACGGTAGACGAATTCGATGGATCCCTAACAGGCCTTCCCCGCGATGGGATTTCAAATGGATTTTAAATAGATCTAGGAATCCTCTCTGCTATTTGACTCACCAGAATTATTTTACGTTCGGCGTAATTGCGGAAGTCGAGTACATTCATTTCGGTCTGTCCGCAATTATTACACTTCAGCTTACTCTGTCAGCTCCCCAAAATGAGGAGCCCGAGAACTAACTCCCTCACCAAGTTGTAATTACTAATACCCTGAAAGTATTTGCTTCGTGATATTTGTAAAATAACGATCTTAATTGAGAAGACTGTTTGTTATGAGAAATAATTTACATTCTACTTCGCCTTCGTTTTATAACCTGATGAATATTTAGTGCCCTTTCTACAATTCCTTGTTATTCGGAGGTCTTACGACGGTGTTGAATAAAATTATTACAGAGAAGTAGTATAAAATACGAGTAAATACTCGATACTTTCGTTTTGATACCGAGTGATTTAAGTATCGATACATGCTTGGTATCTAAAAAATATACTCATCAAAAGATTTATTTCTTGATTGATATATATGATAAATAAATGTTAGTTAACAAAATACTATTTTTCCTTTCTCTTTTCTCCACTTTTTTATTATGTTGCACATCTGTATATCTCATTTTATGTATACATATGTATATCTTATTATACAGGGTGTTTATAAGTATGTGGGACAATATTTCAAACTCAGTTCTACTCATCAAGATAGGTACTAAATAAAGTTGATATACGCATATGCCCGATAATGCTTACTTTTGCAGTTAGGGGCCGTCCTTAAATTACGTAAGGGTAACTTTGGCAATTTCATACCCTCTCCCTCCCCCCCAGTATAAGAATTCATGAGATTTAGTATTCCAACGCCCTCCTTACGTAATATTTTTTGCATTCAATTTTTCAGTTATTAAAATTCTTTTAAAAGTTCATATAATTCATTTAACTCGGTTTCGGGAAATTTAAACTAAAACTACTTTTCTGGAACATTAATTGGTAAAATTTGTGTTTACTACCTGACTCCCCCTCCTCTTTGTAAGAAAACGTAAGAAATTCGGGATCCTCTGCCCCTCCAAAAAGCCTTACATAATTTAAGGAGAACCCCTTATATTTTAAGTCCGGGAGAGTCCGACCACGTTTTGGAAAAGAAATTGTAGCATCGTTGTTTGTCACATTTTTGTCGTTTTATGCACATTAAAGCAAAGCCCAAGCAATTTAGGGTATATATAAATTATAGTGTGCGATAATTTCAAATATTTATTTTCATTTTCAATCAATAACATTGGCACTGCAACTGGTCGATCTCACCCGCATGTCGGGGTTAGACCGTCCACCCACTACGAGTAATCAAGGTAGTGATCGACCACCTTATCAAATAAAAAATTAAAAACGAATACATACGTATTGTTGGTGTTACACTGTATTTATATGCATATTATATCCACAATATCTGAAGAGCGTAAATAAACTTACCTGTTTTTCAAATATCGCCCCCACTGTAAGTTGGCCTAAAAACTTTCAGCCTCGCATAATCGTCTTAACTGTATCTAATAATTCAAATATGGATTTGTGACAATGGTCAATGTGAGATAAACAACAAGCGCCTTCATTTCTTTTGTGTCAATGACACACAGTGCCCTATCTTGCGTCAGTCTTAAAATATCAGCAGTGACCGGACTCTCCCGGTGGTCGAACTCTCCCGGACTTACCCCAAGCATTTTAGTACTCCTGCCCGCTAAATAAAAATAAAATAAATTACGGCTTCATTAATAAAATATATTAATAATAAAAAATGGATAAAATGCCGTAGCCTAACAACCACATCCGATCCACCATTACAAAAGCCTTTCGAGAGTATAGGGAATACTGATTTACCGCGGACGTATTGCAACGAGTACCTACTCTGAATAAAATGTAAAGCACGGTGAAAATTAAGTTGAAAAGACAAACGAGTCGTGGCATATGTAGTTGCGAAATACTTTGCGTAAAGTCCACACCTGTGGAACACGCGTGCTTGCCTTCGCCGCAATGTAAATGCATAGCCCATCAAAACAATACTCTGGTCCAATTTTCTGGCGCTAAGGGCATTTTCGTTTTCTGTAGTATCGCGATCCCATTTGCACAGACATTCGGGTTTATGCTGATATTCAGAAATGTAAAGAGGGAAAGAACCATATGCAAATAACTGCATATGTATGCGGGTAGTTTTGATTGGCAAAACGTAGCCAGGCACCTCACTTTTTCTAGAATATCATGCCACAGCAACACACAGGGTGTCCCGCGAGGAAACACGCAGACTTCTGCGTCAGATTTGGCAGATCATTCTGAGCTAAAAAGAACATATACACTAGGAGCTGGTTTCTATTTGTTGAAAAGTTGTAATAAAAAGAACATGTTTCAGGCACGTGTGAACCTACAAAGAACGGATTTTTTCATTTCTCCAAAGCTTTTTATGTAATTTTTATATGATATTTTTAGTTACATAGCACAGATATTTTTCGAGTTGATTACTTCCCGTTTGTAAAGATAGTCATTGTTATCGAGATAAGTATAGTTTAGTCTGGATGTGAACTGCCGATAGACTATGTTTGCCACCTGAAGTATTATACATAAAGTATTGTACTATATTTCGGTAAATTGTATTATATACTGTTGAAACAAAATGTAGTACGCAAGTCGCAAAATACTATATTAATTTCACTTCATAGTTAATTAAAGGGAAATTTAATTATCGAACTTACTAAAAGCTATTAACATCACGCGACACTATGCATAGCCAGCTTAGGGTAGCTGTCAATGTCTAAGTTGTTCTCATATGAATATTAAATGACCAGAAGAAACAAATAAAGCTATAATTTAAATTAATAAAAAATGAGCTATTTATTTATATTAATATGGTCATATGTAAAATGACGAGGCTCTTATATTTACCTTGCAAAAATAATTCCCTGATACTAAAAGCACATACTAACGAAAAATATACTTGGAAAAATGAGTAAAATAAAAAACTAATACTGTACTTTTTATTTCACTAAATTTCCCTGAAAATACTATACATATGTTTTTCATGATTCGACAAACATACTGTACACCCCCCTCAAATGTGGCAACCCTGCGGCAGACCCTAACTCTCAACGTAGAGAAGAAGCGGAAACATTCATTGCAAAGTCGAATGCGACTACGTTTTAAATGGAAGACCACCAGTTTTTTTAGTAACGGCTATAAAATGTAAATATGAACAAAAGAGTGAAATAAAAAATACAGGAAATATGAAGGGACCGTTATTTGTGGGAGTTAGCCTTTAAAATATTAGTTTTGTTATAACTTTTTAACAAATGGAAATACACCTTGTAGTTTGGGATAAGTATTTGTGTGCCAATTAGAAGCTTGTCGATTTCTTCATGGAACAACCTGAATTATATAGAAGTGGATAATTACTAGAAAAAAACTTGGGAACTTGAACCATAAATAAAAAATAGCCAGAAATATATTAATAATTACTACAAAGGTATCACTCAAACTCTTGAATGTTGACAAAAAGGTTCGTCTTACTGTCAACTGGAAACTATCGATTCGGGAGTTGTTTATTATTGCAAGGATAAGATTTGGTAAATGAACAATAGGACAAGACGATAAATGGCAATGTTATTGTGTTCTGTAACGTCCACTCTGTTGGCTCAGTCTAGCACGAAGTTTCCCTTTTTCGCTGCGATCGTTAACTATCGACTTTCCAGCAGTTGACAATTGATTGACTGCCTGTTATACCGGTCCTTTTCATCGGGTTCTGTCTTTCGGTTTCAGCTTTTCAAGGGAAAGTAGAGCTTTTCATAAACCTATCTGGCAGTAGAAACAAACAGATTAACATTCCACGTGAATAGTAAAGGACTTAAAGTACACTAAAGCATGGGTATGCCCTTGACAGGCATTTTCTACTTACTCAAGGAAAACTTCAAGCACTGTGACTCATAATATTACAAAGTCATAACACAACAGTGATTATTAATTCTGAAACGAATGAAATTCAATTTCAGATGTAGTAAGATATCCTTCATTTCTCATTTTGTATGCAACAAAATATAAATAAAAGCAAGAAAATCATTTACGTTACCGGAATCAAAAAACGTTTCTAACTGTGACAGGGTTGATTCGTGGATCCATGTCCATTTAAGTATTTCTTACTCAGCTTAATGAGTACCAGTAGCGCACACAGGATTTAATCTCAGGGAACCGAATTAAACGGATAAAAATATTTTAATTGCAAATTCAGCAAAATTCGTTAGATGATTAGAAAACTTGATTTAAAGAATAAAATCCCGATTTCTTTTCTTTTTACTAAGCTCTCAAATTACTTCAGTCGTTGTTACATTAATTACCCCCTCTGTATCCTCCTAATATACCCCTTCTGGGTTCGCCACTGGTGAGTACTACCTACCAGAGTTGGGCATTAAGTAAATAAAAACTTATTTAAATAACAGACCGAATAAAAATCACTTTACCTTTAGATTATTCGACAAATAAAGTTAATTTTTTTATTCGAATGTTAGCGCGAGTTAACTTTTTTCGACACATCACGAGTAATTATTTTAACATTTATTTGTTATTCGAAATTGTATTTAAACAAAAATACTATACTACCTACTTACTCTGTAAAGCCTAGAGCCCACGATGAAAACTGAAACGATACTTCCGACTCCGCCGCAAAAGAGCCTTCTCTCCCGCAAGTTCACCTTCATGTACCTACCCATTTATATATATACCTGTTTCGTCCTACCTCCGAATATCCCCGCGTCTAAGGCAAGGCCTGTCATAGGCTTATATAGACGGAGCGGAAACTGAGATTTATAAGCGAGGGGAAACATAGGATCGGAGGGGAAAAGACAGAAACCATACAGGCAATTCGATGATTAGCTTCAGATGCATTCGGTTTGTGTCGGCTCGTCGGTAATGGCTGTGTTCAGAACTTTTGTTGTTTTGTGAATAGTCAAACGTGATATCTACAAGCACGATTTTATTTCAAACTTCTTCATACTATTTAGTAATTTTGTTAAATATATATAAAGTGCATGATATACGGGATTTTGAATGTAAGTAGAGGAAACCGGGGCTAGTAACAATTGTTACATTTTTCAGTGTTTTATTTTTTATTTTTTTTGCATTCCATACTCAATACTATCAATGACTCTCACTTAAAGTACGTTCTTTCCTCTACCGATGACCGCTATCGCATGTAATTAAACGAAAACTATGACTTTGAAACAAGCCATTTTGAAGGTCGAGACATGTTGTATCAACGTACCCCGAGTAGGGGCTAGTTGTTACAGGATTAATTTTACGAAACGAGGCTTATTATGAGTAATATAATTATATTTTCTTGGACAAAAGTATATTTATTAATGGTAAGAATCTATTACAATAAATATACAATAAAAAATATATTTTAAAAATAATAAACTACTGGAAAAAAAATCATTTAGTGGGAAGCAACTACAGTGGCGTTCCATCACCAAAAAATCATTTAGCAGGAAACCACTATAGTGGCGTTCTGTCCCTCGAACCTTGCAAGCCCCATCAATTTACGCTCGGTCTATGTATATAAGTCTATAGGACCTGCTGGGTAATCCTCATCGACGAGCCCACTAGCAGGCCCAGTACGAAACCGCAACCTTGTTTTTCTCTCCTCACGTCCTACCCAACAACCATTCTTCAACCCCCGCCAAAAGACACTCTACCCGTATAAAAGAGCCCATGACAAACACAAAGCTGCTGTAAATAGAAATGAGAAATGTAACAGGCAGATACGCAGACAGGAAAAGCATCGAATAGATACGTACATGGTTTTTAAAAGGATACGATTAAAACGAAGAAGTACAAACAGTCGATTGGGAAAGGGGAATGGGAGATGGTCTGAAAACAAAGAAACAGGGCGAAAGGCTAAAACGCAGAGAGGAGCGGGGAGAGCTAGCAAAGAGAATAGAGAGAACAGAGAGAGGGAGGATAGGGAAGTTCGCAGACAGTTTAAAGCCCACAGTTGGCGTCGTATAACCCACTCTACCGATGGAAATCCAAGTAGTATACTACTTGACCATTCAACTGGCTGAATGGGGAATATCTTCGACGATGTGGAAAGTTCGCTTGTGTGCGTTCTCGCACATGTTGAGTGTTCTATGTTGTGCGGGGGATGAAGCGTTAGCGTGGGGCGAGAGGAGAGGTCGGGAGGATGTGCGAATTTCTATCTGCGCGCAGCATTCACGCACGAAACGATGGAACGGCACCGGTAGCTTTAATAAGTTCTAAGGATTGGCTTTTGTCTTCCACGGTGGTCGATTGAGCTTCGAAATGCTATGGCACAGGGTTTAGTATTAACCTCCCTGCGGGATTAGTCAGTTTTTATCGAGTATCAAGCGGAACATATTCTATCTCAATGCTGTACAGTTTTGGTATTAATTTTGCTATACATACAAATACGTGTTTATAACACTGTCCAACGCGAATTTTGGTCCACAATATTCGCTGCGCGATTCTTGTATAGTTTTTCGCCCTGAACACGAATCCGCAAGCAGAATTGCTCTAGCACCCTCAGTTTTTCAGAAAATCGATTTTGAAAAAAATGCAAATTTTCAATTGTTGAACTGTGTAATTAGTGTTGTTAGATAGAAAAATAGAAATATCGAGGCAATTTTTAGAGGAATTTTTAGTGGTTTATACAATTTGTATATAGTTATGGATTTATGAACAATTCTGTGTTTCAATAAAGTATATTGTGTTTACAATATTTTTAGTCGGAGAAGCTTTTTACTAGCGATGATTAGTATAATATTGTGGAAAGAATAGTTTTACTTGCTTAAAAAACAGAGATGGGCAAAATATGTATTTAAATAAAATTTCAAATAACGAATAAAAGTTAAAAAAATCGTCATTCGCTCGCTAATCCGAGTTAACTTTATTGTACAGATGATGAATCATTTTTTTAACTTTCATTCGTTATTCGAAATTTTATTTAATTAAAAATTTTGTCCATTTCTGCAAAAAATATGGTCTTGTCGTTTGGGTTTTAGATGCATATATGTAAACATAAAACAGTGTTGAGCAGTATGTTTTGTAATGAAGTTTAGAACAGACAACAATGCTTATAACAATAAAATTTTAATTTCACTCACATCTTGTAAGCGTTTCATTTAATTACAGTCAATCAAATAATTTCATACTGTTTAAATTTTTAACAAGCACAGAACTATAAACCATTAGTTACCAAGGATAATTTATAATGAGTAAATGAAGCCTCAATTATAGAGAAGTACTTAAGCAATTTTCATTATCAGATTGGAAGTATGTACTTAAATGTCGCACGCCATAATACTGAAATAATGGTACGAATAATTTTTAAAGAAACTTTTGTTAGCACACAATACCATTACTTATACACAAATGTCCATTCTACTGAAATGTCAAAAATCAGCTGAAAACGCGTTTATTAATATATGAAACGTGTTCGACTGTGCAAATGCAACGTTTGACCCTCTTATATTGAATGACTTACCGTTGTAATCGAAATAATAAAATTACATTCGCGAAATGGTCGGCCACTGTTATCGCATAAATATATTAATTGCTTTCATTTCGCCATATTAGCCAATTGGATTTCTGCGATAAACGGAATACCGATTGAATGAAATAATTGCGTATGAGTGCGTATGTACTGCACAACGTGTCAATACAATAAAGTTCATGTACATAATGTTTAATGTATGTGTGTGCTGCCCGGTTATGTTAAACCCACCCCGATTTTATAATCACCATCGCTGACCCAATAAACACAGCAAATGAAGAGAAAATCTAAGATTCTTTTAGCATACTACATATTTTGTTATATTCTGAACTTACAAGGAACATCACATAACTGCCACACGTCGATTCTAGTTTTGGTGTAAGGTTAGAACATATGAGACTATCCGATATTTTTTTTGTAGCGTCCCATATTCATTTTAAGGGGTGAAACTCGTCAACTATTCATCGAATCAAAGTCTGTGAAACTGGATAGTTATTTACCTACACACATTGGCGGATCCAGAGGGGGGCGATGGGAGCGATCGCCCCCCCCCCCCCCCAAGAATAATAAAATATATATAAAGATATACATGTGTGTGTGTGTTGTTATGTACTTTTACACGTTTCGCCACCCCCCCTTCCCAAGAAAGGCTCCTGGATCCGCCACTGCCTACACAACTGTTAGAACATCGTACGATTTTAACACTATGTATTTATTTATTTTTCTTAAGTTGAGATTAAGAAGTTTCTTAAGTTTCTTTATTTATTTTTCTTTAGTTGAGATAGGTGGGAGAAAAAGAAGCGAATTAAATATTTATTATTTTTCATTTCACATTCGCTGTAAATTATATCAATAACGAGAAAATTAACGCACATAGAAAAAAATCTTAAATGAACAAGTTTCTTAGTTTCATATAGGAAATACGATAACACAAACAGAGACTCGCAAAAATAAAAAATGGAGACACTGTAGCTTCTTTTGACAAATTTTTGTATAAAGTTGTACGATAAAACAAACTATTCCGCGGAAATTTTGTGAGTGAATATAAATAGTGAAGAAGACTAATCATGTATATAAATAATTGTTAAATCACTATTAAACATATTCTCCTGAATTCTTCTAAATACTTGAAGTCCCGTGAGAAGTATTAAGGGGGGAGACCACTGTGACGGTCCGAAATGTAAAGGTGTTTTCGAGAATTTATTTCAACCAAACAACGCAAGTAAATCAATTTATTGCTTAGTATAGTTAATAGTGTACATATCAAAGGGTAAGAAAAATTTTTTTTCAATCAAATTCATAAATCCGTTTTGTGTATACTCTTCGTCAAAATTTGCGCTCCGGCAAAAACATGCTAATCGCGTTGACAGTCTCCAGGCTACATGGTTAATCGGAATTCAAAAAAACAATAATATTTAGAAACTAGAAGCCTGCCTCTATTACGTGACGATCGAAAAATGTCAAAATTGTAAAAAATAACAAAATAGCGGACCACTGAAAAAAAATAATGTTTTCGGGGTACAAAATTGGGGAAATGTTGCTAAAAAAAATAGGTGCAGGTCGATAATTGAAGAAAGCTGATCGTCACGTAATAGCGCCGGGTTTTCCGTACAATAAATGTCGTTGATCATGCCAATTCGACGTATAGTTTTGTCAACACGGTTGAAAAATGTCATCCTGAGGAAAACGCGTTCAAAGTTCCGCGTGGCTCAGTCGCGCGTTTGACACCGCTTCACGAAAAACACCATATCTCGGTCAATTTTGCGAATTTCTTCATAAAATTTGGAGAGAACATTCTTGAAACGTACGCCTTTCAGAAAATGTAAAAAATTCAGATTTCTGAATGAGTGAATTCTCCCTGAGTGAAAATTTCAATGATTATCACCAAATATTAAAAGAATTTTCCTTCTTGAAAGATCTTTCCTTCAGTCCTCTGGAACAAAATTTAGCTCTCTAAGTTCATTTACCTTAAATCTTCGTCGCTAACAACCATTTAAGTGCTGTTGATGCGACAATAAAATGCACAATGGAAAAAAGTAACAAAATAGTGTTTTAATACTTTTTACAGTCAAATGATTCTAGCGAAAATAATTTTCATCTTGGTACATGCATTATATCCGATATTTTGCCTTATAAGTTATAACACATTTGAGTATCGAGTTGCATTTCAGGGTGCCGTCGACGTTGATTTACCTATTTGCCGAAAGTGTATTGTTTTCTTATACAATAGCGTAATTTAGACGCTTGTTAAATGTTAAATTTATCGATCTTGATAGTGTTCTACAACCAGGAAGAAAATACGCGTGCGGCCTCTACAGGCATTCTATGTATATTCTGAACAATGAGTTATCCAGTGAAGAAAACATGGGCCACTATTCAACGCTGATTACCCGTTAGCTTTTTTCAATCAACGTCGTGCCATTAAATTAAATAATTGAACACGTGATTAAACATTCCTGCGCCTACCAGTTTCATGAACCAGATTTTGGATTTATTGAAATGGCTATAACATTAATTCCTCCAAACGTAGTGCAATTTTCGAAAATATCCCTGAATATTTACAGTATTCGTGACACGTGGTTTTGAATCACATATCGGTACTTTCCTGAATCAACATTAATGAAATTATTTAGCCAACACACTGAACGAAGTGTACATGAAACGTTATTTCAAATGCTTGCTTTTTTTAAGGGATTACTCGCAGTCAGGAGGTGGAAAAAGAACGATTCTTTGGAAATTTATTTCAGAAAGTACATGCATATCTTTATGCAAAGGTTTTTGTATTCAGATGGGGGACACTTTAACATGTTATTATATTATGTTTTGGTATAGAAGTCTTTAGTTATTACAAAATTACAACTGATTTCCCAGAAGCTGTTTTTAGAAATACCTTCCGCGTTTTTTTTATAATTTTGTAAAATTCGGTAACCGGTTTTATGTACTCGAATTAATATATAAAAATGAATTAATTATTTAATAAAAAACGTTAACATTTTGACTTGAAATCGCCTCGGACACAAGCATATTGTAGTAGGTAACAGTTTACTGTAAAACTAATCTTCAAGAGTTCATATTTTCGGAAGAAAAATACTAAATGAAATAAACATTTGTAATTTCTATTTTATACGGATTTTAGTTATTTTAATTCTTTTTATTTATTTAATTTTGTGTAGATAGAGTATATTTTATTTTGTGATACTTTTGTAATTCCATAAATATTAAAAGATCTGAAATTTTTTAAAATTAGTGCAAATATTTATTTTCTATTTTAAATATATTTTTTGTGAGAATTCGAAGACCGGTTTAACCGTTCTTTTAGGATCATCAATATCGTTCCATACGGCGAGGAGTTACGCGCGGACAAACATAAAAAAATACATACGGGTTGAATCTGTAACCTCCTCTTTTTAGAAGACGGTTAAAAAACATTCATCACGGTACAGATTGGGGAACATATTCTTCTATATAACAACGAAAGTCTCATCCAAATCGATCCACGCGTTACAGAGTTATGCGCGAGCATACATTGAAACTGGAATTCTAGATAATTCTAGGGTATCTACATAATAATATAAAAAATTAACATGATACCACCGGCTCTTCATACTCCGTCAAATAAAAAAAAAATCATCGAAATCGCAGCGCCTATGCGGAAGTTATGGCTGAACATATACATAAAATGAATATACGGATCGAATTGAGTAACCTCCTCCTCCTTTGAAGTCGGTTAATAATGAAAACGATGATACACTTTTTCAAAATAAACTAGGTAGAACAATTTTTTTTGTATTATACCTTCGACAAAGCAACTTTGAATCTGAACGGATCCACATGCTCTTGGCTAACGAGGCAAATCTCAAGTTAACAACCACGTTGTACTCCTTTGACATATTTGTACCTAATCCATTAAAGAAAAATATTGAAAATAATGTAGGTATTCATTACAATTGAAAAATAGACTTCCGAGGGACTCGAATGCCATGCGTGAGTCTCTGTAAAACGAAAAACAGTTAGGAGGAATTAAAAATATGAAAATGTTTAACGCTGTCATTATATTACGTCAAACATTTATTTCAACATTCACGATATCCTATAATAATCGTATAGAATGATTAAAATGGGACACCCCGTATAATACGAAATTTGATAAGTTTCTTTATTTTTATTTTACTGAAAATAGAATTAACTGAAAATGGAGCGTTCATGTTCGACGTGAAACGATGCTGCATCAATATACATTTTATTTGATTTTAGTAAACTGCAGCTCTCAATACCTCTGTAAATCATTTAACCTAGTACTCTGAACTTTTACATAAATTACGCATTGTATCACGTACGGTGTGACGTCGAACAATTCGTATCAGAACCAAATTCATCCCGAATACTAAATTTAAGTGTCACGAACCATTCCAAGCTTATACATATTAATTTCTTCTGTGCATCTCCGCCATTCATTCTACAGATGGACATATCTTGAAAATTAATTATACGAACCTTGTATCACTAAAAGTTTGACAATACGTTATGTATGTCCCTGAATATTGTAATAAATTCAATCGATTAAATTGTATTATTTAAACGTGTCCCGATCTTCAAAACGGAAACAAGGAATGTGGCGTGTTCAGTTTATAATAAACAATACAATAATATACATTAAATAAGTCGAATCGGTCTCTCATTACTGGCATCACGAATGCTTTATTACATAGGGGAGAGTTGTCAATATCGTACTGGTCACCTAAATCGTACCTCATCAATTTCTCAGTAATTAATGAATGTAAACGACATCTGACAATAAAAATATCAAGTAAATCCGAAATAGGAAATAGAAACAAAACCTTTTAAGCTTACACCCTATTTTGTGCATGCTATGAATATTTAAAAATATCAGGTATGACTGATGTAACATTTTACCAGTTTATTTTAGCTGATAATAATCAAACAATGCAAGTTTGTTCTGTATTTTTGTATTTTTCTAAAAGCGGGTTTAATGTAGAATATTTTACATTCATTTTAAGTAAGTACATATTACATTCATTATAAAGTTTAAATTGATATTTATAAATAAATCGATCATGTTTCCTAAATCGTACCATTACAATCGTACCAGTAGAATTTGACAACTCGTATGTTATATAAGTTATGTGCGCATATTATATTCATAGATTATTGCGGCCTGTGTGCGATACATATGTATATATAACTATATAATAATCATTACTTTATGTTGAATATTTTCTTCTCTATTTGTAAATTGATACTATTTTTAACGGAGGTACGATTTAGGAGACCTGTTGCCTAAATCCTACCTTTTACAGTATGTGACAAAAAGTTTAATAACATATTAATTTGTTCTGGACAGAAGGTAAAGCATATAATAGTAGGTGCCTAAAAGATCAAGCTACAATATCCAATAATCACTTGCGTTCAAATTAGTACCAAATATGAAATATAACGTAAAATGTCTTAAGTGGTACGATATAGGCAACTCTCCCCTACCGGTATCAACCCATGAGTTATCTTAAAATATTATATAAAACTAACTTCAACTGACAAAGGAACTTAACACAGCTTAAATAAAAAAACATCCCTCACCACGAACGATTAAACAATTTCATTGCGTAGTTCCATAGATCATAAAAAAAACATTACATTTTTCTTGCAAATTTTAGTTGTATCTGCTACAAGTTTCAAGATGTACAGGGAAAATGTATAAGAAACAAAACATTAAGTAAAAAGATTTGATTTAATTTGATCAAAAAACTCTAAAAACTGAAAAATAATAAAGTTCATTTGTGTACTTTTTAGTGTTTGAGTTTTGCAACAAAAAAAATTGGAGAATTGAAAAATTTATACGAGATGGATCATTTCTCGATAAATTGTATATTTACGGAAATCGCGATGTTACTGGATATACATATGGGCAACTTTTTGTCATTTTCGAGATTAACACCAGATGCTGATTTCAAGTCGATTCAATTTGTGACTATGTGTTAAAATTCTAGGGAACGCAATTTCTTCACCCCCTCGGGGGCATTTTTTCTTTTAAAAAATGTTGTAACGTCGTACGCCTGCAAAATTTCGAGTCTATTGGATTACAAAAGTTGAGCCAAAAAAAACAAATGAACAGAGGACTAAATAAATAAAATCGTTTAATAAAGAGGAAAGCAATCTTTAAACGGTGTTCTCACCCCGAAAAACTAAAAACTAGCGGAAGAAAAAATTTCCTGATACTTCTATTAAGGGCCCTTAAAAATCTGTAGTTTCCAAAAAAATCAGAATTTTCGAATTTTCGGGGAGATATTTCTTTTAGGGGAGAAACGTCCCTAGTCCCCAGTTCTAACGTTGAGCACTGTGCGCACTAGCATTAGCCTAATATAATTTCAATTTCAATGCGATACGAATGCAACTAATGTTTTTGGGCGTGACGATGTATTAATATATCCGAATGCAATTTTGACAGATATACGTCATTGCGGCTGATGGAGGGTTCGACCTATCTGCCGGATGTATTTATGGGACGAACGTGTAGAATATGACCGAGCTTACGCGTATACATACCTGGCGGGTACATGCACAGTAAACCCGTGTCGTCCTACACCTTCGAGCACAGATATCCTCTGTATAACACAACCGTCTCATGTGCAATCCGGAATTCTGATCTTTAGCGTATAATTTCGCTTAATTACCTGCCACAGCGTGGAGACATTTAAATTTCTCTACGGCCGAGAAACTGTTATATAATAAATGGAGCGCATAGAATCTTGAAATATTAAATTCAGTTTTTTGCTTTCATTTAAAGACGTCGAGGAAGTGTACCATATCCGTAGGTAATCTGTTGCGACGTATGAAAAGAAATTCACAGCATGACTACTAATTGCACTAACGGACTGCAGGGGCTGTATCTTTAAATGTCACTATTTTCACCATTTTTGTTTTGTTTACGTATGGGGCCGTCCTGAACCCTCTGGTGTAGGCCTGCTCTAGTGCATACGCCTGCCTTAAGAGGGGAGACCACTGTCTCGGTGCGAAATGTAAGGGTGTTTTCGGGAATTTATTTCAACCAAACAACGCAAGGAAATCAATTTATTGCTTAGTATAGTTAATAGTGTACATATCGAAGGGTAAGAAAATTTTTTTTTCAATCAAATTCATAAATCTGTTTCCTATATACTCTTCGTCAAAATTTACGCTCCGGCAAAAACATGCTAGTCGCGTTGACAGTCCCCAGGCCATATGGTTCATCGAAATTCAAAAAAACAATAATATTTAGAAACTAGAAGCTTGCCTCTATTACGTGACGATCGAAAAATGTCAAAATTGTAAAAAATAACAAAATGGCGGACCACTGAAGAAAAAAGTCATGTTTTCGGGGTACAAAATTGGGGAAATGATGCTAAAAAAAATAGAAGCAGGTCGAAAATTGAAAATGTCTGATCGTCACGTAATAGCGACGGGTTTTCCGTACAATAAATGTCCTTGATCATGCCAATTGGACGTATAGTTTCTCCTGTAGACTGTCAACGCGGTTGAAAAATGTCATTCTGTGGAAAACGCGTCCAGTGTTCCGCGTGGCTCACAAGGAAACATATCGAACCCGAAAATTCTGATTTTAATGAAACTCCGTACGATTGTAGAGCATGTCGGAGTATGTAAGAAACGATTTTCTTTTTTGCGGAAAAACACTCTGAGGGGGTGAAATCAACCCCTAAATTTTCAGCGATTTTTCGTTTTTCGAGTATAACTTTGTAACGGTGCGAGGTAGAAGAAAATCGTAAATGGACAAAATGTTCAGTGTTTGATGCCGTATAATGCGCTGCAAAAGAAATTTTTGTACGTCCAAAGTTATACTCGAAAAAAGAAATATCGCTGAGAATTTGGGGGCTGATTTCACCCCCTCAGAGTGTTTTTCCGCAAAAAAAATCGTTTCTTACATACTCCGACATGCTCTACAATCGTACGGAGTTTCATTAAAATCAGAATTTTCGGGTTCGATATGTTTCCTTGTCAGTCGCGCGTTTGACACCGCTTCATGAAAAACACCATATCTCCATCAATTTTGCGAATTTCTTCATAAAAGTCTTCTTCATATATTTCTTCATAAATTCTTCGTAAAAAGAAAAAAAAATTTTTTCAGATTTGAGACAGTGGTCTCCCCCCTTAAGGGGTCATATACGTTTCGCGGCGCTAAAACGTGGTCAATGTTTGGGAGTAATTCAGGGATAAACTATTAGTCCGATTGGTTTATTTCTTTTTGTATTTTATAGGTATGCGCTTATAGATTGTAAAACAGGTATGAGAATTCCAAAATTTTTAAAAATATGGCGTCCGCGAGCATTGGCGTAGAACATGTTTTCTCACGCCACCCAAGACGGTGGGCATGATTCAGCCCGTACGAGTTGTCTGAAATAAAAATCACCGATTTTTTAACAATCTGTGGGATCATAGTTATCGTGTGACGTCGCCATTTGTACGAAAAAAAAATTACGGAAATGGTAGCACTGTGAAGAAAAGGGTCGTGATTTTCGCTATAAAACTCGTACGTTTTTGCTTGTTATTAAAAAATGGTTCAATTTAATTGAAAAAGCTCGATGTCACCCAATAACGAATCTTATGTAGAATATGTGTGTATCTTTTGAAGTTAATCCGGTGAACGGTGAGGCAGTTATCATGCCCACCGTTTTGAAAAATGCTCTTTCGAGAAAAACGCGTTTAATGTTTTAGAAGAGTTTTAATTATGTGATACATTGAAATTTTGTAACTAACCCCTAATCAGCGATGCCTGCACCATAAAGGTGACCTTCCTCTGCAATTTGAGCCACCTCTGCTTGCAATCTACTTTGTCTCCGATGAATTCTGCCCTCTTTTGTCGCTTGCTGCGCTCTCAGTTCGCCCGTTGAGATACGCTGTGCGTCGGCCTCCTGGCACATATAGTGCGCTGCATTTCCAATCGTGATGCTCAATGTTTGTAGTGTCTTCAAAAGCGACATATGGCCTTCGTTGAACACCCCGTTGCAATATATGTGGCGATTTGAACAATCATGGAGCCGCTATATGTCTCCTTTGAAGCAATTTTCCATATCAGAGCGTTCAAATTCTCATTCGTATTTTGGGTAAAACCCCCGACACATTTTCGAAGCAAATCACTGCTGCTTAAATCTTCGTACACAGGACGAATAGTGTCTTGCACAATCTGATGAAGAGGAAGCTTATGCCTGTATTCCTCCAAGTTATACGTAGCATGCGCTCATTGCCACGAGCACCACGACTCTTCTCCGGCTGGACAGAAATGATGCTGCGGTTTGTCATCACTTGAAATTTTATGCCAAAAAGTTGCCTAAACAGCATCGTTCACTTCTTCGACAGAATAACTGTGCCTCCTAATAGCTAGACCGTAATAAGTCTGCAATTCGTCCATCAATTTGCCTGTGAGCATGCCTCTTCCTCCGAGCCCTTTAGTAGCCCTAAGACGCGTTCCCATTCGTTTCTGCACATGGCCCACGCATTATTTTTTAGAAACGGGAGTATTGTATGGGTCTGTTTGCAGGATACCATTAAATGTTTTGTTATCACCGTCACCGATATAGTATAAATATTTAACACCGTGCAATTCAAGCGATCGCTGAAACATTTCCTGCATTCCGTCCACCTCCAGTTTTCCCGCACTCCCTTCATGATTTGCCGATCACTCGTGCCCTCCTTCATTCCAATCCTCATATTCGGCGGTGTCGCTTCTTTCTTCCAATATTCACAGGCCTTGCAATATGACGGTTTGACAAGAATGTCCACAACTTTCCCCGTCAAACTCCCAATGAGAGTCATGACGCCGAAAAGGGAAGAGTAGCCACGTTTCTTCCAGGTTCCATCCCCGGAAACAACAATTCCTGTTTCATCGTCAAATATTTCTGCTTCTTGAGTAGCTGTTCTTTCCTCAGTCGCAGCATTTTTTAATGAAACATCACAAACAGTTTGTGCAGCAATGAGAATTTTTTTACTATAGCGTCATACGTAGATTGCGTTATTGGCTTTGGCAAGTCCATGAGTCCGCAAAACTTTCGCATAGCTGATTGCCCTAGTCCTAACACTTTCATCACAAACACGAAACGGGTATTTATTTCGTAGGCTTTATCAATTTGTGGGCAAGAGGGGATACGCTGAGGGCCACACTTATTACACTGTCTCACAATTGTAAATCCAAGATCTCGAATGTCGTCTTCTGTAAATTTTACGTGACCTCCACACGTTTTGCAATTTACATATAAACTAATAGCCGCGAATACAGCAGCAAAGTTTAAAATTCGGTAGCCGAATGACGAATCTACAATCACTTCCGAATATTTCGAATTTTTCAATTTTTTCGCCGATGGTCATCGCTTTTTCAGACTCCCTTTTCCGGTTTGTCGGAGGCCGCTTTTTTACAGGTCGCGATGCTCGCCTAAAATCATTTCTTTTTCCCTTTCGGTCTGCATATACCTACACTAGGTCCTGACATTTTCCTGGTAACCGTTTACAAGTCGGAGGATAGTATCAGACTAAACGCCTGATGTACTCAAACGTACTTTCCACCCGCCTTTATACCGATTTCCAGACGCCTAGCCATATAGTTAATTATGGGCCCTATAAATGCAATACGGATACTCCAAAAGTATTTTACAATGGGTTTTCCATATTTTACAACTCCGCAATATTATCGGAGTTCAATTTAGAGGAAGACGCGCGGTCGTACAGTTAGCCCGCTGTAAATTTGAAATAGGACCGGCGCGACTCGTTTCGTTCAAACGGCCGTAACTTCGCCAATACCTAATTGGAATTTCGAGTTCGCTGTAGGCGTAAAATATTTCGAAGACATGTACCTTTCAAATTATGTAAAAAAAATGCATTTTTTCCAATGAGGAAATGTATATGACCCCTTAAGGCGGTATCATGTTAGTAGATCATCCTAAGTTAGTTAGGGTGTTAGTATATTACCCTAATAATTGATACATGAAAATTTTACTTGTGCACCTATTGAACTCTTTGTTCATCAAATTTGGTACCTATATACATACATATATCATATCATACTATCATACTATCATACTATTATAACTCCTACAGCACACTTTGTTGCAGGCACGTTGCACATACGTTGCAGTATATTACAATGTTGCCGTTTGGTTGCAGGTTGCATTGAAATATTCCTGAAACATTGTGGAAACATTGCCGTGCAATATTGCAATGGCTACGTTTGTGCCACGTTTCAGGAATATTGCGCATACATTGTCGTGCAATATTGGAATGGCCACGTTTGTGCAATGTTTCAGGAATGTTGCGCACACATTGTCGTGCAATATTGCAATGGCCACGTTTGTGCAATGTTTCAGGAATATTGCGCATACATTGTCGTGCAATATTGCAATGGCTACGTTTGTGCAATATTTCAGGAATATTGCGTACACATTGCCGTGTAATATTGCAATGGCCACGTTTGCGAAAGATTTCGGCAATAAATCCGGAATTACGCGAACGATCTTGAAATCTCGACACGCAGAATACAGTCTAAGATTCCACAGGGAATATACCACCTCCGAGGGAATATATGCGAACGTGAACAATATCCTATACAAATAATTAATACAATTATTCGATTAACAATATAGAGTTTAAACAAATTCATTAACTATATGCAGCAAGAAAAGATATATTTGTAGAAAAAGTGTTGCACGTGCCAATTAATGCCAGTGTCCCTATCGTTGACATTTAATTTATTATGCGTAATGAAAAAGTTCCGTATTGTCGAGTGAAAATTTCTAAGTCCGGATATCTTGCAGATTTATTGCCGAAATCTTGCCGTTAAGTTGTAAGGTTTCGCAACACATATATAAACACGGACAATATGTTATATAAGTAATTAATATAATTGGTTAATTAGTACTATAAGGTTTAAGCAAACTGTTAAACTGTTTACCGCAATAAGTTATATTTGTAAAGAAGTCTGAGCTGTGAAATGTATATCCACTAACACTAAAGACTAGAAAATAAAAAAGATATAAACAAAATTATATTAAACGATTATATTAAAAATGCGCTAAAAACTGAAACAACATTATTTTTTTGTACTACGCAGGATATTTCATTACAGAATATGAATCAACTTAATACAACATCAAGCGTCGGAATGAATTTGTTGTGAAATATTCGGCTCCGCGATTAGGGAGATGTAATGGGGTTTGTCAAAACGAATTTTCGTTTTTGAATAATTTCTGTTTAAAGTGTTGCACGGTAGGACTATAAGTTCGAATACGTAAGTAAACTTCTCAATCAACAGTTGTAGCTGCAGCGGTAAAGTGTTCATCTACGGTTCTACAGGTCGCAGGTTTCGAATCTCGGTGGGGTAAAAGAATTTCTCTATTTATAACGGACCTTATACTACAATGATATTTCATGTCCCCCTCACAGACACGTCCGGTATATATAATATATGTACGATGTATATAAAAATACCGATATTTTTATTTTTGGCCCTACTACCCGAAACGTTGCGGGACTATTGCTGTAAAATCTCAGAAATGTTGCGCGACCATTGCTTTAAAATCTCAGAATTGTTACCTGATCATTGCTGTAAAATCTCAGAAATGTTGCCTGACCATTCCTGTAAAATCTCAGAAATGTTGCGCGACCATTCCTGTAATATCCCGAAACAATGTTGCAGAAATATATCCTGCAATGTCGCACAGGGGCGGACATAGCAATTTACTTGTAACTTTTCGGCAATATTCCGTGCAATGTTTCAAATATTAAACCGCAATGTAACTGAGACATTTCGGCAACAAATGTGCTGCAGGGGAATAAAGCAACAGCATTTGTTTGTATGCTCACAAAATTCTCAGAAAGTACTGAACAAATCATTACAAAATGTTAACTACAGTATCCTTAAACAACAAGGAGGGGTATAGGCTATTTTATGACGTAAAATTGTATAAGTAATCTATATAAAAAATGATATATAAAGAAGTCATGACTCGTTCGGTTCACGATGGATAGTACGCGACGTGTCCGCCAGGCGGTAAGCGGGCGAAGCGCTTCTCGCGCTTCTTCTGTGCTTTGTTAAATTTCACAATGCACAATAATGAATAATTCTCTATTACATCATAAATTTATATTTTGTTGAACATTTTTTCATAGTGTTTCATTACAAATAAAGAGTTTATTTTATATAAAAAAACCACTACATTTTTTGTACTTGCTACATGATTCCGCGTTAAGGCGGTGACCCAGAAGGCTGCCCTGGGGAGCCCAGACGTCCTCCAAATTGAAAACAGTCATCGTATTCGATATTTTCATCCCCAAATTAGACTAGTCTAATTTTTCCAATTGAATTAAAAATCTATGCACTAGAGGGTTAAATTATGTAAGGGTAATTTTGACTATTTCTTACCCCCTCCCTCCCACAGTATAAGAATTTGTGAGATTTTATATTTCGACCCCCTTCCTTACGTAGATAATATTTTTTACATTGCGTTTTTATCAGTCATTAAAATTCTTTTAAAGATGTATATAAGTAATTTATTTAACTCGGTTTCCTGTGAAAATTGGGTTAAAAAATATTACGTAAGGGATTATCTGACACCCTCTCCCCCCTTTATAACAAAATGTAAGAAATTCACGACAAACCCCCGCTCCCCCAAGCCTTACGTAATTTAAGGACGATAGCTATAGTAAAGATACTCGAAGAAATGTTTGCTCCGAAGAAACAAATGCTGTGACTGAAACGGAATCTTTTCCAAGGATCAGAAATTTCTATCTTTTTTCAAATGGGATTATATATTTAGTTTTACTGGTATATAGTATACAGAGTGTCCCTTAATTCTGGAACACCCTGTATATAATCAACCAAAGGGATTTAGATAATAATGATAATGCACGTTTTCATAAATAATATGACACAATAAAATAGTGGAACCTATAACGAAAAATTAACACTTTGAGTGTTTGTGAGAATTGGAGAATTAACCCTTCGAGTCGATCACGCATATCGGAGTGGTCGATCCTGTTGAGAAGTTTTGTCGGCTTTAATAATAATTTAAAGTTCTATATTGTCTATTTACTATTAAATGTTCATAAGAGTACTACCAATGAATAGGCAATAATTTTTCGATAAAAATCGAGTCCTGAGGGGTTGAAGATGGGGGATAGAGGAAAAATGATGGGGAGCATTTCGTCTCAGGTCTGCTAGTGGACGCGTCAATAAGGCATATACAGGGTGACCTATTTAAATGGAGCAATTCGAAACTGTTGATGATATTGAAACACGTGTCAGACAAAATAGAAATGATTTTAAGGGGGCACATTACCTGATGTAAGTTTTTCCTATGTGGCTTTTTTCACGACGCTCTGCTTTCGAGAAAATCAATTTTAAATCCTCGTCTACAAATCGCTCGAAATTATGGAATAACTTCTTTTCATCGAGACTTTGCTTTCGAAAAAATCCATTTGCAAAATCCATTAAGCGTGCGTACATTGGATTAAAAATTACTTTCATTTCCAAATCGATTTTCTTAAAAACACAACCACAATCAAAGAACAGTTATTTTTCAATTTCGACTCCTTTTTGGACAAGGGTCCATTCCGCGTACAATTGTTTCATTCTTACTCCTGCATTCTTCCCAATTCTTAGTGTTGGTCAAGTGCATGCACACTAAATGAGTTTCAAAATCAGTGTTCTCGAAAATGGAACCTCATATGAAAAACTTCATTCTACATTTTCGTCTTATTTTTGCGTGAGGAATCACTTCCTTTCCAGTTGTACCACGATTTCGAGAACACGCTGTACATAGGAATAATCTGGAAACTGAGAACTTGCACGAACGAAATCCGTTCAAATTTTTAAACCGTGAAAATGGTTTCATCAAATAAATGGATCACTTCATCCAACCGAATCACTTTGTCAATTTTTGTTTAGGAAACGGAGTGTTTGCGACATATGGTTCCTTTTAGACTTGTTTCCCCTTTCAGTGAGCAGAATATGTAGACATAAAAAAATTAACATTAATCCTTCGGGGTCACACATCGTGTATCGCATCCCAAGCAATTTCTTTTTCGGCCAATATTTCTGTAAATTTTTAGTCCTTAATATTAACATTTAAAAATTTTGTGAATTTTAACCAAAAAATCCCTATCTTCCACAACTACTTTTTCAAATTCAGATTTCAAACATATCAAAGTTTCCATTTCCAGGAAAAGACTATTAGAGCATAATAGATTGAGCATTACAAATATAGAATCATCCCTCAAAAGCTACAAGATTCAAAAACACGAAAATGGTAACTCCAAAATGACGCTGGGGTGCAGTGAACCTCATGTGACCAATTTGTGATTATAAGAAGGTGTGACGACGGAGGGTTAATTTTCAATGTCGTAAACAACTCGGCGGCAATGTTTCTTTACAAATCTCCTCCGACCCAGACGTGTAGATTATCGTGAACATCACTTTTTTAACATCCTGTACACTACGTCACCGTCTACGAGTCTTAATTCGCGAAAAGACGTGGCTCTACGTGATCAGTGGCGAGTGTGTTAAACAATAATCGCGAAGCGTAAGTTTGATGAACGCAGTTAAGCAGAATTGACACCGGATCCAGCACGATTCCACGTGGTATTTATGAGGACGTGCCGCGTGTGTAATAGGTCCGAGGGATATAGGGTAGAACGTAACTCAGCATCAGAGCTGGTCGGCGACGGTACGAGTCAGAGCCGAGGCCGAGGCTGGGAGCCAGCTTCGCCTGCCGTTCCTGTATTTCAGTAATCCCAGGCAACACGCTCACGGAATACCCCCATAGATATCCCATACGGAGTTAGGTTGCGGCCGTTTCACTTGCCAGTTACTTTGAGGCCGAACAACCCGCACCCTCCCTCTTCGGCTTGGCTTCGTTCTCCTGTCCGTTCGGATGCGATACCATCTTAATCGTCCTAATTCGCGCCCACCCATCACCGCTTGACACTTGTTGTATAGCTCGTTCTAGTTTGCGAACGGGAACTACCCGGCGCACATTGTTGGCACGGTGTCACATTTAATAGATAGAGTTAATTAGGGTCTATTGGCTCCCTTGGTTTTTAGACAACGCTGAATTTACTGGTCCTCGAGTTAGAGGGCGGTGAAGTGCGGTATGATAGGCTTAACGTGTGCAACGCTCGCACTTCAATTCGCTTGGCGTTGCAGTTAAAGGTTTTAGGGTACTGACATCTGCGGCAATAAGGTTTGCGGGGACCGTCGCGTCGCGTTTAAGTGCCTGTGTAATGATTGCGCGCAGGTTCAAACGAGCCTGCTACCATCCCAATAATTCATTCGAACATAGTTGATGCTAGATTAATTTGTGTATGTGACGATTCTGGTCATTGCAACTAACAACGAACGTTACCCAATTGTTAGGACATTTCACAATTCTGTTCCCGAAATATCAAGAAAATATTTTTAGCCACTTCTACTGTGCTTAAAAATTCCGAACATTGGTAACATATTTCCCACATCTAGTGTGTCGACTTGAAAGGCACTACGGCTGATTTGCGTTCGCTACGTGGTCAAGCAGGGTTTTAGCGAGCACAAGTTACGGTCTACGTTTACTTAGGATTCAGGGCTGCTGGCCGTAATATATAGTAGTGAGTATAAGTTTCACGGAAAAGTCCTCATAAATAGAAAAAGTCATTGGTAACCGCTGCGGGCAAATAACTTGTAATCGTGCTCATCTAAAAAATGGTTATTTCTAACGGTCTCTCTTTTACGATTTTATAAAAAAATGAAGCGTGCTTTGTATTTACCTTCGGATCCTCACTTTAATAAAGGACAGTTCTAAGAAACTTATTACACTGTTGATAATATAGGAAACATCTGCGGGAATGAATATTTATAAGAAGATTAATATACATGCAGGGTGTTTTAGTAACTGCTGGTGCAAATTTAAAAGTGGTGGCTAGTGATTATGTATGAAGAAATACCTCGAAAATGTAAAATAGCATTGTTTTAATTTAGTGCTTTTTTGAGAAAATTGACATTCGACACATATTAAGTGCGCATCCAAAAAATTAAAAAGTTAGTAGAATAAGATCTAGTAAATACAGGGTGATTTAGACCAAGTTTATAGAGCATTGTTTTTATTTTAAGCAACGTTTAAAATTTTACTGCTGCCATAGTAATATTTCACACTTAATACCAAGTAATCTTTACAAAATCAAAACACAAAAAGTTTAGAACTTAAAGTAGAAAATAATTAATACATCGATTTGTATTACTTCTGTATATTATGTTAAAAAGGGAATAAAGACGATTATTATTATTATTATTAATAATAATGATTAAGAAATAATAATTTCTTAATGCATTCAATAAACTTCGTATGAATTATGTATTTATTATAGCTTGCGAATTTATCTACTACAACAACCGTAAAATTTAAAATTGCTGTAACTACTTAAGTACTGAGAATAGGAATTGTTTCTATAACACTTTTTACTCACAACGAGAAGTTTTTAGGTATCCCCCTCCGATTGCTTTCATTTTTATTAGATATGTTTTGGAGAATCGAAAATTGAGAAATACGTGTTTTTTTACTTTGCCCGTTTGCATATTTAGGGGGTGAAACCACCCCGCAAAGTTCATCGAACAACTCGCATTACATCAAATTTTTGCACTCTTCAATTCGACAAATTCGTTTCAATTATGACAGAGTTTCAGAGGTTCACAAAACCAGCGCTGAAACGCAGATACTTAGACCAACAAATTGTAAACAAACTAACTTCTTTCACCTTTTCAAAAGGAGAAGCATCTCCCACTATTCGTAGCACTATTTAATTAAAAAACAGTGAAATGAAGTTCTGCAATAGAAATCCAGCTCGATTGTACTTTTATGTTTTTCTTTGGAACCTAGACGGATTTCACGGAGGCCATTCAATAAGCATCTGCTAAGTCAATTGAAAAAGCTTTTCGCTGTATGGGCACGGGACATTAGCATCGATATCAACAGCTTCCTAACTTTCTACTCAATTAACTCGATCTTGTCAAGCTTTTAATATCCAGAGAAAGAAATCGAGTCACTTTCGAGGGAGGATTCCACTTGAAGCGAGTTCGCCGTCCCATTACAGTTGAACCCAATGTCTCGCGGCGTTCAGAAGTAGCTACTTCTGAAAGTCCATTTTCAGGCCTGACCTCCAGCAACTCCCGAGCACTTACGGCCGTAGCAGCTGAAACAGCTCTGGGCGATACGGGAAAAGGAGGAAGACTTCCACCTCCCGATGAATCATCGCGAAAAGAAGGTTGTAGCCGGTGCGGGTCACTCTCCGTTATAAGAAACTGTCCTCCACTTGTTATGCGGATGGTGAGGCTACCATGACATTCCTTGCATAATTATTACTCTGCCGACTCTGGAAAGAGAATCCTTATCTGTTCCCGACCGGAATACTGCGAGATCTTTCCAACGGTGTATAGCATATGCTGTAGGCTCTTGGGTCAGTAATCCCCTCTAGGACTTAACATTGTCCTTTATAGACCTGATCGGCATCCTTTCCTGTTGTCCGATTGCAATAAACTTTTTCAGGGACTATTTATTTATCAAATGGCACCGTTCTAGGGGGTGAGAGCAAAGAAATACAAAGCAAAATTTCGACGCGTATAAATAAGGGCCACCGTAATGTACCTACTATCATAGATGTTTCAACATTGTATGATATAGGTATTCTTGATAATACTGCGGTACTTTCGTTATACTCTAGCTTCTGAAGTGTCTCCCGATTCGTTATAATAGTAAATATTACACGTTCCCCACTTTGATGGCATTATACACATTACACATATGCGGTGTTAACGCTTGTAATGTTAATTTTATTCTAAAGTAGTCTGAATAGGAATCATATTGATCAAAAATTAAACGTGAATGATATCGGCGGGTTGATTCGGTCAATTTTCGGTCAATTTCAACTTGAAAATTGACCGAATCAACGCGCCGATATCATTCACGTTTAATTTTTGAAAAATTTACGGTCGAAATTCTAATTCACTTTAATCATATTGATCGTTACACAAGGGTGGAAGTCCTACGTTCGTATCTGTTTAGATAGTAAAGGCCAAAGTTAGGACGTACTATACATCTACTGCTGAAAGGAAATACACTTTTTTTATTTGATCTCAAAGAGACCTTCGATAGAAAGTTATAATAAGCTTTACATAGATTTTTGTATTTTTTTAATAACCAAAAACAAGTTGTTGCCTTAGCTTTGTTCAGTAATGCAAGGTAGATACATGCTGTTTTCAGCGACTTTTTTCAGAAGTGGTATACATGTGTACAAGCTTCGATATTTGGTTGTCTGAGAAGTACCTAATCTTATATCTAGCGGTAGGCGCGGTTTACATTTATTTAATTTTTTAATTCAGTCTGTTCTTTGGATATCGGGCAGGGGGCCTTGCCAAACTATGTGATTTAAATAAAGGAAATATGTACACTGTTCCGATAATAGAACGTTTGAATGAGAAAGCATCAGGATACCAGAATGTTCGGGTAACAGGTGTTCGGATACAAGAGGTTCTACTCTACCTGTATGTCACAAATATACATATGTAAAATATTTGCAAATAGTAAATCTGCAGGTTGTAAAAGATCCGAAATGCATAATTATATAGCCGTCATCTGATGGACAAGTTGTAAAAAATATACATATGTATGTATGTAAACCCCAAAACGTTGAAGTCTGTATAACTTACCAAATTAACATATGCCATCGTTTCCATCTTCGGGTGGATATTCATCTGCGAAAAATGCTATCCCCTGCGTCCTTGTCCTTTTTTAAAACCTTATTTTAAACCTTATCACAAAGTTGAAAATCTAAATTTTTTAAAATAAGTTGGAAATCAACATTTTTAAATAATATTGGTACTGTAACTGCAAATGGAATAATATGCACCTTTTAATTATGTGCATTTTTACAGGTATCAGTATTAATAACATTGTTCATGTGATAGGTTGGAATGTTCAAGAAATTTCCAAGAAAATTGCAGAAGAATTACGAAAACTGTTGAGAGGCTTTAAATAAAAGTGATTCCTTTCTGTTTTCTTCGTGCTTCTCCAGCAAGCACAAATCTTTCCTTCGCGCAACTTTTCATTCTCGAGTTATGGTCTTCTGCTCGAGCAGCGATTTAAGAGCAAAGCGTTCCACTTACCGCAAATTCTCGTCTTACATAAATGATAGCAGTAGTAAGTCACTGAAAATCCATTGTTTTCACATACTCGTACCAAATTGTAATGGTACCACAATTTATTCAAAACCAGCAAAAACTTACATTTTTTATACTCCTCAGTCTCACAATAATATTAGAAATTATACGTAAAAATTAACAAAACTCAACAAAGAACCATAATTATAATTGATACTATGCCTATTAAAATTTTACAATTCTTTTAAATTAAAGTCTGTATCACAAACATTTTTGTAAACCATCACCGTATTTGTTACGCATGACTAGTAGCTGTATCATCTCTAAACGTACAGAGTATCCAGCGGAAACGCTGCGTAAAAGAGGGTTCTAACTTAAAAGTAAGATGATCTTTAGCAGGGATCTTTTTTCTCGAGGAACAGTCTCGCGTTTTAATTACGTTCAAAGTTGAGGAGAGCGAATCTGTGCGGTTCGAGCCTCCCGCTCCGTACTTTCTTCAAAATTCACGGCGCTGGAAAAGTAAAGTAACAAGATTCCACTACTGCTAACTCCAATTATCACTGGTAATGTCCTCGTTGCAGCTTGACGAACTTTCCGAGGGCCCTTCCGACACAGGTAACTGAAAAGTTTCTGAGAAAGATTCAAAACCTATTAAAGAATACCTCGGCAACGTTCTTGACACTACCCAAGCACGTCAACAACAGAAACGTCGTATCCGGCAGTGACAACAATGAACTTTCCCTCTGACACGTAACTTCCCACTACGGCGAACAACAATGAGCAGAATATTAAGAAATCTCTCGTCGGGTTTTCTTACGTTAGGCTGTAAGATGCTGCAGAAAATAATTAGCACCACTTGCCACCTGCAAACCTACGTCTTATATGGGACACACCTTTTACTCGTTTACGCGTAGATGCGCTATGCCTTCTTTTACCTTTCTGCCTATTTTCAACGTTACACGGAACAGAGATTACCGTCTTACCTTGTTATTCCGCCTGTAAGAACATTGCATTAAGCGAACGTTACAAAAATATGCTGGACGGTTTTATTTTACCTATGTGTTGTACAATTTTTTTACAATTTTAATTGTAAGTCACAATTTAGATGATCTTTTTTAATATTGTGGATACTAGTAGGTAGATAATAGGTATATGCATGTATAATGAAACTTTCATTAGGAGAGTGAATTTTTTTTATAAAGGATGAATTAATAAAAATTATCCCCTTTGATAACGACATTTGGCCCCTTTAATACCAAATAATTTTTATTTGAAACATTTTTCTTTTACTTCACAGTTTTGACGATTCCACCTTCTTATAATCACAAGTTGGTCACATGGAGTTTACTGCACCACAGCTTCAGTTTTGAGTTACTATTTTCGTATTTTTGAATCTCCTACCTTTTAAGTGATAATTCTACATTCGTAATACTGATACAATCGTGCTCTCATAGTCTTTTTCAAGAAATGCAAATTTTGATATAATGCAATTTGTAGTTGAAAAAATAGTTGTGGAAGAAAGCGATTTTTTTAAAGTTTCACAAAAATTTTAAATGATAATATTAGGGTCTAAAAATTTACAGAAATATTGGAAGAAAAAAACATTGCTTGGGATGCGAGATACTCCGTGTTGGAGTTAAGGCGGTGCATTTTATTGGTTCACCCTGTATACAAAATAAATATTTCAATATTCGTGGCATTATATATATATCTTTTATGAGTTGTGATTGAAAAATGCAGTGAAAGGAAAAGTTAAACGATTGAATATAATGCCCAGTTTTGTAGGACTACTTTTTTCGCGGGTGCAACAATACATTTGCATAGTACAAATGTATCTTCTTCTTGTAATGAATTGTCAAAGTGTACTGCCAATATTGTTAAAGTAGAAACTCAATGCTTGATGGGACTATTCGAATAATTTAATGTTCGAATATTTTACAAGTATTCGAATACTACGTATAAATAAACTTCGAATATTTGAGTATTCGGATGTTATTATTCGAATACTAATGTATTCGAATAGTATGGTGTGAAGTGGGTCAGAATTAGCTTACAAGATTTTACCCTGGCAAATGAACCTAAAGAACTTGATTTATAATTTACACCATACTATTCGAATACATCAGTATTCGAATACTTAAATATTCGAATAGTATTCGAATAGCATTCGCATACTTGGATATTCAAATAATATTCGAATACTTGGATATTCGAATTATATTTGCCAAATAATTGAGCAACTGAAGTATTCGAATATTCGAATACCGAAAAATTCGACAAATAGTCTCAGCCCTATCAGCTTGACTACTCACCTCTTTTTCGATTGTATGTATCTACTCAATCGGTCAATAGCTGGAAACAGAAATTATCTAGTAGACTGTAGAGCATAACAATGATGTTACATTTCACAAACAGTGAAAAAGTAGATTGTATTATAGCAGTACTTATATGTACCTATATAATAAATTAAACCTCCCATGTTCCAAATTTCGTTATTTTCCACTCTATATATAAAAAATTACCCAAATCTTTTATAAAATATAACATAATTTCTGCAAAGAAACAATATTATATTTAGTAATATCATCAATATTAATAACTATAAAAAAACTACCTGGGCCAAGCGTCATTGCAAATATACCTACCTTTATCACCGATTAAATTATAACTCAAAGAATTTTTCACCCCATCTACCCTACAATACTTTTCCCCGGTGAAACTCTTTCGAAGCAGTCGCTATAAGGTGTTGAGATACTCGCTTTGCTCCCCGTACCCGCACAAACTTCCCTACTTTTAATTTCTATTCAAGGCACAGGAGTAGCGCGTATCGACGATTAAAGTGGCTTTAAAAGGCCAGCAAGGGGCAGAGGGGGGCCGTACGTCACTTTGTATGAAATATTCTCATAGTGGAGGTCCATTTCATTGAGGTCACCTGCCAGAATGACGAGGGCGCGCTGATAGAGGAAACGTGTTACGGAAGTACGTCGTGCATACGAAAGTGCATTCTATCGCTCACCTTTTCCTACGCATCCCATATCCGCCAAGGAACGTTCCCTCAAAGAACAAAGGGATATTTTGCGAGTCAAATATCATCGATTGCTTGAGTGTCTGAAGGATTCCTTCAAATGGAACAAAGAAACATTATACGGTCCTTTCTTTTCGGTAACATCTCTGCATTCGACGCGTTCATATCCGTTTGAAGAATCGAAGGTGATAGAGCAACTTTGGAAACATTTCCTATGACCCATTTGTGTCATTATTCGATCCTTTTCATTGGCGAATTGCATCGATCTAATACGATTACAACTGGGGGGCCCAGTGGAAATAGGCACCTGCCTCATCGTGTGTGCCTAAATTTTCGTTTCTTTGTGCCATTAATTCGTTCCTGCAATTTAGTATAATTCCACCACTTCCTAATATAATAGCATGTACGTCTCACCATAAATGAGAATTTTTTTTATTGAAATAAAAATTTTGAATAATGAATAAAAGTTAAAAAAAAATTATTGTGCATGTGTCTCGGTTTGATGTCGAATAAAATTAAAGTTAAAATTAAAGTTTAAATTTTATTCGACGCTGAAGTTGAAAAGCTCGACCAATAAGCTCCACTTCTCCCTACATTTTGTGCAACATGTAAATAAACACTGAATTTTTAATTAGCATCATTCATAAAAAAAAATACGAAAACAAATAATAATCATTAATTATAGGCATTAGTCCACAGTATGTAAGTATAAATCCAATTATTTCTGGTTCCTCAATACTGCCTGTAGTAAATTCAACATGTAGTCAGATAATATAATTTCAAAAATACACCAAATTAATTTAAAACCTTGCAACGAGCTCCATACTGTAATAATGCTATCGCTGCTACTCGAAAGAGGAACGAAACACGAAGCGAAATTCTAAAAGCCGAGACATAAAGCTCCCCAGCACTGATAAAATATTATACGTGATCGCAGAAATAGCAGGCAGAGCAGAGGAATGACGCCAAAGAGGACATTGCTGATTAGATTTTCCAAGAGGTGCAAATGCAGCACGTGTCCACATCGGGTGCGGACAGGAAATCGTATTATCGGTGGGTGGAAAATGGTGGGAATGAGGCAAACCAAGAAATTATGGAGGAATTGCATACGTGCATGGCTTTCCTGATATTCTATAATATAATATGAAGAGCTGGTGCAAATTCCTGATGAGCTTCCATTGTGCCATTGTTACATTTGTAGCCTTTGTTAAAAAAATCCATAATTGAAACGGTTGCGATAAAAATTCAATTTTTTAACGTTTTCTAGTTGTAATTATTGAAGAATAACACCAACCTTAAACATCGTAATCTTTAATCATTTAAATACTTCCTTTATAGTGACAAACGAACATTTATTTTTCATTTTCAGTTTAGTTCATACTTTAATTGTACTTTTCTACAATTTTTACGCGTAAGAGTGTGTACTGTGTGTAAGGGAATAATTTTATTGCGTTATGTACGGTTAAGGCACTCCCTGTATCTATCAACGAGGGATTTGAAAAAGGTATTAATAATTTTTGTGGAAGCTTTCTTAAATTTTTAAACAAGTAGAAATCAAAGAATTGATATTTGGGCCATGTTATGCAGAAAATTAAATACCATCCCTCAATTATCTGAAATTGAGTAACATTGGAGATTTTAATTGTTAAAGAAAAGTAGCTTTATTTCTATTGGGTATACTTTATTTATAGTTACTGTTCTACAAGGTCTGTTAATAGATTATTTAATAATGAGTAGTATAATTAATATTATTTTCAATTTTCTGTAGTAGTTTTCTGTTTTCTGGTAGTTTTTATTTTTTAAGCCTAACATGGGACTATGATTTGGTAGTTTTAATAATTATATAATATAACAGTTGTTCTATGGGTTGGTCATTTTTTGCAAAATAAAAATCACAGAATTATGGGATCCGTACTGTATTTAACTAATTTTTTGTCATTTTGAGGGTTGGTAAATATCTGCATAACTTTATCATTCATATTTCCTTTCGAAAGGCTAATAAATTGGTTACATATTTTTATAGCCAGTTCCTTGTCAAACTGACTTAAATAAATGGGTTAATTTCGTAAGTGGTATTTAGCATCGTATGTAAAATAACTTGTAAAATATACTTTTTTAAACATGTCTTATAACATCTTTACATGTATCTATTTCATTTTTATTACACTTTCGGGTGTACAAGTATTGTGATAATAGAGGTTTAATTAAATTTCATTAAATAAATTCTCATACTACTATTACTATTTTCATTCATGATACACTACATAGAAGACACTTTAAGGGGTTAAATTATATTCGCAAGAACATTCAATCAAACATAATTACTGTGGAAAGCAACAGTTGCTAAATGAAAAACAAAACTTTTCAATCACAAAAAATTCCAGAATCAGAAAACAAGAGCACAAAGAAATATATCCTCGTACTCATACAGTCTCTCAGAAGTAGTATAGATTGAAAGCGAACTGCACTTTGTACAATTGTAAACTTCTCCAGGGTATACGTTTCTTCATAACACGCTTCCGTGCAACTGCAGCAAATGGAATCGACAGGTAGGTACAAGCAGTGGTTAAATGAAGAGGAAATATTTTTTATTAGATTTCCTCCGGGCATGTGTGCCCCTGTCACAAGAAACATCTACCAGCACTGCTGGAAATAATGACAGACTAGACGTTTTATTATTGAGCAACTTGACAGAAACAGTATTGTTACCTTCTGTCGCTGCTAAGGATTTATAACAGGGTCACGGGTCATTAGTTATTTCAAGTTTATGGGACTTTTCACTTCAATCGGGATTTAGTAGGTAGAAGTAGACAATATTTTCACGAAAATAATTACGCACCTATGTATTATTCAGAGTTTACAACTTTTCGCTTCTCCTATTATCGATCGACGCATTATTATACAGAATGCAAAATTGCGAACTTTATGTATACAGTGAAAATGGAGTTTCTATTGCTTTGAGATTGCTTGATCTAAAAAGTGACATTCCACACCTAATGAACTTAATTATTTTTCAAATGGAAGGTGTAAGTATACAGCACATTTGTTGCAGAAATGTCTCAGTTGTGTTGCGGTTTAATACTTGGAACATTGCACGGAATGTTGCTGTAAAGTTACAAGTAAATTGCTATGTCCGCCCTGTGCAACATTACAGGTTATATTTCTGCAACATTTCTGAGATTTTACAGGAGTGATAGCGCAACATTTCTGAGATTTCACAGCAATGGTAGCGCAACATTTCTGAGATTTTACAGCAATGGTAGCGCAACATTTCTGAGATTTTACAGCAATGGTAGCGCAACATTTCTGAGATTTTACAGGAGTGATAGCGCAACATTTCTGAGATTTCACAGCAATGGTAGCGCAACATTTCTGAGATTTTACAGCAATGGTAGCGCAACATTTCTGAGATTTTACAGCAATGGTAGCGCAACATTTCTGAGATTTTACAGCAATGGTAACGCAACATTTCTGAGATTTTACAGTAATGGGCAGGCAACATTTCTGAGATTTTACAGCAATGGTCGCGCAACATTTCTGAGATTTTACAGCAATGGTCCCGCAAGGTTACGGGTAGTAGGGCCAAAAAAAAAAATAACGGTATTTTATATACATATATTCCGGATGTGTCCGTGAGTGGGACCCGATGACATGAATGTGTGCAGGAATCGTAGTAGCATAACGTCCGTGTGTCTTTTATAAATAGAAAATACTTTACCCCAGGGAGATTCGAACCCGCGACCTGTAGCACCGTAGACGAACACTTTACCGCTACAGCTATAATCCTTGATTAGGAAAATTGCTTCCGTATTCGAACTTATATTTCTACCGTGCAACACATTAAACCCAAATTATTCAAAAACGAAGATTTGTTTTGACAAACCCCATTACATCTCCCTAATTGTGGAGCGGATATTTCACAACAAATTCATTTCGACACTTGATGTTGTATTAAGTTGATTCATATTCTGTTAAGAAATATCCTGCGTTGTACAAAAAAATAATATTTTTTTAGTTTGTAACGCATTTTTAATACAATCGTTTAACATAAATTTTGTTTATATTTTTTTTTATTTTCAAGTTTTTAGTGTTGGTGGATTTACATTTCACAGATCAGAGTTCTTTACAAATATCTTTTATTGTTGTTTGCAGTTTAACAGTTTGCTTAAACCTTATAGTCCTCGCTTCTATCTATCCTATCATAAAACGGTCGCGTCGTCTTCAGCCGCGTATTCGGCGAGTCAAGGGTGGCTCGCCAAAGCGACCATACGGTCACCAGGCGTAGGGAAAAACCCCAGGCCCGGTGTTAGCTTTCCAGGCTCGCGGCTTACAATTGCAAGTACAGTGTAAGACTGTATTCTATTTGTTGACATATCTGATATAAATAATTAATACAATTATTCAATTAACACTATATATACACTCAATAACACTATATAACACTCATTAACACTATATAACACTCAATAAACAAACTCATAAACTATATAGGTATACCAAGAAAAGAGATTTGCAAATAAGAGTTACACGTGCCAATTACTGACAGTGTCCTTACCATTCACATTTAATTTATTATGCGTAATGAAAAAGTTCCGTATTGTTGAGAGAAAATTTCTAAGTCCGGATATGTTGCGGATTTATTGCCGAAATCTTGCCGTTTAGTTGCCAGGTTTCGCAACTAAACGGCAAGATTTCGGCAATAAATCCGCAACATATCCGGACTTAGCTATTTTCTCTCGACAATTCGGAACGTTCAAATTAAATATAATCAATTAAACGGTAATGGTAGGGACACTGTCTGTAATTGGCACGTGTAACACATTTTACAATTTTTTTTGCTGAATAATATTTAATTGTTAGTTTAAACTCGATAATGTTAATTAAATAATCGTATTAATTTTTTTTGTCAAATAATGTCCACGTTCGCATACATTTTCTCGGTGGTAGCCTGTGGAATCTTAGACTGTATTCTGCGTGTCGACAATTCGGGATCGCTCCACGAAATTCCGGATTTATTGCGGATTTATTGCTGATATCTTGCTCATATCTTGCGAGCGCCGCAACATATGAGCAAGATATTAGAAATAAATCCGCAATAAATCCGGAATTAGTGTATTCTGCGTGTCGACAATTCGGGATCGCTCCGCGAAATTCCGGATTTATTGCGGATTTATTGCTGATATCTTGCTCATATCTTGCGAGAGCCGCAAGATGTGAGAAAGATATCAGCAATAAATCCGCAATAAATCGGAACTTAGCTATTTTCTCTCGACAATTCGGAACGTTCAAATTAAATATAATCAATTAAACGGTAATGGTAGGGAGACTGGCAGGAATTGGCACGTGTAACACATTTTACAATTTTTTTTTGCTGAATAATATTTAATTGTTTGTTTAAATTCGATAATGTTAATTAAATAATCGTATTGATTTTTTTTGTCAAATATTGTCTACGTTCGCATACATTCCCTTGGTGGTAGCCTGTGGAATCTTAGACTGTATTCTGCGTGTCGACAATTCGGGATCGCTCCACGAAATTCCGGATTTATTGCGGATTTATTGCTGATATCTTGCTCATATCTTGCGAGTGCCGCAACATATGAGCAAGATATTAGAAATAAATCCGCAATAAATCCGGAATTAGTGTATTCTGCGTGTCGAAAATTCGGGATCGCTCCACGAAATTCCGGATTTATTGCGGATTTATTGCTGATATCTTGCTCATATCTTGCGAGCGCCGCAAGATGTGAGAAAGATATCAGCAATAAATCCGCAATAAATCGGAACTTAGCTATTTTCTCTCGACAATTCGGAACGTTCAAATTAAATATAATCAATTAAACGGTAATGGTAGGGAGACTGGCAGGAATTGGCACGTGTAACACATTTTACAATTTTTTTTGCTGAATAATATTTAAATGTTTGATTAAATTCGATAATGTTAATTGAATAATCGTATTAATTTTTTTTGTCAAATATTGTCTACGTTCGCATACATTTCCTCGGTGGTAGCCTGTGGAATCTTAGACTGTATTCTGCATGTCGACAATTCGGGATCGCTCCACGAAATTCCGGATTTATTGCGGATTTATTGCTGAAATCTTGCTCATATCTTGCGAGCGCCGCAAGATGTGAGAAAGATATCAGCAATAAATCCGCAATAAATCGGAACTTAGCTATTTTCTCTCGACAATTCGGAACGTTCAAATTAAATATAATCAATTAAACGGTAATGGTAGGGAGACTGGCGGGAATTGGCACGTGTAACACATTTTACAATTTTTTTTTGCTGAATAATATTTAATTGTTTGTTTAAATTCGATAATGTTAATTAAATAATCGTATTAATTTTTTTTGTCAAATATTTTCTACGTTCGCATACATTCCCTTGGTGGTAGCCTGTGGAATCTTAGACTGTATTCTGCGTGTCGACAATTCGGGATCGCTCTGCAAAATTCCGGATTTATTGCGGATTCGTTGCTGAAATATTTCACGTGGATTCTACCTCAATATATGCGCAATATTTCACGGCTATGTGTGCGCAATATTTCCGAAATATTGCACAAACTTGGCCACTGTAATATTTCACGGCAATGTGTGCGCAATATTTCCGAAATATTGCACAAACTTGGCCACTGTAATATTTCACGGCAATATGTGCGCAATATTTCCTAAATATTGCACAAACCTGGCCATTGTAATATTACACGGCAATGTGTGCGCAATATATCTGCAACATTAAACAAATCTGGCAGTTGAAATATTGCACGGCAATGTTACCACAATTTTGCAGTAATACTGCTATGCAACTCGTAACCAAACGGCAACATTGCAATATACTGCAACTTTTGTGCAACATTTCTGCAACAAAATGTGCTGTAGGGGTAGGTACACTAGTTAATGCAATTTAGTTTTCTGAATCATATTTGTTTGCTGGCAAACTTTTATTCTCAAAAGATTTATTTATTTTCATGATTACCTAATTCATTTAAGAGATCTGTCAGGTTCACTTGTTTCGCTCAACGTTAGTTGTATTATAATGCATATACATATAGGTATACAGGACTTCAGGTGGGCATCCTGGTGAAAAATAAACGCTTATTCATCCCGATTTATAAACATTTATATAGGTAGCAAAATAGGAACATAAAAGAGGGTTGTTATTTTTTAACCTTTTTCTAAAATTTAGTGTGTCGAAAACTTTAATTATTGAAAACACGCGTCAAAAAGCTTCTGACGCGAAGAATTTGTACTACCTACCCGCGAATCCTTTTTCATTAAAAAAGAAAATAGATGAACTCCGTAGTCCGTACGATTGATAGTTTCGGAAATAGAAATTCATTTATGGAGGCTGTTCTCATGAAAATAGACAAAAATTACAAACTTTGACGGCCTATATTTTTTATACAAATTCAAAACCAGTGAAATAATACCCAGCCCCCGCGCCATCTAATTCCATGTGGATTATATTATATTTCGACTTCATAAAAAATCCTGGTACGAAATGCAAAAAGTAATCGATGTAACGTGCATGGACCGTGTATACATATATTCCATAACATACCTACACCTAGATGAAATTAGTTTGATCGTCCAATATTTCCTTACAAAAATTCCATATCTCATTTATCTTCGAACAGTGGTAGTTTGGAATATTAAAATATTTTACTGACAACGTGAAAGATTCTGCATTCCTCGGTCATCGAGATTTATATTTAAATTCTTTATTGAGGTGATATTACATTACCATGCTTTTACTATTCCCTGATACCTGAAACATACACTGAAACCCCGCGTTACTGATGCGGCACTGCTGTGCGATACAAGTAGTGCTCAGAACTTTATGACGAGTATAACGAGTATCGTTGTTTGCATTACCCGCGTGAATTCGTGATTACTGTTTCGCCATGTTAAACCGTTCCGCAGCATAATTCATGGGGCAGCACATGTCGCAAGAACACGCTTCCAGATGTAATTGCGGCGTTTACGTCTGCAAATGAAGGCGCAGTGCCGTTCGAATTTCTTCCAACTCATTCTGATTGGTTAATCGTTCAACAATATTCGGAGTGTTTCATAATACGTGGACGTAGCTTCAAATATAAATCCATCATACAGAAATAATTACACAACCACTGACATCACCCCATCCTTGTTTAACTCTTTGCTTCAAGTCATTAACTTATCCAAATTGCTTGTGATCGCTATAAACCATTTCTGCAAACAACCCATAACAGTTTTTGAATTTAGGGAATTCTCACAAGGAGAGGTTCCCAGGTGTGGGCCTTAGGGTGGCCTTTATCAATAGGTACGTGCCGATTTTTTTTTCGCATTTCTTTGCTCTCACCCCCTAATATGGTTACATTTCATAAAAAAATATTCGGACGACAGGAAAGGGTGCCGACTAGGCCTTATAGTTTAGAATTCATCAATAGTTTAGGTTTAAAGAATTTTTCAAAATTGGTAAGCCCTATCGAAATTTTGTTCAAATAATATTAAAAGAGCATTCAATTTTCTACAATTACTGTATATATAAGCTTTTCGTGCTTCCAACCATTTTTTAGATAATAGCGTTTGTTGTCCGAGTACAATAATCTTTTTCAGGGACTATATCTTTATGAAATAGAACCATATTAGGGAGTGAGCGCACTCCCTAGCGCGCCTCCAATTGCATTGGTTTTTGCATATGTTTTAGAAGACAGAAAAAATAAGATATACGTGTTTTTTTTTATAGCTACTCCTTTTCATATTTCGAGGGTTAAACTACCCCTCAAAGTTATACGATTCTCAGGTGTTCGTCTCGGATTGCTTTGAATAAGTATGTTTTGAAGGACCGAAACATAAGAAATGCCTGTCTTTTTATTTTCGCCCGATTGCATGTTTATTACGCCTCAAAGTTCATAAGGGGTACAAAATTGTGTTGAATAAAACTTGATATGGATTTCATTTGCGTCATAACATATTGTATGTTGTTCTTGTCGCCAGTCACCGTTATTATAGGGGCTAAACTACCCGGGGGGTAATTCACCTCTCATTGTCAGTAGCGATGAGGGGTCATAAAACCTCTGATGTGTCATACTAAAATAATTTATGTCTAAGGTATTTTAAAAATTTTATTACGTATTTAAACCATTACGGGTAGTTTACCCCGTAATAACGGCGACTGACGACAAGAACATCATCCATAGAGCAAGTTATGACGCAAATTAAATTTATATAAAGTTTTATTCAACACAATTTTGTACCCTTTATGAGCTTTGGGGGTGGTTTTGACACCCTAAACATGCAAACGCAAGTTTGCTTTTTGTACCATTACACTTTCGTTTGATACCCTTTTTTCTGTCTCTTGTACTTTAGAAGTTACACCCGAAGAAATGGAATGCCTATTCGACTTTGAGGTTAGTTTTCAGACCCTCAAAGGGCGATTGGGCACGAATGAAACATACCGTTATTCTTTTCTTCAGTCCCTCTATAAACCAACAAAGGTGCTTTCCAATCAGTGAGCGGGGGTTCACAGTGTTCGCTTGGGAGAGAAATGGGTGCTTCACTATCCAAAAATTCCGTCATCCGAACGGTCATGTCTCCCTATTAAGAGGAGATAAAAGTAACTGATATTTAAGAATTTTTTTCTAAAAAATTGTTGGTCATATTGGATTAAACTCTTTTGGGATATAATGAGGCACCTTTAAACTTGCAAAAACATTTTTTTATGTCAATCCTTCTTATTACGTAATAATTATTGTGGAATCTTGTCCACCTCTTCGAAAAATAGAAGTTTCTTAAAGTTAGATAGTTTACTCTGAAATTGGTCCACTTTAAAGCAAAAAAATGGAAAATATAAAGAGTTATAACGTTTGAAATAAAAAGTAAGTTTTTTCTTTAGACAAATTTTTCATATTATTTTATATATCAACGAAGAAAGTACTATAAATAAAAACTAAAATTAAAATTTTAGGTCCAATTCTAGCGTAAATTATTTAACATTAAGAAAATTCTCTTCTTTTTGCAATCAGATGACTGACAAGTGCTACGCCTGACGCCAACATCGTCGAAGAGGTTAACACGATTCGACAATAATTAATAAATAATAAGAAGGATCGACAAAGAAAAAAATCTACAAATTTAAAGATACCACCTCATATCCCAAAAGAATTTAATGCAAAATTAACAATAGTTTTTTTAAAAAAAATCATAAATTTGGGGGGCTGTTACACGAGAATCTCCCCTTAACTCGGATACCAGAGGTTCTGCGCTATAATTTATGAAACAAACACAATTCGAGCACAATTCAAAACATACAACTCCCCGTTCCATTTTTCCCAAACTATCGTTCATTGAAATTCCTCGCTTTTAACGCTACCAGCAACTAGCGGCACATTACCTTGAAATTCAGATAAATGGCGGGGGAAGACAGTTTCCGCTGGACGCGTACATTTTTCTTTCGGTGGCTGGCGTATAAAGCGGGTAACGAAGGAAGAAAACTGTTAGAGGACAGCAAGGGAGATTTATCGTATCTGTCAGTTACATAAGATAGTAGCTAGTCTAGGTGGGATTGATCCTCCGAGCCGTAAACGATCGGGGTATCGGTTCGTTCTCCAGTCAACTGTACGCCGCCTGCCGACCACGATCAGACGGATGCAGGCCGTTTGATAAATTTTATGGAACCGAAGAAAAACACACATATTTTCGCCTAGATGCTCCGTAGGTAGCTCCCCGCTGGCTTCCTGCCGCCCGACGTCGATGCCTGCTTCTGACAGGTGGCTCGCGGTTATTCAGTCAGGCGATATGAGAACAGGTTATTCGAACGTGTACATCCACTCCTTCCCCTTGTTCCAGCGGCATGTGTACACGGTCGGTTTACGTAAGTTTGATATAGCCTCGGGTGGGTGGGTTGCAAGCACGTACATGCGCTCAGCGTTTCCTTAGTTTACCCCCTTGATCATATTTGAAAAAGGACTGGCTCCCGCGTTTGCGGTGACAGAGACACGCGCACGTCCGCGAAATCTAATCAGAGGAATTCTCGTTCAAGCCAATCGCTGATTTCGTTCAGCTGTCGATTCTGTAGCTTTAAACGATACCAGTATGCGGAGAAATGTATCCACTTGTATTCGATTTTCTTGCTGGCTGATTCGTTGATCTTTCGTTGATCCGCTCCAAATCTTTGTTCCGTGATTGGTTTACAAGTGAACGGGGGAAGTGGAATAAACTTTAGGCAAAGTGGAGTCTACAAGCGGTTTAATAAGAATTTAGCAGAAGGTAATTTGTTGCTTGTAATCCGACTACTGTCATTGTTGAATGAAACAGATTTATCGCGTAGTGGTTTACTTTATTAAAGTCCATAGAGACGCTTATTTGGATATAATTAGGGGAGAGTCGTGCGGTACCGACCGCTCTAAGTTTTTTTGTTATATCTTGGGGTAGAGTCGATAAAAATCAGAAATTCAAAAACGTGTTTGTAGTATACATAGATAGAACTTAGTAAAAGGAGTGAAATTATTTTTGTGAAATTTAATAATAAGAATTAATAAATCGCAAAAGTAAAAAAGTTGTAATTTCTAGGAAATGAAAAATTGTCGTCCAGTACCGACCAACTATTAAATTAGTACATTTTAGGCCTAAATGATTAACAATGTTAATAAAATGACATTTAATTAGTACAATACAAGATTTTTTCAAATTTTATTTGTACAAACTCGCAAGTAAAATAATTAACATTCTCCTGATCAGTGCATTGGACGTGTGCACAATCGTCACATTCGGTACACTGCACCCAATCTTTGTCAAATGATTTCTTGCAAACAGAGATGGGCAAAATTTTTATTCAAATAAAATATCGAATAACGAATAAAAAATTAACTTCATTCGTCGAATAAAAATATTAACTTTATTTGTCGAATAATCTAAAGCTAAAGTAACTTTTATTTGATCCTTATTTACATAATTTTTTATTTAGTTGATGCCCAACACTGCTTGCAAATAACATACTGGATAACTTCTTCATTAAATCCTAGCTTCCTGTTTGTTAGGTTATCATACCTATCCTTATTTACTTTATTTTTCTGCGGGAAACGGTAGGAGGAAGGCTAAATTAACATCTTATAAATTAATCTGAGTTGCTAACAGATTGAACTTACTGATAAGAAAAATTTGGTCTCTACTGGTTGACAGAGTCTGTTGGTCGATACTGCACGACAGTTGGATGATCGGTACTGTACGACAAACACTGGGAAACATTTTAGATCATGGTATATTATGTTCAAAAAGATATTACAAAACTAGGACGTTTTGTTAAACTTAATAGACTAGAGATAGTATACATAATAGGACAAAATCATTTACTTACACGAGAAACAAAAGATCAGTTTAAAAAAATAACTTCTAACCCACTGAATATCAACGTATACATTTAATGCCTCAGAACATCGAGAGCAATGGAGTAAACAATATGACCCCGAAATGGGTTATAGAGAATTATGATTTTCATTGGTTAATTCAAATAAAGTGCTAATACCTGATCGGAAAAGCGAGAACTAGCTTTGGTCGGTACTGTATGCTGGTCGGTACTGCACGACTCTCCCCTATATTTCCACATTAAATTATATACCTATACTATGCCGCTAGTATATAATAAAATTAAAATAGGAATGTTTATTATAAATGACTATAGCTTTCAGTTATACGTTAATATTGTTCAGCATACGTAACAGTTTTCCTACATCTCGATCTTCTGCAAAGACGCAGGCTTCAATTGGCCGCTCATAATTCTTCTGATTTTATTGTTAACTTTAATGTTGTAACATTTTCAATACCATGCAACGACAGCTTGGAAGACATCGGTGCTGGCCAAAGGTTATGACTTCCTGAAAGTGTTGTTGAAATCTGTCCAGGAATGACTAGATTCTAATGAATGAATCACCCTAATTATTTAAATCTAAGAGTCAGCTCCGTAAGCAAGAAAATGTATCCTTCTTCGGGAAATAGTGTCTTAAATGGTTAATTTGCTTTTCCCCCGCTATTGGCTCGATGATGGAGTCCGGTTGGCGAGCTTATAAAGAGGGTAGGTCGCACAATTGGCGCCTCAATATTTCACGACTTGCTGAGTCTCCATTGAGTCCTTCAACAAGAAGAATAAAGGAGATATAGTATTTCTTTGCTAAAAGATCACGGCTCGGGATCGGCGGTGAGCATTTAACGTAGAGGGAGACACTATTCCGAGCGATCGTTTCTCGCTTCTTTCTTGCGGAAGGCGACAGTGAAATGGAACGAGAGCGGGTCTGAACGCTCATGCACGTCACGCACGCTCGTCGTGCACGCAAAGGACGGAGTATCAGGCGTCCGCAAGATGGAGCGAGACAAAGTATCAACGAGTCGTGTCATCCGTCTCGTACCGTTCCCCGATCGCTCGTTCCATTTCACTGTTGCCTTCGCAGGACAGGAGTGAGCCTGAAGTGGTGAGGATCGTGTCAAGCATTTGATATAGGGGAGACCGGGTATGGTTGTCACACGGGTTGGTTGTCACAACTGTTATAATAAAGAAACTATAAACAATAGGAACGTACTAATAATTCGTGGCGATGCGTAAGCATATCGCCGCCTCCCCCTTCATCGTACAAGTCGTTGTTGAGTCGCATGGAGGTACGATGTATCATTATTTGGTTTCGTGCGCTCGAAGTAAATTTTGCCGTATTTTCTATCAAGCAAGTATAGGTTGTTTCTTAGTATTGACTATAACATTGTTGCATTATTCTCGTAGTTTAGAGTTTTTTCTAACTTACTGTAATGATTTTTTTGCATTTTTTAAACTTTTTAATACATGAATAGAGAGGTGAAACTGTTTAACGGTTTGGGGCAAGTTGTCACAGAACATTTGGGATTAGGTATTTGCCGCATGTGACAACTAATCCCAGTGTAACTTGCTGTATCTATCATGTGATATTATTTTCTTGTTTGTTTGACAACAGTTCTCAATAATAATGCCGCAAACTTACCTATAAGAAGAATTAATGTTACGTGCGGCAAGAGAGGTTATAAAAGGCAATTACACAATAAGAGGGATTGCAAAGGATTATAATATAAATTACCGCACTCTAGCGCGATATTGTGAGAAATACAATACAAAATTATATTACTCTCTTAATTGAATCGACTTTTTCTTCATAAACTTAGCTATCCAGATACTGTGACAACCAACCCGGCCTCGGGGTACGTTGTCACAAAATAGTTCCTGCAAATAATATGAATTAGCTCCTAATCTGGTTGACAAAATCCACAGGACCAATTTTTTTTATAAAGTCGGACGTACATAGTTTATATTAATCTAAGTTTAAACAAACTTCCCTGCACCTATGACCTATAAAAAAATCAAAATAAAAAATTGAGACAACCATACCCGGTCTCCCCTATAGGTCAAACTGATTGTAAGCTTTCAGCGAAAAAGTACTGTACATTGACAAGGCAAGTTCGGCAACTAGAAAATTTTAAAAAGATCTGAAATTTTGCAAGAATGTATCTCAAGTGATGCTAATAACTAACTATTTTTGATTCGGCAAATAAACGGTCTTAAGGGCAAAAACACCCTCTCAATGAAATTGCGAGTTTTCATATTATCGTGAGTATCTGCGACACCGTAAAAGATATCGAAAAACGTTCAACCCAAAGTTTTATAACTCTCGCTATCCTACAATTTAGTGATTAAGAATTGTCGGAATAAAGGGTTGTGGAGATAAATTTTGAAAAAAATAATGTTTTTCGCAAATTCTTTAGCGCCGCTTTATACGACATAAAACCATAGAACTCTGAATTTAACTTCTTTTCTATATCTTTTACCATTTTAGGTATTCATGATGTTTTCATCCCCAAGACCGTTTAAGTGCCGAATAAAAAAAAAATAGATTATTAGCATCACTTATGCTACATTTCTACAAAGTTTCAAATTTTTTTGAATTTTTGAGTAGCCGAACTTCTCTTCTGAGAGTCCGACACGTCAGTCAAGACAACGCATAGGGTAAGCAGCCAGTAGCTGGACGGGGTCCAGCAGATGGACGAATCGTTGGTTCATCGTTAATGTTAAAAGACTTAGAGTTTTAATGTATATTATTGTTTTTTTATTTTGTAGAAAAATCGTTTGTTGTTTTATAAAACATTAACATATTTATCGGGAAAAAAGTTTTGTATGCGAAAAATGTATTTGTATTTGTATTACGCCACAATGCGCGAGTCACTTCATGCGTGAAACGTCTGGCCACATTTGGCTACAGATAACCTCACATTATTTGCGGCCTGGACCCATAACCTGTTGCACCGTTTTCTGACAATGAAGACTCCATACGTTTTTAGTTTTGATGAAATAAACTATATTTTAACAAACAATAACTTAATCTAGGTACCTACTATAGCTAATAAGTCTTTTATTCGTCTAGCCAGACACCCGTCCATCTATTGGTTTTGAACTGTCCATCTGCTAGCCCTATCGTCCATCTACTGATGATACGGGCTGTGAGTAGAAGTTTCAACATCTTATCCTTAAATACATTAATTTTTTACTTGCAGATATTTTTTTCTTTAAATTTGTACATTTTTACGTGCAAAGCTTTTGATTTTTTTTTAATACAACAGATAGTTCTAAGAAACACCTTGATGTAAACTTCAGAATCAGCTAAACTGTCCAGCTACTGGCCTACTTACCCTAGATGCGTCACCCACTAACGAAAACTTAAATTTTTATACCCGTTGTTAAATTTTTCGGAGAGTATTACCAATGGATTGATGACATTTCTCCGGTGAAGATAAGTTTAAACTCGACTTCATTGTAATTATTTTTAATTATACGTAATGCACAATTAGCGTATGAAGTTCAGGAACAATTCGAATTAAGTATAATTGAAACTACTTAGTCCGAATGAGGATATGTTTAGGCCCATTTTCATCGAAAAAACTTCACCTATCAATTAGTACAATAGTACTCTTATGAGCATCTAATACACCATATAGAAATGAACACTTTCAATAGATAAATACAAAAACATTGACAACTTTTTCTTTGAAAATATTTTTTTAATTTAAAAATCTTTATATACATCTTAAAATACATACTTTAATGTAACAATTGTATAAATTGAATTCGAAAACTAAGAAGATTTAATAAGCAGTATCGATTTTCTCAAAATCGTAATTTAAGAAACTGTAACAAGGAACTAGTGGACCGATGTAGTTAGAATTTGGAACAGAGGTTTTTCATTTTTTAAACGTCATAATAGTCCATTTTTTATCAATTAAAAAGAACAATTTTTTACTACTAGATTCATTTATGTATTATATTTTAAGAGATAATTTTTTTGTTTCGGATAAAAACTATCGGAGCTATTTTGATTACCGCAGAAACTGTTCTGAGAAAACTGTCTAGCGGAAATTGCTATTACATAATCAATCTTTATAGTTTCCGAATTAAATTTACACAATTGCCACATTAAAGTACCGCTGTATGTATTTTAAGATGCATACAATAAAGATTTTTAAATTGAAAAATATTTGCAATGAAAAAAATTGTCAAACTTCACCCTAGTTGTCCTAGGCGTATGTTGCCCCTTAAGGAGGAAGCCACTGTGACGGTCGAAAATAAAGGCTATTTTCAAGACATTCTTTTATAATGAAATGCAACTATCTACGAAAAATCTTTATTACCAACTGAAAATACATATATTTAACTAATATTTTGTGCTCCCAGATTGAAAATTTGATCAGTAGTATGGCCACAGCATACGATAACGTTAGGCTCTGCAAAAAAAAATTACAAAACGGGCGCTCGTGTAACTACCCAACATTTGCTCAGAATGGAAAAATTCGAACGGTTTCTTAAAGTATATTACAATAGCTTCAGTTAAGCGTACAGATTTTAAAAAATATTAATTTTTTAAGAAATCTGAAACAAAAATATCAAAAATCAACATGTTTTTTCAATGTTACGATTAATTGAATTATTCGATCAAAAAACTTTGAAAATTTAAAGTGAATCCAATAAAAATTGACTGAGTTATTAATGCGTCCGTTTGAAAAATACCGATTCGAGATACTCGCGTTTAAAGTTTCGACAGAAGTTATTTTCTGCAGCTCAAAGATCGCAGCTATATACGGTCTTGTCGCGGCCAGTGATTCTCTAGTTCTAATCAATATATAAGCTGATAATCCCTCTTATTAGATACATTTGGATTTTTGGACATAAACTTTTTGGGCGATTGACACCAAGTTACATATGCATGCACTCGATTCCGAGCGCTGCGCTACCGATACAAATCATTCCGTAGCTCCCAGAATTTTTCGACATCCACATTGAAACTGTGCAGGTATAATCTTGAGACCCCAAGCATTAAGAAAATGCACAAAAAAAAATTCGCAGTGGCTTCTCCCCTTAAGCTCTAACTCATGAGGCTAAACTCTCAATTTCGATTTAAAATGGACTATGTTCGTTTTTCCCCTGGGGTCTTCAATTATTAAAACTTAGGCCATAGCCCATCTTTAACGGGCCTACTTGAGGCTTTTAGCACTGTATCCGCATTGACTAATCGCCTGCCCCATAAATCTATTACGAGACTGTAATAAGATTAGCAAGTCTCTGATGATTATGGGCTTATTTACATCAACGATGATGAAGAGCCACCGGAACGCATACCCACATTAAGAGGGATGGAGTTTCTAACCATACACAGCAATTACAGTTTCGTTTTCAGCGAATACCATTCTAATCTTTATCAGAAATCATATTGCGGCGCTTTATATTACTGACAAAGGAGCGATGCTAAGTCCTAATTTAATTAGCTATCACTGGAGATACCCAGAAAATCAATTACCATTTGCTTAATACTCCTCCACTGGCATAGTTAACGTTGGTATTAATGTAGAAAATTGTAGAAAATGTAGGGGTGGTATTAATGTAGAAAATTAATACCGTATAAAAAATATCTGCCGGTATGCAGTACCTTTTATTCAACAAAGGTTCCATAAGCGATAACACAATTTGCGTTGAGTTGGAATAATTATTATATTTCTCGCTAAAAGCCAGGGGTACCTTTACCAACATATGTGTATTATTGCGGGAACAAATATACCCGGAACTGGCATCGCAGAATATATGTATATAACTTTATATCGAATTTTAATATTTTCAATAGTGTAGATATAAATAAATACATAAAAAAATATTGTTTCCATCATAATTTCCCTTTATATGTTTAAGGGGGGAGACCACTGTCAGAAATCTGAAAATTTTTTTATTTTTTGTTTACATTTTCTGAAAGGCGTACGTTTCAAGAATGTTCTCTCCAAATTTTATGAAGAAATTCGCAAAATTGACAGAGATATGATGTTTTTCGTGAAGCGGTGTCAAACCCGTGACTGAGCCACGCGGAACATTGAACGCGTTTTCCTCAAACTATACGTCCAATTGACATGAGCAAGGACATTTATTGTACGGAAACCCCGTCGCTATTACGTGACGATCAGCTTTTTTCAATTTTCGACCTGCTCCTATTTTTTTTAGCAACATTTCCTCAATTTTGTACCCCGAAAACATGACTTTTTTTCAGTGGTCCGCCATTTTGTTATTTTTTACCATTTTGACATTTTTGGATCGTCACGTAATAGAGGCAGGCTTCTAGTTTCTAAATATTATTGTTTTTTTGAATTGCGATTAACCATATGGCTTGGGGACTGTCAACACGACTAGCATGTTTTTGCCGGAGCGCAAATTTTGACGAACAGTATACAGGAAACGGACTTATGAATTCGATTGAAAAAAAATTTTCTTACCCTTCGATATGTACACTATTAACTATAGGGGGGAGTCTTGCAGTACCGACCAGCTTGCAGTACCGACCAAAGCTAGTTCTCGCTTCTTCCGGCAGATATGCGCCTTTTACTTGAATAAACAAATAAAAATCACAATTCTGTATAACCTATTTCGGGGTCGTATCGTGTACTCCATTGCGCTTGCGTTAAAAGTTATTTTGCAAAGCCGATTTTTTGTTTCTCGTGTAAGTAAATGATTATGCTCTATGATGTGTACTGTCTCTAGTCTATTAAGTTTAATAAAACGCCCTAGTTTTTCAATATTTTTTGGTACATAATATACCATGATCTGAAATGTTCCCACATGTTTGTCGTGCAGTACCGAACATCCGACTGTCGTGCAGTACCGACCAACAGACTATCAACCAGTAGAGATCAAATTTTTCTTATCTGAAATCCTAACTTCAACATCTTTTATAGACGAACTTCAGGCAAAAAAGAAAATAATTGAAGAGAAAAAGGTAAATCCAGATAAAAGAAAAGCTAAAAGAGAATTAAAGAAAAGCGAAAGAAACGAAAGTGCAAAAGAAGCAGAGAAAAGAAAAGCTAAAAAACAATTAAGGAAACCTCAAAAAAACTTGAAAAGAAGAAAATTAGGGGATAAAGTAAATAAGGATGGGTGTGATAACCGGCCAAACAGGAAGATAGGAATTAATAAAGAAGTTACCCACTGTGTTATTTGCAAGGAATCATTTGACGAAGATTGGGTGCAGTGTATCGAATGTGAAGGTTGGGCACACGTCGAATGCACAAATCAGGAAAATATTAATTATTTTATTTGCGATGTGTGTACTAATAAAATTTGAAAAAATCTTCTATTGTAACAATTAAATGTCTTTTTATTAACATTGTTAGTCATTTAGACTTAAAAATCTACTAATTTAACAGTTGGTCGGTACTGGGCGACACTTTTTCGTTTCCTAGAAATTACAACTTTTTTACTTTTGCGAATTATCAATTCTTATTATTAAATTTCACAAAAATAATTTCCCTCCTCTTATTAAGTACCATCTATACCAGGCATGGAACTAAAGTGAACACAGCGGCCGTTTTTCGGAGGCAACGCCTCCTTTCTCCCGCCGCGCGTCTTGGCCCCCGCGGCGGGCCTAGGAGCTTCGAGCGCCTCAGACCCGTACCATATGAACCGCGCGTGGCGTATTAGGATGACATTGTATCAATAGGTTTCCACATCGTCCCAGAGAGCACGATTGTCGATGCGTTTTTTTTTGTCAACGCGCCACGCGCGGTTCATATGGTACGGGCCTGAGGCGCTCCAAGCTCCAAGGCCGCCGCGGGGGCCAAGACGTGCGGCAGGAGAAAGGAGGCGTTGCCTCTGAAAATCGGCCGCTGCGTTCACTTTAGTTCCATGCCTGATCTATACTACAAACATGTTTTTGAATTTTTGATTTTTATCCACTCTAGCCGAAGATATAACCAAAAAACTTAGAGCGGTCGGTACTGCAAGACTCTCCCCTACTAAGCAATAAATTGATTTACTTGCGTTGTTTGGTTGAAATAAATTCCCGAAAACACCCTTACATTTCGGACCGTCACAGTGGTCTTCCCCCTTAATATAAATCTTTAATTCACTGAAACATATTTTTCTGTTGTTATTACTGTCACAAATGAAGTATCCATTGCTTTACATTGTATAAGCCAAATCTTATATAATTTTGGAAACGGACAAAAATCAGGGTGGTCACTATACTGTATTTACTAAATCTATAGTATTGATAAAATGTTCAAGATATGTTAGTATACCCTCTTCGTTCTTATTATATGAATACTTGGCTCGTTTGTGAAATCAAATGTTATCACAAAAATGATTATCACTGGATTTATCTTCTTCATGTGCTTTTGATAACAGAGTGGAATTGTGACTGCTCGTATCACCATTTGTATCATTGTCTGCAGCTTCACGATACTGCCACTCTGAATCGTCCATTTTTAAAACAAAGATTGTATACAAAAATTTGTATACACAAAATTTGATTTACGCTCACAGAAACTTGATAATTATTTACAAAAGGGTTGTCCTCGCCGAATTCGATGACCACAAAATATGTTATCGGGGGTATGATACTGAACAACTTCTTCCTATATACGTTACCGTCGCTCGGCTTTAGTGTCCGAAATATCCGCAAAAAAACTGTGATCGGTAGCTTTTGGGCCCTCAACTTTTGGGAAATTTTCACATTATGGAAATTCATATATTGAATGTAAGTACATACTTAGAAATTATGTCCATAAAACCATAACGACTGCGAATGCAGTTCTGAATAAAAAAAAGATCCGTTTATTTTCATATCTCTTATGTGACATAAACTAATGGATCGTACCTACACTAAACAGTTTGCTGCACTACAGGTACCTAGTCCACACATGAAACGAAACAAACAGAGCGACGCGCTCCGCGTAGCACGTAAATACGAAAGGGCTAATATCGGAACATAGCAAATATTTTTCTACAACAGAACCTTTCTTGTAGAAATACTTTATTCATTATATCATAAAACACTTGAAACGTCAAATATAAATTTTATATTAAAATAGAAGTTATGATGTACATACATATCGCTATTAAATCCCAAAGTTTAAAGGCTCTTTAAATATGAAAAACATAATTTGCTGCCAATTCAAACGAGGTATTTGCTTAATCCGTAACGCGATGCCAGCGTAATCAGTATCGCGAAAAGTCGTATACACAACACTTCCGATGCGCATTCGAAAGAGATACGGCGGGAAAGCAACTGGTACAACTGTATAATGCAACGGCGGGGTTAAAACACTGACAGGCACTGACAATGAGTGAATTATAGAATTCTCCTGAACCTACTGCTTCGGCTGACTGATTAAACTTCTCTATATGAAGTCGTGACGATTCCAAAGCAGACTTGAAACGCATCCGACATACGATGTAATATCAACTTCGAAAAACATTGACTCTCCTGAACCCTCCCTTTCAGTGTAGGTATTTCAGTTCATCCCTTCTATCACGGAGGGCGGAGCTTTAGCAACAAGTTGGAATTTTCTTCCAATTTCAAATCGTTTGGAGTGTACATGTTATTTTTGGTTTGATCCTAGTTCCAATAGCTATGCTTGATTTTCAATACCTGAGTAGGGGAGACGGGGGTAGTTGACTAACGAGGTTAGTTGGATAAATCCCATTAATTGTTTAATTATGAACCAAATTATGCTGCGATTCGCGATATTGAAGCATATGAATGACCAGCTTGCCATTTAATGTGTCACAGTGCCAAAAACTTGCGTGTTCTATCAGTGAGAATGAAAAACCGAAAAAGGTCGGCGGAAAGTAAATATTTTTGTTTCGACTATTTATGAATTTTTGTCCACAAGTACTGCTTGATGTTTTTTTATGAATATTTTGTGGAAACGTGATACTGTATTTTATTTTATCCGGTGCGCGCAGGTTTTATACGTACGGTCTTTAATATGCTGACACTATCGGACGGGGTTACTTGACTAAGCATAGGAACACCACTAAAAATTGCACTTTTTATCCTCAAGCCGCAATTGAAGCAAGAGTTTAACTGCTCAAGTCCACTTCCCCCACCACAAATCCCTCCAACCTCACACCTACCAGTATTACACTCTATCCTTCCTTCAAACTCTCAGGCCTTTCAAATAGATCATAACAAACAAGTATAAAATAATTACAGTATCTAACACGCTGATAATGAGTGAAAAAAAATAAAAAAGATTTATTGGTCATATATCTAGTATATATATATACGCCTTTCGTATACTACCTACTAGCATAATGTCCCCCCCCCCCCGCTTCGCTTCGGGCCTAAGAGATATTGAGAACTCCATGAAAACACAATTTCATCTCTTTTCATCACCCCCCTTAGGGGTTGATTGGGGCAAAATCCTGAAACTGTTTTTTCCGCATTTATGTGGGTAATCTTAGTGAGTAAGAACCAAATTGATATCTAATCGTGCCTAAGAGATAATAGGGAATAGGGAGAGTTCGAAAAAATACATTTTACCTCTTTGGGGATGGAATTTCCAAAAATGCTTCCGTAGTGGGTGCCTGCGGATTGAGCCCTCGGCCACTTATTCCCACTGGGGAGCTATTTCGCACGCTAAAAACGCTCGCCCGGTCGCCGCCTGGCGGTCGCGTCGCGAACTGCTATTATTTAAAAATCATTATTTCAAAAAAATAAAACCGTTAAAACTGTCCTCTCGTCAAGACGAACGAAGTGATGTAACACACTTGGGGTTACATATTTACTGAGAAACCGCATTTCAAAGTATGCAAATTCTCATTTCATATAATAGTATATAGGTTGATGGAATTGGCAGCGTATATAGTGCGCACTCGTTATAAGCCCGTTTCTTCCATGCGTTATACGCCCGGCGACTATTTCCACCATTTCTTGGAATCCTTCGGACGAGAGTGAGAGAACCCGAAAACGAGCGAGAAGCTCTTTCGTTTCCTCTCGCTCCCTCTTGAGTTTTCTTACTCCCGTCATTGGCGGCGCTGAATACTGTCCACAACGCGCCGTACGCCCGCCGCCAGCTCCGTTCGCCGGGCTTATAACGAATGCGTACTGTATATTGATGGAACTGTAACAGCGTAGGTATTGTATATACCTACGACTTTCGCAGCCAAAGCGTTAAGACTGAAAAGCAAATGTCAAGTCAACTAACACCATCATATTTGTCAACTAACCCCACAGCCGGGGTTTGTTGACTTATTCGTTTAGCGAAGTTAGTGAATCTAAATATAATAAAAACTACAATCTCGACTCAATTAAAACGATTTTTAAAATTTAGCCTGTATACCTTGTATGCGAGTGAGATGATTGAATAGGATTCTTAGACTGGTTAAGATGGAAAAAGAATAGCACTGTTTCGCGTGAAAACACTTGTCGTGATTTATTTAAAATAAAGCGTTGAGTCGTTGAGTGTGAGTGTAATTGAGTGAATTTAGCACAGGGATATTACTGATCCACAGCACTGTCAATTGAGTGAGTGGAAAATGATTAAGACCACGAGGTGGTTCACCACGTGGCGTCCACTACAATTGTATTAATTGGGGACTGAGTGTTGTGATCGTGAGTGTGAGTGTTTAAAAGATGAGTGTAATCTACTGTGATTGAGTTCAATACAGAATGTTTGTGAATTTCGCACAAGAACGCAAAAATACACGCGACGCGTACAAGAGAGTCCGGTAGCGGCGAGAATCTACACAAGAGTCCGAATATAGCTAACTTCCGCTCGCGCTTCTTCTCGGTTTCTCAGAGAGCAGCGTCGCTGCTTTCTGATTGGCGGAGGGGCTTGCGAGTTAAGCGGTGATTGGCTGTGCGTTCGATGGTGAGTATCGAGCGATCGATTGTCATCGATCGTCGATCAGCCGTTCGTTCCGCTGCCCAGTAGGTGCTGCCGTGAGAGTGAGTGTGGCGGCGTGTGGAACTATACCATTCCCAAACATTCTCCCGCCGTCAGCAACAGAGTTGATGAGGTTAACCTGAAACAGGCAGAACTGCCAACTTTGCGATTGGCCTGATTAGAGTGGGGGTCGCCGTCTTGATGGTCACGACCCTCGTGAGTCCGTCCTTTCCAGGATGCAGAGTGAGTACCCGAGCAAGTGGCCACTTGCTTGGGGGAAACCGTTCATCGGTGATGAGTACCAATGACCCGACCTTGATGTCATTGGATGGATGATGCCACTTTGAGATGGCCTGCAGACGCTGCAGATAATGAGTGGACCATTGAGACCAGAATTGTTGCATCTTCTTCTGGATGAGTTGCCATCTCGCTGATGGTGCGAGTGATGAGTGTTCCAGAGACGGTTCAGGCAAGGTTGTTAACGGTTTTCCGATGAGGAAATGAGCTGGAGTGAGTGTTGAAAGGTCCTCAGGGTCATCACTGAGAGGCTCGAGTGGTCTTGAGTTGAGCGTGGCTTCGATTTGTGTGAGAAGAGTGCTAAACTCCTCATATGTGAGAACAGTCTCATGAACGGTCCGTCGCAGATGGTACTTAATGGATTTAACAACCGCTTCCCACTTTCCTCCCATATGAGGTGCCGCTGGTGGATTGAAGCACCATGTTGTGTTGCCGTTGACAAACAGAGAAGCCAGTTGTTGATTTTGTTTTGAGCCTTGAGTGAACATACTCTTGAGTGTTGTGTCCGCACCGACGAAGTTGGTTCCACAATCTGAATAGATGTTGTGTGGAATTCCTCGTCTGGACGTGAAACGCCTATATGTTGCAATGAATCCTTCTGATGAGTAGTCTGTCACCAGTTCGAGATGGACAGCTGACGTCGTCATACACACAAAAACGCAAATCCAACCCTTTTGTGTTTTTGCTCCTCGCCCTTTCCATGTCTTGAGTGTGATTGGACCAGCATAATCAATTCCAGTGTTAGTGAATGGTAGTGAGGGTGTGACTCTAGAAAGAGGTAGTTGACCCATCAGCTGATGGGCACGGATCCCCCTTTGTCGAGCACACACCACACACCGCAGAATATGAGATTTTACTGGAGCTCGACCTCCGATGATCCAGTAGGTCTGTCTGACATGAGCGAGAGTAAGTTGAGTTCCTCCATGAAGAGTGTGTTTGTGTGAGTGGTCTATAATCAGATCGGACAGACGTGAGTGACGAGGCAAGATTGCAGGGTGTTTACCTTCGTAAGTGATATGAGCGTTACGAAGTCTGCCCCCCACTCGTATGACTCCTTGTTCGTCGATGAAGGCGATGAGTTGACTGAAGACGTGAGACGAGGGCAGCGTTGAATTTGAGCTGATGACCTTGAATTCGTGCTTGTAGTAGAGTGCCTGCGTGGCCTTTATCCAAAAGATGCGGGCCGTTTCTAAATCCTTTGGTGTTAGTGAAGTGAGTGGTAATGAGACAGGCAATTTCCTTAGCCTGGAAATGAATCTGAAACAAGCTGATGTAATACGAAAGAGTTTTTTAAGAGTGGAGAATTTATATATAAGATCCCAGTGGTATTTGATTTCTTTCAAGAAATCAAGAATGTTGAGTAAGGTCGAAGTTCCTGGACGAGCTTCTAATTCAGTTGAGTTGTCCAGTACAGTTGATTGTGATGGCCATGAGTCACTGGGTTGAGTAAGCCATGGTGGTCCCGTCCACCATAGTTGATGACGTTCAAGCTGTGAAGTTGAAAGGCCTCGTGATGCACAATCAGCTGGGTTCAAGGTACCTGGAACGTGTCTCCAATTTGCTTGAGGGGTGAGTTCTTGAATTTGAGTAACACGATTCCTGACGTACTCCTTCCAGCGTGAGGCTTGAGCATTGATCCATATGAGTGTCACTTGAGAGTCCGTCCACAAATGAGTGGATGTAATGTTGAGTTGAAGAGTTGCTTGAACATACTTGGCAAGCTTTGCCAGTATTAATGCGGCTGTGAGTTCGAGTTTCGGGATTGTGAGTTTCTTGAGTGGTGCTACCTTAGTTTTAGAGCACACGAGTGTCGACACTTTTAGATTTGTGGACGGTGAAGTCACGGTAATGTATATTACCGCTGCCATGGCGAGTTGTGAAGCATCAGAGAATCCGTGGAGTTCCACGGTAGAGTTGGAGTAGGTGTTGAACCACCTAGGAATTGAGAGCCTGGCCAGGCTTGTGAGTTCTTCTCTGATGGTGGTCCAACGAGATATGATTTGATGTGGCAGTGGATCGTCCCAACTGAGTTTGTACAGCCACAGCTCTTGCAAAAGCATTTTTGCACGAATTATGACTGGTGAGAGGAAACCGAGTGGATCAAATATTTGAGAGACCTCTGAGAGAATGAATCGTTTCGTTGGGGTTGAGGTGGAAATTTGTTTTGATGCAAATGTGAAGTTATCTTGGAGGCTGTTCCATTGCAATCCGAGAATTCTGGTATGGCAGTCGTCGAGTGAGATTGTTGAGCTGTCAGCTCGTGAGTTGGGAGAAATCGCCTCGAGTAATGCAGGATATGTAGAGTGCCACTTAGCGAGTGGAAAACCTCCCGCATGACACAGGTCTTTAAGGTGTTGTGCAATGTTGATGAGTTGCTCACCTGTGTCTGCGCCGCCAAAGATGTCATCGACATATCGTGCACGAGTGATTGAGGGTACAGCTAAAGGGAAGCGATGCCCTTCGTCCTCAGTTAGCTGCAGCAGTGCTCGGACAGCCAGAAATGGTGCAGCCTTGGTGCCGTATGTGACTGTCGTGAGTTTGAATGGTGTTTCTTTTCCTTCCTCATCTACCCACAGAATGCGTTGAAGATCTTGATCGTCTTCGTGGACTCGGATTTGCCTGTACATTTTAGTTATGTCTGTAGCAAAGATGAAATTATGTTGTCGAATCCACAACAGCACGTCTGAGATGTTGAGTAAGAGATTCTGCCCGGTGTGCATGAGGGCATTGAGTGAATGCCCAGATGTCGTTGCACATGAGCCGTTGAAGACAACTCGTAGTTTTGTGGTTTTGCTGTCGGGCCTGAGTACTCCATGATGAGGAAGATAAAAGATTGAATTATTATCAGATGAAATTGATGGTGCTCTTACCATGTGATTGAGGTTTTCATATTCTGACATGAATGCTTGATAGAGTTCACGATACTCATCGTTTTTGTTGAATTTGTTGAGTGTGCGTTTCAAGCATGCACGCGCTGCTTGATACGAGTTGCCCAACAAGCTGGATGGTGATTTAAGAGGGATGCGCACGATGTATCTTCCTGTTGCATCCCTCGAGTGTGTTGATTTGAAGTGATCTTCGCACTCTTGCTCTTCAGAGGTGAGTTTTGATTGAGTTTCTTTCGGAAGCTCCTCCTGAATCCAAAACTTCTCCAATAGATCACGTACCGGCGATTCGTCCTCTTGTATAAGTGATGCATGGTGAGATGACTGAGTGAGTGTAGTGGAAGAAGTAATTGGTCCAAGCACAAGCCATCCAAAGACAGAGAGTTGAGCTATCGGCATGAGTGGAGAGCCCCTGATGATGTTTGGCCTTATGATTTGTCCATATGTGTCAGCCCCAATGATAATGTCGACAGATAGAGGTTTGAGAAAGTCAGGATCTGCCAAAGTGAGTGCTGCGAGATGTGGCCAATTGTGATTGGGTACCTCTTCAGAGGGTATCCTTGACGTCACTGATCTGAGAACATGGGCTTTAAGAGATATTGTCAAAGGTCGGTAGTTGGATTGCAGAGTTAATGAGACAATTCCTCGCGTCTGTGATGACTTCCTTCCTCCAATGCCAATGATTGAGATGGAAGAGTGAGTGCGTTTGAGGTTGAGTTGCGTAATGAGGTCCTCCTTAACGAAGGTAAGCTCAGAGCCAGAATCGATAAGCATGCGAACCTGATGAGTTGACGTAGGTGTTAGAAGGTGAGCTTGCGCAGTTGCTAAGAGCGTGAGTTGGCTGCATGATGAGTGAGGCTGCGATGAGTGAGGCTGCGATGAGTGAGGAGGCAATGCGGGTGCAGAAGCGAGTTGAGTGTGTGATTGTTCCGGGTTGACGACTGCCCCAAGACTTCAGTGGGGCTTTTGAGAGACATGCCTTGTCTCCTCAGTTTGAGGTTGAGTGGACTTCTGTTCCGGTATGTGGAGCATCGTGTGGTGTTGAATGCCACACAGTTTACAGCGGTGTGGGGATTTGCAATTTGCGGATGAGTGACGCCCGCAACAATTAAAGCACAACAGATTGTTGGCTACAACCTTTCTCCGCTCCTGCACCGACATTGCCTTGAACTTTGGGCACACAATCACAAAGTGGTCCGTCCCACAGCAGTCACACTGAAATACCCTCTTGGTTGATGATTGGGATGCCTGATTGACTGCGGCTCGCTGAGCAATGAGTTTTGAGGCATTTTTTGTTGGAGTGCTGGTGGAGGCACTTTGGGAAGACGGAGTTTCCGACCTTTCCAGTGCCCTCACTTTGTTCGATACAAACTCCTTCACCTGCTGGAAAGAGGGGTATTCTGTTGTTGACCCAATGGAGGTTTCCCAGGCCTCCCTTGTATTTCGGTCGAGCTGACGAACCACATGGTGAGTAAGCATGCAGTGCCCCAGAGTCTCATTGACACCGAGTGAATTGAGAGCCGTTTCCACGGTCTCGACGGTTGAGATCAGCTGCTTGAGTGCAGCAGTGTTCTTTCCAACCACTGCCTTGGTGGTGAACAGTTTGTCCAGTTGAGCTTGGATTAGCATCCTCTTATTGGAGTACGTCTCCTTGAGAAGCTCCCATGCAGGTTTGAATGAGGCACCTTTCAGAGGTAGAGCTTCTACCTTCTGGGCTGGTTCGCCTGACAAGCTGGTGCGCAGGTACTGCAGCTTTTCTATGTCGGTCAGCAGCTTGCTGGTGCCGATGATTGAGGCGAAGAGTTCGCTGTACGCAGGCCACTTGAGGTAGTCACCTGCGAAGGTGGGTATCGCCAGCTCAGGGAGTTTCCCTGTTGGTGGCGCTGATCTCGCTGCTTCAGGTGACAGGTAAGGCTGGAATGGTGCTAGCTCCTGTTTCATTTTTCCAATTTGTAATCGAATGTCGAAGCAGAGCTCCGTCTCCTTGAAGAGCGTCTTCTTATTGAAGTACTCATGGTCTCGGTGAGCCCCGGGCCATGCCATCTCGAAGTACGCATGGTCTTTCTGGAAGGCCTTGTTTAAATCCTCCAGATGAGTGGAGAAGATTTTTAAATCTTCCATGGTGACATTGGGAGCACACGTTGGAAGCCGGTTTTTCAGAGCTTTCAGCGACTCCATCCGGGAGAATTGAGTTTCTGCCTTGGGCAGAAGCTCCGATGGAATACCTCCTGGAGACGAGGATCTTGTCTCCCTCCTGTCCCCGACAGTGCTGTTCCCTGAAGTCTCCGAGGGCAGCGTGAGTGTAGGCGGGTTGGGCGAGGTTGTCCGTCCCGTCGTCTGAGACTTCGGTGGCTCGTCACCTGCCATGATTGCTGAAGTGTAGCACTGAGTGATCACAACACTGCACTACCAGTCTAAGCTCCGGCTCGAAGGACCAAAAATAAATGTATGCGAGTGAGATGATTGAATAGGATTCTTAGACTGGTTAAGATGGAAAAAGAATAGCACTGTTTCGCGTGAAAACACTTGTCGTGATTTATTTAAAATAAAGCGTTGAGTCGTTGAGTGTGAGTGTAATTGAGTGAATTTAGCACAGGGATATTACTGATCCACAGCACTGTCAATTGAGTGAGTGGAAAATGATTAAGACCACGAGGTGGTTCACCACGTGGCGTCCACTACAATTGTATTAATTGGGGACTGAGTGTTGTGATCGTGAGTGTGAGTGTTTAAAAGATGAGTGTAATCTACTGTGATTGAGTTCATACAGAATGTTTGTGAATTTCGCACAAGAACGCAAAAATACACGCGACGCGTACAAGAGAGTCCGGTAGCGGCGAGAATCTACACAAGAGTCCGAATATAGCTAACTTCCGCTCGCGCTTCTTCTCGGTTTCTCAGAGAGCAGCGTCGCTGCTTTCTGATTGGCGGAGGGGCTTGCGAGTTAAGCGGTGATTGGCTGTGCATTCGATGGTGAGTATCGAGCGATCGATTGTCATCGATCGTCGATCAGCCGTTCGTTCCGCTGCCCAGTAGGTGCTGCCGTGAGAGTGAGTGTGGCGGCGTGTGGAACTATACCATTCCCAAACATACCTAATGAAATTTGTAAACTTTTGGTATGCAACATGTTAACAAAATACCAATGATCCGTTTATAAAAATTAGAAATGTTAAAAATTAGTCAACTATCGCCAGTCTCCCTTACCATTTAACAATGCCCGTCACTAAAGTGGACAATACAATGAACGTTGGCCGACAAGAGTCAAGTAATACCTACCCGTTTCTAAAACCAACAGAGTCTTGTGAGACCCTCACTGACAAGGGATGTTCGGCAACTAGAAATTCAGTAAAATTGGAATCCCTGCAGAAGTATAATTCAAGTGATGCTAATAACGTAACCATTTTTTGTTTCGGTGATGAAACGGTCCTGGGGGTGTAAACACCCAAGCACTTTGTGCCATCCTTTACAAGACATCCTGTAGGGGAGAGTTAACTTTGGAGGGTGATAACATAAAATCGAAAGGAGAAAAAGACACGCTATTTCAACAGAAGTCTTCAGTGGACCTTAGACTATAAGAAAATTAAGGTCATTGTTAAGAAATATCTTTGGGAACGAAGGAAAATGAGATTTACCGGAGGTATTGAAATCTTCGCCTCGCTCAAGTGGTAGGGTAAAACGGAACACCCACTTGAAGACCACGTAAACGTACAAAATCTTTATTATGATGATTTAAAATGTATTATGTTAAAAATTATTATTATGCATTTATGTTAAAAACTATAAATATATGTTTTAGATATAACTATTACAAACAAAATATAACAAAAATATATATTATACATATAAGAAAAAATATTTTACCAGATAACATAAAAATTACTGAAAATAACCAAATACATATGGTTTTAAACATGAATAATGAATATCAACACGTGCAAGGAGGAATTTTTCAGTTTTTAGTGCATTTTAAATAAAATCATTTAACATAAAAAAATTTTTTTGCATATTGTTATTATTGTTTACTTTTTAGTGTCTAAATTTTGATTTGTGGTTATATGCTGATTCCATATCGATTGAATTGATTTGATTTCTGGTTACAAGCTGATTTCAAGTCGTTTGGATTTGTGGTTATGGGTTATGTTTATTGATGACTGGGTAATTTTTTCACCCCTCCCGCTTTTTTCATAATTTTGTATTGTCATCATAACTACGCACGCCTGCAAAGTTTCAAGACAATTGGATTGGTGGAATTGGGTTAAATAGGTTTTCCGTTTTACCCCACGAACAGTGTTCCGCTTCGCCCCACATGCAGTCATTTAGTAAATATTTAATATTTACACTTTAGCGTGAGTTAAAGAACTTTTTAATACGTCAAAATGTAGCATAAGGACTATAGAATCCAACGATGTACTTACCGTTAATAATTTTCGAAATCCAAGTGCCGAAAAGTGGTCGAAAGTACAATACAATATTGAAACGTCGATACCGGAAATTTGTCCAACTCTCTTAACGGAAAAGTAACATGTGCACGGGTCTATGGTCTGTCACGAAATGCTGCGAGGGCCCTTTGGTCCCATGTCACGCGATACCAACTCATTCGCAGATCTTATCTAAGAGAAACATTGATGTTCCGTTTTTCCCACCCGTTCCGTTTTACCCTACTCTCCCCTACAGTAATTTCTGTTTACGCAAAAGAGCGCAACAGTTAGAGGAAACGGTGTGAAAATGAAGTTCCTCGTGCCACGATGTCAGTACGTGATTTAGAAACGACCATCAAGAGACACAGAGTGGCTCTATTACGCCACGACTCGCTATCAAGAACCCTGAGATTTCCGAATCTCAATAACGGCTGATCCGATTAGATTTTGAATGGTCTTAATGGATAGCTTGGGTTTGATTTACATAAGAAAAGTGTCTTCGTTTTGTTCCTACCTGCCTTATGAGCTGAGATATTTCGATGTAAAGTTGCAATTTGCTGAATTTTATTCACTATTCATTAATTTTATTAGTTTCCCATTAACAATATTTCAATTCACCAATAAACATCTAAACCAACACCAATAAAAATATTGAAAATCTCTTTGTTCATTTTCGCTAAATTATCATTAGCATTTTTTAAATTTCCTGCAACAAGACTTTCTACCATATGCTCTCACCTCCTTCGGACACATTATGTAGTCTCTACACTTACTACAGCAAAAGGCCACTCTATTTCTATATATTTTTATATAATTAACTAGTAGTACAGTAAAAAATAAGATGTTGGACATGTTTAAGCTTATATTCTATTGTAACTTATAATGCCAACGAGTAGAAATATCAAACATCTGAGTTGAACGTAACGCCAACGAGTAGAAATATCAAACATCTGAGTTGAACGTATACGAACATGTAATAAACTACAACATTATGAAAGTCTTTGATAGGCAGTTTGTCTATGTTAAGTATCAGTGGACGCAACAAGAAGATATTGGATACGTAGAAGCATGTTTTAACTCAGATGTGTTTGATATTTCTAATCGTTGACGTTATAAGTTAGAATATGCTTCAACGTGTTGAATTTTAAGTATCCAATATCTTCTTATTGTATTACTTGTTATATACAGTAAATATATATATATATTTTTTCTAATGGCACTCAAATGTATATATATATATATATATATATATGCTTCATGTTACGCAAATGCAGTTATACAATGTTTAATGCATTTGAGTGCCATTAGAAAACAATTGTTTAATTGTAAAGAATCATCAAATGTTTTGAAGATTTTAATGCATCGATATGAAAATGGAATGCGCAATTTAAATACATATACAGTACGGCAAAGTTTAGGAGAACAATTTTCAATAAACGTAAAACGAGATGTATTTGAATTTCTTATAACCTTGTGCACAGAATATGATTGTATAAAACAGTTGGTAGAGCATCAAGTAACTTCTACTACTCGATGTAAATCTTGTGATTATACAAAAAGAATTACTTCTGATAATTTAGTTATTTCAATACCTATTAACAATTTGAAAAAAAGAAGCTATAATCTTAACGATTTATTAAACATTACATTTTCACATTGGTATGAATCAGATAACGGATCATGTGAACTGTGTACAGGAAATGATATTATGTTTAAGAATGAATTAATATTGACGAAAGATATAGTTATTATTCGTTTACTATTATTTTCATTACAAGATGATAAAATAGTCAAAGCAATACGTAAATTTAATATATGTACTATTCCCACAACCAAAGTATTAATAGCTGGACAATCATATAAAGTTATGAATGCTATATTTCATAGAGGTTCATGTATTGAGGATGGCCATTACACTAGTATATGTAAAGAAGAAGGAATGACTAGTAGTTGGATTGAAGCTGATGACGTGCAAATTAAAAAAAGGCAATGGCCCAAAGGCGCTAAAGATCTTTATATTTTGTTCTTACAAAAAATGATAATAAATAAATAAGCCAACAAAAATTAACACGCTATGGAACAGCTGCAAGAAGAATGCTTCCATTTGGGCTCCATATCAATCATCAATCTCAAAACTACACAGTACGATATTACACATGCAATTTAGCGCACATCAGAATTTAAAAAATTGTCGTAAATTAATATCAGTAAACACTACAAAATGTGTTAAATCCCAACAAAATTACCTTTTCACAAAAAGGTACAAAAAAGAGCGCCAAGTATACATATAATCCCATCAAAAAGAATCCCATTTAAAAACATTGTCGAAAATTAATATCCCATCAAAAAGAATCCCATTTAAAAACATTGTCGTAAATTAAAATAAATTTATTAATGTTCTATATTTAACTTTACAAAAATAGTGATATACAACAATTGCGCCAATTATCACAATGGCTATTTATACAAAGAAAAAATCACAATGGTACAATGAAAAAATGTATTAAATAATATTAAGCAGATATATTTTTATACAAATAAATATTTTAATACGAATAAATCACAAAAAAATAGAAGAAAATATACAATATAAAAAAATATATGAAATCAAAATGACCTGCAAGTACATAAAGGTGCTTTCCAACTGCGCTTAAGATGACACAACTACATATACACAGCTAAAATGCTGTGTTTATACATTCCATTACACATATCGTAATGTGAAGATAAAATGTAACATCTAGACATTTGCCTAGATGTCCGCGGCCTGGAAGTCAAATGCTTGGCGTGGCCAGGCAAGGTCAAGGTGTCGACGAATAAGAATTATTTAAAAACGCAAAATAATAAAAATGTATACGTACTGACAGAGTTTTAAATTGGCAAATTATCTGAAAGCTTGTGAGAGGAAAGGTATCGGTGTCGATAAATGATATTGGAATTATTTTAAAACGCAATATAATGAATATGTACTCATATTGACAGAGTTTTAATTTAATTAAATTGACAAATTATCTGAAGGCCTGCGAGAGGGAGGGTATGGATATTGATGATCTGAGAATACATTGCCTGGCCACGCCAAGCATTTGACTTCCAGGCCGCGGACATCTAGGCAAATGTCTAGATGTTACATTTTATCTTCACATTACGATATGTGTAATGGAATGTATAAACATAGCATTTTAGCTGTGTATATGTAGTTGTGTCATCTTAAGCGCAGTTGGAAAGCACCTTTATGTACTTGCAGGTCATTTTGATTTCATATATTTTTTTATATTGTATATTTTCTTCTATTTTTTGTGATTTATTCGTATTAAAATATTTATTTGTATAAAAATATATCTGCTTAATATTATTTAATACATTTTTTCATTGTACCATTGTGATTTTTTCTTTGTATAAATAGTGTCCGAGAATGCAAACCTTTTTGATTTGTTTTGGCGCCAATTACATAGCGTCGGTGTGGTAGATGGCGCGCACGAAGGAGCAAAGTAATCTAAAAGCGACCACGCGATGCGTCTCGCGACAGTGCGTTTATTGTGATCAGGAAAATGAATAAAGTTTTTTGTTAATGCATTATTCCAAGTTTACGAGAAAAAAGCTTATTTGATAATTCAAAAATACAACAAAAACAATGGTCCTTCGAGCCGGATGAATGATCCAGAAGTAAAAAATCGCAATCGAAAGTGAAGCACGTGGTGACGTAGTAAAATCTGAAACAGAGAAAACGAAATAAGTTAAACGCTTAAACTACCGAACGACATGAAAGTGAATAAGTAATAAGAAGTGAAAGACAAAAGAAATAAGTGGTGAAATACACTTAACCAAGAAAGCGTGAGACACGTGTTCGCGTACATAACCTAAGAAGCAAGCGAGTGCCGACCACGCGCTCACACACATACACAGGCCGACATCAGGGCGAGAACAAGCATCATATACAGCTCTACGCAGCTAACCACTACAATCACGGAGGCGTTTCGTACGACGCACCTACTGATAGAGAGTTCGAAGTCTGGGCAACGTGGACGCAACTTTCGTCAACTCTTCAAGGGGTAAGTGAGTCTCCATCCTTCTTTCACAGATAGTTCCTAAATAATCCCCAATATCTTATACGCATACACAATGACCGAAGAAAAAGCACTAAATACAAAACGTGGCCAAGTAAAGGGACAGCTAACACGATTCAAGACGTTCTTAGAGGCGTGTGGGGAACAGGATATAACACAAATACCTGACAGATTGGTTAGGGCTGAAACGTTAGGGGCAGAGTTTGAGAGCATTCAAACAAAGATAGAGGAACTTGTCAGGGAAACAGCACCTGAAGAGGAGGCGGCAAATCTCTTGGAAGGTCAATTCAATGAGGAACGACGCTCATTTGAAGATGCATATTTTGACACACGTAAAACTACCTACATTGACGCTGCCTAGCTTTAATGGTAACTACGACCAATGGCTTTTATTCAAGGATTCATTTAAATCACTAATACATTCAAATGCAAAATTAACGGAGATCCAGAAGTTGCAATATTTGAGAAGTTCCCTTAAGGATGAGGCGCTTAAGGTTTTACAGTCTTTAGAAACTTCTGCAGAAAATTATGAGATAGGATGGTCCTTACTTACTCAACGATACGAAAACAAGAGATTAATAATGAATACTCATATGAAGGAGCTGTTCGAGTTAACTTCAGTGGCAAAGGGTAATACACAATCATTACGCCAGTTTATTGACAATGTCAAAACGCATTTAAGGGCATTAAGCTCTCTAGGGCAACCAGTAGAAAAGTGGGATACAATTTTGATTCACCTTTTGAGTAATAAGATAGAATTCAACACTAGACGCGACTGGGAGATTGATATAGGGAATAAGGAGAATGAAGACTTGCCTACAATGAAGCAATGGCTTGAGTTCTTAACAAACCGTTGCCATACTGTGGAACTTGTTCAAGGTACAAGTTCAAAGCAGCCCCATTCCAAATCTACTGATTCAAAGGACAAAAAGGTCATCTTGGCAACTACTGAGCAGCACCCATGTGCATACTGTCAGGGTCAACATATGATATATAGATGCGAAGAGTTCGCTAGATTGCCTGTTCATTCAAGGCAGAGTGAGGCTGTAAAAAGACAATTATGTATTAACTGTTTGAAAAAAGGGCATTACGCCAGAGATTGTAAAGGGTCAAAGTGCAGGCACTGTTCAAGACAGCACAATACTTTACTGCATCAAGATAGAGGCACTTACTCTAGCGGTAAGAAAGAAGAGGGTAAAGCACCAGAGAGTGAAACTACAGCCAAACCAGAACAGGAGGACCCGAAGACAGTTTCTGTGGCTACTGTGCACTGCTCGCAAAAACAAGACGAATTAAACAGACGGTGGACATACAGTGAACCGTTATCTGAAGACACTGCATACATAACGCATACTCGAGCAGGTGAATCCCAGGTAGTTTTATCCACAGCACAAGTGTATATATTCGACAGTCAAGGAAATCCCAGAAGATGTAGGGTACTGCTGGACCCAGGGTCTCAATCCAATCTCATTACAAAGTCATTCGCCAATAAGTTAAATTTACCAAGTAAGAGGGTGGACATTCCTGTAATAGGTATAAATCAAGGCAGGTCCTATGTTAGGGAATTAGTTAGAGTAAAATTAAAATCCATCGTTAATAACTATCAAGCACCAATAGAGTGCCTAGTACTTGAAACTATTACACAGCCATTGCCACAAATACAACTCAATCCTCAAGTTTTAAATATACCAAAGGATATACGTTTGGCGGATCCTACTTATGACACTCCTGGAGAAATAGATTTACTAATCGGTGCTGGGTTGTTCTGGCAGTTGCTTTGCGTAGGAAGAACAGATCTGGGCAAGGAGCTACCGATACTTCAAAAGACGCTACTCGGTTGGGTACTCGGTGGAGAAATAAAGAAGAAAGCGCAATTAGACACGATTGCCGCATGTTGTTTAACCTTAAACCAAGAAATAGATCAAGCCTTGGAGAAGTTTTGGAGGATGGAAGAGGTAAGCGTTAAGCAATATCCTACTAAAGAAGAAAAGCAATGCGAACAACACTACATCGAAACGGTTAAGCGTGCATCCGATGGAAGATTTATAGTGCGCCTGCCGATAGACTCAGCTGTCAAACTGGGGGATTCGAGGAGTGGCGCCCTAAGAAGATTCTATACCACTGAAAGGAAATTACGGGCGCAACCCGATTTGAAGGAAGAGTACATAAAGTTCTTAACCGACTACGAAGCTATGTGCCACATGACACTTGTAAGGGATGACTCAATCACAGATTCTCAAAGGGTGTACTATCTGCCGCACCGGCCAGTTGTGCGAACCACCAGTTTGACAACAAAACTGCGTGTCGTCTTTGACGGTTCTGCCAAGACGTCGTTGGGGGACTTCGTTGAACAATAAGTTATTAACAGGGCCAAATCTGCTGGAGGACATCGTGGATATTATCCTGCGCTTTCGATGCCATCAGTATCTATTGACAGCCGATGTTGCCAAGATGTTCCGACAAATTATGATAGCAGAAGCAGATAGAGATTTCCAACGTTTATTATGGAGATCAAACCCGTGTCAACCAATACAGGAATACACTCTTAACACGGTTACCTATGGGACGTCATGTGCTCCGTACCTAGCCATGCGTTGCCTGAGACAGCTAGCCATGGAAGAAAGTTCGACAATGCCTCGCGCTTCGAAGGCTTTACTAGAAGACTGCTATATGGATGACATACTGACTGGATGTGAGACCTTCGCCGAGGCAGTTGAGCTACAGCAACAACTCTACAAGCTGCTGACCAAAGGAAGGTTTCCTCTCAGAAAATGGAGATGTAACAAGGCAGAGGTGTTGAAACATCTAGCCGAGGAGAATCGTACCGAAGACTTAATGATCTTGGATTCAGGGGAACCGTTGAAGACACTGGGGTTGCTGTGGAACGCAGCGGAAGATAATTTGCAATACTCTGTAAGCATCGAGGAAGGGATCAAACCTACCAAAAGGAACATATTGTCTCAAATAGCTAGTATATACGACCCGCTGGGCCTCCTCGGTCCGATTATGATGAACGCAAAAATAATAATGCAGGAGTTGTGGAAGCTGCAGCTATCCTGGGATGAGTCGATACCTCAGTCACTTTATGCGATATGGTGCCAATACTATAGTTCTCTACCAAGAATAAATCAGATCAAGACCCCCAGAAATGTGAACCCGAGAAATATTAGCGGAAGAGTAGACCAGCACGGTTTCAGTGACGCCTCGGAAAAGGGTTACGGTGCCTGCGTCTACTGTACCTACACGGACACAGGAGGAGAGACTGTGGCACATATTCTTTGCTCTAAGTCTAGGGTGGCCCCCTTAAAGTCCGTGTCGCTACCTAGATTGGAGCTTAGCGGCGCATTGATCCTAGCGCGGCTCATATCCGTGATCTGGAAGGCATTGGGTGATAGAGTAAGAAATACTTATCTGTGGAGTGATTCCACGATTGTTTTGTGCTGGGTTGGGACACAACCTCATACTTTGAAGACGTTCGTTGCTAACAGAGTAGCAGAGATTCAAGAACTTACTCCGAAGTTTCCATGGTTATACGTACCCTCCTCTGAAAATCCGGCAGATATGCTGTCGAGAGGAACGCCAGTAAACTCGCTAATTGGAAATAAGCTTTGGTGGTCAGGTCCTCCATGGCTGATAAATTCGGATAAATGGCCTGAACAACCAGTATGTCGTAAGCCAGAAATTCTAGAGCAAAAGATTAATACGATGGTCGTGACGTATTCACCTCCAGACGTTTTACGTAAATTCTCACAATACTCTAAACTTCAACGTGTCATAGCTTACTGCTTTAGGTTCTTAAATAATGCCAAAGGAAACGGCAAGAGCGGATCGTTAGCAAAAGAAGAGCTTCAGAACGCGAATATTGCCATACTGCATATGATACAGAAAGAGAGATTCCAATTAGACCTCAGGCAACTACAGCGTCATCAAGAGCTGAGTAGTAAAAGTACTCTAATTACCTTGAACCCAAATTTAGACGACGATGGACTCATACGTGTCGGAGGCCGATTGAAGCATGCAAACATTCCAGAAACCCAGCGGCATCCCATTGTCTTACCATCGAAGCACAGTATAACCACCTTAATTATGCAACAGGAACATCGCCGGTTGTTGCATTGTGGTCCGGAACTCTTATTGCACTCCATAAGGCAGCAATATTGGCCCTTGTCGGGACGTCGAGAAGCCAGGAAAGTAACAAGAAACTGCTTACAATGTTTTCGGTTTCGACCCACTCCAATGAAGACTATAATGGCAGATATGCCTAAATCAAGACTAGAGGAGCTCAGCAGGCCCTTTGACCGATGCGGAATAAATTATGCTGGACCGTTTACGATTATGGAAAGCAAAAGAAGAGGTAGGGTGCCTACGACTAAAGCATACGTCGCTGTATTCGTCTGTTTTGCGACCAAGGCTCTGCATCTGGAACTTGTAACCAGCCTAACTTCTGAAGCGTTTTTGGCTGCCTTGCGAAGGTTTGTGTCTAGACGAGGAACCCCATCTCACATATATTCGGATAATGCAACCAATTTTGTGGGTGCCAACCGTGAGCTCAAGGAGCTCTATGGGTTCTTGACGGAACAAAAGGAGGGGATCGCTCAAAAGTTGGCGATGCAAGATATAACTTGGCACTTCATACCACCACGTTCACCGCATTTCGGCGGTTTATGGGAAGCGGCCGTGAAGAGTGTGAAAAGGCACATAGGCATCGCAATGAGAGGTCTGATTTACACATACGAAGAGTACAATACATTGTTGATAGAAATAGAAGGTATTTTATACTCACGTCCTCTTACCCCAATTTCCTCGGATCCTAATGATATGCCAGCTTTAACCCCTGCCCACTTCCTTACTGGAGACTCACTACTTCAACCTGCACAAAGAACATATTCCGATGTTCCTGATAATCGTCTGTCACGTTAGCAGCATTTACAGAAAATACGCGCTCATTTCTGGAACCGTTGGCGACAGGAGTACTTAAATTAACTACAAGCCAGGACCAGATGGACGAAAGGGGACACAAATCTAAAGATTGGGTCTTTGGTTCTGATGATAGATGACAACTCACCTCCTCTTCACTGGCCTATGGGTCGAGTTCTGCAGGTCCATCCCGGGGAAGACAACGTAGCAAGGGTTGCTACAGTAAAAACACCTTCAGGCTCATTCAAACGAGCCATAAGAAGACTGTGTGCCATTCCTAATGAACTTTGAGAAAAGAAAAATGAAAAACTCCTTTTAGTATTAAGCATTCAGTATTAAATGTTTTATTAATTATACTTACCTAATGTTAAGCTGTACATATACTACGTTCGATGCCAAGATCACTTGCGGATTGTTAAAAAATACTTTAGTTTAAAACGTTCTATTACTTTCACTTCAAGTGTAACTTATCCTTTACTATTATGTTATTGAAAGTGTCATTTCAAGGCGGGCGGGGTGTCCGAGAATGCAAACCTTTTTGATTTGTTTTGGCGCCAATTACATAGCGTCGGTGTGGTAGATGGCGCGCACGAAGGAGCAAAGTAATCTAAGAGCGACCACGCCATGCGTCTCGCGACAGTGCGTTTATTGTGATCAGGAAAATGAATAAAGTTTTTTGTTAATACATTATTCCAAGTTTACGAGAAAAAAGCTTATTTGATAATTCAAAAATACAACAAAAAGAAATAGCCGTTGTGATAATTGGCGCAATTGTTGTATATCACTATTTTTGTAAAGTTAAATATAGAACATTAATAAATTTATATTAATTTACGACATTGTTTTTAAATGGGATTCTTTTTGATAGGATATTAATTTACGAAAATGTTTTTAAATGGGATTCTTTTTGATGGGATATTAATTTACGACAATGTTTTTAAATGGGATTCTTTTTGATGGGATTATATGTATACTTGGCGCTCTTTTTTGTACCTTTTTGTGAAATATATTTCACGCAGCGTACACGCACACAGTCGATTAGATGATAAAACGCATATATCTACAACGACGATTTGAGCGTCAGGCAGCGCAGTTCTCCGGCCATGGTTGCCACATTGACGACTCCTTATCGCCATTGCGTTCAATGCATAAAGCGTAAAGTTCGTATCTCATGCATACATTCATAGAAGCAGTGGAAAGCTGTGGCGAAGGGCCGAGACGAAAGCCATAACTTACGGTCCTCCATCGCTGGCCTCCGTCACACCCCCTCGCCCTCCATCTGACCCCTCTTTTTCGCCGGCGAAGTATCGAAAACAGCCGCGAAATCACCGGAGGGTGACGGAGGCACGTATGATGGGCAGTCGTGGATGTTGATACGCCGTCGAAGCGGGCATAAACCGCTCAAAATTCCATTTCCCCGTGGGGATTCATTCGCTCTCCCGGGCTCATTGAAAAATAGCCCACTTACCGCGCATCGCGGCCTCTTTTTACCATAAATCAATCTTGTATTTCCGTCTCCTCGCCCTCCGTCTCCTTCCGCTATCTGCTCCTCGCTCTTATTTCCCTCCACATTTTTCATCCCTCCCGCCCTCTTACCTGACTCTATGCACCGGATCGCTCCAATTCTCTGCTAGAACGATCCACCAATACGACTAATGACACCCCCGACTATTCGTCTAACAGATGGTTACTTTGCCACCCTATTAAATGCCCAATGAGTTGAATATGACAATGGACTCTTTTTATTTAAAACCTATCGGGCAGAACAGGAGTACCATTTACTGTTTAGGTTGCTGCGGATCAGAGTGAATGGTTCATCCCATGTGCCACAGTGTAAGCTCATTCCTTATTTCTGCACATTTTTATTGGAAATGGGTGGTTATTAAATATTTTCGAGGCTTCTAATGTTTCTGTTAATTTGCTGATAAAAGGAAAGCTTTCTAGACAAAAATGGTGCCATTTAAGGGTACTTAATTAGGGTTACCTTCTTTCTTAATGATAATGGCTTTTACTGCTTCCGTTCGGTTAGAAGTTCCGAATCTATTTAACCTTAAAATATAATTAATACCTTACTCGCTAAAATTTACATCTACTTTCTGACCAACTCACTCACTTCTTGTGCCCCTTCTCAATTATCATCCCCCTTTGCATTTTTTCCGCTCATATGGACCTTCATGCTGCCTCACTTATTCTTATTACCTTACCTTACTTCTACTGCTTATTCTAGGCTTGTTCTCGCCCTCCTCTGTCTGCTCTCACATCTAATTCTACTTTACAGTATTATACCTGTCTGCTCCTGTCTCCCCCCCCCCCCCTAGCCATCCACCTTCTTCCCTTTAAGGGGTTATTTTTTTTTCAAAAACTTGAAGCCTTTTTTAACCCTAGTTCGGCTGACGAGGCACCCGGGTGACTTTTAGAAAATGTATAGAAAATAAGAATGTACGTAAACAAATTTTATTCATAATTAGTTATTTAATTACTGTTATTTAATAAACCTATCCACTACTCCTAGCAAAGTGATTCTCCTTCCTCCTACACATGTTCTGTGCAATGCCACTTGTAATTATTAACATTGCTTACATACGTTATTCGTACAGATGTAAATATAAAATTAGTCACCGGGGTGACTGCGGCAGCCTAAATGAGTTCTAAAATTCGTCAGCCGAACTAGGGTTAAATAAACGGTTGTATATGCGAAAGTATATATTTAAAAGTTCTTTTAGTTTTTTTTGCAATACGATATCTAAATAAATAAGGAAATTATAGGCTATCTCCCAGCAACATTTGTTTTATTTAAGCACTTTACGGTGACCACTGTAGGTTTTATCTGGTTCATCAGAAGTAACAAATTCTACCACATTTAGTTAGTATATTAGATTACCTAGTCCTTCATCGTGGCTTTTTCGTTTCCGTTGTGTAGTTTTTAATTTGTAAATGAAAAATGATAAAAAATTACAGCGATTCTGTGACGAAAATCGATACTTTTGCTATGAAAAGCCACCATTTTGTAGCAAATCAATTTTTCGTTATAATGAATGATTAAGGACTAGATAATATAATATACTAACTAAATTCCCGCGAATTTTTCATTTCGGATGAACCAGGTCAAAATTAGAGTAGTCACCGCAAACTGCCGAAAAAAATCGCCGTCGGGAGATTGCTGATATTTGTTTAATTTATTTATGTTTTCCATCACAGAAATTCGTACAAGTAGTTTAACATGGACACTTTCGATTACATAACGGTTTGATTAAGAAAGCCTTCAAGTTTCTTCCCCAAAAATTCCCGAATATACATGTGTTTTCAGACCTCCCAGGTAGACATGACCCCTTAATGCGTCATTCAACGACGTTTTATTTAAGATTATGTACACTTTGTAACATATTCTTGTAAACTATTTCGTATTTTATTAATTAAATTCTGTTTAATAGTACTATACATACCACTTTTACAGATATATAAGTATACTGATATAAAAAAATGACTACCTCCATGGTACTAATAGTATGTTAATAGAGATTATCACCTCCTTCAGCGATACAAAACATTTCAATTACAGAAACATCTTCCATATAGTCTAGTCTACTTTTTCCAAATAATAAAGAATCTTTTAAAAGCACGTTGTTACGCAGAAAAGGATTGGAGTGTAGAATGAAGCATGTACTGAAATACCAAGGAAAAGTGGGTAACATTTTTACTAACTGATTTTTACTAAATTATAATAAAACTTTGAATACTTGGAGTCAATATTGTTACACGACAAAATGTTTCTAACTCTTCGGATGTGTTCATAGAAAAATATATTTCTTCGATAAGAAAAGATAGAAAATAAAAGATCCACATTTGGCGAGCACTTTGATGAAAAATTAGTAACGAATATTTTGTTGGTATTTTGTAATTAGCGAAATTAATTTTACAAGTCGAAAGAAAATTATTGCGTCAAAGATCGTAATGTCTTTGACGACGAAATTCCTAAAATATCGTATGGTAATATGTCACGTCGTTGTAGAACATAAAGGGTGAACCATTTGGTTTGAATTTAGAGACTTAATATACCTTAAATTTAGTGATTTATTTTTACGTTTTTCATATTTATAGCAGACTGACCTCTAAACTTGAAACTGAAGGTAGGTAGTATTATTTTGCCACTGTTTGTGTTTCTGGAATAATTTTAAATCCAACAATTTTGTACAAATTATCTCTATATAAATAAAATGTATTTTGGATATTTGAAGTGCTAATATTATTTAAATTTCAACTGTCAATAAGCCTAATAACTAAATGAATTACATAGAGTAAGCATTAACTGCAACCTTATTATATAAAATACTAAACGCATGAGATGTGTGTTAAACAAATTTACATTGGAATTTATTTATTGACTGTACGTCTGGACAAAGTAAATGAAATTTCAGGGCTATGTGTTCAGTCGAATACTTAAGTTGAATACTTAAGAATTATTTTTATAAGATTTTTAAATTCATTAATATTTGTAATTTTTACTTATCTAGAATTAAATTTTTAGTTGTTTGGTTATATCATATTTTTTTTATTATTTGTTATAGCTTATAGCTTTGTTGTTTGGCATCATAGTCGTTCCAAGCATGTAGGTTGTCACATTGTGGTACGAATATATATACATATTATAGTATTCAAAAAGATATAATTATTGTAACTTTCAGTGCAATTGTGTTACAATACAAGTTCCAAGTACCATGTCTCACAGTATTAATCAATATTCATTTTTAGCTATACCAAACACTTCATATTTTTGTTATACCTTTTTCTAAACCTATACTCTCCAATACACCCTGTATAATTATGTAAAAAATCTAAATTTCCTTTACAATACTCCCAATAAAAATATTTCCTGACGAGAAGAGGTTGATTGCATGTTCATTATTTCATCACGAATTCATTATCAAAACCAAAGTTAGCTTCCACTGTAATGACCATTGCTCGACGTCCTTTATAAAGCCGAGTTACATATATCACGTCCGTCAAGTTAGATCTGGAAACTTTCCCCGCATCATTTCCACTTTGAGTGAGCAGAAACTCCAGAGCATAAGCTCGCTCCTTGAAGCCGGAGTAGGTACGTCAGAGGAAAAGAACACACATCGCTTGATCGTTCTATAAACTCGCGAAGTTCCATTAACCCTCGGGGGAAATTATAGGAACTTTTTCACCGCGAATATAATTTTCATAAAAATTCGTTTAAAAAATCGATCGATCGGGACCAATGAAATTTATTACTCTGCAGTTCGAGGCCCATCGTCTCGAACGAAGGGGAGTGTTGAAACGATCATCGATCCTCCTTCGCGACAGCTCCTTCGACGATAATGAATTAAGAACACAATGGATTAATTACAAAATCGAGAGCACAATGGACCAATTAAAAACAGGCTACGAATAATGAGGCAGCTCTCGAGGGCTTGAAAAGTGACGCAACACTTGAGCGCTCTGACAATTTCTCACACGTTCGTCCTTCCTTTTAAAGAAGGATCTAACGATGGCAGTCCACGTGCGTCGTTATCGGTTAATTTTATTTCGCGATTCATTGTTCCTACGCGGCCATTCATTAAAGTTCCGCATTGAATGTTAGCAGCAGCTACAGCATGATTTCCACCAATGTCGAAATAACGAGCTTGTGCTCCTCCATTAATTGATAACAGGTCAAGTATGGGATGTCGTTAATCACGCAGGGACGGCTTTCGCCTTTTACTTTGAGCTTGTTCGCAATCCTTGTTTCGAGTACTTTTGCAGCACGAGAAGTATTACAAGCTGAATGAGGAAAACCGATAATTAAAATCATTGCGTATTCGTGGATACGTTATATACCTGCGTTGCCATTGAAACGGAGAAATTTCATCTACGTCCTGCGTCAGATTGTAATGAAAGAAAAGAAATGAAAAAAGGACTACATTAAATAATTATTCTATCTTCTGAACTATGTTACGTTATTTAAATTTGCCATGCAGTGTGATATTTGCCTGAAATTCAATATATATATATATATATATATATTTAGGAACTGTATTCACGAGTACATTTTTAAATATATTCCCTCTAAAAAATCTTACAAAATATTTTCGTGGAAGCTTTCCACAAAATAATATAGGTATTTCGCTGTTACTGTAAAAAAAAATTGGAGCTTAGGGCCATTTAAGAACAATTGTATATTCAAGACAAGCGAATACTGTGCACGATCTGCGAGAAAGGATACAAAATGAATTTGGGGCCAATCGAAAAAAACCTAGTATTTTCGAGCGTGTGCAGAACTCAATGCGACGACCGGCAGTAGCGTGTGTTGAGGCACGACGTTTTTTTCTAATCATCCATAACACGAAAATTAAGGTATATATGTATGTTCAGTGGCGGACTACCCAAAGTGTTAGCTTGCACGATGACAAGTGGGCCCCTTTAAACATTAGACAATATGTTACAAATGTTAATGACCTTTTAGTAACTAGAAAATGTAATGATTAGATGCAAACTATTTAAAAACGTACAACATTTACTTAAAATTAAAAAAAAATCAATTATTACAATCTCCCCTACAGCACATTTGTTGCCGAAATGTCTCAGTTACATTGCGGTTTAATATTTGAAACGTTGCACGGAATATTGCCGAAAAGTTACAAGTAAATTGCTATGTCCGCACCTGTGCAACATTGCAGGATGTATTTCTGCAACATTGTTTCGGGATATTACAGGAATGGTCGCGCAACATTTCTGAGATTATACAGCAATGGTCAGGCAACATTTCTGAGATTTTACAGCAATGGTCGCGCAACATTTCTGAGATTTTACAGCAATGGTCCCGCAACGTTTCGGGCAGTAGGGCCAAAAATAAAAATAATGGTATTTTTACATGCAACGTACATATATTATATATACCGGCCGTGTCTGTGAGGGGGACATGAAATATCATTGTAGTATAAGGTCCGTTATAAGTAGAGAAATTCTTTTACCCACGGAGATTCGAACCTGTGACTTGTAGAACCGTAGATGAACACTTTACCGCTGTAGCTACAACTGTTGATTGAGAAATTTACTTACATATTCGAACTTATAGACCTACCGTGCAACACTTTAAACAGAAATTATTCAAAAACGAAAATTCGTTTTGACAAACCCCATTACATCTCCCTAATCGCGGAGCCGAATATTTCACAACAAAGTCATCCCGACGCTTAATGTTGTATTAAGTTGATTCATATTCTGTAATGAAATATCCTGCATAGTACAAGAAAATAATGTTGTTTCAGTTTTTAGCGCATTTTTAATACAATCGTTTAATATAATTTTGTTTATATCTTTTTTATTTTCTAGTCTTTAGTGTTAGTGGATATACATTTCACAGCTCAAACTTCTTCACAAATATAACTTATTGCGGTAAACAGTTTAACAGTTTGCTTAAACCTTATAGTACTAATTAACTAATTGTATTAATTACTTATATAACATATTGTCCGTGTTTACATATATTTCCTCGGACGTAGCCTGTGAAATGTAACACAGTATTCTGTTTGTCGACATATGTGATATAAATAATTAATACAATTACTTAATTAACACATATGGTTTAAACAAATTCATTAACTATATGCAGCAAGAAAAGATATTTGTAGAAAAAGTGTTACACGTGCCAATTACTGCCAGTGTCCCTTGCGAAACCTTGCAACTAAACGGCAAGATTTCGGCAATAAATCCGCAAGATATCCGGACTTAGAAAATTTCACCTGACAATACGGAACTTTTTCATTACGCGTAATAAATTAAATGTCAACGATGGGAACACTGGCAGTAATTGGCACGTGTAACACTTTTTCTACAAATATCTTTTCTCGCTGCATATAGTTAATGAATTTGTTTAAACTCTATATTGTTAATCGAATAATTGTATTAATTATTTACATAATATATTGTTCACGTTCGCATATATTCCCTCGGAGGTGGTATATTCCCTGTGGAATTTTAGACTGTATTCTGCGTATCCGAGATTTCAAGATCGTTCGCGTAATTCCGGATTTATTGCCGAAATCTTGCACAAACGTGGCCATTGCAATATTACACGGCAATGTGTACGCAATATTCCTGAAATATTGCACAAACGTGGCCATTGCAATATTGCACGGCAATGTTTCCACAATGTTGGAGGAATATTGCAATGCAACCTGCAACCAAACGGCAACATTGTAATGTACTGCAACGTATGTGCAACGTGCCTGCAACAAAGTGTGCTGTAGGGACTGTATTTACATTTAATATCTACTGTATACTGCCAATAATATTTACAAAATATATGATATCATAACTATTTTAATTTTACTTTTTTGCCACATGTATTTTTTTTAATTTTTATTTATTTCTTATAAAAGTCGAATGCTTGTCTTATAGTTGTGGATGGGCCCCTATGTCTCCTGGCAAACCAATATTTTTAGACCCAATCCGCCACTGCATATCGATGGTTTAGTGCAGAAATATTGTATATCCACTTTTAGTGACTTCGAGAAAAACAAGTTTAAACATGCAATTGCTGCATAAGATTCAAGAACATACAATGAAAAAAAATATATTTTTTGACAAATTTATGAAATAGATATAAATGTGATTTTTATACAGCATTAAGAAACAGACAAGAACTATTTGTTGCATATGATAACTCCAATTTCAAGCCATGAATATGACGTTTTTACTTATGCTAATGTGTAGATTTACTCCCTGAAAGTGTTGGCATGCATTTATGAATCTCCCTGTATTAGGAAATGATGAGATGTGAATTAACCTATTTTATGGCCGGTAAATACTGCACACGACTTCCTAAAAAAAATTTCTCCCGTTGCAGGAGTGTGATTATTGTTTTATGATTAATTCATTACTTTCACACAAGCTGAAGGTATTTTTATTAAATGATTTTACTTAGCTTCAATCCTCAGTTTTTTTGTTTGTTTGTATCATGTTTGGTTCAAATTTGGAACTTCCAACTATCCAATAGACTTGAAACAACATTAAAAAAATATATAAAAAAATCCACAAACACTAAAAACTAGAAAATGAAAAATATATAAAAAAAATTTGTTAATCGATTTTAAAACGCACTAAAAACTCAAAAATAATTATTTTCTTGTACTACAATAAATTATGATGATGATATGTCACTTTAAAGAAAATCGTGGGACCGGATATTGCATAACAGAATACGATTCAATTCAATACAGAAGTGACAAATCACCATCGTAATTGTAGTACAAGAAAAGAATTATTTTTCAGTTTTTAGTGCATTTTAAAATTGTTTAACTTAAAATGATTTCTTATATATTTTTTTATTAGGTGGCAAAGTTAACTCATCTTCCTCGTTCAACAGATTAAAAATAAAAACTAGTTATTAAGTTTCAATACAATACGGTATGAGCTACAACTCACAGTTTGGGCTACAACTCATTATGAGACACACTCTAGAATGAGAAACATGTTCCTCGAATGAAATAAGAATTCCATAATAGCGCTTCTAACTAATTCTTTTCCATTTCAATTTAAATTTCAGCATTTCATCGGGCAAAGTTTCAAGAACGATAAAAGCAGATCCTTCCATTATTTGCTTTCAGATCACCGCCTGATATCCCGAACTGTCATCGCGAAAGCGGTTCATTCTCATGGCAGCACGGAAGCTCGCAGCCCTCCTCACCGCGGTTCTGCAGCTTTGCTTATGTGAGTGAGTTTCCCTTTCTGTGAACCGTTCGGTACCGATCCTGTTGAAATCCGTTTACTTCCTCCGGCCACCCCGACCCGCCCCGCGATCGTGGAATCTCGGTAAGGTAAATGTCCCAATTTCTACTCATTTAAGAGGTTACTCGTCATAAAGAATGTGTAAAAAATTTGTTTGTGGTCAAAATTTGCAGAGAAATTGGTTAATACCTTAATAATACATCAACTAATTAAAAAATATTTAAAAAAGATATTTCAAGATGTGTAACTATTAGTAATTTGTAATTAAATACAATGCTCCAAATGTCCGTATTTCTACTCACGAGAAATACCGATGTCCGTATTTCTACTCACAATTTGTACCAATTTCTGCTCACACAATATGTTGCCGTTTCAGCTTAGAATAAGTTACATCTTTTATGGAGAGGTGTTATAACATAATAACAAATACAACTATTTATAATTTGGAAAAAATATTTATTATAATAAAAATAATTCAGATTTTGTGGTGTATGTATAGATAATTCTGGGTGTCGTTTTAAAAAGCCTTCAAACCAATGCCTTCCTGGTCTACCACCATTAAATGGATTTTCCCTTTCCAACTGTTTTATTAACAATGCGACACTATTCAACAGTATATTCTTGGTTAATGGAAAACCTTTACTGCCTACAAACAAAAACCACTGAACTAATCGTTCTTCTTCGTTATTTGTTAATATAGTCTGTGGACCGTTTTTCTTCCCTATTGGGTATATTCCTTTGTATTTGCACCTCAATGTTGAAAATGGTATGTTATATTGTTTACTGGCAGCCCTAACTGATACACGTCTAGAAACAGCATCTATTGCATTTCTTATGCTTTCATCAGTATACTGAGGCTTACTCGTCTTTTTTGTTGCCATTTGTTTTGTTTTTAAATTTTTATCTTCCATATTACAACTATGAAAAATATAAATAATATTATTTTTAGAACATAAAAGAATGATAAAAAAAATAACATGCCTTCGAATAGATATAGAGGTTACTACATTACTTTGATTTTGAGGTTATCTTACTAAAATTTTTGGGTGAGTAGAAATACGGACATGACGGTATTTACTTGACCCTAAACTTACTCACCTGTTTTCTACTTCAAAATATTAGAAATCGTGAAAAATCTAAATGGAGAGCACTGTATAATCTCTGTATGTTTTACTAAACAACAATTTTCACTATAATGGCCACCTTGTGCCTAATTCTCGAATGCCAATTGTGGCGCTGTTCCTTAGCACAAACAGCTAGAACATGATCACAAAATCATGAGTCTCTTATTTTACATTTTTTTCGTTGCTTAGGCTGTACTTAATTTAGCCCCCACAAATAATTTAAAATTATTTTGTTACAACTATAGTACAAACGTAAAATTTATAATAATGAGAAAAATACGAAATGAGTAGGAATCGGTACATGAGCAGAAATTGGGACATTTACCTTAATTCGGTGAAGACGTCGCAGTGGAAAAACAGAGAGCGAGAATCACGCGGGCGGTCGGGGCGAAAGAAACGGGAACGGCTGGGAGAGGCAAATTGAAAGTTCGCGTTCGCGATTGCACCAGCTTCCGTCGGCTGACTTTCATGAGAAAACCGCAGATGCGTCGAGCACCTCGAAAACCTGCGCGCACTCTTCGCGGAGGAAGTTTAAACTTCATTTCGTTGCTCGAGCCGCGAGCTGACAACCGGAATTCCTAATAACGGATAAACATTGCGAGTGGATGAAGCAAGCGAGGGAGAGAAAGGATAGAAAAACGGGGGGACACTTCGTGAGTTGCTTTTACTCTCTCAAAGTGGATCTAACTAACATCGGAATGTCAACGTATTATGCATGCATGAATTTGTCTTCGGATCAGTTACAGGAATATGGTGACAAGAACACATAGGGTAAACAGTGACCCAAAAATGAGGCCTTTTTCGCCTCTTTTTGATCCCACGATTTTGGAACTGTATTTTATGCCAAACGTTACCTTATGATGGGAGATCAATCACACTAAATTTTGAAGTTGAGGTGACATTTAGGTTCTGAGATATGGGAGGTCAAAGAAGTGAAAATTCGTTAACGCATCAGCCCATACGCTTCGATGTACGCACTTTTATATCAGTCCGATAATTTAAACAGTTATTTCCAGGGGGTTTGCTGGCTGCTAACAATGAATTTGGACTTAGATTTTCAAAATTCACAAAAAACAGATCAAAATCAAGAAATATAAATGTCTGTGTAGTGGGTGCTTTTTTAACATATCTTTTACCATATTTAATCGGCCATTGCGAGTTTTGCTGATTGCTAACAACGAATTTAAACTTAGATTATCAAAATTCACAATGGCTGATTCAGTATGGTGGACGATATATTAAAGAAGCACCCATTACACAGATATTTATATTCCTTGATTTTGATTTTTGTTGTGAATTTTGTAAATTTAAGTTCAGATTCGTTGTTAGCAGTCAGCAAACTCCTTGGAAATAATTGTTTAAATTATCAGACTAATATAAAAGTCCGTAAATCGAAGCGTATAGGCTAACGCGTTAACGAATTTTCAATTCTTTGACCTCACATATCTCAGAAACTGTCACCTCAACTTGAAAATTGCGTGTCTCCTCATAAGGTATAGTTTGACATAAAATTCTGTTCCAAAATCGTGGGACCAAAAAGAGGCGATTTCTTGTGTCACTCTTTGCCAAAGCCGTACCCGTCAAGAACGACAGCTTATTACATGAAAAATCACAGGGAAATGAAACAAAATTAGTAATAGTCAACTCTTTATTAACAGAATAAACAGTTTAATAAACTCAAACAACAAAAAATAATCAACTACTGCTCATAAAAACGATTTATTTTTAACCCTCTGTGGTCACTCGGGTTCACTGCACCCCAGCGTCATTTCTCAGTTACCATTTTCGTATTTCTGAATCTTTTAATTTTTTAGTGTAAGGAACTTTTCACAATATATTTATGGGGTTGCCGTGACTTCTTTCAAGTGAAAGGAACTGTGAGTAAAGTGGACAAAAGTGGATGAAAATTGAATTTGAAGTTTGCTAAAAACGAAAAGAAAAATTCAAATACATGTAGGTAAGAGGGTAAGTAGAGATTTAGGTACTTAAAGAATTTCATAGGGGTGTGTGTGTAAATTCGATAGTATGTTCAAATAATGCCTACTAATTACCTATTAAAAGAAATAATATTCATACCTGGCCACGCCAAGTATTTGACTTCCAGGCCGCGGACATCTTTTTTTCTCTTTTATTGTGTTACACAGTGTCGCCTTTGCACGCTGCGGGAAAGCACCTTTATGTACTTGCAGCCCAGTTTGATTTCACATCTTTTTTACTTTATAATTATTATTATTTTCTATTTTTTGTTTTTTTTTATTTCATGTACTTGGCGTAATTTTTTTACTTTTAGAAGTTTTTTATGGGGATCTGAATTCTTTTTACAAAAATTGTATATTTTCTTCCATTTTTTTGTGAGTTACTCTTTTCCGTCCTTGACGTTTCATGGTTGACGAAAAATTTCTTGGAGAATCGGGAGAAGAAGAAAAATCTTACCGTTTCCGACTGATCCATGAGACGATATTATGATATCTCTGTCATACGTAGACCAATTTTATTGAAATTGGTCTTATTCGAAAGCTGATATGCGGTTTACATGAGAAAAATGCCTTTAAATTTAGAAAATATTGCAGGCGTAATGAGATATTAATGAAATAAGTTTCAGGTTAGGTTGGATTAGCCGGGCGACGAGTTAAATGATATATATATAGCGGTAGCGACATACAGGGTGTCATGTACTTGGCGTCGAGACGCTACCGCGTCTCTAGATTTCGGAGATTATATCCACAGAAAGGGTTGTCAACAATTCTATTTCAGACGATTACGATACAATCTTGTTGAGATTTCCTCTAAAAATTTTAACTTCTACGCAAAGTGTCCAATATTAATATTCGAAATTGTACATAAAATAAATGCCTCAGGAAAGTGAGGAAATAAGCGGACTTCACTGTTAAATTTGGCGCATTTTTGTATTGATGTCTCTATCGATAATATGAGATAATCGATGTTTCTGTTTTGTTTCCGATATAGTCGTGTCGTGTGATGTGTGCACGGATTTTTAAGTTTATGGGTTTAATAAATCAAGTGTCCATTAAATACGTAAGCAAAATAGTTGTGCTTATTTTCATCCATTGCCCAAGATGAAATCTGCCAACTACTTTTTGTAGGAAATAAGATAATTTAAGTAGTTTCTTAAAACTTCTAACAAATTTCCAAATTATAAAGCACACACCTTCATATTGTAATTAAAATTGACTATAGCTTTTTCGATGAAACAGGTGCCGAATTGATTGAAGTGTTAGGACCTTGGTTTTTAGCTTCAATCCCCACATAAATAATATTGAACATGAATATGTCGTATATTTACCACACAATTCATCTTAGGACGAAGTTCACTTACACCCAAATCGCCCGCGATTTTCATTAAGGTAGGTTTTCCTATACGCGACTGGACGCATCGTCAAGAATTTCAAAGTCGATTTTCTCGAAAATGAAGCGCAATATCAACAAATCTTATTCCCTTTTCTCCACTTATTTACTTGTTACAAGTAGAAAAGAAAGAGTAACTTTTTTTTATATCGCACCTAATTTTCAAGAAAATCAACATTGAAATTCTTGACGTTACGTCCAGTCGCGTATAGGAAAACCTACCTTAATGAAAATCGCGAACGATTTGAACATAAGTGGAACTCGATCTTAATAAACGATTGTGTATGTTATTCATTAAAGAAAATGAAAACCCCCTGCGTGACTCAAGTTTCCCTTATACTTTTTCCTATGCTATTTAGCCTAAGCAAAAGATTGGGTAGTAACAGAATTCCAACCGAACACTGTGCAATGCAAAAACAATTTTGAATACATTTACTGCAAATTACTTCTGATTTATGATGAACCAATGACCAGATTTGCTACCTGTGATCCTTGATGTGACTATATGGAAGAGGAGAGCCAATTTAAACAAATTCTATGATGAATATTCAACTATTAGCCAAATGCAAATTTTAAACTGCTTCTCCTGTCAAATTTACGTTACTTGAGTTCTGGCACTATCAAAGCCAAGCAGCGATCTATAATTGCAATCACTTCGCGACAAAGTAAATTGAAATACATATTTAACTTTTGAATTTAACCCACCAGCTGAATATATCAATTCTCAAGGTCTCATCTTACTTTCATTGGAAAACAATTTCAAGGGGTAAAATGGGCGCGAAGTCGATTTATGCGGAAGGGATATCGTATTAAACGGGAGATCACCTTTTATTATTGACGTGTTCATAAGATTAGACGGAAGTAACCTCGGCGGAGGAAAGGAAGCCACGGCTGGGAATCTCTTAGGCGGGTATATCCGCGTTGCGGTTGAATGGCGCCGCAACTACCCTACAAGGGCAATACATCGTCGTAGTCGGGTGTAGGGGAGTTTGTAGAATCCATTTAAATCCGGCGTGATTTAGTTGGGCACGCGGCCCCTGGACTGAATAGCGGCGTAGCCGTTCCCAGTAAGTAACAGAACCTCAGGCTTTTTAGACTGATAGGAACGGTTAAAAAGCTATTCGCCACGCCGAACCGCCGCTACTTACAATTAGTTATGCCACTGCATACACCCTGCACGTGGATAAATGTAGTCTGTTGCTGCGGCACCTTAGCCGGCCGCGTCTTCGTCATCGTAAACCCGCTCCCTCTCGCGATCCCGAGAAACTGGATTTAAGGATTTACCAAGCATGCTTTTAACGAAATATAATTACGGGAGACACCAGCCACGTTCCGAATAAAGAAGGTGAAGCTGCGCGGGACTCGGCGCGTTAAGTATATAATAGGAGATAATTTTGTTGATGCTAACGGGCTCACTCGATTAAGGGCTGTGACAAATTTAATCTCGCGATGGAATCTTATTGAGAGGCATTTTCTGTCGTTTACGAATATTAAACTGACGGGTAACGCAGAATATGGACGATGGGGTGCAACGTCTAAGACTTTCAGCAATGATATGATGCAAGGGGCTATTTAGTGAAACGATATATATTTTTTAATTTAGATGTAGGGTATCTATTGTACTTTGAAGTGAAGTAATTTGTATAACTGTAAGATACGAATGTTCGAGAAATATTTACTTATGGGGTGAGTCGCGCAATTGGGGTAGGCGACAAATATTGTATGCCCACTTTTTGTGAAATTGTGTATTTCTTTAATTATAGAGTACATTTTTAAAAATGTTTTTCTTGAAAGACAGTACTTTGTGTAGTAAGCCATCGATATAGTAGAAGAAAGAGATAAATGATATAAGAAGTTTTATTCGCAACTGATGCACCTCCTAAGTTGCAATAATTGCACTTTTCTATAAAAGGGATTACCTATATATTTTCTTTTTAGATAGTTTGATTCTTTTCATGAGTTTGTGTGAGGAAGTATTACAGTACGGTCTTTAAAAAATTCATTGCTTCGAAACTTCACTACATATTTGAAATTTTTCAAGATCCCTTATATTTTATTCAAGTAGATGCTCAAAAGTTCCACTATAGTGTAAAATTTGTTATATTATTGTTATGATATATATCATCTGATTGTAATATATTACAGAAAATATAAGGTGAATACAATAATATAGAATCCACGTATACTGCAGTATGATATAATAATAAATAAAACATGAAAATATGAAGTGTGTAAAAGGTATCATGCGACTAATAAGTACATATTAACTGACGTAAATACCTTAAATAGTATCTTTCAATTATATAAAAAAGTGTTATTAATAATGTACAGAAAATTTGCTTACCTACGTATGTAATTTTGATAAGCTTTCATTTCATTAAATAGATATTCATTAGTTAGGAGTATAGAAAGCTGTGGATTACTTTTATCTGCTATTTGTTATCTGAATTAAATCATACCAACCCCTGTTGGGAACTTTACAGAGGGTGTACCGCACCTGGATATAAATTATGTGAAGTACCAAGCAAGGAGTTATATTTAAGCTGATTTATGTGAATATTTTTATTACTTTTATCGTGAAAATACTTTGCAAACCATATTCATATTTTGTACTGGAATTAAAAATATTATATGGTAGTAAGTTTTCTGGAAAAAATCATAAATAAACTCCATTCATCAGAGCTTTAAACATAACACATATACTATAACATACATACATACTACAGACGTGTAATATTTATTTCCAGAATTACTGTTATTGTGAAATTATTATCGAACAAACAACAGTTGGTAGAATCAACAAAATAAAAAAATTTATCAAAATTATCGCAGGAAGTATTTCTTCATATATAAAGTGAAATAAAGAAATTAAGGACCAGGAATGAATACAACTCAGAAAAATGATAAGTATAATACTACTTACAACTCTAACCTTGTTAGGCATTTTTACTTAAAAAAAAGTAAAGATAAAAATAAACTCTACTGCAACCAGGAAGCATTTTTAAATTTAAAAAACTAGGGTTTGATAACGTGCGACTTATTTTCATCTACAACGTGCGTGAAATGAGCTCTCAAAGTTTAACCAATTATTTCTGCGACACCCTAAACATATAAGGTGTTTTTAGACAGGGATTCAGGACTTGGAGCGCAGATAGTACTCACTACCCCGAGTGCAAAGTGCTTAATAAACATGGGCCGAAAAATCAACTGTGTCAGAGTTTGAAGTGATTTTCGATGTTAGTAATGCGAGTGATTTGTCTGCTTCTATACAAGGACAGCTGAGTGAAAATAAAGAGAATTTTTGAAAACCATGAAAACAACATATTATAAGTAGAACATAAATCTTTGAATGATATACTTTTGTCGGTGATAAATATGAAATACAATTGAGGCATTCGATGAAAAAATGGCACATACGCCAAAATGCCATTTGAAGAAAATCGATTTCAAAGTTTTCATTATAGCATAACTTAATAAAAAGTAATGCAATTAAATCCAATTTCTTTAAGGACGTAGTACCGTACCCTTCAAATGTGCTGAAAACAGAAGTCATGATTTGAAAATGATGTGTCTTTATTCATAAATTTTAAGCAAGTAGTTTATTTTCTCTTTTTCCGTAAAAAATTGCTTCTTTGTTTAGTTATTTAAATGTAATTTTGTTTACTTACTAAGTTACATACTCTTTTATACAATGCTTAAATAAAAAATACAAAGGAAAGCACAAAAATAAAGAAAAAATGTAATATTTTAAGTTAGTTTCTTCGCTTCTTTACACCAAGCTGTCGTACAAATCGATTTTTTATTTCTTAACCCTTTCGTTACGAGCGCCGACTGTAATCGGCACCCACGCGACGACCTCTGTGTACGAGCGTCGATTTTAGTCGGCGTCACGGAATGAGCTGCCGATCCTAGCGTCCACTGTAGTCAGCATCTCCAGTAGTTTAAAATAAAAAAAATATAGAAAAAACAGTTGGCAGAAATGTACGCCGTAACGAAAGGGTTAAATTAGCTTCTTTCCTTGCGGATTCGATACTCGCCTTATTTTCCACATTTCCTCGCTTATACAAAATCTTGCGTGTCGATCACGCCACGTAACAAAATAGCATCCAGCTAATCTAAACGCGAGAGAAGTAATGTCCTTGGTATATTGTATTTATATATAACATACAGTGGGGGACTAAAGTATGTGGACACATTTAAAATCGTATAACTTGTTCAAAATTGGTCCAAACAACTAAAGTTTTTTTTTACAAGCTAGAAGGATTAGTTTTCTAAGTGACGTGCTTCGTCGTTTTGAAAAAAGTTGCAATTGGTCGGAATAGCAAAAAAAATAGGAAAGGTCAATTTTTCAACTATTTTACTTGTGCTCGTAACGAAAATTCCTTTTGTAGATTGAAGTAAGTTGTATACATGCCTAAAATTTCATCAAAATCGGTTAACGTCGCTCTGAGTTATACGTGAGTATAGACGTGATTACTTCAATCTACAAAAAGCATTTTTTTACACAAACAAAAAAGTTGAAAAATTGATCTTTCCTATTTTTTTCAAAACGACAAAACACGTCACTTAGCAACTAATCCTTCTAGCTTCTCAAAAAAACTTAAGATGTTTGGACCAATTTTGAACAAGTTATACGATTTTAAATGTGTCCACATACTTTTGTCCCCCACTGTATACCTGAGTCGACTTAAGCGATGTAAGGAAAAAGGGCACATACGCTTATCAAATACCGCAATTGCTTTCATAAGCTCACGAAGAGCACAATATGTAGTACCTACTTAAATCGAAATCGAGAAATCACGCATACGTGACAGCAACCATCAATGTGCCAAAGCTGTAAGTCTGCTCAATTTCTCCAGTCTAATATTTACAATTTTTCATAATTTTTCTAAATATCCATTTAGTGAATTTTCCAAATATTTCACCAAGTTAAGTACAGCCATGTTGTACTCTACGCACAAGATGTATCTAATAAAATATGAATAATTTATGTTTATCTTTACGAACAGATTTTGCAAACTGTTCCCGTAAATTTTTATCTTGTCGGCCTATAGGTAGAGATAAAGTTCTTTTGTTAAATAATACGCTTAACTGCCCCTTCTTCTGTGAACGGAATAACAAAGAGGGTTAACGTGCAGAAAGCTCACAGGCCAGGCCATTTGATAGCCCGTCAGCAACCAGTTCGCTAGTACGTTTCTCGTAAAATTTACGAGCTCCTTGAGTTTGCAAAAATCCTTTATATCGCATCGTGGGAATCTTCGCAAATGGAAATACGGCCCCACGTGCAGGCAACTGTGTGACCGTCGTCCTGCTTCGCTTCGATCTGTTCCATCTTCATCGACAATCTGCGCTGATGACACGCGAAAATGCCAAGTTCCATTCCATTTTCAATATCGCCGGGACAGGTGGCCGATCGTTTTACAGCTCCACGAGCGATACGTATAGCACTATCCATTATCTTACTAACGTGGCGTGCAACATCCCCATCCATTTTATTTACACTCCCCCTCGATAAATAGACACTGAAGAATTACTATACGCATGCTCCGATTCCTGATAACTTCGTTGATTTATCGGAGTCGAATTTTCTTTGAATTTCTTATCTGATACATATGAAATGATCAACGGCCTTTTGTGAACATATTTATTAGCGCATCACATATCAGTCTGGATAAAAAACATCCATTATCTCAGATATCGCAGAGTTCGGGAGGACCAAGTTTATTACCAAATTTATTGAATATTTTTTGCACTGTTGAATTATTGTTAAACGTCTTTATTGCGCAAATAAAATAAGTAAGAGAAAAAAAGAAGAACAAGACTATCGCAAAAGCGAGGTTCAGTCTGAAGATTGTTTTTCAACCTACTGGTTCCCAACCTATCCCAACTGTTTCCTAACCTAACCTAGCCTAACTGTTTTCCAACCTAACCTAAATGCGTGTATCAAGTATATATTACTTGCTTTACTACTCGGCTTCGCCCGAAAATTAAATTCTAATTTTATAACAAAAAATTATTTTGTAGGAGTGGTCCGTGAGGGTGAATATTACAACACAATATTAACAATAACAATGACTAAGTTTATTAATAACGATATTGAAAATGGAGAGCACACAATGGTCAACACACCGCATGAACGAAGCGTCTCGTTCGGCGGCTGGTTTTCTTCTGCCGATTTCCGTGGACGCTCAACGGTCGTCCGGAAAGCAGAGGGTGGAAAAATACCCAAACCGTTTTTTGAGGGAGAATCCTTTTCCCACGATACCTTCGAGTAGAGTCAAGGCTGTCGCGACCGAACCGAGGTGTCCTGGCAATCGTTATGTTTATTGCCTACGCCTCGGCCCGGTCGCCCGCGGTACGCACTTGAGTGAGGAACCGCCTAACCCTGAGAAAATAAATCTTTCTCGAGTTCGACGGTCCACTACACTACCCCCCCCACCAGTGATTAACGACAAGTAAAATATACTATACGAAACGTATTACAATCAACCCGCTTAACGTGATCCTGCGCAGATAAAACTCTTAGCCGACAGTACATTTAAGGTTTACATATAAATACGCACACTAGATGGGGAACACATGAAAGATATATAAAACTTACACCTTATAATACATAAAACCTTAAAATAATAGATGTAATATATATAACTAAGAAAGCCCGACTTGCAAACGGTCAGGAAAACGAACTCTTCTACCTGACCGCGTAGTCAGTCCATCCCCAGTGACTCTACCTGGTCGTGTACTAACTCTGTCCTCCGTGACCCTATCTGACCCTTTCATTTGTCGATGTAACCTCTCTACCATCCCATTTGCTTGAGGATGATAAGAGGTCGTTCGAAGGTGAGTCGCGCCGATCGTACGCGATAATTCGTGAAACAAGGGCGATTCGAACTGGCGTCCTCGATCCGTTGTTATTCTCAAAGGCACGCCAAAACGACCAATCCACGCGCTTATAAAAGCCTTCGCGACGGTTTCTGCGTCAAGCTCCGCGATAGGAACCGCTTCCGGCCAACGAGAGAATCTATCGATACATGTCAAGCAATACCTAAATCCTTGAGAAATCGGTAACGGTCCAACGATATCTATATGTACATGTTCGAATCTCCCACCGGGATTATTAAAGTCGCCGATGGGGGCTGTTACATGTCTGGTGACCTTCGAACGCTGGCACGAAATGCAGTGCCGTGTCCAGGTTCGGCAGTCTTTATTTATTGATGGCCATACAAAACGTGTAGTGACCAATTTTTGTGTTGCCTGAACCCCGGGATGCGATAATCCATGCAAAGAGACAAAAACGGCACGTCGTAATGGCATCGGAACGTACGGTCTCACGATTTCATTAGTCGTATCGCAATATAAACTAACGTCAAAACCCGGAAAATAAGTTTTCTTTAAACGGAGGGCCGTAGCATCTGATTTTAAAATTTCTTTCAATTCCGGATCGTTTGCTTGAGCGTCTTTAAGAGCATTATGGTCGGGAGCATGCGATATCGTTTCGATCCGTGACAACGCGTCCGCAACACTATTGTCGATGCCTTTAATGTGGCGTATGTCAGTTGTAAATTGGCCTATATAATCCAAGTGACGGAATTGACGCGGAGAACACTTATCCACATCTTGATTAAATGCAAACGTCAAAGGTTTATGATCCGTATATATAATGAAATTCCGGCCTTCTACAAAATGTCGAAAACGTTTAACTGCTATATATATTGCTAAAAGTTCCCGATCATAAGCACTATATTTGCATTGCGCGGTAGAGAGGGCTTTTGTCAGAAATGCCAACTGTTGCCAATCCTTATCAACAAGCTGTTGTAAAACTGCGCCGACCGCGTAATCAGATGCATCGACGACAATGCTAATCGGTGCGCCAGGCGCGGGATGCGCAAGCATCGTGGCGTTCGCGAGGCCATTTTTTATATCTGTAAAAGCCTTTTCTACCAGTTCCGTCCAGTTTACCGGTGATGTACCTGTTTTCGCGCCTTTTAGTAAATCATTTAGAGGTTTCAATAATTTCGCCGCGCCCGGTATAAAACGTCGGTAAAAATTTACCATGCCTAAAAATCGCTTAAGAACCTTAATGTTAGCCGGTTTTGGAAATTTAAGGATTACGTCTACGCGCTCGGACATGGGTTTTATGCCGTCCTGATTCACGGTGTAACCGAGGAACGTAATTTCGTTCACCCCGAAAACGCATTTCGCTGGGTTAATAACGACGCCGTAATGGTTTAGTCTACCGAATAGTATCTTCAAATGTTCGTAATGTTCGGCCTCGTCCTTAGATGCAATAAAAAAATCATCGATGTATGCAAAGACGAAATCTAGACCGCGAATTATTTGGTCAACGAAACGCTGGCACTTCTGGGCAGCACTCCGAAGATCGAACGGAGTAAACAAAAATTCGAAAAGTCCAAACGGAGTCGTTATCGCTGTTTTCTCGATATCCGCGAGTGCTACAGGTATTTGGTTATACGCGCGAACAAGATCGATTTTCGAAAATACCTTTTTTTTATGCAAGCTATGCGCAAAATCCTCGATATGCGGCGGCGTATACCTGTCAGGTATAGTGCGGGCGTTGACTCGTCGGTAGTCACCACATGGTCGAATTTTCCCATCCTTCTTGGGTGCCAGGTGCAGCGGCGAGGACCACGAACTTTTGGAGGGACGGATGATTCCCTGCCGTAGCATCAGGTCGATTTCTGCTTTTGCTAGCTTTAATCGGTCCGGAGCAAGGCGTCGTGGTCTGCTAAAGACCGGAGGTCCCGGCGTCGTCTCAATATGGTGAACGACACTATGTTTCATTGCGCCCCTCCGAAAAACTGCTGGTCGAGTCAAATCCGGGAATTCAGCGAGGAGGCGGTGATATGGTGAATCTCCTGTCACTGTCTTCACCGACGGGAGATTTTCACTGGCCACTTGTCCTAATGTGGACAAATTTGTCGTTGCATCGATCAGACGCCTATTGCGCGGATCGATGAGCAAATTATAATGTGCCAGAAAATCTATTCCGATTATCGGTGTTTCCACGTCGGCCACAACAAGATGCCATGCAAAGTCGCGGCGTAAGGAAAAATCCACTTTCACTGCCAGTCTTCCATAGGTGGCGATGCGCGTACCATTAGCCGCGTAAAGTTCGTACTCACTTTTGGGCAAGTTACCCGCGACCGTGGGAAAGCGCACAAATCTGCCCGCGTATCGACTAGGAACTGAGCTTTCGTATATTTATCTGTTACGAAAATGCGGCCGGATTTGGAACCGTCGAATTCCGCCGCGTTGACGACGGTTCTCCTCGTTTCCCGCCGTCCAGGTACACTGGCCCCTGCATTTTGTCGCTTTATTGCCCCACACCGCGTGATACCAGCACAGCCTGCCTGGAGACTTCGCGCGACGTACCTGCTGCCGCCCCTTGCTGTAATCCCGCGACGGGCTATGGGCCGGCGTTCCAGAATTCCGTCGAGGTCCGCGGGAATGATTTAAGACTGCGTTGAGTTGTAATCTCACGTGCTTTAGCTCGTCTCGTAGTCGCTCTATTTCCGATGAATCGGACACCGCGGCAACACTCTTCTTCTCCGCCGGGATATCGTGTACCCTATCCGCTATCTCGGCCAATTTCGAGCCGTCTTTGTCGGAGGTGGCTGCCAATACGAGTTGTGTTTTGATTGGAAGTCGGTTTTTCCACATTTCGGTCAGGAATTCGTCACTGACCGCCGAGTCTGCCAGCTTCTTCAAATGGCGCCAAAACTGCGTCGGCGTGTGGTCCCCGATCTCCTTGGATTCCAGCAATTTCCGGACGCGTGTACTGTCTGAATCGGACAGTCGTTTTATCAGCTGTTCCTTGAGAGCTGCATATTTGTTTTCGTCTGGTGGGTTGCAAATGACATCTTCGACTTCCTCCGCGTATCTCCCGTCCAACTGAGCCACGACGTAGCCAAATTTGGTCTCGTCCTTGGTAACGTTGCCGATAAGGAATTGAGCCTCCAGTTGTTTAAACCACAACGCGACCTTTTTCGGCCAAAATGCTGGAATTCTCAACGTGGCAGTAGCAATATGGGGGCTAGTATTCCCCGTTACCCCGCTGTTACTAGCCGTCTGCTCCGGCAAAGGCATGATCACTGCGGCACTCACGACACAACAAGAAAATGTTCAATGTCCACGTTAGCACACTTCACGACACTCTATTCCCAACGATCGCAGAAGATTACGTCGGGGTCACCAATTGTAGGAGTGGTCCGTGAGGGTGAATATTACAACACGATATTAACAATAACAATGACTAAGTTTATTAATAACGATATTGAAAATGGAGAGCACACAATGGTCAACACACCGCATGAACGAAGCGTCTGGTTCGGCGGCTGGTTTTCTTCTGCCGATTTCCGTGGACGCTCAACGGTCGTCCGGAAAGCAGAGGGTGGAAAAATACCCAAACCGTTTTTTGAGGGAGAATCCTTTTCCCACGATACCTTCGAGTAGAGTCAAGGCTGTCGCGACCGAACCGAGGTGTCCTGGCAATCGTCATGTTTATTGCCTACGCCTCGGCCCGGTCGCCCGCGGTACGCACTTGAGTGAAGAACCGCCTAACCCTGAGAAAATAAATCTTTCTCGAGTTCGACGGTCCACTACAATTTTATTTTGTGAAAATGGTCCCATTCATCTGGATTAATCAGGCATAATGAGCGGAGGCACATTTCGTCATCCCAGAGTTTATCGTTCGTAAGTTTTTAGACGACAGACAAACACAAACATATAAAAGTCAGGGACTCCTACCGGTACGTAAAATACCGGTATTATACCGGTATTTTTCGGTTGTACCATCGTAACCCTTATAGAAACCGAAATACAAAAATACCGATATAAGATCATAGCGGTATACGAAAATACCGGTATATTTACCTATATTTACCGGTAATTTTTTCGGTTTTCTTATTCTATTACAATTTTCAAGATATTTGTAAGCAGAGATTTAAGACCGGTATTATTTTATTACTGCTATTATGTTAGCAAAATTATATCCAAACCGATATAGTACCGAAATCGTTGTAATACCGAAACCAAAGAAATTACCAGCATTTTTCTGGTAATATGTGTAGGGCCTTGCCCAAATAGGTAGACGTCTTCGACGCTCTTAAACGAACGATCCGCCGAGAGTGCCCGATGACACCCGATAGCACCCGAGTACGCGAGCGAGCCCGAACGGGCAATATAGATTTGTCGATCTATTGTCGATTGTCATCCGTCGAACGTGTGATGTGTGGTAGACCGGTGAGAATCCGGAAGTTATCGAACGCGAGTAAAACCGCTACTGAGGACTCGCGGTGGACGCGAGTGCGTCCGTTATTGGTAGTCCGAGTAGATAGAGAGACGCGGATTATTTCGGTTATTATTATTTCTATATATCTGTGTTTAATAAGTGTGTTACATTAAACCGTCTTTATTGTCCTTGGAGTTAATTTACTGGCGCCTGACCACCCACGCTCCTACATATGTATAGTGTGATCGCGAGTGAAAGAGAATAAGATTTTACAATGTTACATTCGTCGGAACGTCGATTTCAAACGCCAAGTATAGCGACGTCGTTTGGTGCCGTCTTATATATCGTCTCCCTTACGTCCCTCATGTGAGAAAGGGATAACAGAGAGGCTCAGCGATGAAGTGGAGGCGAAATATAAACAAATGAAGATTTGTTCTCGAGATCGGTGTCGAGAACGTGGAGACTCCTCACTCTGTGAGCGAACGTTAAGCAATACGTACTTACTAGCAACAGGAAAATAATTTTGGAAATTAATTTATTAGTTGTATACTGTATAGTATTGAATTTATTACGTTACAATTTGTCTGATGATATTGTGAACGACATCTATTAAGTATTAACTTAGGACTAATCCAAACATATAAGTTGCTGGTTCTTAAATATATTTTTATTGTTTTTAATATTTTATTGTTTTATTGAAAAAGAAAAACCTGTCTTAATCTTAACCTACCATTTTTACAAGAGGAAAACCGAAAAATACCGGTATTTATTTCGGTTTTCGGTAATATATCGGTTTCGGTATAGTGTAATACCGGTATCCAAATTGTACCGGTAACCAAACCATACCGGTACGAAGTCCCTGGCGTAATACCGGTATCCAAATCATACCGGTATTAAGTCTCTGATAGAAGTTTCTGTTTTATATATTAAGATGTGCATTTCCATTGAAATAAACAATGTTACAGAAAATATTTTGACCACAGATTGACGGCCCATTTTTTTTCAGTAAATTTCCTGCTTAATCCCTTTGGTTATATCCCTTATCGTTTTCGAGTGAAATGCAGTGCACGCTAACAATAAGACAGAATCGCTCTATACCTAACTAGGTGCAAGTTTATGTTGAGCTTTATGAAGTTAAATAGCATGACAGTCTCAAGCAGGAAGACTAAAACTGGATTTACATTGACGGTCTAGTCATGGTTTGATCACAGTTCAGCTATAATACGGTCAAATACTATTCAGTGCACTGGAACGTAATTGGAGCGCGATCGCTTGTGTACTTTGGCCGATTTGAACAGCATTTCATTACAGCTGAATGGATTGTGATTGTATCGCGTTTCGACCCTCCAAGCAGTATGTAATTCCATATTATTATCGCTTATTATTATATCTCAAATATCACGTAGAAAACTACGTAGGGGAGACTGTTGTACCATGGAACACTTTTTACATTTTATTTTTTTTATTTTTTGGTTAGGATATTTTTTAATTTAAAAATGATGATAATGATTATTGAATATTCCTTTACAACGTTCTGTAGTTATTTTTGTGTTTTACAGTGATGTTGCCAGTTAAAAATTATAATTTCAGTGGCATGTAAAATGTTCCATGGTACAACATGGTCATGTACCATGGAACACAACCTCTTGTACCTTCGAACACAGGGATTATAGGGGCGAATAAAGTTTTAAAACACGTACAATTAAATAAAACTGTATTTTTTTGTTATACAACTGTTGTACAAAAGACATTATAAAGAAATATATAGGTACACATTATGAGAAAATTTTTAGAAATATATAAAATGTTTTGAATAGACATCACAAATATAGGATATCCAACTCTTTGTCCCAGCGGATCCATTGTTAATTAATGCCTGTCTTTTTAGTCCCTTTACAAGACTTTCCATTTTTTTATTTATTCTTAGCCACTGTTGTTAAATGTTGATTAACATTTAACACTCTTTTAACAGTGTCCTTTTTCTCTTTATTGAGTTTTATTTGCTGCTTTTCTGGAGTATCAGTCGCAATCATAGTTTTCCCCCGTTTTCTTCCTTTGTTTGTATTTTTCCGTTGCGTAGCCTTAGGATAAGGTTGGATATCCTCTACGACCATAATTTGACCCCGCTCTACATCCTTGCTATAACTAGGAGTGTGTTTGTTTATCTCTGTAGTATTTGGTTCTGAAAGCCCTAACAAATTTAAGCTAATACTCTCAGTTTGACTGCTTTCATTGTCAGAATTACCTACCTGAGATAACACCAGTAGCCTGTCCTGCATTAGATTCACACGTACCTGCAGATGGGTCGGGCCTGTCCGTGACATATGAAGCTAAGAAATCGTCATCAGAAAATATGTTACGATCTAATGGAAAAATTCCACAGACTCTGAACCCATTTATTATGTTAGTTGGTGTGAATGCTCGTGGAAAGGCTTTCCCCATAATTTCTCCCACTCCATAGATGTCGAAAGTTTGCCCTGGATGGTTGACTAGCCACGAAGTTACTAATTGATTATAGTAGGCTTTCAGAGGCCCATAGACAGATAAGTCGAGGGGTTGTAGTTTGTGTGACGTATGCGGGGGAAATGTAACTACGACTACGCCAGATTCCGATGCCAAATCAAGAGCTTCGATACTTAGATGAGTCTCATGATTGTCTAGAAATAGGAGAACATGTTCTTCTTTAGAGGGATTAACAAATTTAATGAAATGTCTTAAAAACTTGATGAAGGTTTCTTGGTTAGACCAGCCAGAAGGAACAGCAGCACCAATGGATCCAGGCGGAGCACCAAATAGCATTCTGTCCTTAAAATTTACGCGGGGAAACACAAACATTGGGGGAACAGTATTGCCAATTGCGCTAATTGCCCCAATCATCGTAACAAGGTTTCCGCGTTCAGCAGAAGTTGCGGTACCGATCTGCCTTATTCCTTTAGGAGCCACAATTTTGCCTGGGGTTTGCACTGTGCACATCCCCGTCTCATCACAGTTCCAAATTCGTTCAGGTGGAATGGGCCCAAAGCGGAGATGAACATTTTCAATATTATCAAAAAAGGCGTTTATATTTGTTTTATTGAAACTCGTTGCTCTACTTAAACTAGTAGGTCTTGGAGTTCTTATGGATAGATCTGGATGGCGTCTCATGAATACTCTCATCCATTCTTCACCAGCAATTTGATGATCATTCCATACCTCAGGATAACTTTTGCTCTTGGCACAAGCATACTTGTAGGCTGGCTCTCGGACACCTTTTTTCGATAATCCATAGTGCATTTGCGCAATTTTCTTTATATAGACTCGCAAACTATTTTCTTCAGCAACAGAGAAAACTTTTCGAGTATCAAATTTTGGTTTATAATCAAAAGTTGCGCTTCCTGAGTTCCGGTGTTTTTTCACTAGTCTTGACAAAGTGGTTAATTTAACATTATAAACTTTGCATGCTTCCCTGATTGATATCTTAGTCGCTGCAGGAGCCATAACTGCCTGAACAGCGTTCTTTAAAGCATCTGGGTCAATTGGAGCCCTCTTAACACCCTCTTTACTTCGTGGCATGATTATCTGCAAAAAGACAAACAAAAAATGACATCGTGTACCTTGGAACATGTTCCATGGTACAGGATGTTGTGTGTTCCAAGGTACAAGAGGGTACACATGTATACTAATATGTCTGCAAAATTTAGAGGTTAACTAAAACTATTGCATTATGCATGTTTATTTACTCACCAGGAGATGTAGAATACAATGTATGTAATACTGGTCGCAGTTATAATTGAATGTCCGTACTAAATAATAAAATGACACAAGCGAAAAATTTACTTTTGTCGCGTAAAAATTTGTTTATTTCCGTAAACACGCGTGTTGCACCACAGAGAAATAGAACTTCCCTCAGAGCCATCTAGCGGCATTCTTTACAACATGTAATGAGTTTCAACTGTTTATATAGCACCACTATCCAGTAACAAATTATGTTCCAAGGTACATTATGCCCAAGGTACAACAGTCTCCCCTACATATATATAACTAGCTTTACTACTCGGCTTCGCCCGCAATTTAGATTCTGATTGTATAAAAAAAATCATTTTTTAGTTTGTTTTTTTTGTGAAAATGGTCACATTGATCTGGATTAGTCAGACATAATGAGCTGAGGCACATTTCGTGATCTCAAACTTTATCGTTAAAAATTTTTATTTATGCTTTATATATTAAGATTTTATTCCCACAGTAAAGGTTCTTAAAAAACTGAATAATATGACATAAACGATTATCCCATTTGGAACAGAGTAAGTACAATATCGAGGTCGTTTTTAAGGGTCCATTGCATTTGTCCTCCATGAACATTGTCCATCCTGCTGTAACTATGTTTGATTTTCAGTAATTCCCGTTTAATGGTTCGTTGTCCATTTGTGGACATATTATATAATTGAAGATGGAACCAACTTTTTGTGTAGAAATAGAGCAACAGCGAAAAATGACTCACATATTAATGAAAACTGACATTTTTATATTTTTCATTATATCTTATTGTACATATTATTCGTAAATTGCTGACGTTTTCCCGATAAAAATGAATCCAGACACGGCGTAATTCTGACAACTTAATTCCAACTCTCAGGAGCGGATTTATTTGTAGGCTAAGTAGGCTCCAGCCTAGGGCAGCAAATTTGGGGAGCGGCAAATTTTGGGTAAAAGAAATTGAAAAAAGTTTATACAGAGAGGCTTGGGGCAACATTAAAAATAATTCACTCTTCTTTCATCTAGCAAATTACCACCTAATAACGTAACCCTGACTCATATGTGTCACTAATCATATTGAATTAATTTTAAAATCGTCTCAACTGTATAATTCGAAATAAACTGTACTCAGCACGCCATTAATAATACCTTCAAGAAGATAATAGTATATACTTAAGATAAAAATCTTATAAAAATAATTCTTAAATTCTCAGCTATAAAAATTAAAGTAAATGTTTCTCTAAAATATTCAGTATTAAACCCTGAAGCTAACTCTGATTGTCGCACAAATAAATCAAAAGGAGTTCAATTTAATTTAATTAATATTCTTACTGTAAATATAAAATAACTCGGTATTAATATAAAAATAAATTTTATATAATTGTTGCGAGCACCCTATGTAGAAGATTCATGGCCCGCTGGTGCTCGCGACGAAGACAAGAGACAGCGAGAAGAAGGCGATCGGGACGATCGCCTGTCAAGCTGTCATTCGATAGTCAGCCGCCATTCCTAGCAGACGTATCGATACACATTTCCTGACTGTATAGATTGTATTGAGTTGTATTAGTTGTTGTATTAGCCCTGTTCATGTTCTGTTGTTGTTGTACATTAAATTCCTATTACCATGAGCGCGATTCTTGATACAGGTTCGCCTATTAACCTTCTGGACAAGGAGTTGTGTCCCTCGAAGGACATCGCCCGAACAGGACTAGACATTCGCTCCACTTCTGGGGAAAAAATGAAAGTGTTCGGCAAGGTGACCCTGGAAGTCGGCGTTGGAGGACACTTGAGTGTAGAAGACCTCCACGTCGTCGACATGGTCGAAAAGTGCATCCTGGGAGCGGCGTTCTTGAGGAGGCACCACTGCAGCATCGACTTATCCCAGAATGTGCTGTGCCTCCCTGGAAAACCGGAGATACGCTTCGGAGAGCCGGCCGTCGAAAAGGAGAAACTGGAAAAAGGAAGCGAAACGGTCGTCCCCCAGCATTTGAAAGAGCTGTATACACGCTGCTCGTCAGGTTTGTCCGAAGGACAGACAAAGCTATTTGCTGAGCTTCTTTGTGAATTTCAGGATGTTTTCGCCACGCATTCGACTCAGATCGGGAACTGCGACCGGGTGAAGCACTGTGTCGACACCGGGGATAATCACCCCATCAAGCAGGCACCGCGGAGGTTGCCTCTACACCGACGAGCGGAAGTAGAGGAATTACTCAGGAAGATGTTGACACAGGGCGTGATCGAGGAATCGCGAAGCCCGTGGTCTTCTCCGATCGTCCTTGTTACGAAGAAGGATGGAACCTTAAGGTTCTGCGTGGATTACCGACGCCTGAACGAGATTACGAAAAAGGACTCGTATCCTCTGCCCCGTATTGAGGATACACTGGACGCTCTCGCTGGATCTTCTTGGTTTTCTACCGTGGACTTGCAGAGTGGTTACTGGCAGATCTCTATGGACGAGAAGGACCGAGAGAAAACTGCGTTTTCAGTAGGAAATGGGAGTCCCACAGTGGTACAGCGGCCTCGTGGCTTTTGGTGGTACCGCGCGAAAGGGTTGCAGAGGTTTTGCGGGAGTTTCACGATTCGCCAGCAGCTGGGCACTTTAGAGTGAACAAGACCTTAGCGAAGATTCGTCAACAGTTCTTCTGGTCAACGTGTCGACAGGACGTTCAAGAGTGGTGCCGGCGGTGTGACACCTGTGCGGCGAAGAAGGGACCACGTCAGAGGGGAGCAGGGAACCTGAAGGTGTACAACGTGGGAGCTCCGTTTGAGAGGCTTGCCCTGGACGTTGTCGGTCCGCTCCCGAGGTCCCAGGCCGGGAACAGGTTTATGTTGGTCGTGGCGGACTACTTTACCCGGTGGCCGGAAGTAATCGCGATGCCAGACCAGCGAGCTGTCACAGTGGCAAGAGCTCTCCTGCACAACGTAGTGTGTCGACATGGTGTACCTTTGGAGATACACACCGACCAAGGAAGGAACTTCGAATCCTCCGTATTCAAGGAACTGCTGAAGCTGCTTGGAGTCAGGAAGACACGAACAACTCCCCTGCATCCCCAATCAGACGGGCTGGTAGAGCGCCTGAACAGAACGTTGCTCCAATACCTCGCGATGTTCGTTTCGGAGCACCAGCGGGACTGGGACGAGTGGATCCCCATGTTCCTCCTTGCCTACAGGTCAGCACGGCACGAGGCTACGCAACTGACACCAGCGATGATCCTGTACGGCCAGGAACTTCGCCTACCCCTGCAGCTATGGGGAGGGCTGCCCCCCGAAGTAGAAGAGGACGAGGACGTCGAGCAGGGTTACTCCGAATGGATCCGAGGGAAGATGACGAAGATCCACGGATTCGTTCGACGCCGTCTGGACGTCTATAGTTCAAAGATGAAGTCGTGGTACGACAGCCGTGTTCACGCCGTGGAATTCCAACCTGGAGAACAAGTGTGGTTGTTCCAACCACGAAGAGTGAAAGGAAAATGTCCGAAACTTCAAACCGACTGGGAAGGACCATACACGGTAGTGGATAGGATCAACGACCTCGTCTACAGGATCCAGCGGACACCAAGAAAGAAGTGTAAAGTAGTTCATCTGCGTCGCCTAGCGAAATACGAAGGACGATGCCAGGAAGAATGAAAATTTCCAAGGATCACAGGATCAAAGGAAGACTCAAGAAAGAAGATTAGTTTAAGCTAATTTGGTGGACTGGGCTGCCTGCGTAGCCCAACCCCCGCTCTTGAGTCTGTTTCAGGTTCACGAGACCCCACCACGAGGGACAAGGTGTCAGGGGACCGCCACCGCAGCCTGGATGCGCGCTCCCGGGTTCCCCAACTGTGCCATAATAGCGTGGCAGTCCGCAGCGGGGTGCGGACATACGTGAAAGCGCCCCGCTAGCCCCTGGAGGTTCCCCTACGTGCCCCCGGCACGGCCGGGATGGAGGTTCTCGCGGGGGACCCAGGAAGGAATAGGAGGATGGGTGGACAGCAGAAGGGAAATGGCATTCCCAACCACCAGGCGGACAAGCGGTGCTTGGATCGGCTGGAGGGAATGTCGCGAAGGCGGGAGCGCTGCCGGGACGCACAGGACGGTCCCCTGGTTCAGCACCAGATGCCACGAAGAGGATTGGGGCCATCTAGAAGATAAGGATTGGAAAACTGGAGCAGTTAGAAGAGAGAAGACGGGCGGACGGATCGGGGTGGATTGATCGGGGAGCGGGCCGATAGCAATGCTCATATGTGTGACCCCCTGCTTTCGTGCTTGCCTCGCCTTTCCGTCCCCCGTTCCGGCCGCTCCACCGGATGCCGGCGAATAGGAAGGAAATAAAATGTTTCTCTGTCCTTTTGCAAAGGGGACTGGTGACAAGACGGAACTGGAGTTCTGAGCGGAGTCAGAGGGCATTCCAGACGTTTCCCTGAAGGAGGGGCTGGATCAAGGAAGGGAGCAGCCTTGGAGCAACGCAGTCGCCGAGGGACGTTCCGGAGGCATCGAGGGATACACGCCGGAACTCCGCCGTAGGACAGCGAGGGACTGGAACAGGGGTACCGAAGGCGCAAAGAGTCCCGACCAAGAAAGACTAGGTCCCTCCGCCCGTCTCTGCCCAAGAAGAAGATGCGTCGTCGCAGAAGATGAAATCCCCTCAAGTAAGAAGTGCACAAGTCCGAAGACGCAAGTGGAGGGTAGAGACGCGAAGGACCACGTACCCACGCCTTGCCCAGGGTTTTTGGGGTGGTTTTTCCCCTGGGCGTGAAGGTGAATGCCGAGGCGACGGACGGAAGAGGCCACGTAGAGTCCTTCCCACTCTTCCGGGCCAGGGTGCAGCTGCAGTCGACGGGGAACCTGCAGCGGTCGGGACGACCGCTTCCCGAGGGGGCGTGTTGCGAGCACCCTATGTAGAAGATTCATGGCCCGCTGGTGCTCGTGACGAAGACAAGAGACAGCGAGAAGAAGGCGATCGGGACGATCGCCTGTCAAGCTGTCATTCGATAGTCAGCCGCCATTGCCAGCAGACGTCTCGATATCCTATTACGCTAATTACTGATTGTATTCGTTACCGTTCTTACTTTCCTTGTTATCCCCCCTTGTTCATGTTCTGTTATCATTGCTGTTCAGTAAACTTATACTATGCCCAACCAAAATCGTAACATAATATTGAATATTTACACAAATCTAAAACCAAATATCTCTCAATTAATCAAATAATTGAAAATATAATAAAAAATAAAATAAACCTCGTAAGAAACAGATTGAGCCACTGATCGAATAGCACTTAATATTAAATAATTATAATTAGAGGCCCACCCAAAACTATTAAAGTGTAAACTCTTATACTTAAAACCAGGGAATGAAAACGGTTATGATATCGGTTTCGGTTCTCGAAACCGTTATTAAAAACCGAAACAATCTTGAAACAGTTACGAGTGAAAAAGGATCTAGCCTACATATATCAGTTTCGGTTCTACAAAACCGATATTATATTAGTTCCATAACGTTTATATGTATACTTACGCTACGAACCTACGAGCACGCACGTACACTACTGCAGTGCTCTTCACCGATTCTAACCTTAGTAACAGGACAGGCGAGTTGCACGCAGCTCGGCGCCAAAAATGGCTCCCTGTGCACCCCTGCTATAATACGAAGAGGGAACGAAATATTTCAAGTCAAACTTCGTGGCATAAACCAGTTAAGAAAAAGTTATTCAGTATCATGCCCCCGACAATATATTTCAAGACCATAAAAATCGATGAGGTGTGCCCTTCTCTAAGTAATTACCAAAGTTTCTATTGGTTCAAAACTGTTTTTTTATTTTGAAAAATTCGAAAACCGGATTTTAAATTTAAAAAAAAACGGGGTTATAAACTATAATCAATGCGTAAAAATTAATTAATTATTTAAGTAAAAACGTTAACATTTTGACTTGAAATCGCTTCGGGCACAAGCATATTGTAGTAGATAACAGTTTACTGTAAAACTAATCTTCATATATTTTGTACAGATTTGAGTTATTTTAGCTTTTTTCATTTGGTTTTGTATGCAATGTATTTTATTGTGTTATATTTCTTTAGATCCATAAATATTAAATGAACTCAAAACTTATAGGGATTTGTATGGATTGTAGTTATTTTAATTTTTTTATTTATTTGGTTTTGTAGAGATAGTGTATATTTTATTTTGTTATATTTTTGTAATTCCATAAATATTACAAAAACTGAAATTTTTTAAAATAAGTATAGACATTTATTTTCTATTTTAATTATATTTTGCGTGAAAATTCGAAAACCGGTTTAACCAGTTTTTTGGAATAGTGAAATTCGAAAACCGTTTTTTCAAAAGTCGGTTTTTGTATCAACCCTAATTAGTTTGCAGTGTTAACTCACAGTGGTTCCAATCGACTCAAATCAACTTCGAGAATTTTCAAAATATGTGTAGTTTCGGCCTGAATCTAAATTGAAGTTAAGGGGTCATTCTACTTTGATCGGCCGAAAAATGATGCTATTTTTAAAGATTTTTTTTCATAATATGAATATGTTGGGGAAATTTGCAGAGAATCAGCGTTTAGATTCAAAAGCGAATGTTTTAGAATTCTAGAATAATGAAAAAAACAATAGTCAAAAATTGTATTCGTTAGCACAAGTAGTGTTAGCTGTGTCGCCAACCAAACTCAGTATGGAAACATTGTTATCTTTAAAGTATGTGCTGTCATCGTTACGCTACAATTTGTCTGATGATATTGTAATCTATATATTAATACTTAGGACTAGCAACCTACCATTTCTACAACAGGAAAACCGAAAAAATACCTGTATTTATTTTGGTTTTCGGTAATATATCGATTTCGGTATAGCGTAATACCGATATTCAAATTAATGGATCTATGGTACTATTATGCAATATTTATTAATAACAAATGATGATTGTAAATTATTACAATAATTATTGTTATATAATAATTATTATCATTTACTAAACAAATTTAGGGTATCGAAAATTTATTTTCTTTGGTATATATGTCTATTGTTTATTTATGCTGTTAGGACATAGATGTGTGTATTCCAAATGTCATTTTTCATCATATATCCAAAATTTGTGTTAATATCTGTTGTATGTTTTGATATATTTAACGTTTTACAATCGCCCCCCGATCCGCCCTACTCAGTTTTAGACATAGAATTACATTAGAAAAGAAAAATTTCAATATTCGAATATATACAGATGCGGAGGTACTTCGAATGTAATTGCAATATTGAAGGAATATTTGTGCCGGTGGTTATGGCAGTGGTGTAAATCATGTATTTTTTGTTTCCAGATATTAACGCTGTTGGGTTTGGGCGTATTAAAAAATATTTTTCCATTATCGAACTAAATGTTTCACAACAGAATATATGCTCTTCTATTCAATATCAAACATATCAATCATTGTAAATGCTTATCGGTAACTTGTAGGAAAATGTTTTTTGACCATTTTTGGTAATGTATTCTTTACCACTATTTTTCCCAATTTTTCTTATAGTTTCAGCACGACTAAGTATATTTCGCGTTTTCTTTCTGTTTTTCTTTTCTTGTACTACATCTAGGGTTAAGAAATAATGAAAAAATACGTAATTATTTCCTATCTCACAAATTACTTAAGTACACCACTATCGAAATGACCGTGAAAATATTGCGGCTCATTATGAAAGTGATGTTATCATGTAATTGCTTACTTCCCGGCTATTTTGCAATAATTCTTTGACAATATTGTGATATAAATCAATATAACATAAAAAAAGAAAAATTTCAATTTTTGGGGTTTTTGACTTACATCACTTTCATAATCACCGGCACATTTGTAATATTCGTATTCAATCGTTACTCCAAGAATACTTTTAGTAGGGGAGACCGGGGCTAGTTGTTACACTTTTCAGTTTTTTATTTTTTTTTGTGCATTCCATATTCAATACTATCAATAACTTTCACTTAAAGTACGTTCTTTCCTCTACCGATGACCGCTATCGCATGTAATTAAACGAAAACCATGACTTTGAAACAAGCCATTTTGAAGGTCGAGACATGTTATATCAACGTGCCCCGAGTAGGGGCTAGTTGTTACACAATACGGGGCAAGTTGTTACAGGATTAAATTTTACGGAACGAGGCTTATTATGAGTAATATAATTATATTTTCTTGGACAGATGTAAACTTACTAATGGTGAGAATCTATTATAATAAATATACAATACAAAATCTATTTCAAAAATAATAAAAAGCTACTGAAATCAGTTGCACTAATTATCGTCGTCTGTTTCTTACGGGGACTCGCAATTAATGCACACATACAGGGGCGGATTTAGGATTTTCGGGAGGGGGGATGCAGAGCTGAATTCAAGATTTTCTTGAGGGGGGCGGGTGTAGGTCTGACAAATGAACCACGGACCTTTCCGATATTTTCCTGCTGTATGAAAAAGTGTTTTTTTTTATCAATTTATCATTTTTTCCCTCATTTTGCTAAGTTAAAATAAGTATTTTGCAAATTAAAATAAATATTTCTCCCTTGAGGGGGGGGGGGGGGCGCCCCCACCCCCTCCTCAGGAACCGCCACTGCACACATAAAAGTGATTTTTAGGTTTTGCACACTTCTCATGTGCCCATTTTTTGCTCTCTATGCACTGAATCCACTTTGTAACAACATACCCCTTTCCCTCTGTAACAACATGCCCCTTGTCTTGTGTAACAACTTGCCCCGGTTGACATCATTGTGTATAAAAAGCTATAAGTTCATACCAGTTTGGTGTATTCTTATGTTCTTGGTGCTAATCTGTAGCTAAAGGAACACTGATTCAAACGTGTTAATATTAATTTACATACATTTATCTGTCTGTTCGGTAGAAAAGATTGAAGTAGAAAGAGAAAAGTTACTATTAGTACCGAAAACACAAAAAACTGTAATAAAGTGACAACGCGTGAACCGACTACAAACAATCAACATACACAACTGTGTATGGTTGAAACACATCAGCCACTTCATCGTCGAAATGATAGTCCAAACGAAAAAAATTTAAACTGCTTTGTAACAACCTGTCCCTGTAAAAACTAGCCCCGGTCTCCCCTACTTCTAGGCAAAAATGTGATATAGGGTAAGTGTGGGTATTACTGCGGACTTTTAAGGTAGATTAACTTTAGAACCCTCGATACGGCGTTCAAATGATTGAAAGTTCCTCCTTCTTTTTTTAAAAGAAATGTGGGACCTTAATAATTCCATAAAAAAATTTGAGGGCGGGGTAATAAGCGCAGTTGCTTAAAAACACAGAGATTTGTCGATCAATGTCATTGCAGGAGTTACTGCGGACATGCATGCATTACTGCGTGCCAGTTACTAACGAAATACCAGTTACTGCGCATGTATTACTGCGGTCTGATGTCAGGCGAAACATAACCTTAATACCTTTGCAGGTTACGTAGACAGAAGTGAATACGGTCGGAAGAAAGGTTAGGTGGCGCAATGGTCGGTCCGCAGTAATACATGCACATGGTGTAAAGTACTGTACCTAATACTGCGGTGACAAATAAAAATTAAAACTAAAATGTAGACGACTGATTGATTGTTTTTCTGGAAAAATAACTCTTATTCTACCGAGCAATAATGCTACATTACATGTATTACTATTAATAACAAAAATATAAATGTTTTTCTAGTAGGTGTTCATGACCGCCATATCGGGAATCGACCGAAGTTTCGCCTTGACGAATTGCAAACTACGATAAAAGAATTAATAATAACTTTGCTGTACATATTTATTAATAATTACCTGTAATAGAGTTTAAAATAATTTTATTAAAAATTTTCAAGAGATTATGTACTTTCTAACATTAAATATGATCTGTTTTAGAATATCCGCAGTAATCGGGGCATCCGCAGTAATACCCACACTTACCCTAGGTACAGGCGAAAATAAATTTTACGTAAACTTAAACTTGAGTAAAACTCATTTGCGTAACACAAACCCATCAAGACCGATCCTATCTGATATAGGGTAGACCAGGGCTAATCGGATCACTTTGTGTTTGACGGTAAAAAAAGAATAGTTAAATATTAAAAAACTAATTTTTTATTAGGTATATATTCGTGACCAGTACATCTTTGGCTTGAACTTGAGTATATAAAAATTGAAATTAAATATACAAATCTTTCATTTATTAACAAAAAACGAAAAAGTGAGAAATATCCGATTCGCCCCGAAACTTGGGGCGAATCGGACCACCTAGAAATTTATGAAAAACTAAAATTTGCATAACAAAAACTTTAGAATCAACTTAAACAAATCTATTTTAAAGACAGTGAAGTCAAGTGACACTACTTAGCACACAGATCGGAAGGATATTGCCGTTTTTTGCCGCCTCTATTAGCACAATTCTCATGGCACCACTTTTCTCAGACAATCTTTTGAAAATGGACGAATTAATTTTTCACCGCAGTAAATACAATGCCATCTTCTTAAAACCATTAATTTATTTATTTTTTAGTCATTTTTTAGATTTAATTTTTATCACAGCTTTTTTTATTTGTTTTTTGGCCCCATGATTCCTGATTGCTCTTTTTTATGTACCTACGAACCATCTGTATATAAACAAGTATCATATTTATAATCATAAAAATACTGAAATGAAAAAAAAGAGGTAGTCTGTTTCTCCACGAAGAATAGCACGTTTTGGATTAAACTGCAGAAAATATCACGTTTCGGCACGTGGTTAGTTTATATTATTGAAGTGCATTTTGCATCGAAGAATTTAACTTTTGAAAATATTGTTTAATAAATAATAACTCCATCTAATCTCCAAAAGGAAACACGTATGAAAATTTTAATCTACATAATTTAGGTACGGTATTTTAATGTTTAATAAATTACCGACCTAGTACTAAATAAAAATCGCGTCGGAAGGTATTTAAGTTGACACACTCGATGTTTCGTATCCAACCATCCAAATGTGCTGCTTTTCGTCGCTATAAACCAGGGCTTGAAACGTTATTATAAAGATTTCGGTTCTTGAAAGAGTTATGAAGTACCTTTATTCTGAATAACCGTTATAAAGAACCTAAATATCAGACTATATACGTTTAAGTTACGGTTCCTACATAGCTCTATAATTTTTATTTTTTAGGTTCTATATAAGTTCCAAAGCGGTTATAGAACTGATTCTTTTAACAATTGTACAGAATTTTATAGACAATGAAATCACAACATATCACAACTATAGACTACTGCGTATAACCAAATTGTTTAAAAATTATTATAAATATGTAAGTAAATATATATTATGTACACATTTGTACATATACAATTATTTTTTAATATGAAGTGTCCGTTATTATAAATGTTTGGTTGTTATACCGATGAGGGTCCCGCTCACCGATTTGAATGATATTGAATGAAAATTTTAATCTACATACCTAATTTAAGTACGGTATTGTAATGTTTAATAAATTAGTAGGTAAGAAGGTATTTAAGTTGACGCACTCGAGATGTCTCGTAGTCAACCATCCAAATGTGCTGCTTTTCGTCGCTATAAACGGAACATGCTACTTTTTGTGGCAACCGCTCAAACGTGCTACTTTTCCTAATGCACGTCGATATAAAGCCGGACCCTTCATAATAAATACATAGAAAGTTGCTCGAGGCACAACATGTCTGATAATGAAGTGTGTATTTAAAAATGGTAGCAAGCGAAATATCTATATAAGGTGCGCGTTACCCCGGCCTCTTCAATTGTAACGAAGCGTTCCCAACAAAATTAGTATCGCGTGAACGGCGTTTTCTCTCTAGGGCGTTACGTGTATTAGAACGTCACCAGAGCACAAGCAAAGCGGTCAGAAGCCATGCTCGTGAAATTATGTGGCTTTTCTGGTAAAAAAATATCGGCTAATCGAAGTGCTGTATCTTTCGGAACTATCCCCCATGGGGGAAAATTCTTCTCCACTGTAGCTGACAGCCACGCGGTGGAGGTAACGCAACTTTACTTTATTACACACTGTCATAAAATCGCAGCAGCAATTGTAGAATTGTTCGGCAGGAGCGAAAAGTTACCGTAGACGGTACTGGTATCAATTATGTGAGAGTTGGAACCGGTGAACATCCAGTATTGCTGCTACCTGGTGTTGCGGGTGAGCAAATTTGTTAAAATATGTACAGATACATGCGTTATCACGTTGGGCGCGCATTAGGTTCGCGAGTACTGCTTGTCGACAACTGTGTGAACATAAATACGAAAGGCTATCTTTAGTATCGCTTATCGTTGAAGCAGTAGCGGCGATTAATGTAGTTTGCACTCGATTGAGTAAATAATAATATTCGTACACCATTCACGATGAATTTTATTCTGAAAATTTGAAATAAAAGGTAGTTGCATTAAGTTTTACAAATATTGGATGCAGTAAAAAATTGAGATATGCATTCCTATTTACCAAATGTAAGAAAACATTAGAATATGTTCAGAGAAGCTATAGTATATTCATCGCTCCGCAGATAAATCGGTCGGCCTCTGAGGGGTCACTAACGGTTACATAAGGAACACGCGTTACGAACAACAGTGCAATTTCAACAGAAGTTATCCAATATACATACGTACGTGCTACTATATCATGCTACAGGTTCGAGCTGGACAGATTTTAAACCGCAATTGGAGGGTCTCGATAGAAGGAAATTTACAATAGTCGCATGGGACCCACCTGGCTATGGGAAATCCAGACCACCCGACAGAATCTTCCCCGACGATTATTTAGAACGGGATGCTGTGCAAGCCTGTAACCTAATGAATTTTTTGGGTTACAAGAGGTTTTCATTGATAGGATGGTGCAATGGTGGAACTACTTCCATGATCCTCGCTTCGATGTTCCCCGACAACGTGCGGAAGATGGTAACCGTTTCTGCAAACGCCTATGTGACATCGGGGGAACTTGATGAATACAAGAGTACCGCACAGTTTTACTGTTTCTCACTACACGTATGCCCGACACTTTGTCTGGCGTAGGTTTAATAAACTAACGATCCTTTTCTACGCGTGGCATTCGCGTATTCACAGAATTGCGAGATCTGAACAATTGGTCAGAGGAAATGCGCAAACCATTAATAGCTATCTACGGGGAGGAATACCTCCAAAAAACGTGGGCCGGCGTAGTGGATGTATTGTGTAGAATTTGTGAGATGCGGAACGGCGACATGTGCAAAGGATCTTTGCCAAAAATTAAATGTCCCACATTGATCGTTCACGGGAGCAAGGATAAATTGGTTTTTCCCGAGCATACGATGTATTTGAAAGAGCACATAGCCGGAGCAAAGTTCGTATCCCATTACCATTGCTATCCACCTAATTATAGCCAGCTTGATAAGATTCCTCACCCGAATCACACGGATTCTCCATGTTTCAGGTTGAAGATGATCGAAAATGGAACGCATGATCTGCTGTTTCAAAATTCCGATCTGTTCAATGAACTCGCCACACAATTCTTATCCGAGTAATTGCTGCTACTGTCTACCATGTGAATTTGCGCGTTTGCGCGCGCCAACGTATTACACTTATATTCTTTAATTTCTGGAATTTCTGGTCAAACTTGGCCGACGAAGCATTTTTATCGATTGCTGGGATAGGGTAAATCCTGGGCTGTCGATACACCTAAAATAAAATGGCTATTAAAACTAAGACTGATATTATTTATTTTATCAGAATAAACCCAATTATTAGGTCCTAATATGTCAGAATTTTATGCTCATTCAGAAAAAATTGGTCGAAATGTGCTGAAAATCCGGTTGAAAACTGAAGTCATGTCATCGCGTCGTTATATTTTCTCACATCTTTTATTGCTTTTTATATATTGTCATTATTATTAAACCCTATATTCGTAAATGACCAAATCATTCACTACTCTTCTCACAAACCTCTTAAGACCTATCCAATCTTACAACATGTGTTTTGTACCTCGAACATGTGGGGTCGAAGCCTTCATAACAATAAGAGAAGAACCGAATGGACGGTAGATGGGGGACCATTGGAGAGTCTGGAGATCATTACAACTTTGAGCGGCACCGGTGTGTTTTCACTAAACACTTTCTCGGCATGAATGGGTATTTTCTAAAACCTGACGTCACTCAAACTGTTATATTAGAATCCAGATATTTGAACGGCCAAATCTCAACAATTCCAGTAACTTACGAAGTATTATTGAATATTGAATTAATTGATAATAAGTAGATATAAACTGAATATCATAGCGGAGAATTTGAAATTACCTGTATAAGTGATTTTCCGAGTAAAATACAATATTGATACCAGATATTTCTATCCGAGCGGTTCTATTCTTGGATACTTTCAGTATTCTACAAATTTAACATTATTCCCCTGTGAGGTATTTATAATTGTGATAAATTTCGTTGAATCGCACCAGCACTTCAAATTACACACCTGAAATGGATATTATAACTCGGGAGACCTGCGAAAGTTCCTTTTCTTCCCTTTCGCGCTTTTAAAGTGTTATCCGTAAAAATTGTAGTCCCATAAAATAACCTGAGCTGAAACGCGAAAGGTGTTATCTACGAACCAACACATCCTGCGCAAATAGGACGTCGGCATGTATGAAACCGCATGCTCGTGAGTAAAAACCGTTTCATTTGAACCTCGGGAATTTTTCAATAACAGGCCGCTATGAATGCTACGAAGCAGATAGTATTTAATACTTTTGATAATACGCTATAACAGGCCTGCCCCATCGGGTGCAAATACCTTCTGAATTTCTGAGATCCGGGTAACAGCTGAGCGCGGGACTGTCTCATTGCTACCCGTTGTGAAATTTGTGAGAAAACTGCATGAGTGTGCATTGTGGTACGAGCCTGCATGGAGGGCCGCACACTCATGCAGTTCTCCCGCAACCCATGCTGTGGTTAGCAACGTAACCAGTCCCGCGCTCGGCTGTTACCCGGGTCTCAGAAATTCAGGAGGTATTTGCACCCGATGGGGCAGGCCTGCGCTATAAGATAAAAGGAATTTATGTATTATCGTATTGTTATGTGTTATATTTTTTTAACATCGTTAAAACAAGCGTGATATTAATATTGTGCAAAAGAATGCGCAATAAAAGTCTGATAACACATGCACAAACTGCTTGTGAAATGTTTGGTCCACGTTTTCCATTGATCGCGATCACAAAAAAATTGTTACACAAAATTTTTCTGAGACATTCTTCCTATAAAGCAAGTACATTAATTCTTCTAATTATAAATATTAATTTGTTTAAAACAAGTATGGGCGCATGATTTATGTGTGGGACACAGTTAGAGCATATACTATGGAGGTCTCATTGAAAGCTTGAAACTGTCGCCAACATGGTGCGAGAGAGAAAGACATGTGCGAGCGAGAGAAGTATAGAGGTCCCTTTCGATCGTAATGCGCATGCGCCGATATCGTGCGAGAGAGAAAGACGGGCGATTGAGAATCTATACTACTCTCTCTCGCACCAGTTCACAGTGGGACTCCCACGATTCTGGCATCACTGCCTGCGGCTCAGCAGAGCAGACAAGTCGGGAACGGGCCGCGGGTTGCCCAGCCCTGGTATACGGTTTTGCCCCGGTATATGATTTTGGACAGGTTTACCCTACTCATCTTGAATACTGTTCGCCAATCTGGAGAACCAGTACCACCAGGTCCATGCCAATTCGCTAGAAAGAATACAACATAAGTTTTTGCGTTTTATCGCGTATAGAATGGGTCAGCCGATCCCCTATTTCTGTCACATATATGACCCCTTTTACAACATCTCTGGGCATGATTTCTCTTCAACAGCACAGAACTGTGTCAGATTTAATGTTTGTTTTTATGATTATAAATAATGATATCGACTGCTCTCCGATCTTAGAATTATTTATACTTAATGCTCCACCTAGGAACCTCAGCAGATTTCCGCTTTTTCATTTGTCACACCACATCTCCATTTGCGATGAGAATAACTCCATAGACCGCCTGTGTAACTTAGCCAATAAATTCTGGCACGCTGTTGACTTTTTCTCAAACACCAACGTGCCTTTTAAGAACAAGCTCTTAACGTTAATGCGCAGCAACTCTGTCTAATTAATCTTGTATTTGCGTATACTCGTACTACACTCCTATCACTTGTAGGGGAGACCGGGGCAAAGTGACACGAAAAAAGTTTGAAGACGAATAAAATTTTTCCCTTTATATAAACATGTGTGGAAATAGATTTATAATATAATTTGAACATTACTATTGATAAATGACGAATAGCAATACTTAAAATAAACTTAAAGTATATTAAAATTCAATTTGAAAAGAAAATGCCAAAACTGACCACTTTACCCCATATATGGGGTAAAGTGACCTACTATCCGGGGTAAAGTGAGGTGCAACAAAATAAGAACTTTAATTAAGGATATAGGTAATTATTAACCCCTTGCGCTAGAATGACGTGTATAGCACGGCAGCTTCTGGCTTTTCTGCACCGTGGTTGTCAAAAACTGTGGCAGATATTTCATTTTTTTGAGGTTAGATTCTGTTCCATCACGCCGCGAGGTTTTCTAGCCAGCAGACAGGTTGGGGATATTGCGCACATCACTTGCGCATTGGTTCTTAGCAGCCATTTGCAGCTCAGTTTACCCCGGTCACTTTACCCCGAATGTGTACTCAATGGAAAATTAATTATTTAATAATGTTAGTATTAATGTTTTCTCAAATGCGTGTACATGTATGTTTAGAAGCTTGTTATAAACGCGCAGAAAAAAATGGAGTTAAAATAACATATTGAAGACTCATTTATCCAAAAAGCTAAATTGAAAAGAAAACCAATTGGAAGTCACTAAAACTTCATTTTTAATTTTTTAAATGAATTTCCATTTTTCGATATCTGAATGTGCATAATTATCATTGTGGTATTACACACATTTATTACGTCACCAAAATTTGTAAATATATTCTATTGTTAAAGAATAAATTAAGGAAGCTCATTTTACCCCGAGGTTCACTTTGCCCCGGTCTCCCCTACATATCTCCGTCCTCTGCTCATGTGTATTTTATCTTTTATCAAAGGGTGCCCATCCGTATACATATAATAAATAAATAAATAAATTTAACCCTTGTCTGGCGGATATTTTAACAACACACTGGATGCGGGGTCCATTTTGACCCATAATTTAATTCGTAGAGGAAATGCAGTATATTTGGAATGCCAGTTATTTTAAGACGAATAAAAAATTACGGCAGAGAATGGGAACTAATTGAAGGCTCGGATGCAATAAGGGGACTAGCGCTCGAAAATGTGAAAAAGTATTGTCCAATCGCTAAGAAAAGTTGGAAAATTAAATGTTGTTAAACTGTATTTTAAAAAATATAGTGTTGTAAAGCTCGCCACGGCACATATTTTTTCTATTTACAGTTTTTTTTTATCGAATCATTAGTATTCGAGTTAAAAATTATAAACAAAAAACATTTCCTCGACCGAAATCATTATTTTTTTTAAACATAAATTGCGATAACTTGAGTAAATATTAACGGATCGTTATGAGACTTGAAACATAAAACTCAGAAGACTATAGCGAAGCCGTAAAATGTATGCAAAAAACCCTTATGGCTGCCGTCTCACCGGGCCTTGAATATGTGCGTACGCTCACACCAGCTAAGTTAAGCGTGTACGTATACGCGTGTAGCAAGCAATCCGTAAATTACAACTTACGTCCTGGAATCGGCACGAAGGAAGTTTTTGCGGGTACAGTTGCCTTCAGTAGACATCTGTGCAGGGTGGTCTGGTGCGTTTGAACGCTAATAAGCACCCAACTTTGAAATAATAATGAATTTATGACTCGAAAACTGTCAGAATGAAGCTTCAAGGCTTCTCCGTTGGTGGCGCTAATGGTGCACTGCAGCCATGTAGCACCAGCGTGACGTATAGGCAGGGCCGACGCGAGGTTAGCTGGCGCCCTTGTGCAAAAAAATTTTTGGTTTCCCCAAATTTTTGCACTTGTTTTCTATTTAATATGTTTAAAAGAATTACATTTATATTTAGTTTATGTGGGATGTTAGATTCCTTTATTATTAAGCGTACGATCTAGTTTTTTTAGCGTCCCATTCGACTGGCGCCCTTGTGCGGCGCACGGTTCCGCCGGGCCTGCGTATACGCGATGTAGTAAACAAACCGTAAATTACAACTTACGTCCTGAAATCGGCACGAAGGAAGTTTTTGCGGGTACAGTTGCCTTCAGTAGACATCTGTGCAGGGTGGTCTGGTGCGTTTGTACGCTAATAAGCACCGTACGTTGTAATAATAAGGATTTTTTCACTCGTGTACTCAGGACAGCCCGAAAAATGACAGAATGAAGCTTCAAGGCTTCTCCGTCACCGGCGCTGATGGTATATTCGTGCCTTGTACCATCAAAACCGGTGGAAGTCCAATCTAGCCGATAAATGTAGGAAAGACGCAGTTACCGAGACGTATCGAGAGTCGAATTGCGCTGTTGCCGCATTTTCCCTATCACTATTTTGCCATCAAGGAGGCTTGAATGAATCACGGCGAAGCGGTTGGAGAACAGAGATGGGCAAAGATAATATCTGGATAAACTCAAATAAAAGATACTACAGTATTGCCTCATTACGGGCTCGGTTTGGTGTACACGATGTGGAATTTTCGCTATTCCACCACTTATGTCTCACTCTTCTCCGGCGATGGCTAGAGCGAAATGGAACGAGAGCGAGCGAGAGGCACTGAAAGCGAGCGAGGGTGATACGAGACAGACGACGAGATGTTGTTTTGTCTCGCTCCGTCTTTCGGACGCCTGACACTCCGTCCTTTGCGTTTGCAGCCGTCGCGCAGGCAAAGCGTTCCATCTCGCTCCCCCCTTTGGCCAGAAAGAAGCGAGAAACGAACACTGGGAATTAGGACTCTGTTCGCGATGCGGTTTCAACGCCGCACAGTGGGCCAAAGTGACGAAGTTTGTTTCAAAATCAAAGAACTTTTCATAGAAATGAGATAGAGCGATGATTTTTTTTTAAATTAAAGCTGAAAGATTGCAGAATAAGGGGAAATTAGAGAGATTATGGTACGAACGTGTTTTAACTTTGAAAATCTGTGTTCAATTTTTTTTAAACTTGAAATCGATTTTTTCCAAAATCCTGAGATAATAGACAAATTTTGCGAACGGATTAGAAATCAGCGCGACAAAATCTATAGGAAATTAAGTCCAACATGTTAAGAAAAAATTGTAACCAAACATGGTATTGGATAAAACATAATTTTGTTGTCAAATTTCAAGTTCAACACAGATTTTCAAAGGTAAAAAACGTTCGTACCATAATTTCATTAATTTTCCCTTATTCCGTAATCTTTCAGCTATAATGTGAAAAAAAATCATCGCTCTATCCCATTTCTATCTAAAGTTCTTTGATATTGAAACAAACTTCGTCCCTTTGGCCCACTGTGCGCCGCACCGGTTCCGACCAGCGAGGACTTGGGCTGTTCAGCGGCGGCTTGTAATCTCGATTGGAGAGGCATACAGTGTTGATAAAATGTAAAACGTCACGTTTTCAGTATTGAGTAACATACTGCTGAGGTTTTCCACATTAAAATGAATTCAAATACGGTATAAATCGGTTTATTGCTAGAACTATACTAGATAATTAAATATAAATTATTTAGAACATCTTGATTTGTCTTTTTTCGGCTGCTCTTTTTGCGTATAATTCGCAGTAGTTTTTAAAATCATTATTTCGGGCGTTCTGGGCTTCCTCAGTTAAATATTCTAAAAAAAATTTATATTTCCATTTTTAGAAAATGATCAGCTTTTACACATTGGAATAGTTTTAGTTAGTCTTTTTCTGGTAATGAAAAATATAAACGCTTATATTCTATTGCCAAATTAAGATTTTTTGTTACCATTTTCGTATTTTTCTAAATTAAAAGAATTGTTCGTATTTGTCCGTAAATTCAAGCACACCTCATAATTCTGGATAGATTCAATTTCACAAAATTCAATTACTCATATCCGACCACATCCGACCCTTTGAAAAATTGATATTTTTTTGCACAAACGCAGGTGCAAGTCAGGGGAAATATACTATTTTGCTCCAATTTTTTATTTGCAATAATAATTGTGCAAATTGAATGTTTTTAACTTTAAATTACACTAATTGAGTAATGTTCAAATATAATAATAATGAGTAATATATGTTGGAAGTGAGGCAGCACGCAGGGGTGTGCAACGTGCAAAAGTATGAATGAAACGCTAGATAAATAAGAATGAATCATGTATGTAATCAGAGAGTGATTGGAATCGAATTTTGCACACCTCTGCGTGCCTCACTTCCAACATATATTACTCATTATTATTATATTAGCGACGAGAAAAAAAATGATTATTGTATTTATTATACAATATATTACCTGTAATCTTAGATTATAATCAATAAATGATGAAATATGTAAGAAATGAAGCGAATGCCTACCTAAATGTCGATCCGTCCCACTGTGCGGCGTTTAGCCCGTATCGAGAACAGATTCCCTAATGGGGATAACGAAAAGTCTACATCGTGTACACCAAACCTAGCCGCTAACGAGACAATACTGTATTCTTGGAAAAATATACACTTTTTTATCTGTAATTGTCCATTTCAAGGGGGCGAAAGCTTGAATGTCGAATTTCAATTCTCCAATGAAGTTGGATTGATTTATTGTGATGACTGTAACTTGATTAGAGACAAAAAAATATATAAAAAAATGTTCTATTAAACAATTTTGTCAAAAAGGCACTGACAACTAAAAAATACTTCTATTCTTGTACTACAATTTCGATGGTGTTTTTTAACTTTAAATAAAAACGTGGAGCAGGATATTTCGTAACAGAATATGAATCAATTTAGTACAGCATCAAGTGTCGAAATAAATTTATTGCGAGATATCCTGCTCTACGATTTTATTTATAGTGAAAATACACCATCGAAATTGTAGTATAAGAAAATAATTATTTTTTAGTTCAATGCATTTTTAATAAAATCGTTTATTATAAATTTTTTATTTTCTAGTTTTTAGTGTTCGTGGATTTACATTTCATAGCTCAAACTTCTTTACAAATATCTTTTATTGTTGTATGCACTACATATGCAGTTTAACAATTTGCTTGAACCCTACAGTGCTAAAAGTTCGTAAAGAACACGAGTGGTTGATTTTAAGTTGATTGGATTTGTGGTTATGGGTTCTAATTTATTGGTGACTGGGTAATTTTTTCACCCCCTTGGAGTTTTTTTCATAATTTTGTATTGTCATCCAAACTACGCACCCCTGCAAAGGTTTCAGACAATTGGATAGTTGGAAGTGGATTAAAATTGAGTTTCCAGATTTGAATCAAACATACAAACAAACAGGGGATCGTAGCTGAATAAAATCGTTTAATGAGACATTCCAAAATATACGTATTGTTAGTACTGATCTCTAGTTTATGTTGATAAATTTTTACAATCGTGGAATAACAATTCCGAAGAAAAGCATGTACAAAAGTATTAAATTGAAATATACTTTTGTCCAAATAGATGTTTTAAAAAAAATGATTGCGTTATTCAATTTGTATTTAGACAACAGACAATTCTTGTTGATAAAAAAGATAATTTGATCTATAGTTAGATAAAAAAGAAAGCGTCATATGTTTTTAAAAGAACTATAGCATTTATAGATTTCATTGCGATCGGCGTGTTACACTTCAGTGATGTACCTTATTCAAATTCTATGCTTTGAAATTACACATTGATTATACAAAATCTTACATCCTTTTACGTATAAATAAAAACTATTAATACGCAAATTAGTATTGTTTCATTGACATGTTTCCTAACTTCACTACCCAACCTCTCTATCTTTTATTATTGCTATCCTCTTTTACGTTCAGCGAGGCTCTGAGGCTAGACGCAGCTCTCGTGCCGTGTTCCTCCGAGCTTCTCGATAGAAGGAACTGTGGCAACAGCGCGGCAGAGACAGAGTGAAAATGTGGTAACTATGCGTAAAAAATTCGTCTACACAGAGTACCTGGAGATGTCACCTCTGTATATGTTCTTTTTATCGACCGGACTTGTTTCATTAGGGTCAGTCTGTTTACTGAGGACGCTTCGATCGATTCGGACCATAACAAACTTGAGACGGCAGCCTTATGTTAAAAAATGTAATAATATTTCATTAAAAAGTAACACTGGACATAACCCATGTTTTTCAACGTTCGCCGTTAAAAAGTATCGAGGCAATTTTGAGGTACATATATCTTGCAGCGACAAAGTTTTTCCTTAATATGCAAGGAAATTTTTCACCAATTTTTACACTGATTGATAAATAATTGTAGAAGATATGACAATGTATATAATTGTCGCACGGCACCAACTGTCAACGCGAGTGCTAAAACTGCTAAATAGCGCATTATACGTGGCGGTTGACTGATGGTGGCGCATGAGATTTATATACATCATCATATCTTCTACAATTATTTATTAATCAGTGTGAAAATTGGTGAAAAACTTCCTTGTATATTAAGGAAAAACTTTGTCGCTGCAAGATATATGTACCTCAAAATTGCCTCGATACTTTTTAACGGCGAACGTTGAAAACATGGGTTATGTCCAGTGTTACTTTTTAATTAAATATTATTACATTTTTTAACATAAGGGTTTTTTGCATACATTTTACGGCTTCGCTGGAGTCTTCTGAGTTTTATGTTTCAAGTCTCATAACGATCCGTTAATATTTACTCAAGTTATCGCAATTTATGTTTAAAAAAATAATGATTTCGATCGAAGAAATTTTTTTTGTTTATAATTATTAACTCGAATACTAATGATTCGATAAAAAAACTGTAAATAGGAAAAATATGTACCGTGGCGAGCTTTACAACACTAATTTTTTTAAAATAAAGTTTAACAACATTTAATTTTCAAATTTTTCTTAGCGATTGGACAATATTTTTTTATATTTTCGAGCGCTAGTCCCCTTATTGCATCCGAGCCCTCAATTTAACTGCATAATATAATAGGGAAACTAATAAACTATTATATTTGACCGATCAAACGAGCCCGCCAAAGGCGGGCGAAGTTCGATCGTAATTATACGAAGCGTCTCGTTCGAAGATGATTACTTGTAGTACTGTCAAGTACGCGGAAAAATACACAACGTTTAGAATTTAAATAAAACAATATTTTTTGGCGCGCGAGACAGGTGTCACGTGCGCGCCCTAGCAACCTCATATTTTCATATTTTTTTTATGTTATCACAGAAAATGACCAAGATGATTACAGGATTAGTTATTTAAGGGTACGCTGTTTGAGAGGGTGGTAATCATCTTCGAACGAGACACTTCATATAATTACGACCGAACTTCGCCCGCCTTCGGCGGGCTCGTTTGATCGGTCAATTATACTGCACGTTTCGTTCTCGATGATTACTTGTAGAAGTTTAGCATCTGTGATAACGTTTCTCTAATTATTTATTTTTTATATAAGCTGTGAAACTATGTTTGTGTCAAAAACACTTTATTAAATCTTAATCCGAAATACAGTATCACTGGGAACAGTTACTTAACACAGCGCGTGCAAAACAATGATTTGATTTCTGGATCGGTCTATTATAAAAACATGCAGAATTATTTGATTCGCCGGACCAACCCGCTGTTCTTCTTATAGTAGTTACCTCTACTCCCTTTCTGTAAGCTGAGGAGACAGACGCATGTTTTGTGCTGTATGCACTAAACCTATCAACATCAACACCTGCCTTATTTAGTAGTGATTTGATCCAATGACCAATCGTCTGTGCTCCTATCTGACCGTGTGGTCGAATTGTTGAAACAAAAAGATTTTGTGTATCTGACCTGAGCTTTTCAGTCATTTTAAGGTATCTTAGAATAACTGAAGCTACGCAAACTTTTTGTCTTTCTCTGAAGAAAGGTATATTTAATACGGGTTGCATCTTTCCCGGCTTCGATGTTTTTAACAAGTCTGGTATTTTAATCTCGACGCCTGTAGATGATTTTTGGATGTTATTAATATTAATTACAGCTAACGTTTGCAGTCTATAGCTGTTATCTCAGAAATTTCTTTCAGTTTTAAGCTTTCGAGGCAATCGATTCTTTCAATATAAGATACAACTTCTTCAGTATCCCACGTAGTGTCGTATTTTGGTTTAGACGGTCTTCTTTTAAAACATCCACGCAAATACCTATGTATAAGCGCATCTTTGGAGAGGTAATTCTTTGATATCAGTGAAATCGCGGATCTCATTGAATTTAGTGACCCGTAACTCGCGCCTTCACCAAATTTTAAGGTTAAAAATGCTATTACGCCAGTGTTACTGGGGCTAAATCCATTAAGACTCCTTTCATCTGCAAATTTTAACCATTTTTTCAAGCATCCTTCATACTTCTTTATGGTTGCTTGAAATACTGAATCTATCATTACATCTACTGATTTTTCTGTAGCCCCATTTTTTATTCTAGACGCAGCATCTGCCTGTACGTTTTCCCTTGAAGGAATGTAGGAAGCGACTAACCAGATCTTTTGGCTCTCACACCATTGCCAAATCTGTCTTGCTAATTCACTCAGATGTTTGAATTTTAAACCACGAAGTATGATGATATGAATTGATCTTAACACTCTCTACATTCTTCAATAGCCTGCTTTAAAATTAACTCGTCTATTTCTTTTTTAATTCCTTCCTTTTCCGTTAAAGACCATATAGGCTCTTTCTGTTCAACATTCTGAACAGGATATTTGTCAAACGGAATGTTATATCCCTTTAAACATTGAAGAATAAATTTGTCATCGGTTATACTTCTCCATTCTTTCATGAAAAAACGAAATCTACCAGATGTAGGAATTACCGTAATTATTTCTTGCTCGACATCTCCCTCTTCTCGTTGTTATTGGTTCTCTGAAAAGGCCGTGTGGTCGTCGTTTTGGACTTGTATCTCACATTTGTGAATTGTCTTTTTTGAAAATGACCGCCTACCTGCATGTACCTTGCAGGCAGGCTCTGCCAGTTTCCCTGTGTCGCGGTTTTCTGCTGCATCTTTTTTATACCTTGTTTTTCGAGAGCCTTGAGTGTAGTGGAAGCTTTATCAATTGCCTTTGCTTCCTTAACCTGTTCTGTTATTTTTTTACCATATAGCTATTCATCTGCCACGCTAGCGTCTAAAGTTGGTCTAATATCTTTATCCAAGGTAGGCGTGATAAAAGATTTTCTCGTGAGAGACTGTTGATGATAAACATCACATACAATTTTTCCTGTGTCCCAGAGATGCTTCATTAATTGAACATAATCAATTTTTTCATCCGAATTAAACGTTCCCATTCATATTGCTGCGCCTAGCGATATAATAGCTGACCCAACGCAATTTTGCGCATCAGTAAAGTGTTGATCTCGTTTTTTAGCAATTTCCGTCAGATGACGTTTTACTTCTAAATTAACCTTTGGCGCTTGCGCAGCAAATTCAACGTTTCTTGGATATATTTTTAAAACCTCTTTCTTATCATCTTCTGCTAAACCTTTCGACATCCGTTTTTTCCACCACTTTATAATGCCTGCATCTATTTTTAGTGCCGATTCTGTAGAAGGGATTTTTTCTCCCAACATTTCCAACAGCTCCACATCGAGATCGCCATTGTATGTTTCATCTAGGTTACTTTTCGTATTATCGGTTGAGCAAATCCGATCATTCTTATCCTCGGGAAATTGTTTTTGTCCTTGCAAGATTATTTCACACTCAAGGGGAATATTTTCGCCTACAATTTCCTTATTGGACAATAGATTTTTATCTGAAAGCGAATTTTGTACTACATTAATACGCTTTTTGTAGGTATACGTGTAAATTTTGTTCGTATGGAACTTTACACAATTATCCTCTCTTTGTTCGTATGGAACAGGGTATCATTCTTGTTGAACTAACCCTAAAAAAACACGATGCTTTGTGTGGAAGATCGTGCTGTATTTAAGAAATCTCAATAAAGGTAGTTACCTTCAACAGGATTTTCTGAATCTTGTGTAATATTTTTTGAAGAATTTTGACTTTTCATAAATTCCATCCAACCCTTTGTTAGGATATCTACCTGCTCATGCATAGTTTTTAACTTTTTTGACGCTTTGCTAGATTCTCTTTCACGTTCTATTGAACGCGAACGAGAAGGATCTCATTTCTTCGACTTTCCCATCGTCTTTTAATAATCAATAACTTACCTAATATTCTAAACGTGTATAGTCTTTCACACAACAAAACAATACGAGATTGCTAGGGCGCGCACGTGACACCTGAGTCTCGCGCGCCAAAAAATATTGTTTTATTTCAACTCTAAACGTTGTGTATTTTTCCGCGTACTTGGCAGTACTACAAGTAATCATCGAAAACGAGACGCGCAGTATAATTCAAACTTTCAGTAATAATAAAAAACAAAAAATATCTGAAACTTTGGTCTAAATGAAAAATGACAGGAAGTATCGATTTCGTTCAGGTGCAGGTAAATTGGATTACACAGATAATAAAATTATTTTCTTTTATGATCTAATCAGGGTGAAAAATCAGAATATAGGAAGAATCTTAGGTAAATATAAATGGACAGCGCGGTTCCAAACCGACGTGCGGCGGTAGCCGTTACGCGTGAAACAAAAGCATCGCTAAACTTTGGAATATTCCAAATTACCTTCACCTTCGGTATTCCGAATTAGCAACATGACATTGAAACCTAAAACTTCATGCCACACTTTGCATTCTCGAAATTATCGCAAAACTGATATGGAACCATAAAAGGAACGCGCAAATGAGTACATTAAGTGTTTAACTCTAAAGTTTTGACATATTTTAACGATGATTGCAACGATTGAATACTTGATGAAAAAGTTTTACTCAAATTAATTAAGTTCAAATTCTCTTTGATGTTGAGTCGACTTCTTTCCCGCGGCGAACTTAGGGCATTGCATGATTTTGTATTCCTGTATTGAGTTAGTATACATATGTCAGTTATACAGTACTAGCACTCCTCGTGTCGGCTTCGCCCGAATGAGTAACGTGACTGCGAGAAACGCCCGGCCCGATCGCCGCCTGGCGGTCGCGTAGCGTAGTATCCATAGCAGCCGGCCGCGTTATGACTTCTTTTATGTACATAAAATTACACAGATTAATTATATTTTACGTGATTAAATATAGCCTATGTCCGTTCTTGTTGTTCAAGGATGTTGTAGTTAAAATTTCGTAGTGATTGGTTCAGTATTTTTTGAGATTTTCGTGTGCATACAAATAAACGCTGTAGCTTTATTATAATAGTATAGATAGTATAGATAGTATAGATAGTATAGATAACATAGATAGTATAGATAGTATAGATAGTATAGATAGCATAGATAGCATAGATAGTATAGATAGTATAGATAGTATAGATAGTATAGATAGTATAGATACTGTCTGAAGCCATACATACAGGGTCATCGTTTAATCCTGCAACCCGCGCGCGCGCGAACTTGTAAAATGGCAACACCGCCTCACGGACGCATTCCACTACAACCATGCACCGTCCCCGCGTTCGGAGAGCTGCAAGCGACCGCGACCGCTGGACAGCAGTGATGCCCGAGCTTCGAGAATTTTGGGCTGGTCCCTGTCAAATTAACGTTGCAAAGAACTATTCAGAATTTCCCGGCCCCGGTTGAAAATTTTGGGGTCTTTTTCGTATAACTTTTGAACTGTAAGACATATCGGAATGCAATTTGCGCCAAAAAATGAGGAAAAGTTAATCCCCCTTAATGATGGATAATTTAACATATTTTACGTTTACTTAATTTTTCTTTTATCAATTTTTTAACCATAATTGTTTAAAAAGCTGTTGGAAACTGTTTATTTGATAATGTATTTAACGTTGTTTTTAAAATTCGTGGTGTTGATAAACAATAGGCTAGTTGATTCTGTATCATTACATTTATAAATTGAGAAATTAAATTTTTATTCAATTATGTGTTAGTTCTGCAGACCTCAGAATCTATTGTTCTGGTTTTCTTTTTTATGATTTTATCCTTAATGCGGTGCATACCTAGATCAGACGTAAGGGGTAACTAATGCGACGTGTCTTTGATTGTAGCGGTGTTTGAATTTTTTTTCTAGAATTTTTGTGTTAGAATGTTTTAGCTACTCAACGCCACGCCTATACCGGCTTCCGTTAATTTCATTTTTTGGAACGATGTGCCGTTACTGTGGTTTTTACAAGCAGGTGGCGAAAAATCTCTCCGTACAAGGAACCGTCAAACCTGTCGTGGCTAAAATTTTTGAAATTGAGACGTGTACGAGATCTGTTGACATTATTTTCAAACCTCATTACAGTGATCTCGGGTGCGAGTGGTAGACCGATCATAAAAGCGGAGCGCGCGGCTCGATTACCTGGGTCGGAAAATTCCCAATACCTAGCTCTTTGCGACGCTAAAATTTTCGAAGCTCGGGCATCACTCTTGTCCAACGGTCGCAGGCAGCTCTGCGCTGGGCCGGTGCATGGTTGTAGTGGAATGCGTCCGTGAGGCGGTGGTGCCATTTTCGTCTGTTCGCGCGCGCGCGGGTTGCAGGATTAAACGATGACCCTGTACATTCCTGTTATAAATGGTTCCGTAGAACCATAATCTTAATCGATATAGTCAGAAATTTCAGTTCCTTATAACAGTTATTCAGAATATCGTTTTTTCATAACTGTTTCAGTCAGAACCGATACATAACAGTTTGAAACAGTTATTTTCAGAACCGTTTCAACCCCTGCTTAAAACACGTAATAAACATAAAAATCCAAAATTGATCGAGTAACTGTAAATTTATAAAAAAGGACAAACTAATCACTCTATTATAGATCACAATAAAATTAATATAACTCTACTATAGTATAAATATAAATTATACTATAATAGAAACTATACAAATTTAAATTTTAGTTAGTAGATGATTCATCGAACGTGTGAAATTATCGTTCCCGTTTGTCATCAGCTTGTCACACGAACTCCGTTTGAAGCTGGCTATCAGCGTGCCAAGCTCGCACGCTCTGCGTACAGCAGATTATTTTCGGGAATTTATTTCAACCAAACAACGCAAGTAAATCAATTCATTCTTTGCTTAGTATAGTTAATAGTGTACATATCGAAGGGTAAGAAAATTTTTTTTCAATTTTGCGAATTTCTTCATAAAATTTGGAGAGAACATTCTTGAAACATACGTCTTTCAGAAAATGTAAAAAAAATCAGATTTGAGACAGTGGTCTCCCCCCTTAAGTCTACGGATAGATTGCTTGCCAGACACACGCCACTCGAAGGCGTAAGTTTTGTTACGCCAGTGGAGGCGTTAAAGGAAGCAAAATATCCTTTCCTTTCCACAACAGCGTGGCTAGCAGGACAGGCTTCTTCCAGCTTCGAAGACACGTCAAGGAGATACCATAGCAACTGCCTGATAGGATACACAGCCAGCAAGGAACCATAGAGGAGCCAAAGAAGTAAGGGGGAAGAAAATGAAAGCTATCCAAGTTGCGGCCTCTCCTAGCCGGCAGATTATGCTAACGAGACAATCCCCGCGGTACGCTGCAGGCACAACCGACTGCAGGTTTATTTTATTTTTCTCGTTCGGTAAAGTTTCCCTCCTTGTTCCCTGTTCCGCGACCGCGGCCTCAGCCTTCCAAGAACGAAACGCTTAACTGTATCCAAGACTGTGACTATTCCCGATACTCTGAAAAAAGGGAGCAGAAAATTTAAGTGGCTCTGCTTAGGTACCGGAGAAAAACCGCAATGGTCATTTGTCCCTTCGAAAGATTGAGAATGGTGCTCCCAGCTGAAACGAGCTAACGATTATAGCTTAACGTGCACGCAAAGTCGGGAAGATACCATTACAGTTTTGTGTCTTAATTGTATTATATTGCTTATGTTACCTGTGATTTAGTAATTGGAGGTTTAGAAGGCACTGAATATTCTTTAGCTGCCTGCTTATGACCATTTTTCTCCGGATGTAATATACTTACTCATACGCCGATTACGCTACTAGCTGTATCTTACGTTGGTAGATATATCGTTATACCTATGGAGTATACAGTTATCTCTTCCACATCGATATTGCCTAAAATTCTACTTACCTTGTCTACTCCCCAAGCAAAGCGGAGAAAATAACCGTTTGGAAACTTTCGATGGTTTCCTGTAATTCAACGCCGTAAACATGTTGAGGTACGTTTCAATATATCTTTTCCCAACTGCTATTTAAGTGGGTAAAGAGAAAGTTGGTTGAAGTTCTGTAACTCTAAAGGGCCATTTTTCCAAATGTAACTTTCTTCACCGCCGCTTTTCTCATTTCTGTTGTGTTTCATTGTTTCTTTTGAATGATTGTTTCTCTGTCCTTTTGCAATCGAATTGGTATTTCATATTTTATATATGCATCTAAGATAGTACGTTGTTCCAAGACAGTTTGTACGATAGTTATTTTATTTCGTAACACCGTAGCGACGATTGAGCATTCGATTAAATGGCATTCCGTTAATTGAAGGTTTAGTTAAACGTTGTTCGAATATCCAAACGTTCGGTTAAGCGATGTTCGAGATAATCGAGGATCCCTGAGTAACTCTCGCACCTCCCTTTGCCTTTAGAAACCAATTTACTGTACCAACATAGTAAGTCAAATAATAATGACACAAGAAATTATATCGCGCCAAGCGGCTATATTTGCCTGATTTTAGTTTTTGTTATTAACGAATGGTTTAATTATGAGAGGATTATGAAACGTAATATTTAATATCCAGTTTCAGATTTATTCGAGTATTCATTTATTGACAAGACAAAATTATACTACTGCTATATTTTACTGTTTTTAACTTTTAAAAGGTATTCGTGTAAATGAAATGAAACCAAGCTGCTTTATTTCTGATTACTTTAGTTATTCTCTTTTTACCTCAATAATAATTATTCAGTTGCGTCTCATGACAGATAAATACGAAATATTAGGATAAAAATGAGCATCTACTAGTGAAATACTTGGGCCCTATAGTTCATAGTAATTAGTTGGTATACTAGAGAAGTTTTGGGTATCTAGGATATGTTACACAATATTATATTAGGGTAACATTTTACCCTAATAGGGTAGACGCATCAAGAAATGAAAACTTAAGACTAATGAATGAACACTATTATAAAATTATGTTTGCAGCGCGGTTGATCCCACGTGCTGCAAAAATTGTTTCGGTATGAAGCAAGAAATTAAAAGAAGTCTCTAATTAATTAGTTATTTATTTTAATAACTTCACTGCTACGTGTTCATTTTACTGGTACATCCACCCTATAATGTTAGAATACGAAATAGTTCAATCTTAATTTGTCTCCAAAGGTGATACCGAAAAAAACAGTATAGAGAAGTTTTCAATACCGTAACTACTTTCGTGAAATTTTTAAATAGAACTAGGTTTTTTGTGGACAGATCGGCTCTTCTCATGATTTTATGTGCAAAAGTATATTAAAGTACCTAGTCGAAAACTAAATGCCCTGCATATGTATATTAAAGTCAACTTGCTTCTCTAATGTGAAATGTGAGACTTCTGCGATCCTAATAAAAAAATTGTATTGTTTAGAGTTTACAAATGTCTTCTACAATATTTACATATGCTACTAATTACGAAAGTAGTTTGAGTCATACATTTTTCGTTTAGAGGTGAATCGATATACCTAACGCAAAACAAGTGATAAACTCGAGCCTTCCAGATTTTTTACTTAGACCACCTGTCATAATTACTGGAACATGTGGAAAATTTTAACATTTTAATTTTGGAAACATTCGGTAAGAAACAGGTGTTCGTGTCTCAATTTCCATTTACCGTTTCGTGTACAATGACGCACAGTGACGGGATTTGAGGGAAGAAAAACTGGCATTACTAGGCTGGTTCACATCTCAGCTCTAACTTCTATCTATTGGTGGAATTCCCTGTATAAGCTAAAATCAATAGGCGCGTGCTCCGATCTGATAAGTATCCCGAAGAGGGGTACTCCTCCCTTCTCTGCTAAGGAGAATCCTCTTCCTTTGTGTGAACACGTGATGCTACGTCTGCATGACGAGAACCAGAAAAAAATTTCTCTTACTCTCATGCAGGAGAGATTCGCATAAGTGCATATCTGCATCCTTTTTGCAGGAATACTATGGGACCACTTTTAACCTTCAACTCGTGTGATGGGAACTTCGTTACCTAATTAGTGAGATGGGGTCTGAGATACCTCAAACACAGTCAGATTAACCCTTAACTGGTATACTGTTTTTTTTCAAACGTAACTGGTATCTTGGGGTCGTGGCAGACCCCAAATAAAAAAGGACACAGAAATTTGTAAAGTTGATCACCCTCTAAGAATATTTTGATCTTAGGTAATGTATGAAATACTAGAAACGTAGAAAGTTAAACTATTATAAAATTAATTAGAAATTCAGTTTACAAACTTAGACAACCAAAAATTTTGTAGCGAACCTTGCGCGCTTGGGGTCATGACTGACTCCAGGATACCAGTTAAGGGTTAAGACTTTTTCTTCGGAAAAAAGCAGTTCAGCCTTTTCAGATAGTGTATTAAATTATTAGTAAAAGTGATACGAATAAAATCTTATTTGTAAAGAATATAAAACTAAATTAGTTTATTTGTATCCTCGCGTAAAAAACGGTCCACGGAATCCAGCTCACCAGTGAAGGATTAACAATTTTCTCTACGTTACGAGACATAGGTACACACTCCTGCCCATAAGTCACCGAACACGTGCTTGTTTTAAGTAAACTGATTTTTTAAACACGAATACAAGTTTCTAAAGCGACTTCATTATTTTATTTTAGTATATTTATTTATTTTACTTGTAAAATACTTAAAAAATCAGTGCAAATCATTTAAAGCAATTCTCCGCAAGCAATGTGCCACGAGACAATGCTAACAATAAGTGTGCTGTGGCGAAATGCCTCCAAGAGGAGAAAAAGCGCAAGATATTTTTTTAACAAAGTTATTCATAAATAAATGTACTTTCTGTGTAAACCTACACTTTGTAACTTTTATATGTTTTTGTATATCTTTGCTTGTGGTGTACCGCGGAATTCTAGGAAGGGCTTAGGTATGAAGGGTATGGAGAGGATTAAAGTATGAACAGAATCCACAAATATTACATAAATTCTATGGATGGGCGGAAACACTTTTACAAGGGTTGGTGATTTTAACACCAGAAATAGTCACGCGTGGAGTTACGAAAATCTTTGTTCGACTTCACATCAATATGGGAGGGTAACGTTTAGGCAGGAATATTCTGAAACGATATGGGAAATGATACCTGTATAAAGGAACGAATATACGATGAAATTTTATATTATAGACTTTTTTATCCTGAGACAAAAATCTCAGCAACAACTAAGTAAATGTAAATAATGGAAATAGTCGCGAGAGTAGTGTTCCTTCTCGAGAATTTCTCGAGAAATTTTATAATTTCTTAATTCTCGAGAAATTAAATTCTAGAAACTTAAATGTAAGAAAATTATTATAAATCCCATTGCTTTTCAGAAATGAATTTTCAGTTAGTTCAAATTGTATGTTACTAGTTAATCGTGAATATATAAACACATCTACAATCTGTAAAAATGTTAGCAATACATACGAAGAATTGCGAAATTGTTTATAAACTTTTCTCTTCGTATCGTCGATGCTCTATACATACAATTAAACCAACATCCACTCCAATTGATAGAAATTTATCTACAGCCGCAGATTTTGTGACAAAAAAAAGGATGTAGATTGGCTCACGCGACATTAGACGGATTGTGATTTTTAAAAAACTATTTTAAAACAAAAATGTAATGTTTCGCCTTGCTCACATTTTGTATTAAATGAATAAATTTATCAATTATATTTCAAATCTTTTTTTTTTCATTTACACAAGTTTTGTCTAGGTTAGACACGAATAAAAACTTGGATAAATATGCCAACATTATTCTAAAAATATAAATTTTGCAATATTGTTTTAAATTCTTGAGATTTCTCGAGAAATACCTATAATCTGATTTCTCATTTCTCGAGATGCGAAAAAAATCGAGAAATCAGGAACACTACGAAGGAACACTAGATTTTCTAAAATATATCATGAATCTTGATTCATGAGAGCCTAATTCATGAAATTAATGACAAAATATTTAAAAAAATAATAAAATAATGAAATAATTGTCTCCTGAGATTAAAGTCTCGTGTGTGCGAAGATATTTTTGCTCGTCGAGGATCTGCACCTTAACTGTGTAAATATAGCAAATTAACACTTTTGTTAATTCATTTTCAAAGATAATATCGAATCATGATACAGTAATTGCCTTAATCGTCGGTAATAATTATATAATATAAGTTCATTATACTCTAGAAAAATATAACTTCATGCAAGTAATAGATAACGAAACACGATTTGCTCGTACTGTGATTCGTTAACCAATTACCCCGGGTAGAAGCCGAAGAAATCTTTCCGGAACATTGAACAATTACATCGTTATTTCGTTTGAAACGTAGAACGTTTTAACGGAAAGGATAAAAATAAACCTTCTTAATACGGTAGGACCTTGATTATCCGAACACCCGTTATCCGCATAATGTCACACGGTAACGGAAAATAAATATTCTAGATATACATCTGTTACATCCTTCGCTTGCCAATTCGCTACTGTGCTAGACACAAATATTCCAAGGAAACGAAAACGACGAAAAACAATTTCATTCATTCAGAACTAGTAACCAGAAATTGATCAGCTCAGAAAGATTGAGAAAGTACAGTAGAATATGATGAAAATGATTGAATCACATGTGTATAATAGTGACATGCAATTTCCAATTAATTTGTAAGATCATCAACTTTCTGCTAACATTCTACTCATTATCTTGATAAAGCAACTCCATCCAAACCAACTATTTTTAGTGCATTTTTGTAGCTGCACGTTATAGCTTCACGACTCGTACCACTATTTTCCTATGATTAAACTCTTCACCACACTGAATCGTTATCACACTTTCCACTCCAGGTGCAAATTCGGACAGAAGCAGACTTACTCATCTGGTTACGGTCATTCTCTCCACAAGAAACAGCTAATCATTTTAAGAAGTAGAACAGTAATGTCACACAGCATTCCGTAGGTACATCCTTTCCATTTTTGCAGTGCATTACATTCGACTCCCAAGGGAAGTTCGGCTACCCGAACATTGCAATTTTTTTAAACTGTCCCGGTTTGTAAAGAATCTCAATAGAAGTATCCGGCAATTTTTCAGTTCCTCAGAATGAAAACAACCCTTAAATGTTAATGTGTGATTTCCTGTAGGTATATCTTAAAAACTATAGTAGATATAAAAAATTATTAGAATGAAAACTTCAGCGTTTTTAAGCCCTATAAAACTATGTAATCAAATTGTTTAAAATTTGCAATTTAAATAGGAAAACGTTCCCCCACCAAAAATTTGAAATAATTTGATTATATAGCTTTATACAGCATGAAAAACCATTCGATTTTCTTTGTAACAATTTTTTTTATCTACTATAGTTTTCGAGATACCTATACTGGAAAATAGAAAAACACTCATTAACCTTTAGGCCTTAGGGTGTGCTTTCACCCTGAGGAACCGAAAATTGGCACAAACGAAAAATTGCCTGAGACTTTCCAACTAAATACAAAGATACCTATCATTTTTCATACGACACTTATTGTTAGTTATAATATGTGAAATTCGATTATCCGGGCATCCAGAACCCACGTTAGTCCGGATAATCAAGGTCGTTTAAAATTATTCAACATACGAAGGCCACACAAGAGAAGAACACGATAAGTCCATTTCTGCTGATTTTCTGATTTTGATGCCATTTGGTGGCTAAGAGAGAGAGTACTCTAATACGACAGTTGAAAAGGGGAACACTCCTCCAAGTCCAAAGATATAAGCCTTTTAGAAATAATTGTACAGAAAAATAACATGATAAACTCAAGTGAAACAGAGGAATATTTATTTATATATTTATTGCTTTAAACTACTTAGGCGTGGTTTATATAGCAAATACAATATGCTCACATGTACTTTGGATAATACATCTTTTCCAACTAATAGCTAATTAGTTTGCCTGGTAAAGTTTACAATTAGTAATTACTACTATTTAACTATAGTTAGATTCTTACACAACATTGTTTAAAAAATTGTAAATAATTTTCCGACCCTCGATATCAGGATCAATACAATTCAAAGTGGAAGACAGAACTTGCGTCTGAGGAACATTGTTAGTAATATTTTGTGTTCATCCTCATAAGGGGCCGTCCTTAAATTACGTAAGGGTAATTTTGGCGAATTCTTACCCCTCCCTCCCCCAGTATAAGAATTCGTAACGATTTGATATTCCACGCCCCCCCTTACGTAATATTTTTTACACTTAATCTTATTAGTCATTAAAATTCATTTTACATAGTTTATATAATTCATTGAACTCGGTTTCGGGAAATTTAAACTAAACTACTTTTCCGGAACATTAATGATAGAATTTATATTTATGAAAAATTAGGTTAAAAAATATTACGTAAGACGCTACCTGCCTCCTCCCTCCCCCTGGTAAGAAAACGTAAGAAATTCGCGACCCCCTCCCGTCCCCCCAAAAACCGTACGTAATTTAAGGATCTGGGCATTGCCATATAACATGATTCAAGTCTTGAGATTCTGTTTGCGCCATGACAAGGACTGTTAGATATAAAATTAACTTTGACTAAGGAAGCGTTTAAGTTACAGGTAGGGGAGACCGGGCATGGTTGTCACACGGGTTGGTTGTCACAACTGTTATAATAAAGAAACTATAAACAATAGGAACGTACTAATAATTCCTGGCGATGCGTAAGCATATCGCCGCCTCCCCCTTCATCGCACAAGTCGTTGTTGAGTCGCATGAAGGTACGATGTATCATTATTTGGTTTCGTGCGCTCGAAGTAAATTTTGCCGTATTTTCTATCAAGCAAGTATAGGTTGTTTCTTAGTATTGACTATAACATTGTTGCATTATTCTCGTAGTTTAGAGTTTTTTCTAACTTACTGTAATGATTTTTTTGCATTTTTTAAACTTTTTAATACATGAATAGAGAGGTGAAATTGTTTAACGGTTTGGGGCAAGTTGTCACAGAACATTTGGGATTAGGTATTTGCCGCATGTGACAACTAATCCCAGTGTAACTTGCTGTATCTATCATGTGATATTATTTTCTTGTTTGTTTGGCAACATTTCTCAATAATAATGCCGCAAACTTACCTATAAGAAGAATTAATGTTACGTGCGGCAAGAGAGGTTATAAAAGGCAATTACACAATAAGAGGGATTGCAAAAGATTATAATATAAATTACCGCACTCTAGCCCGATATTGTGAGAAATACAATACAAAATTATATTACTCTCTTAATTGAATCGACTTTTTCTTCATAAACTTAGCTATCCAGATACTGTGACAACCAACCCGGCCTCGGGGTACGTTGTCACAAAATAGTTCCTGCAAATAATATGAATTAACTCCTAATCTGGTTGACAAAATCCACAGGACCAATTTTTTTTATAAAGTCGGACGTACATAGTTTATATTAATCTAAGTTTAAACAAACTTCCCTCCACCTATGACCCATAAAAAAAATCAAAATAAAAAATTGAGACAACCATACCCGGTCTCCCCTACCTACTGTGTATGAATGTTAACACTATATGTAAATTATTCGATTCCTTCGAGTGCCCATACAGCACACTTCGTTGCGGCAAAGTTGCAGGATGGTTGCAGTAACCTTGCGATGTTGCATGGTTGCAGTGCAATGTCGATGTATGGTTGCTGCGACGTTGCCGTGCAACATTGCACGGGGCGGACATAGAATTGTTTCTGCATAGTTGCTGCATAGTTGCGTTGCAATAATGCACTGCAACTTTGCCGCAATTATGCCGCAACTATGCAGCAACTTTGCCGCAATTATGCCGCAACTATGCAGCAACTTTGCCGCAATTATGCCGCAACTATGCAGCAACTTTGCCGCAGCTTTGCCGCAACTTTGTCGCAACTTTGCCACAACTTTGCGGCGTTAGCAAATTTTAAAACATAATATCTCCAAAACCGGCTGAAATAAAGTGTATACATTATACTTTATTGAATTCGTCTTGAAACGCACTATCAAGTGATCTGTTAAAAAAAGAGTTCCGTAGAAAATTTGCCCCCTCCAACCACGCAATTTCATGTAAACAATTTCTTTTATATCTCCAATACGTTAGTAGGAAATATCCAGGTGTTTACTGTTCCCGCGGACATCCAGTATAATGAACTAAAATATAAAATATATGTCGGAGAAGGCAACCATTTAATCAGTTCCAAGCATAAGTCAGAATCTACTTTACTGGTGGCACGTGCCAAACTGATGTTTCCGTGAAGGCGAGCAAGGCGCACAGTGCTTTTGGAACGACAATATATGGGGGTCGTAGTACTCATGTAGTATAAAAGTTTTTAACGTACAGAGTAATCAATATATATACCATCTACAGTACTCTACATCCAAGAAAGTTTCGTGGCCACAACGGTAGCGCGTCAGATTGTCATGCGGGCGGGCCGGAGTTCAAATCTGTCGTAACCAATAACTTTTTTTATTTTTTTTTAACAGTTTTTCGTTGCCTCAAAGTTGCCGTGCAAAGTTGCCTCAAAGTTGCTGTGTAACGTTGCAGCAGGCGGACATAGAATTATTGCTGCATAGTTGCGGCAACGTTGCGTGAATCGTTGCAATCTTGCACCGCAACTATACTGCAACTATGCTGCAACGAGAGTGTGCTGTATGGGTGCTCATATGAAATGAGTCATTTCATAGATTTAGATCTAGAGTTATCAATCATATTTGTAACTAGCTGCTATTTCCTTCGTTTGTACGTTTATGTGCTTTTTGCTTCGACTTGATTTACGTATTACTTGTATAATTATTTCTCTAATCTACGTTTCAATGCTCAGTGCATACATTACTGTTTTCTTTTTTAATTTTTCAAAGGGTTTCCGTTTAACTAATTAAATAAATAAATAATGATTAGAGCAACATCTAGTAACAACAACTGAGGAATAGTGTGATAAGTCCATTACGAACTCAATATTAAATATTGAGCTATTGAGCTCAATAATATTGATGCACTGACTGCATGTTCCATTTCGGTTAATCAATGTTCGATCACTTTCAACTTTAAAATTGCTCGCCTATAAAAAAAAACGGAAAATGTGACTTATCATATTTCCCCTGTTGTCTTCATATAAGACCGGGATCAATATGACTGAATATCTATCCCGTTAAGAACACTATAAGCGCGTATAAGATGAATCCAAACGCGAAAAACGAGCGTGCTGTTGATATAGTGTTTGATAGTTAGAAATGTATCAACGCTGCGCACATTACAGACCGACGCAGTGTTGGCTTAACGTTTTAACGTTTCATCTCGGCCGAACAATCGAGAGACTCTTCGTCCGCGGAACTCGTAACAAAAGTCTTTCAAATATCCCAGCGTAGCCTTTGGCGAGAATCTATATTTACAGAAAAGATTCCACTAGTAGCGCGCGAGAGTTTCCCCGCACGTGATGCAACTTCCGTGGCTCGTACTTTGTCTTCCCTGAGTGCCGAGACAACCTTTGCTTTCTACTACTGGAATCCACGGAATTTTCCGAGTTAGCACGGAGCACCCGTGATCTGAAAATCCGGACAGATATTTGACCCCTTCACTGCTACGGAGCAGTCGATGCAATTTCCTCGGCGGTTCTTGCCACCCAAAAATGCTCTCGAATTTCCCCAAAAATTTTGCTTGTCGATCTTCACACCGTTTTTCACGCGTGATTTCTTGAGGCATGTTAGAAGGGATTTAACTAAAACGTTTTTTCAAGCCAGAGAAACGCATGTAAAATATTAAGTTGTCCTTTCTGTCAGACTCATTTTTTCAGATACTAGTCGTTTTTTTTCGAAAGTAGAGAATTTCTTTTTAATTAAGAAAAGAAACATTTTTTAAAAACCTCTTTAATGACCCATCTGTAGCGTCGTAGGTATATAATTGATATTTTTGACTAAACAAACATGTTTTTTTTAAACTTATGATGTTAATAAACTTTGTGTCAAAGAATAAGAGTCTGCATCAATTTCTTTCTTTGTAATTAAATGAAAAAGAAATGCTTCATTTTCGAGAAAAACGACTGTCTACTTGTAAGTAGTACCCTTGAGGAAGGAAGGAAATTATAGCACTTCTACCGCATTTGAAGATTACGTTTTTTATAGAATATAGAGGATATAGTTTCATACTAAAGATGTAATTATTCGACTATTCGAATATTCGAATAATTTCGAGTACGAATAATTTCTTCGAATATTCGAATAATCAGGAGTATTCGAATATTCGGAGTAATCGAATTTTGGATTGCACTGACAATGAATAAGAATCTGAACATGAAATATTTGTTCACACTTAACCGTTAAATTATTTTCTTATTGGCCTTTACAATTATTTGTTTTTCAAATGTTAAATTCTTTGGTAAATTTATACATTTTATAGTAATAAGTGTAAATATACACATTCTAATAATAATGAGTTGGCAACCCCGACTCAGTCGGCCAAGGGCCCCTTCCTCTAGGCCCATTTGTGCCCTCCCATAAGCGGGGGACAAACAGTATATCTAAGTACAATTTTTTTTGTAGGAAACTAAAACCCCATAAACGATTTTAAGGAACCATAATATTTTTATTTCTACCCTCGTTACTGTAACGGATAGTCGAATATTCGAATATTCGAAGACTCCTAATTATTCGAATATTCGAATTCTCTGTTATTCGAATATTCGAATTCTCTGTTATTCGAATATTCGAATTCTCTGTTATTCGAATATTCGAATTCTCTGTTATTCGAATATTTAGATTATTCGAATTTGCGTTACTGTCCTATTTCATACAGCTATGCACGAAAATTCGCACGTCTCGAAACAAATTTACGTAATTCTGTCCCCTGGTCAAATTTTCTTTCGACCATATTGTCGTTCATGAAATACTGTATATTTTTCGAATTTAAGGGGGCCGTCTCACCGGTGCCTTGAATGTGTGCGTACGCTCACACAAGCTAGGAAAAGCGTGTACGTATACGCGATGTAGTAAACAAACCGTTTCAACCAACTTACGTCGCGGAATCGGCATGAAGGAAGCTTTTGCGGGTATGGTTGCCTGCAGAAGACATCCGTGCAGATGGGTCTGGTGCGTTTGAACGCTTATAAACACCGTACGTTGAAATAATAATGAATTTATGACTCGAAAACTGACAGAATGAAGCTTCAAGGCTTCTCCGTAACCGGCGTTGGTGGTATATTCGAGCCACGCAGCACCAGCGTTATACGTATACGCGATGTAGTAAACAAACCGTTTCAACCAACTTACGTCGCGGAATCGGCATGAAGGAAGCTTTTGCGGGTATGGTTGCCTGCAGAAGACATCCGTGCAGATGGGTCTGGTGCGTTTGAACGCTAATAAGCACCGTCCGTTGAAATAATAATGAATTTATGACTCGTGTTTTGAGACAAACTCGAGAAATGACAGAATTATGCTTCAAGGATTCTCCGTCACCAGCGCTGATGATATATTCGCTCCATGTACCATCAGAACCGGTGGAAGTCCAAGCTAGCCGATAAATGTAGGAAATACATAGTTGCCGAGACGTATTGAGAGTCGAATCGCGCTGTTGCCGCATTTCCCCTATTACTATTCTGTCGTCAGAGAAGCTTGAATGAATTACGGCGAAGCGGCTGGAGAACAAAGATGGGCAATGATAATATCTGGAAAAATTAGCATAAATGTTCGGTTCGAGAGGCATACATACGGTGGATTATGTATTGATAAAATGTAAAACGTAATGTTTTTAGTAACATACTGCTGAGATTTTCCAGATTATAATGAGTTGAAACACGGTATAAATCAGTTTATTTCTAGAACGGTACTAGATAATTGACTATAAATGTAACATTGCTAACCTGATTATGCTAAAAATAATCCGATTTATACCGTGTATTTATTTTCATCTGGAAAATCTCAGCAGTATGTTACGGAAACGTTCATGCCGATACGATAGAAAATGTGAAAATTTGAAGCGCGGTACCACTGACTCTGTCAATGGTCACAAGTGCCAGCAATGGCACTTGTACTCGCGGATCATACGATCACGCGAGTCGATCCACGACTTTATAGTTTTTAACGTAAGGAGTAATAAAGATATATATCATCTGCAGTAACCTTTATCCAAGAAGGTTTCGTGGACACAACGGTACCCCGACATACGAGCGGCCCGGGATCAAGTCCCCTGCAACCCATAACTTTTTTTTTCAAGTTTTTCCCGTGGAAATATATTTTGATAACATTACGTATTATATAGTGCGTTACATATTACTCTATGCAAATTTTAACATTGAAAATGCATTTATTACATAACGTAAGGGTGGACTTATACCTGCTAATTTTCGCAGTACAAAAATTTGAAAGCACCGGTGAAAGAGATGATTAGAATAATATGTTATGTTATAAATGCATTTTCAACGTAAAAACTTGCGTAGAGTAATACGCAACGCACTATATAATACGTAATATTCACAAAATATATTTCCACGGGAAATATATATCCATCTATGCGCCAAAAATAACTGAACATAAATATTGCACAGAATGACAGCAGATAATAAGAATTGCGAAGTTTAGAAGGGATATTGATACGCAAATTAGTATTATTTCATAAATTATTAAAATAAACTATCAAATTAAAGAGACTTTATCTTTATTTGTCGAGCCGAGCGACATTGTATCGCTCACCCGCCTAACCTGTCGCCTGGAGTTGCTCGGCGATGTATCATCGATTATGCACAAACAGAATTTCTTTATTTTTCATCGTACCAATATAAAAGTGTTTCTGCCGATATTGACAGAAAATAATTTAAATCGGACTACTTTGAACGAAACAGGCTTTCAATTCTGCAAATAAATTTTATGTGTAATATTGTAATGACAGTTCAAATTGTGTCAGGTTTGATATCTTTCCATCTTTCCTTTTTACAATCCCGGACCTCTCTATCTTTCATTGTTGCTACGTTCAGTGAGGTTCTGCCGCTAGACGCAGCTCTCGTGCTGCATTCCTTGAAGACTTCTCGATAAAAAGAAAGACCTCTGTGGCAACAGCGCGGCAGAGGCAGAGAGAACAGTACATGTGGCAACTATGCGTCAAAAATTAGTCTACACAGAGTAACTGGAGATGTCACCTATGTACAAACTCTTTTTATCGATCGTAGTAGTTTCAATAGGGTCCGTTTGTTTACTGGGGACGCTTCGATCGATTCGGATCATAACAAAAATGAGACGGCCCCCTTAACATTTTTTTCTATCTTCAATAATTTCCAAGAAATTAAACTATTATAAATAGACTTCCTGTGCCCTAACTTTGAGGGCAGTTTTTACTCCTTGAACACGAATTTCAGTCCATAAAAAATATACGTATCTAATATCTTTTAATACTCGATCCATGTGCAAATTTCCATGCAAATTGGGAATTATCAATTGAGTGATTTACTCCCCTCTCCTAAGTGCAAAGTAACAAAATGACAGGAAAGAAGAATTTCACGCTATAAAAGAAATATAAAGGATGAAGGGTGTGCAAGAAAGAGAGTCCATCCTCGAACACAAATAAACAAAACATAATCAAAAAGACACAGAAACCCAGGAACATGAATATGGAGAGCAGAAAGCGAAAGAAATAGGAAATGGAGAGAAGCTTCCGCCCTTGCGCAAATATTTTCGTCGCGGTTCACGCACAGCTCCGTAGAAGCATCAGGAATTTGACGCAGAATTAAAATTCTTCCGTGAAAGAGCGCGAAGAAGACAGCTGAGGAGAGAGAGATCCTCGCTTGAACAAGAGCAGAGTGATCGTAAAATCCTGGCATGAAAACGGGACTTCAACGTCCGGATTACGAGTGCAAGACTCAAGAATTTTTCCATTTATCGCTTTTCTTGCATGAACGCATACAAGAATTCGATACGGGAATATGGGTGAATTGGCAGTGCCCCTTTTCTCCTCTCCTCCTATCTTTCTCTCTGTCCCTTCTACAGTGAATTGGCGGGGGTGGCTCCGAGGGTGGTGTCCTCCTCTAACTCCCACCTTGAATATCTAATCGACAGTGCTGCTCATTCATGCATGTACATCGACGGAAAATCGTCCGCACGAGAATGCGTTCCCTCAAGCATTAGTCACTGATTTCTATTGGATTTTCAGATAAACCGAGGCTCGCAGTAACGTTAATCGAAAAATTATTTCAAGCATTCCTTTTACTCGGTAGCATTCTATTTAACAAGCACAGATATGTGCTGGTTAAATTTTTTACTTTGATAAAATATAGCAGTGCAATTATAAATGAGACTTTAAATAACCATCTTCGTTCAAATTGATATCAATTCAGCAGCGTTGCTTAAAAGAATGTTTATCTATGTCAATCTGGAATCTTCTTCTAATGTCATTACCAAATAAAGGTATATATATAAAGGTATACATATAATAGTAATTCTATTGTCATTAATTTTATTTACTATAGTGCATTTAGCATTTTCCTGTCTCTGACGTATTTAAAAATTGAGTTTCTTTCATGTGATTTTTAATATGACAAGATTGAAATTAAGGTGACAACTATCAGTTGGTTGACAGAGAATATACATATATAATTATTACGCTTGAATCCCTGTTGGGAGTTAATCAGAATTGCTATTCTAATATCTCACTTATAATATAATTAACCACTGGACGTTATATGTGTATAGTAGGGTGGCTCTAACTTACTCTTGGTAAAAATTTTTTTCAAGATTTTCTTCGGGGCACCCCCCAGAATGGTTCCAAATAATTAAAAAATAATCCCTGTAAAGTTTGAGCTCGATCGGATAACGGGAAAGGGTGCCCAACACACGGAATGAGTGGTGTGTCCATAGACCGCTTTGTGAAAGCTCTAAATGCTAAATAATATCGAGATATAATCTCTTCTTCGTTCAGGCTTATGTCAGTATTATTTTTTTGTAACGCTTTAGCTTCTTTCCGAGCTTGAAGTGTTATTCGTTCAAGTGTTTCAAGGTCATTATCGTTTAAGGCTTTGTCTAAATTATGTAATTGGTCTTTATAAATGCTCGCTATTTTGTATATCATTCTCTTCAAATGTCGTAAATCCGGAAAGTGAGGTGCCAAAATCTCAATGGCTAAAAAATTGGACTTACATAGTTTAGGGTTTATGTAACAACCATGAGAATGACCAACTTTTTCAGCATGCACTTTATTAGAACAGCTACTGATATGGTTGTTCAACTTATGTACCTTTTTTAATGAGCATTCTAACAATCGTTTGAAGAAATCCTGTAAATTATTCAGAATTTCAACATCTTTCGTTTTACAAAGATAACTACAATGCCATGCTTTTGTCGTTTTCTTTGATTGCAATACAGGTAGAACGTTTATAGCTTTCCCTGCCGAATTCAGTATAATTGATTCAGAACCGCTGAAAGGATGGTACGAACTTTCCGCATAATATGATTCTGAAGAAGACGTATGTCTGGATTCTCCACACAAAGCATTAATCCTGTCCTCAACTTCTAAACATTCTGCTGCGCGCGTTAAGGAAACTTCCACTTTTTGTTTACAATCTTTCAACAGTTTCCTCATTTCAAAAATGTACTTTTGCCTAATATGAAAACACCATTTTATTATACGCTCAGCTTCCAACCTACTTGCTTCTCCAGACGGCATGCTAATAATTTTTGAAAGATTTCTAATATAAGTTTCTTTGTTATTTTTGGTTGCTATATTGTTATTTGTTACATCAATATAACGATACTTTTTTATTATTTGCAGAGCGGCACGACGTTTTGCTACTTTATTATAATCATCGTTTTTACGTATTTCAACATAACGTATCTTCCGCTTTTTGGAGATAACTTCTTTATTTAGGTGATAATATTTTTTTTTCTTTTCGCAAATCACTTCATTATTTACGTCATAATGCACTTTTGCCTTTTTGATTATACCTTCTTTATTTAGCTGATAATAATTTTTTCGCTTTCCGCATTTCATTTCTTTATTTGCGTCATAATGCACTTTTTTCTTTTTTATTATACGTTCTCTATTCAACTCATGATAATTTTTTCGCTTTTCGCATATCACTTCTTTATTTGCATCATAATGCACTTTTTTCTTTTTTATTATTCCTTCTTTGTGTGCGTTATAATATTCATAATTATAAAATTTTATGCTTTCCTCCCCTTTTTTACAATCTTTACCCTTTTTCATGTTACATTCCCCTTTCTTTGCTTTATAAACAGCTCTTCTTTTTAAATTAATTTCCTCTTTCTGCCGTTTATAATAATTAGACATGTATTCGTTCCTTTTACATGGTACGTATGGTTGATCTGTCTGAATTATATTTTTGGTATGTGTAGTGACTTCTTTGTTACTTACTGTTGCATTTTCAACTGGGGATATTTCTTCTTTTTCATTAGTAATATTACTTTGACCAATTTTAAATGGATGATAATTTCCACAAGAGGGATCTTTATTATTAATAGTATTACCAATTGCAGATTTATATTCATATATACAACGTGTTAATTGTTGATCCTGAATGCATGGAAAATGTTCTATACGATTAGATTGAAACATTTGGATCAAATGTTGACGCATCAATGCATGATTGTACGTTACTTTGTCTGGTAATATTTTGAATAATAACGAGACCGCAAATGCAATCGCAAAAACTCCGCAATCCCGTGTGTTAGGTTGAGCTTGTACACGTGGAAATTCAATAAATTCTTCGTCAATTGTACCGTCATGTTTGTTCAAAAATGGGTATAACTTCTCAAGAAAAATTTTATGATGATTATGCAATTTCGAGAAATTAAGAGAATCATAAATATAAACTCTTCTGTCATCATGTTTATAGAAGCTACAAACCCAGTGTCCCCCTGCATTGCTTTTAAAATCTTCGCTTTGGTGCAAAATCTGTATATGATCCTGATTTTCAGGAACTGGTTGTATTGTACCAGGCAATTGAACTCTCCAGGTCTCGCGTGGTTTATAATTAGAATTAGCTTCTAATAATTTGTGAAAATATTCAATATGATCATCTGTTAACCATTCGCCTCTATTGATAATTTTCATAATTTTTAAATTGAGTGGCAAGAGTCTATTAACTATAGACATGATGAATTATAATTTTATATTTATATTGATTATTTATAATAATATAAGATAGAAATGTCCAATAAGTATGTTACGTAATTCAACAATTCAACAACGATTTATAACCAAGAATATTATTTTTATTGATTTTGAATATCACGCTTCAGCAGTTGAAATTACACTTTGTGATTACTAGTGTATTATTATGGAATTTAGGAATGCCTCGCATTAATTCAGCGCCTAAGCAGCTGAGAATTGCGGCGCATAAGCAACCAATAGTTTCGGCGCATAAGCAGCCGAGAGTTTCGGCGCATAAGCAGCCGAGAGTTTCGGCGCATAAGCAGCCGAGAGTTTCGGCGCATAAGCAGCCGAGAGGTTGGCGCATAAGCTGCCAAGACTAAGAGAATATTAATTATTAAAGGAAAGAGGAATAAAAAAGGAAAAGTGAATGTGAAACAAAGAGAGGTTAGAAAGTATGAAAAAGTAATAGAATAATAGAATAGAATGGGTGATCCCACGCTGGTTTTAAAGAATTTAATGTCCACGATCTGAAAATGATAATTTATGCATATATTAACTTGATTATTTATTAGACAATTTCAAATGGTGTATTCCAGTCTTACCTAAAACTTATCTGTGGACTCAATCTCGATTAAATGATTATTATTTTATTAAAATATTTTAAATCATTAAATATCCACGATCTGAAAATAATAATTTATAAATATATTAGCTTGATTAATTATTAGAAAATTTCAATTGGGGTAATCCAGTCTTACCTAAAACTTAGCTGATGAATATTTTTTATATTTCTAACACAATCAAAATATAAGTGAATATATTTGCTTATAACTTAACACGCTTGCCAATTGTCCGTGCGGTCACACCATGGACCACGGTGTAATAGGAAGACGTCCCAACGCATATTTCTATATATGGATTTGAACCATGGAGCATACGAAAAAATGAGCTCCGGTCGTCCGCTTCGTTTTGTGTTTCACGCGACCCTAGACCCATGATGTGCCCATACAGCACAACGTCCGGCAAAGTCCCAAAAACGTCCTGGGGGACGTTCTGGGGACGTCCTGGGGACGTCATGTTAAAATATGGCCGCCTAGTTACATTATGGAGTTTATAATGTACTACCTAACTTCGTGTAGCGTAAACTGTAAAGGTGCGAAGTTTGAACAAGACTACGTTACGTTACCAGATTTTAATGCAACTGTCGTATTGGTTGACTATCCAATATGAACGATCTTGGGAAGGGCACGTTATTGGCTAATTTGTAAAGGGTGCGCACGAGCACACCTTATGTCTTTACATCATGCCTAGACCCAAGTGCCTGTGCGCGCCGTCGGGCGAAATTCAAATTTTCTATACCCTCGCTTAACGCGAAACGTATTGAAGAAAGATTTCGATAATTAGCAGTATCGATCGATATTTTCTAAAACGAGCGCTTTGATCGTCGAATGTTTACCTTGCATCTGGGCAAGCTGAAGCTTGCTTTTGTTTTTCGTACAACGCCACGACGCACAAGATGTCTACGCCTAATGAAAATGTAAGTAATACAAATAATACAAATAAATATACTCGTAGCAGCTAAGCTATGTTATGCGATGCTATGTTTTAACTTAGCTTTTGATGGAAACGGTTCCATAAGAATGTATTGAAGCTAATATTTTAATAGTATAGCATCGCACAGCATAGCATCGCATAGCATAGCATAGCATAGCATGGCACAGCATAGTATAGCATAGCTTAACTTCCCGGTGGATTTTCAATTCGCCGCTTTGATTCGTGGGAATTTATTTAATGTCACGAATAATAAAACTAACGAATGTGCATGTAACCTGTAAGATTTTGACAGTCTTTGGTATGCACTTTGCCTATGTCATTTAGCTTTATGGCTAATTAATGGTTTATTCATTTTTGCAGAAAACAAAGTACGTCTCAAAGGAGGACCCCTCGCAAGAACTTGCCGAGGAAAACGCCCTTCTGTTTGGTAAGTTTTATATTATTAAGGGGGTAGACAAGCCACGTGACATGGGCGATGCTCCGCTCTGTAATACCGACAATGTAACCTAAAACATGGATTTGGGATTTTTCGTTTTTCGTCCTTATATGAGCAGATTTAGAGCTGGACGAGGTCTCATTCGAAAGAAAAAGATTCAACGCGGAGCACTAGCTGCACCGTTTTAGTCACAAAACTCTTTTAGTGACCTAAAAATACTTAAGGAGGTAAACATGTCACGTGACACGGGCGATGCACCGCGCTGTAATACCGACAATCTGGCCCAAAATATGGGTTTAGTAGGATACGCTTGATTTCCTTATATGAGCGAATTTTGGGCTGGGTGAGGTCTTATTCGAAAGAGGAAGGTTCAATGCAGCGCGCTGTAGACATTGTTTGAGTCACAAAACTCTTATAGTGACCTACAAATACTTGGAATCTGCGAGTGTATTTTGTCCATTTTTTCTCTACTTTGGTCACTCATATCATTACATACCAACAAAATCTCGTCGAACCATGTCTACAGCGCGCTACATTGAACCTTCCTCTTTCGAATGAGACCTCGCCCAGCCCAAAATTCGCTCATATAAGGAAATCAAGCGTATCCTACTAAACCTATGTTTTGGGCCAGATTATGTCGGTATACAGCGCGCTGCATTACCCGTGTCTATCCCCTTAACGATTAACGATTAACTTACAGAAAAATTAAATTAAATAATATTAATCAAATTTATTTTTCCAGAATCAAATGACGACGAGGACGTTTTCATGGGGGGGCAAGAACGCGCGCCGACCCAGAGGACGGCTCAACCCCCACCGGCACCGGCACCGGCACCGAACCCAAGGGCGGCTCAACCCCCACCAGCAACGATTCAGAGGGGGGATCAGCCACCAGCGGAGCAACGCCGTTGGCCTACGTGTAAGTGTTTTTCTAAAAAAAGAAATCAATGATGTCTGTGATTTATTTATTTTCTTTTTTATTTAGTTCATTTAAAATTTATCATTTCAGATAGAGGCACTAGGGCTGGACGATCCAGACGGCAGGAAGATTTTATGAATTTTTTATATAAATTAAGTGCTGCCGATTACCATTGGGGGAGGAGAGGGCGGGGGGAGGGGAGGGAGGGGGGCAGGTGGAGGCAGGGGGACAGGAGTACAGAAAAAATAAAATAAAAAATAAAGTTTTATTATTTCAAACATAAAAATGGGGTTATTTCATTTGCTCGTGCAGCAGAGTTCCTTTCTCTTTCAGCTATTGAAATGATTCTCTTCGTCTGCATTATTAACAGAAAAATAGGGCACCTTTACTAATTATTTATTATTATTTATAAAATAAATTTTCGCATGTACTTGACGTCGAGACGCTATGTTTCCATCATTTTTTTCTCTGCCGTAGATCATACTGCATCATCTTCTGCTTCGATTATCTGTAAATATATAATATAATATATATATATATATATATAAAATCCACATTTTAGTTATTTTAGTTATTATTACAACTTAACGTAGAACTTATTATGTACACAAATAGAGTGGTATTTTGTTATAGTAAGTGTTGAGACTACAAAATGTGTCCGAAGGAGGTGAGAGCGTATGGCAGAAAGTCTTGTTGCAGGAAATTTAAATTCTAATGGTAATAATAATGGGAATCTAAAAAATTAATGAATTAATAAATAGCGTGGCAACTACTGTGGATAGGTTATAAGGGTATATAAGAGTATAAGGGTATAAGGATAATGGAAAACTAGTAAAATTAATGAATAGCGTAGCAACTATATAGAAATAGATTGGCATTTTGCTATAATAAGTGTAGATTACAAATGTGTCCGAAGGAAATGAGAGCGTATGATGTCGGAAGGAAATGTGAGCGTATGATGTCCGAAGGAAATGAGAGCGTGTGACAGAATGTCTTGTTGCCGGAAATTTAAATGCTATGGTAATAATTCAGCGAAGATGAACGAAGAGATCCAATATTTTCAAAACACAATTTATTGGTTTTGGAATAAAATTAGTTTAGTATGTTTATAATTTTGTCGATTTACCTTATTTTACTTTCCCGAAACTTGTGCGAAGCAAGATGCTCTGTCTATCTATCTATTCTTCTCCGGACAACCTTTACGCCTGTGCATTCCCTTCATTTCTATCCATTCAAGCCTATGCGTCTCCTCCAATTCTACTATCCAAGCCTGTGCGTCCTCTTCATTTTTATCAGAATCCTGTGCGTCTCCTTCATTTCTATAATATACATAAAAACTCTAAATTGCTGATATGCAAATACAAATATCTGGCAATTTAAATGCAGTGCAATTTTTTACTACAATATATTTTATTTTGTACATGCATGGTACAAATTTCCAGAAACTTGTGTGAAAGGAGATGCTTCTCAGTCGAACCATTTCCGGACAACTTCCAAGTCTGCGACTCTACATAAGAAATCTATTAAAAAAATTTTGGCGACTTACCTTATTAATTGAGACATTAATTCAGTCTCCTATGTAGTGTGAAAACTCGTGACATTCCAAATTCGGACAATTTACTTTTTCTGACACTTAGCACTTGGTAGGTTATAAAATTCAAAATAGTATATATAAGTATATGTATGTACAATGACGGACGACGATCCCTGCCGAATATTCCCGAGAATCGACGAAAGAAGAACGAACATGTGTTGGCTGAAGGTGTGTGTGTAACGCGTATATACGTATTATGTTGACGAAAAATTTCTTGGAGACGGAGAATCAGGAGACGAAAATTAATAAATTCGACTGATCCATGAACGATATTATGATATCTCTGTCATGTGTGGACCGATTTTATTGAAATTGGTCTTGTTCGAAAGCCGATATGCGGTTTACATAAGAAAAATGTCTTTAAATTTACAAAACATTGCAGGCGTGATGAGATATTCATGTATAAATGTCAGAATTAGGTTAGAGTGTCTCCGCGACGAGTAAAGATACACGGTAGCGACATCGACATATACAGGGTGTTTTTCATGTACTTGGCGTCGAGACGCTACCGCGTCTCTAGATATTTTCGTCGTCAAACAGAATATACGTATAGACGCGTTACACACACACACCTTCAGCCAACACATGTTTCGTTCTTCGTTCGTCGACTCTCGGGATTATTCGGCGGGGATCGTCGTCCGTCATTGTACATACATATATATATACTATTTTGAATTTTATAACCTACCAAGTGCTAAGTGTCAAATAAAGTAAGTTGTCCGAATTTGGAATGTCACGAGTTTTTACACTACATAGGAGACTGAATTATTGTCTCAATTAATAAGGTAAGTCGCCAAAATTTTTTTAATAGATTTCTTATGTAGAGTCGCAGACTTGGAAGTTGTTCGGAGATGGTTCGACTGCGAAGCATCTCCTTTCACACAAGTTTCTGGAAATTTGTATCATGCATGTACAAAATAATATATTGTAGTAAAAAATTACATTGCATTTAAATTGCCAGATACTTGTTTTTGTATATACCAGCAATTTAGAGTTTCTATGTAAAGCTTATTATATATTATAGAAATGAAGGGGACGCACAGGACTTGGATAAAAATGAAGGGGACGCACAGGCTTGGATAGTAGAATTGAAGGGGACGCACAGGCTTGGATGGATAGAAATGAAGAGAATGCACAGGCTTGGAGGTTGTCCGGAGAAGATTAAATAGATATATAGATAGACAGAGCATCTTGTTTCGCACAAGTTTCTGGGAATTTGTCAAATAAGGTAAATTGGCAAAATTTGTCAATCAAAAGACATAGCATTAAGAATTATTAAGAAAATAGATTATGGTGTACTGCTTGCAATGTAGAGCAAGTCACATTAGTTAAGAAAGTACCCTGAAAACACATCTCTCTTGATGCTTTTCAATCTTTTGTGAAAGACATTCGTAATACTTTAATAAAATCCACAGTAGTTGTCACGCTATTCATTAATTTTTTAGATTCCCATTATTTCAATTCACCAATAAACATATTAAATTATTATTAGTTTTATTCCAACACCAATAAATTGCGCGTTAAAAATATTGGATCTCCTCATTCATTTTCGCTGAATTATTACCATTAGCATTTAAATTTCCTGCAACAAGACTTTCTGCCATATGCTCTCACCTGCTTTGGATACATTATGTAGTCTCTACACTCACTATAGCAAAAGGCCACTCTATTTCTATAAATAATTAATAAGTTCTACGTTAAGTTGTATATAATTATTAAAATGAGGCTTTATATATATATATATAATTTACAGATAATCATCAAAGCAGAAGATGATGCAGTGTGATCTACGTTGGACTATGTACGCACAAATTTTCACGTAGGGTTTTGCATACGCAATTATTCATTCAATGTGAGCACGTGTGATAATATATTATATATTTACAGATAATCATCAAAGCAGAAGATGATGCAGTGTGATCTATGTTGGACTATGTACGCACAAATTTTCACGTAGGGTTTTGCATACGCAATTATTCATTCAATGTGAGCACGTGTGATAATTTATATAAATAATTAGTAAATTTGTCCTATTTTTCAGTTAACGATGCAGATGAAGAGAATTATTTTAACAGCTGAAAGAGAAAGTAACTCTGCTGCATGAGCAAATGAAATAACCACATTTTTATGTATGAAAATAACGAATTTATTTTTTTATATGTTATTGGTCGCCGCCACGTCCACGGCCCCGCCCCCATCCACGACCCCGGCTCTGGCCACGTCCCCGGCCCCGGCCACGGCCGCAAGCTGCTTCGCGCACTATGTACTGCACACAAAGTACTATACATTCATATAATACATTTAGATCGGCAATGCAGTGCACATGTTTTTTGGGGGAAGGTGTTAAACTTACGTAGAATTTATCCTTAATCAAAAAATAATAAAAGTACACTCGTTGAACTGCTTTGCGCTATTCCGAGTATTCCGAGTAAGCTTTACTGGCTACAAACTAGCTTTATCTTCTAACATCACTCGATAGGCTGCAGTGCGCCGTAAACGCGTGGACGTGTAACGAAGATAGATCAGAATTTATAATTTATTGGGATTTCCTTACTTTATCCTTACTTTTAGTACCCGTGACAGGGAAAAATTTGTAAAAAAGAAGAAGCTGAAATTCTGAATCCCCAAAAAAAACTTCAAAAAAGTAAAAAAATATGACGCCAAGAACATGAATTATCTTTGTAAAAAGAAGTGAGATCCCCATAAAAAACTTTAAAAAAGTAAAAAAATTACGCCAAGTACATGAATTAGCTTTGTAAAAAGAAATGAGATCCCCAAAAAAAACTTTAAAAAAGTAAAAAAATTACGCCAAGTACATGATTTAGCTTTGTAAAAAGAAGTGAGATCCCCAAAAAACTTTAAAAAAGTAAAAAAATTACGCCAAGTACATGAAAATGTCGAGGACAAAAAAGTATTATCAAAAATCACAAAAAAAAAGAAAATAGTGTACATGAAAAAGTCGAGGAAAAAAGAGTATTATCAACAAATAAATATAAAAAAAAGACAAAGAAACATGAAAAAGTCAAGGACGAATAAAGTATAATTAACAAAAAAATATAATCACATAAATAAAAAATATGATTACAATATAAAAAAAGATGTGAAATCAAAATGAGCTGCAAGTACGTCACAAAAAAGAAAATAATATAATCACACAAAAACAGAAAATAATATATTCACATAAAAAAGAAAATAATATATTCACATAAAAAAGAAAATAATATAATTACAATATAAAAAAGGATGTGAAATCAAAATGAGCTGCAAGTACATCACAAAAAAAAAGAAAATAATATAATCACACAAAAACAGAAAATAATATAATCACACAAAAAAAGAAAATAATCTAATTACAATATAAAAAAAGATGTGAAATCAAAATGAGCTGCAAGTACATAAAGGTACTTTCCAACTGCGCTTAAGATGACACAACTACATATACACAGCTAAAATGCTGTGTTATTCCATTACTCATATCGCGGACATTTTAATTAACCCATCAAAAAGAATCCCATTTAAAAACATTGTCGTAAATTATTATTAGCTTTACAAAATTAATGATATACAAAAATTGCGCCAATTATCACAATGGCTATTTATACAAAGAAAAAATCACAATGGTACAATGAAAAAATGTATTAAATAATATTAAGCAGATATATTTTTATACAAATAAATATTTTAATACGAATAAATATTTTATTCAAAATACTTGGCGCTGCGATCTAAAATACATCATACGTAGCATATGCACATACACACATCCACGAACGCACGCACAGGAAAGAAAGAAAAAGATTATTGCAATTTATACATATTTATTCAGTTTAGCAACACCAATTCGGAGAGCAGCGCCAAGTATTTTGAATAAAATATTTATTCGTATTAAAATATTTATTTGTATAAAAATATATCTGCTTAATATTATTTAATACATTTTTTCATTGTACCATTGTGATTTTTTCTTTGTATAAATAGCCATTGTGATAATTGGCGCAATTTTTGTATATCATTAATTTTGTAAAGCTAATAATAATTTACGACAATGTTTTTAAATGGGATTCTTTTTGATGGGTTAATTAAAATGTCCGCGATATGAGTAATGGAATAACACAGCATTTTAGCTGTGTATATGTAGTTGTGTCATCTTAAGCGCAGTTGGAAAGTACCTTTATGTACTTGCAGCTCATTTTGATTTCACATCCTTTTTTATATTGTAATTATATTATTTTCTTTTTTATGTGAATATATTATTTTCTTTTTTATGTGATATTATATACTTGGCGCGAGACACTACCGTGTCTCTTGATGTTCATGACGCACTTGAACTTTCAAAATGTAAAAAAATGTGTTCTAGAAGCATTTAAACTTTCAAAATTTGAAAAGAAGGGTTTTTTCTTTGGTTTTTGGATTTTTTTCGAAAACCGTTTGTCGCACGACAAAAAGTAATAGAACAAAAAAGATGCTCCTTGTCCGGATCTACAACTTTTGATTGACATATTTTTTTATTTAATCAATAACTTGAAAGATGTTATATAAAGTCGACTTTGCGAGCTGTTAAATAATGATTTAAATGTTTAAGGGCCCAGGGGCACCCTTTCCCGTTATCCGATCGAGCTCAAACTTTACAGGGATTTTTTTTTTAATTATTTGGAACCATTCTGGGGGTTGCCCCGAGGAAAATTCAAAAGTCGAAAGTTAGAGCCACCCTAGTGTATAGTAACGATTGTTAAAATTTTGTGATGAATTTTTGTTTTAGGTCAACAAACTCCGGAACTCCTGCCAGAGTTCTTAGCTCCTTTAGAGAATCACACTGTGATCCAGGGTCGTGACATATTCTTCACCTGCGTTGTTAATCATCTGCAAACGTACAAGGTAAATTATACAAGATTTCTAGACTCATTTACTACAAACCAGGGATCCGAACCGCCTAGTAACCCTAACCCTTACCCGGTTAACCAAGGAAGGTTTCTGTAACCCGTAGAAACCGCGAGGGAACGGTTCTTAAATTCTAGAAGAAACCGAAGTAACCCGGTTAACCCGCTACGAGCCGGTTACTAGCGAAATAAGACAGTCTTGCCTAGACTAGACAGTCATTTAAGGTAAGGAGCTACGCCCGACAATGGATGTGGCCTGGTACCCTGTTGGGGGATACAAGCCCCCGCAGTGCCTCACCGAATTGTATGGCTTTCGACCCTCGAAGGGGTTTGAATACCATTAAAACTTGAGAAATGTCCAGGATTTTCGCATTTCTCATCAGATCTTTGGGAAAACGACACCGATCGATTCCTTATGTTTCGCCGATGAAACTAACACCAAGAACGACGTAATTCGGACCATAATGAAAGAAATTCCATGGAAAATCGATTTATATGATTTCAAGCTGACTTCGTTAAAAATAGTCCGATTTACATGAAATTTGGTATGATTTTCATCGGAAAAACATAAGGAATCCATCGGCATCATTTCCACATCGATACGATAAAGAATAAAAAAATTTGTTTTCAACAGGTATGAATCCTCGGCCGACCGTAGCGAATTGAGGTCGGCGCCCCGCAGTCAAGGGATGAAAATGTGAAATATCCATTTCAGCGTAAAAGAAATTCTTTATTCTTTATCGTATCGATATGGAAGTAATGTCGATGGATTCCTTATGTTTTTCCGATGATAATCATACCAAATTTCATGTAAATCGGACTATTGTTAACGAAATTAGCCTCAAATTATGGAAATGAATTTTGCATGGAATTTTCTTCATTATTTTCCGAATTACGTCGTTCTTGGTGTCAGTTTCATCGGCGAAAGATCTGATGAGAAATGCGGAAGTCGAGGATTTCTCACTTCTTAATAGGCACTCCAAACCCTGTATTATTCCAATATTACTGTAACCGCATTAACCCGGTTAACCCGGTTAGTCGGGTTATAGAGAAATTCTGTTACCCGGTTAGACGGGTTAGTCGGCGGTACGGCGTACCGAACCGGGTACGGGTTAGGGTTCGGTTCCCTGCTACAAACCTTTATAAGCACACACAATTGGTACACAACGAAGGTCAATGTAACTGAACATATAGCGTATTTCTGAAAGATAGTTCATTTCTTTGCAAGCTTGTAGTGTTCACTAAACTGAATAAAATCAATCCTCTTACAATTAGGTAGAGTAAACAGTGATTTTTTACTTCAATAATTCCGTAAGTTAGCCGGCTATTCTAGATTTACGCAAAAAAAGCAGAGGATAATCTTATAATATTGCTTTAATGTGGAAATGTTTACTTAATTTACTCATTTAACTTGTTAATCAACGCCAATCAGCGAACAATAACCGATAGTAATAGCTCTCTTAATAGCTTTCAATGAACAATGAATTAACACAGTCCAGTGCCGTCAGTGTCAATGATCTGTTTGTATCGGAATCAGTAACTAACGCGTAACTGATATGTGTGAATAGACCTTTAGTGTGTTGTCACGACGATATTTTTTTAAAAGCACCGCAAGTACATATTGTCCGAGAGTCCCCGAATTGTTGCTTTGAAAACAAACAAAACTTGGGGTTCGTTGTATACTTCGTGTAGTAGTCGGGCCTCCGATAAGCCATCTACTTAGTAATGAAAATTGAAAGTTGTATATTCGAAATTAGATATTTATAGGAATATCACCAATGTATTAACGAGATTCTCCTGATGAAAATGAGTCCAAACTCGGCCCCATTCGGACTATTTTTAATCATATCGTACACAATTTATGTACGCAATGTTGTAACATTTACGTACACAATGCAATTTGAAAAAAATAAAAATAACCCGAAGAAGCTCGTGTTTGGGCTCATTTTCATCGGGAAGACCTCGCCTATCCATTGGTGGTATTGACATGAAGATTTAATAAACAATATAAAAATTTAAACTTTTATTAGCTAGATAAATTTTCTCGATATTTTCCCAAACCTTGCACCACACAAAGTTAGTTACATGGATTATTTAGACTTTAGGGGACACGCAAAAGATTGTCGTGTCATCAGGAGTTTTACTGTGAGAAATCTCTACATCAGATTATATGATATAATCTTATTTACTAGAGCATTTCAAATTATTTTCTCAGGTGGCCTGGATAAAGTCAGATTCACGAGCAATCTTAGCAATACACACGCACCTAGTAGCACACAATCCACGACTTTCAGTCACGCACAATGGGCACAATACCTGGAAGTTGCACGTGTCGAACGTTCAAAAGAACGATTCAGGTGCCTACATGTGTCAAGTGAACACAGATCCCATGAGAAGTCAGGTGAGTACATATTCCTACAGTCAAATAGTACTGCATTACATAATCATGTAGCATACTTCCTGCATTTTTACATGCACGAAAATCAATGCAACAAGGGCGAATGGCTGAATGCTGATTAATTAGTCGTTTTCTGGAAATAATCTGCAAACTGGTTTGATACGTCTTGATTTGCATCAACTATTAGCAGAGTAACGTTGGAATAAAATTTAACTTTTGCTGGAAGTACATATGAAATGAAACGCAGGTACCCAAAGGTATCCGCCGGTCAAAAAATCGATTTTTTTTGCATATTTTCATTCAACAACATCTCAAAAATGTTCAGTTAAAATTTTGATCGAAATTCCTAACGATACAGATTTTATAACAGTTCAGGGGGATCACCAATGTGACGGCCTTAAAATAGATATTTTTTGAAGATGGATTGTGACGCAGGTACATATAATAGATTTTTCTTTTAATTAATAATACATTTATTGATCTATAAAAAGAATCAATTTTTGTATTAATCGAAATGCATTGAAAATAGTGCACGTCCTCGTCAGTAGACGAACGCGCTCGGCATCAAACTTTAAGTGCTTTTTTCTCGAAACAATTTTTCACGCACTGTCGCCACGATAAAAAATGCAATTCTTGACCGAATCCAAAAATTCAAACGAGATTCTGATCGTAATTACACTGGCTTTCGCGCTACCCTGTATTGCGAATTTTCATACATTCAATTTTTTTACAAAACATTTTTGTTAGCAAAAACCTATGTTTTGGGAACTCTATCGTTTAAACATTTAGCAATCATCGCCCAGTTGTTTCTGAACACTATCTGAGGGTAACGCGATGACCACACATGTATGATTAAGGAATATCTTTGGTTTTTTGATTTTGGATGATCCTGTCTAAAGTTATTGTGGCGACAGTGTTGGCCAGTTTTTTTACAACGATGCAGGCAGGGGTGGGCAAAAATGAAATAAAATAATTATTTTATACTCTACATTTGTAGCAGAATAAAGTGCAACAGGTTTTAGACCCATACATTGTATATTTATTTCTAGAAAAAATCATAAATGTCACCTATGTTTTCGCGCGATTTGACCGGCGGATGCCGTTAATCTCAAGTACAGGGTGGAGCACCTAACGCTTTGAATAACTTTTAAATTATGTATTTCATAAAAAGTTGTTATAGACAAGAATCGCATAATTTCGAGAGGCATATTACACAGTATGTAATATGTATATGTACTAGGGTGGTCCTTATATGTATGGTAAAAAATCAAAGTTTTTAAAATTTTCTTCTGACCCTCTCAGAAGCTTCCAAATAGTTTAAAAGAATTTCGTCTAAAATTTTGTTAAAATATATTAAGGATTAAAGGTCGCTCAATGGCATTGAAATATTACTATTTTGGTATAAATTGGTAGAAATTTTTGCAATAATTTTGAAATTTTATTAACTTTTAAGTGAGAGTATAACATTCAAATTCAGGCACTCATCGCATAGACTAAACGGGTTTATAGCGAGTGTGTAATGTATTGTGTTGTGGCATAAGGCTTTATATGTACATTTAAGAATTAGATGCAGACGCAAACTTTGACGTATAGTACATTCTATTCAGGTTGTTAAACGCATAGATAAAAGCATGGTTTTGGATTCTGGTATATAAATATGGGCCCGGTTTCATTAAAATTGACAAGTGATAATTATGGAAAGTCGCCGTTGCCAAACTTGTGGTACATGCGAAATATAAAGTCCTTGAGCGATCTTTATATATCAAAATGTACAAATAAAAAACACGAAGATATTTTTTTTGTCGAATAGAAGATTTTCAAAGGGTCAGACTATACACATTTTAAAGTTGAAAAATAAGGACCACACTAAAGCGGTTTGTAGACGCTCAATATTATTGTGCAATATATTGCACAATATTTTTGCTGTGTGCCCCACACGGTCAATAATATTGTGCAACATTGAATATTGCGCAATAATTTTGAACGTCTACAGGCCGCTTAATACATATAGGAAACTTATAAGGTCCCCTGAACTAAATAAATTATTGTCCCATTAATGACAAAAACAACGGGGGTGTGTGAGTTATGAATTTCACCTCGTACGTATTTCAGTTTATGTTGATCTAATGTGTTACGCGCGGGAGTGCCTCAGCGGTGGCTTGATAAGAGATTTCCTTGCGCCCCAGCTGGAGTAACAATTTAGATTTTTACCTCACCTATTAATAAGGTATAATTTAAGTTCGTAGTGCACTAATCCCACACGGGTCCCTTTGAAATCTTTTGTTCTCAAAATCTTTTCCTTTGGAGCCTACTTTAAATTAACTAAATCCTTAAAAGTAAACGTCAGAATATTCAGAGATGAAAATAAAATAGATATTCAGTCCTCAAAGTCATATGACACTATTTTGAAATAGAGTTAACGTTAATGATACAATGTTTGGAGAATTTAAATACGATGGAAAAAGTCTCCAGTAAGGGAGGTATTCCACAGTCAAACTTCACTACTGGGGTTTACTGTTCCAACTATTACATATCCTACATGAAGAAAATATTAAAACGAATGCGAGGATAATGACTCAACCAAAAGAATTTATTAAGTCAAATTAAACTTCTGTTTTCACATTAGAAATTTGCTCTATCTTTCCCTATATTGCTCTGAAATATCTTGTTCCAAGGATGAAAAAAACGAGATTGGTAGGTTTATGTTGTTTAAAATTAATCGCATATCGTAGAATCCTCAAGCGTGCTCGACCAGAGTAATTTCCACAACGCTATACATTATCGAGACATGTTGCCATAAAAATTGAAAAATTGTAGAGGCTTTCTAGAAAATACTGTAAATGCTAAAAATCAAATTTTTCAGGAGACAGAAAAACTTCTCTGACTTCAAATTATTTACGATATTTGATTTGTTTTGATTTCTAAATATGCTTAAGTATACAATAACCCAAATACATCGCAAATTTTTCTATTTTGTGTATTAATACAGTTCACATTCATGAAGAAAAGAATTGTATTTGTAGAAAACCCTGTAGGTATGTATCACCTCTTTTGTTAGTTGGAAAGAACTGAATGTGCCATTCATTTAAATTTGCAAGCACTGTGAGTGCCAATCCTGTTTACCTAACGCTTAATTAGCTCTTACAGTGTTTTCTACACGGACTCTTCAATTATGTTGAAAGTGTAACAATGGGCGTTATTTAACTTCACTTTACAACAATTTGAAGCGTTGAGCGACGCCATTTAATCGCCAATTATTTGACGACAAATAAATTACAAGATCACTAGACGGCATAAGAGATTAAAAATGTATTTTTTCAAGCCTTTTACGTAACACAATTAAAAAACTGATGGTATATTGCAAATTCCAGTCCAATCAGTTCGTTTGCCAGATTCGAAACAAATCGCCAACGTAACTTGTTCGAGTTTCATGACCCTTACGTAACGTTACACACGTTTTATACGTCGCCAATTCTTATCGAGCTGGCCAATAAAAACGGATATCGTAAAGCGGAAAAAATCGAAATTCGCTGTAGTGTCTGGCACATTGGGAGCACGTAACACAGTGCGAAGTGCTAGCTAGATTTCTCCATTTTAAATAAACTTCAAAGTATATCTTTCATGCGGACTAACACCTCCCGTCCAAGTACCTATAATATAGTTATGGCGATTTTGAAAGTAGTATCATTTCATTGTACAAAATTTTTAAATGAAAATAAAAAATCGTTGAATCCATTAACATAGTGGAAAAGAAATATTACCAGTTTGCACTTTTAAATTCGCAAATTTGAGCCTTATGGGGGTTTTTGCATCACAATGACGCACCCAGAAAGGGGGCCAAGGGGTCCTGGCACTCTCCAAAGAAGCGGTTTTGTAAAAAGAAAGGAAAACTGGATTTTATTCTTTAAATAGAATTTTATAATCGTCTAATGAATTTTATTGAATTTGCATTAAAAGTATTTATTCGCTCAACTCGGCTCCCCCAACATTAAATCCTGAGTGCGCCACTGTTGTATCATACTTATTAAGGGGAGGTTCCGGTCTAAAAATCGATTTTTGTTTATTTCATTTTTCGTATGTTCATCCTTTTAGGAATACGCATTTAAAAGGATTTGTTGAAATTCATAAAATGGCCGAAGTTATAGGTATTTGAGTAGCGACAAGTGTGGTAACACTCGGCACTCACGTAAAACTTTAAACGCGTTTTTCGAAACAGTGTTCTCAAAATCGGTGGGACCTGTATCTCCAAAAGTTATTATCCTATTCCACTGAAACTTTTTTATTTTGAGTTTTTATTATTTCAGTCTGGCTAGGAGGAAACCAGTAAAATTTATAAAAAAATCCAAATTTATATTTTTTTAAAGACGTTGAAACGACGAAAAATATAGGAAAAAAGTGCTTTCAAACTTTGAGTGTCGTTATTTTCGAAAAAATGTCATTTTTGTCATTTTATCTGCCCCCCCCTGGCAAGAAGCATATTCTTCAAAATAAAAAAAGTTTCGGTTGAATCGGATAATAACTTTTGGAGATACAGGTCCTACCGATTTGCATGAATTTTGTGACGCCTCGACTTTAACGACTCCCCAGTGCCGTCTGCAATGATTAATTAGAAAATAAAAATATATTTCTATAATTTAAGACCTCCTTAATACAATGCAAAAAGTCCCATTAAATTATATATAGTAGTTTTCCTTCAATTAAGGACTCTAGACCGGAACAGCCCCTTAACATTTGTAATTTGAAATTATTTTTTTTGGAAATATTTTTGGTGAATTCTAATTGCCCCGAGTGCTGCACCTCAAATTGGCGGGAAAAATATCTCGAACGGGTGAACCTCCAACTTTTGATTTTCTAAAACTAAAACTTTTTTGAGAGTATGGACCTATTCCCTAAAATTTCCAGAAATTGGTATTTTTCCTGATGGCACGAATTAAAAAAAGACGTCGAAATGTTTCTATGGTTCAAAATTATAAGTGGAAAGTGGCAGACGTACTCGGATAACCGTTTAATCGTAAAGCATTCGTGGTTTTGGCATGAAAGAGGAGGGAACTGATTTGTGGCAAATTATCCCAAGCATTACGTACACCTACACGTGACACATCCACTAAACGAAACTACCATGATAGCAGGACACCTCGTAATACATATTGGGCTTTGCAGTATCACTAGCCGACTATAGACACGGGTATACCCCTGCGTTTATTCTGGGCAGAATAGTTTCATCGTGTACGTGCCTAAGTCTACGAGGTCATGCTCAGCTCATGTAGCATGTTGTTAGCTACATGCTATCAGCCAGTCAATATTTTATATTACATCCATAGCTAGTTAGGATACGTAAACGTTGTCCACACAAGAATTACCCTGCGTAATCGATCTAAACCTCGCTGCATTTCATTTATTACTGTCATATTGCGATAGCAATAAACGTAAGAAAATAGTTAACGATAGCACTACCAAATGAGTGGAAACATCCCTGTGAATTTAAAAATTCAAAATTAGTGAATTTATAATTATAAAAATTCATGTATTAAAGGTTTATGTAAAATGATATAACAGTAAAAAGTTATTGAATATATGTGTGAGATAGGTCTTGTTTACTGAAATACACGCGTTTTAAAACTATGGATTAATGATAATTATAATGAAGTTAACTTTGAAATTCAATTTCGACTTTCATCTTTCCCGTTTTCAACTATTATATTTGAAGCATTGGTGGAAAGTTTTCTAATTGTTTTCACGCCAACTTCCCAGACCAAACATTCTCAAATATTTCTGTAAATAAATCTCACTACGAGTTATTCCACGTCAAAACGGATAGAGGAAAAAATTTAGTTTCACCGATTCTCTTCAAAATTACAGCATTTGTCGATAACCTTGCAAAAACAAAGTATACTGAATTTTGAAAGGCTATGTCAAATAGTTTTCGAAATATTTAATGTTAAAGTTTTAAAAATTGAAACAAAATCGGCTGACGCATCATCACTTAAACTGTTATATCTCGGTCATTTTTAAAGATAATGCCTTCGTCTTGGGCTCATTTTAAAGCTGAAAGAATCCTCTCTCAACCCGTATATAGAATATTTCGTTTATTGTTAATAAACAAAATATTCTCTAGGCAAGGTTATCGACAAATGCTGTAATTTTGAAGAGAATCGGTGAAACTAAATTTTTTCCTCTATCCGTTTTGACGTGGAATAGCTCCTACTTAGGTACCTATATGTGAAAAGAAAGATTAATACACATTATCATAAGAATGTTTAAAACATTAGATAAGCGAATACATTCTCGTCGAATAAAAAAATTAACTTTATTCGTCGAATAATGTAAAGTTGTGTGATATCCCACTATTTTTCGCGCGGTACTATTGAAACACCTTCGCATAAACCTCCAAGTCACTCCACCAAAGTCCTTCCAACTCAACAAATACCCCTTTTCCCCAATCGCTGATCACCTCGATGATGTACCTTAGCGGTCCCCATCTCGAGATGGTCAGTACGAAACCTCCTTCACTTATTCGCCCTACGAGGCACAAACTCCCCCCCCCCCCCTCTTACTAATTCTAAACAAGTCCCTCGCCCCAAAAACCTCTTAAATCGAGACCACGTCTCACCCCTTCTCTAAGACCCTACAAGTCAAGACCACGATCACCCCTTTCCCATTAAAACTCCCAAAATCCATCCGATGGGTTGAGCATATTATTCCCTAGTCATAAAAACCCCGGAAATGTATTTGCGAAGAATATTTGGTGTACGTAACAGAAACGCGTCTAATAATAGACGCACCTTTGTAAAAACCCCGGAAATCCTACTGCGACTTATTTATTAAATAGGTCAAGGCCTATACCGCGCGTACCCCCCGCGACAATTATATAAATACGAGGGGACCGAGACAGAAGTCCTCTTTCGACGAAATCAACCAGCGAAAGGACCATAAACCACGAAGTTTTATTTTAACCAGTGTATAACAATTATCATCTCGCTAATCATTGTAAGCTTTTATTATTACCATTTACACCATTGAATATCACCATCATCTGTTATACGGTGTTATTATTCCTACATTATTTTGTCTTATTAACGCTTATTGCGATCATATATTACTTTGTATTATTAATCTCAATGCTTTCTATATTATTTGTCTAATCATTCTTATTGCTTTCATATTATTTTGTCTTAACAACGCTTATTGCTTTATATATATTATTTTCGTCTTATTAACGCTTATTGCTTATATCATTCTACTTTATTATCAAATATTGTATTTCATGTTCATACATATATTGCTATTGTTTACCATTTATATAAATGTTATGTGCTAATGCTAAATGTCTAACGCATAATTATAAAACTTAATCACCATCACGATAATAGTACATAGCGTGTCACAGTGCTTCGAATTGAATAAACAATTCCTATTTAAATCACGCTTTGAATTATTGTGTCTATTCTGCGATCGCGAGGATTCCAAAACCAAAACTAGCTGCCGCAACAGCTGATCTCGATTCCCGAACGCGAAAGAGCCTATACTCGAGCTTATTTTAGAAGGAACTTGCCAACCGTCGAGTTTAGATCGGTTCTGCGCATGTTGGCGCCGAAACAAGCTACTATTGGCTATACATCAAACAAATGCTCCCTTGGAACCAATGAGCTCATTCAACATGCGCGAAATAAGTTCCTTCTAAAATGAGCTCGAGTATACAGTGTTTACTAACGTTCTTTTGCATAGGCCGCGTACAGCCGTATAATTAGACGGATTTCGCGGAAGTATTACGAGTAACTTCTTACGTGAATGCAACGGTAAATGCAATTACCTAGTCAAAACAAATACAAAGTGCTCTAACGGGTGTCCCCTGGGTGTATATTCGCCATTTAAGCCTTCCCTGGTCGATCAGCGTGCGGAAAACTTGCATTCTCGCCTGTGTTCCTTTCTAACCCTCAGCGTGCGGAAAACTTGCATTCTCGCCTGTGTTCCTTCTAACCCTCAGCGTGCGGAAAACTTGCATTCTCGCCTGAGTCCCTCTAAAACGATCTGCGTGCGGAAAACTTGCATTCTCGCCGGACAATTACCCCACGTGTCATCGTCCCTAAAGCCTACCCCACCCGGGACGTGACATAATTTTGGTGACAGCGGTGGGGATTCAAGTCCTGAACTGCCGGAACGTTCAGGACGAGAAGGGGAGTAAAAGTTCTTGCCCCGCGTCGCCTCCGACGCACCGTAAACCCTAAGGCCGGCCCGGTAACGCCACCATGGAGTAACTTATGCGGGGCGGGTGGATCGGCGTTGGAGGATGGAGGAGGAAAAGAAGAGGTGCATTTTTTCGTCTTGGGACCGCCAGCCAGACTCATCAGTAGGGCTATAGCTGACGGCCCCTGCCCTAGACACACACGGGGATACAGAGGATATGATTTGGAACTTGTATATATACGAATGATATTGAGAGTTAGGACTAGCGGGAAAGATTAGAGACCTCTGGTGGCGCTCGTCGACACTAAGTCGCGATACCGTGGTGGGGCCAGGACGTCACAGTTGAAGTAACTTTTATTCAACCCGTTATTTAAATAATTTTTTATTTAGTTAATGTCTAACTCTGCTTTCAAACGGAAATTACATTCTGAAAATGTAAATCTTTTGTTTGCCTGAAATTTGTTGGCACAATGACACACTTCTAAGAGTTAACTAACTTTGTGTTAATAACGGCATTATACAGGTAACGACGTATGGATCGTAATACGATCACTAGATTCTCCAAACATTGCAGCATTAATTCTATGCAGGGCAGATATGCATGTGTTGAGAAACATGAGCAGGATACGCTTCTTAATCCTAATATACTTATGCAAGGTATTACATGACCGCAACCTTGCAATTCCTAGCGCCATTAGCATATACAGCACTTTAATCTAAGACAAAATAATTTTACTTTGCAAGGTCGCTTCAATTATTGTTTCTAAGGAAAATCCCTGCACATTTTGCAATAAATAATTCATGTGTAAATTAATAATTGTTACACAAAATTCTTGGAAAATCATTTTCCCCCTTACCCTAAATTTGTGAATGGAAAATCATTGTCATTATTATTCAGAAACGCTCAGAGAAGTAATTATTACATACACAACATAAGCTACAAAATTTGACATTGCATATTATTTTATACTCATATTACCTCAGCTAGGTATGCAAAATATGGAAAAACGTTTTAAACAAACATTATCTGTTTTTAAAAGAGCTATCTAAATTTGAAAAAAATTCGTATGCTATTCCATAAAGAAAAATAGTGAGGGGGCTCTTACTACACCACTCGCGGGGCACAACAGTGGTGCCCCCTATATCACACAAAAACTCTCGTTTTGTCTTTAATATGTTAGGTACAAATTTATCTCCATCACTAAGTAGTTCTCAAGAAAGTAACTTGTAACGCTGTGATATGTTTCCATAGATATGATAAGAGGCTTTTTATACAATTTGGTGTAAAAAGGGGCAGTTCCAAATTTCGAAATTTAACCCTTCCACAGGGAAAATAAAATTTTGCTTAGTAATTGAGTTAAATTACTGTGTTACTAAATACTGTGTTAATATGTAGATTTTAAGTGGGTAACATGTAAAATACAAGTGCTTTGGACATATATCCAAAAATATTTGTTAACACTGTTTTATTAATTTTCCAAAAGTTAATTCATTTGGAGCTGTCCCCCTCTGGTTGCAAAGTTTTTAAATTACAGATTACTAGGAGTTATTGATAATCGTGTTTACGAGACTTCTGTATACGTGAATTTCTAACGCTCATTGCTTATTCATTCTAATCACTTTAAAGAATCTCCCTAGTTTGATGCTCTGAAAATAAGGGAAATCTGGGGGAATTGATTAAAAGAAAAGTATTGACAATTATAATTCCAAACTTTGTACGTTTATTAATCGACATTAGAAGAATGTAATCAATTTTTTTATGAAATAATAATAACGTTATTCAAAGATACAGTGGTAGGAGTAAGAGGGGTTTGTAAAAAAAGTTTGTTACTGGCGAACATGATTCTGGCTGTCGTAGTAAACTGAAACCAAAAACGTACAATTTTTCTTAAGGGGGGAGACCACTGTCTCAAATCTGAATTTTTTTTACATTATCTGAAAGGCGTATGTTTCAAGAATGTTCTCTCCAAATTTGATGAAGAAATTCGCAAAATTGACGGAGATATGGTGATTTTCGTGAAGCGGTGTCAAACGCGCGACTGAGCCACGCGGAACATTGAACGCGATTTCCTCAGAATGACATTTTTCAACCGCGTTGACAGTCTACAGAGAAAACTATACGCCCAATTGGCATGATCAACGACATTTATTGTACGGAAAACCCGTCGCTATTACGTGACGATCAGACATTTTCAATTTTCAACCTGCTTCTATTTTTTTTAGCAACATTTCCCCAATTTTGTACCCCGAAAACATGACTTTTTTCCAGTGGTCCGCCATTTTGTTATTTTTTACAATTTTGACATTTTGCGATCGTCACGTAATAGAGGCAAGCTTCTAGTTTTTAAATATTATTGTTTTTTGCATAAAAAAATTGAACACATTCTTCAAATGTCAATGAATAAACCTACAAAGTTTGGAATTATAATACTCAATAGTTTTCTTTTAAGGAATTCCCCAAAATTCGCCTTATTTTCAGGGCGTCAAACTAGGGTGACCCCTTAATCCAGACACTATCCTTTCATCCACGTGTTCCTCAACGCTTCTGCACCGCAAACTTCAGGTCATATCTACCCAACGAAAAATAACGTGGTCACTGAATTGTTTACCACATCACCGCCCCACGAACACAATTTTATATTTAAGAACATGAAACTCCTACACCCTATAAACACCCTTTACACACATCGTCAGACACGTTTTTAGACCACAATTTCTATTTGTTCGTTTCGCATAATTTTATTCGTACGATACGTACTTCATTCCAACAAACTTCCATTTCTTCGTTATTTAATTATTTCCTTTTATTTGTCATCTTTATCGCGCTAATTTCAATCAGATACATTCGCGAGGTTTAGCTGTAAGGTGCAGTAAAGTAGCTGTATTTCAACTTAACCATAAGTTATCGTAGTGATTCACTATGCCAGTGTTATTTAGTTTTCATACGTTTCGTTTTAATAAAAACAAAAAGGCAAGCTACGAATCATGTTCTGCGACAAAGGTGACTTAATCTCTGGTGATAACAATGTTGTTTAAAAAATTAATAATTGTAGTAAATAAATAGATTTAATATTTAATAATTAAGTGCTAGTAGAATTGACAAACTTACTTAGTTTTCTATAATTAATTATCGTTTAGATAAGTTCGATAATTTTATAGACTTGCTATTCATATTTATTTGTTATTGTCAAATGCTTGCTGCAATTTATTCTTCCCATGCACGAATATTTTCTGCAACGCGTGACCATTTCACACGCTTATAAAGACAACTTTTGAAAATCGCCTATTCGATTTTCATCCCTTATAGAGTTTGAATTATAGGAGGTATATTCGTGCAATTAAGTCTGCACGGCGATCATTAAAATGGCATGTCTGTATTATACGCGACATGTGTACTTACACCAGCAAAGATAATTTTCCGCTCTAGAACGAAGCACCCGAAACCATTTGCACTTTCCGAGCGGCCCTTGCGTAATGTAGCCTGTACGCAGTTACTCGACGTAATTAGTTGAGTCGAAAGTTCTCTCAGCTCCTTCTACACTCTTAAAAGGGTACCTAAGAAAGGGTAATCGCTACTTTTCCGCACTATTTTAAAAATGGCCACACCTTACAAACCTTAAAATGATCCTACAGCAATACAAATTGCACCTAAAAAAGAAACATTTTCCAAAAACAGAACCGTTCACATAACAGGTTTGTATACAGGGTGTTTTACCTAACCTTTTCACCTGAATTATTTCTGCCATATTTAAAATTTCACAAAAATGGTTCCTACAAAGATGAGAGGGATAATATTGAGAGGATTTTTTTAAAATTTTTTTAAAGGACCTTTAGTAACCTTGAAGGACTTATTGCTGAAAAAAATCATAACCAGATTTTCAGCAGTTGACTGTAAACATCTTCATTGACATTTTTATCATAAAATTGACGTTGCCGATCTTAATGAAATTTTTAATTATTATATTTTCAGAAAGGGTACATGGAAGTGGTAATACCTCCGGACATTATGGACGACGAATCTGCCGAGGGCATGGTAACGAAGGAGGGTGGAAGTGTCAAATTGAAATGCATCGCAACCGGCTCACCGAAACCTACAGTCACGTGGAAACGAGAAGATGGTGGGAATATTATTCTCAGGGAAGATGGACAAAAGCATTGTAAGATGTCGCGATTTAATTTCTTTAGTTTAATGCCCGTTTCTGCGCCCTTAGGAATCAAATGAGTCATCCCAGGAAAAACATAGTTTTTCTGAGAATTGACAAGGGCAGTTAGGCAACTCGAAAATTCCAAAAAGCTGAAACTTTGCAGAAATGTAGCTCAAGTGATGTTAATAAAGTAACTATTTTTTTATTCGGCAATATAACGGTTCTAAGAGTGAAAACACCCACTCGAAAAAAGGCGAGTTTTCAGATTATCGTGAATATCTACAAAACTGTAAAAACTATCAAAAAGAAGTTAAATTCGAAGTTCTATGATTTGTTATGTCGTATAAAACGGCGATTAAGAATTTGCGAAAAATATAATTTTTGTCAAAATTTATCCCCACCACCATTTTTTCGATAAATAATTATTTATCGCCATATTGTAGGACAGGCATGGAACTAAAGTGAACACAGTGGCCGTTTTTCGGAGGCAACGCCTCCTTTCTCCCGCCGCGCGTCATGGCCCCCGCGGCGGGCCTAGGAGCTTCGAGCGCCTCAGACTCGTACCATATGAACCGCACGTGGCGTATTAGGGTGACATTGTATCAATAGATTTCCACATCGTCCCAGAGAGCACGATTGTCGATGCGTTTTTTTTTGTCAACGTGCCACGCGCGGTTCATATGGTACGGGCCTGAGGCCCTCCAAGCTCCATGGCCGCCGCGGGGGCCAAAACGTGCGGCGGGAGAAAGGAGGCGTTGGCTCTGAAAATCGGCCGCTGCGTTCACTTTAGTTCCATGCCTGCCTTAAGTGTTGATTTTGTTTGGACAGAATTTTGTCATGTACAGAAATTGGGTCGATTTGACCCAAATTTTCTTAACCGTATATCTTTACAAATTTTTTATAAAGGTTAAAGCTACTTTGACATTCACTTACGCTAATAATCTCCCCGCTACAGTTGCGCTATTTTCTTTGTCGATTTCGTACAGCATCACGTCAATTGTACCATTTTGCCACGTCCACATTAAATTCCCTCGGCATGAAAACTAGAATTAAATTTAGAATTTTTGAGTTAGTAACCTTCTCTTCTTAGAATCGGTAAACAGATCACAAAATGGTACAAATTAGAAAATATATTTCATCTCTCAGTATGCATACGTCCCCAAATTAATAGGAATGATTCCTCTACAAGTAAATTCGCGTTGTTTCACTAATGTGCAGTGTAATATGCGAATTTTGGTAACAATATAACCGTGGAGAATTACAGCATAATTTCGAAACAATGCCCGGAAGAAGTATTTCAGTCCGTATTTGCTAGACTGCACTGCTTTAGAATTAGCTGCTGTGTACGATAAACAATGGGGACTCCTAAATATTACTTACAAGATGACCCAAGGCAGATGCACAGAATTGGGAGAATAGATGTGACAAGATAGATAACATCCGTACCTCATTGTTGTCGAGTGGTATTTCATCGTCTGCGTGGATTATATTTATGATCAATAATCTACTATAAATGAACACAAAATTAGCTTCACTGCAGTTTTGCAAACACTCAGTAGGTATAAAGTTAGAAAGTTAATCATTATCTGGGAACCAATTCAGGGCAGTCAACAACTGTCAGACAATATTATACAACATAAATTTCTGTGTAAAATGTTTTTAGCAATCAGATACTTCAATTAAGAAAAAATTTATTTTAGTCGTAAGACCTACAGGTGGAAGAGATTAATGTGAATATTGCATGACAATTTTTGTATTTGTATCTTCAAAAATCATATCAAAAGAAAAACCTTTCTCTTTTGAAAAACTAAGGTCGAGTTCAGATTTATTGGCCGGTGAGCTTCGTGAAGAGTATTCTCCCACCACACCGCTTGCCTGCCTCGGTGCTCCTTTTCTCTACATTCTCGCTCTCTCTCGGGCTACGCCTATTCGTCGCGTGGTGGGAATCAGTGATGCCAGAATCGTGGGACGCGGGACCAAACGCTTACCCCCACTATGACCTACCGCCGTCTCCCACTATGGCCTACCGTCGTCCCCCACTTTCTTCCCATCGCACTGCACACAAGCATAACCCTACCCCTGTCCGTGTGCCCGGCAGCCCAACAGGCAGCTCACACGGACAGGAGTAAAAATATTCTTGTGTGCAGTGCGGTAGGAAGAAAGTGGGGGGCGCCGGTAGGGCATAGTGGGAGTCGACGGTAGGTCATAGTGGGGGTAAGCGTTTGGTCCCGCGTCCCACGATTCTGGCATCACTGATCGCGTGCACCAAGCCGAGCCCGTATGGAGACAGTACTGTACACACATCAGAATAGGTGTGCGTTCGCTCCGAAAAAATTCAGGAGCTTTATTGGTCAGAACATTGATTCTTCCTCGTAGCTTCATTTCGTATTGGTCTACGCATAGCCTCGTAACGCACACAACTATTACGCTAAGAAAAAACAACAGCCACACGGCTTCGTCCAGGCGGAGTCGAGCAGCGTTCCCGTTACCCCACCATACGCTTCTGGGGCCCAGCAACTTCAACTGCCAATCAACGATCGTCAGGTGGTGGTGGCGGCTGATTGCTCCTCGCGGGCTGCTCGCGAAACGAAACTCACCGGCCAATATATTTGGACTCGACCTTAGCCATTACCTTTCGTGTAAAATTAGGGATATATACATATCGATAACACAAATCATTGTAAAAGTAATTTATTCGTCAAAGCAATCATCACTGAATTCAAATACCATTTCTAAACGGTAAGCCACATCGTACAATCTCATTGATACATTGGTACCTTATTAAAAAAAATAGATATACCTGTTTCCTGTTTCAAGTTTCATTAATTTTTAAAAAGATTCTTATGCGTAGAATGACGTAATGATAAAGAGGAATAGCTTTTGTAAAAAAAAAAGAAAATTATCATATGTCTAATTTCCATCCCAAAGAAAAATGTCACTTTCAATGAATAGTCTTGCACTGTTGAAAAAGGTCCTTCGTTCTCGAACGGCGAGCGGTTCTAAGTCCGATTACACCAAATTAAATAACACTCTTTTTCGTCGAACCATATTTTCCTCGATTTCTGAAGTTCTCTGCTACCATTTAGGTACAATTACAAAAGTCAGCGTCGCACTTGGGTCGAAAAAGACCCACCGACCGAGAGTTAAGGCGCGCGTGTATGTATACGCATCGCGATGGAACTAACAAGAAGATGTTGTAGAACTTTTAACTCGAGTCTGACTAAAACACGGGGTGATAAAGCCCTCGATTAAATCCACAAATCCTGTCTATTCCTGGAACTTTGCTCGATCCAGGGGGGAAAGAGACGGATAGCGGGGGAGCATTATTTCAAAGTTCGAACAGGGAAGGAGCTCGTCGAGTTAAGAAAGGATTCGCGGAGTTTAACGGTGTGAATAAAGATATCTGTTGAAGCAAATCACAGGGGGAGAGAGGGAGAATTGCCAAGGAAACCTGGTAACCCTTCGCTCCAACCCGTGATATTCCTTTTGCATCATTAAACGGGTTTACGTTTAAAGGGAGTTAATTGAAACCATAAGCCATGAAGTATGGGCTTGCTTGGCGTACCCGGCTGGCGTTCGATAATTTCGTCAATTCCCTCATTAAAGCCGAGCCCCACTGGCGGCTACCGAGGGAAAAATATCGCCCGCGCAAAGTATCGCGCGGCGCGTCAATGTGGAATAATCGATTGTCTCGCGGCTCATTGTCGTTAATTAATTACTTTGTAGACAGTAATTTACGTCCCGACGTGTGCGTGGGACATTTTACGGTCCCGTTTTATTGCCCAGTACGTGTCCTGCATCTATATAGACCGTCTCCTTTATCAAGACCGCTGCTAAATTACCCACCGGATCCCCGTTGTCAAAATGGATCGTAACGCTCTCCATCCGAGCATTTCTGCATCCTACTTTCAAATATGATCGCGGCGCAACGTTCGAAATGGTCCCGCTAAGTGTTACTCCTGCGGAAGTAGTTTTAAGGTGTACCCGCACGTGTCAGTTCCGTGTCGGTTCAGTGCCGTCAATATCGGTGGTAAAAAATATTGTTTTCCTGCTTTTAGAATGGAGCAGTTGTACACTTGTCCGTGTCAGTTACTGACGCTGAAACAACCAGACCATTCACACTGGCGGTATTGAACCGTCACGGAATTGATATGTGTGCATCCGCCTTTATAGGCGTGCTGCGTGTTTCAGTTAAGGGATCTCTCTACTTTTAAGGCTTTAAAACTATCGAACTTTACTTTCGAATTTTCTGAAAGTGATAAATGAAATTCGTAAGAGGTATATGTAAAGTTGTATTGAGAAGTTTATTAACGAGGTTATAAGACTTTATTAATTCATCGTCATAGGATGAACCTATATGACGGCTTTTATAAATATCTATGTATTAGGTCACCCTATATGCTTGTTTCGAATTTTGCATCCAAATTTAGATGAATACATGAAACATGCCTTTCAATTTTTCGAAAAAACGTAGATAATATTATACATATCACATATCACATATCACGTGTCACGTATCACGTGTCTCATATCACATATCACAACATCACACATCACATATCACACATCACGCATCACACATCACATATCATCTTAATAAATAAAAAAGAAAGCTTCTAATATGTTTGTGTGTTTGTCTGCCGCCAAAAACTTTCGAATAATAAACTCTGCGATCACGATATGTGCATCAGCTAATTATGCTTGATTAATCCAGATGAATATGTCTACCTACTTTCACAAAAAAATAAAAAATTTTCTTTTATAAAATCAGAATCTAAATTTCGGGCGAAGCCAAGTATTAAAGCTAGTATACCATATATCGCTCATTTGCTACAACAACATCACTCAAAATTCACGATTTTAGAGGAAACGGGTTTGAAAGTTTTGTTAGACAACAACCACTTTTTCTATATTAATAACTCAAAAACTGCAAATTTGGAGTTGTGTCGTTGTTGCGGCAAATGAGCGATATTATATATTGTACTTATGCCTATGTAATATGTATAATACGAATAAATATTTTATTCAAAATACTTGGCGCTGCTCTCCCAATTGGTGATGCTAAACTAAATAAGTATGCATAAATTGCATTAAAATCTTTTTCATTCTTTCTTGTCTCTGTGGTGTCTTGTCGTGTTTTATTTATTAATCAAGACAATTAACATTTTTTCGGAGAGCAGCGCCAAGTATTTTGAATAAAATATTTATTCGTATTAAAATATTGATTTGTATAAATAGCCATTGTGATATTTGGCACAATTGTATATCATTACTTTTGTAATGTTAAATATAGCACATTAATAAATTTATATTAATTTACGACAATGTTTTTAAATGGGATTCTTTTTGATGAGATTATATACTTGGCGCCCTTTTTTGTACCTTTTTTTAAAAAAGGTAATTTTGTGGGGATTTCACACATTTTGTAGTGTTTATTATGACTGGATAATTGTTTCACCCCCTCGGGTGAATTATTTATTATTGAAAAATGTTCTCCTAAACTTTGCCGTACTGTATATGTATTTAAATTGCGCATTTCATTTTCATATCGATGCATTAATATCTTCAAAACATTTGATGATTCATTACAATTAAACAATTGTTTTCTAATGGCACTCAAATGCATTAAACATTGTATAACTGCATTTGCGTAACATGAAGCATATATATATATATTTACTGTATATAACAAGCAATACAATAAGAATATATTGGATTCTTAAAATTCAACACGTTGAAGCATATTCTAACTTATAACGCCAACGATTAGAAATATCAAACACATCTGAGTTAAAACATGCTTCTACGTATCCAATATCTTCTTGTTGCGTCCACTGATACTTAACATAGACAAACTGCCTATCAAAGACTTTCATAATGTTGTAGTTTATTACATGTTCGAATACGTTCAACTCAGATGTTTGATATTTCTACTCGTTGGCGTTACGTTCAACTCAGATGTTTGATATTTCTACTCGTTGGCGTTACGTTCAACTCAGATGTTTGATATTTCTACACGTTGGAGTTATAAGTTAGAATAGAATATAAGCTTAAACATGTCCAACATCTTATCTTTTACTGTACTACTAGTTAATTATATAAAAATATATAGAAATAGAGTGGCCTTTTGCTGTAGTAAGTGTAGAGACTACATAATGTGTCCGAAGGAGGTGAGAGCATATGGTAGAAAGTCTTGTTGCAGGAAATTTAAAAAATTCTAATGATAATTTAGCGAAAATGAACAAAGAGATTTTCAATATTTTTATTGGTGTTGGTTTAGATGTTTATTGGTGAATTGAAATATTGCTAATGGGAAACTAATAAAATTAATGAATAGTGTGGGAACGACTGTGGATTTTAATTAATATAATTAATATATCTTTCACAAAAGATTGAAAAGTATCAAGGGAGATGCGTTTTCAGTGTGCTTTCTTCACTAATGTGACCTGCTCTACCTTGCAAACAGTCCGCCATATTTTTCTTAATTCTTAATGCAATGCTAATTTGACAAATTTTGTCGATTTACCTTATTTGACAAATTTCTAGAAACTTGTGGGAAACAAAATGCTTCTCTGTCTATATCAGGGACAGAGATCTAACCCAGACCTTCTCCGGACAACCTCCAAGCCTGTGCATCGCCTGCATTTCCATCCAAGCTTGTACGTCCCCTTCATTTCTATCCGAGCCTCTGCGTCCCCTTCGTTTCTATAAGCTTTACATAAAAATTCTAATTAAAAAATAGTTTGCTGGTATAAAAACAATATATTATTTTGTGCATGCATTGTATAATTTCTAGAAACTTGTGCGAAAGAAGATGCTTCTCTGTCGAACCTTCTCCGAACAACTTTCAAGTCTGCGACTCTTCATAAGAAACTATTAAAAAAATTTGGCGACTTACCTTGTTAATTGAGACAATAATTCAGTCTCCTATTTAGTGTAAAAACTCATGACATTTCAAATTCGGACAATTTACTTTATTTGACACTAAGCACATGGTAGGTTATCTCTGTCTATGTAGCTGTCAGATTATTTGTTACACGATTGGTCGAAACCCACATCCAATGAGCGACGTGCCTGAGAGACATTTCCTCACCCTTTCACACTCCCCTCTTACCCAGAAGTGTAGGACGATGACGATGACGAGACGATGCTGAATCTTTAGAACATAAAATTCAGCAAATTGCAACTTTACATCGAAATATCTCAGCTCATAAGGCCCGTGGGAATAAAACGAAGACACTTTTCTTATGTAAATCAAACCCAAGCTATCCATTAAGACCATTAAAAATCTAATCGGATCAGCCGTTATTGAGATTCGGAAATCTCAGGGTTCTTGATAGCGAGTCGTGGCGTAATAGAGCCACTCTGTGTCTCGCGCTGCGCATATATATTATATACTTGGCGCGAGACACTACCGTGTCTCTTGATAAATTACGTAGACTGTGCGATTTTATTTTATAATATCACTTATCTTTCACATCAATTACAGACCCATTAAAGTATAATTCAGATTCGATGTTTTGGTGTAAAAATATAAGTCTTCTTCTACTGTCACCAATTTTTGTTAGAAAATAATACCTACACATTTTATACGATCCATAGTGGTAGGATTTCGACATGCTTTCTTGTCAATTTCTTTAACAAATCAAAAATACAGAGTTTCGAGACAGTATGATTCTGTGTCGAAACTAAAAATTTTGAAAATATTCAGACTTTTTACCACTTTAGCCTTGCTTGTCAATATCATTACCTATATGATACTGAAGATTTTGTTTGTGTTTATCTTACAGGCATGTATACTCACGAATGATTTTGAACCACTCAAAACACCAGACATTGAAAATTCATAAATTTCAAAACGTTATAAAATTTGCAAGACTGTACCGAATTACCAAACGCAGTTGCCCTTCCAGAATATTCTGAAACCTCTTGAATTCAGGCGTTAACTCAAGTCGTTTTCGCTAAAAAATCGTCTTCGAGAAAAAAAAAGAAAATCGTCAAGGTTAGAATTAAAAGAATTGAAGCTAAGAGAATGTTTTTATTTTTCAGCTTTGAAAACGTATTCGCGCGAGACTTTGGAATTAACTGGAGTCCTTAGGCAGGAGATGGGCACATATCTTTGCATAGCCAGCAATAACGTGCCACCGACGGTCAGCAAACGTTACTCCGTCGACGTCCACTGTACGTATCACTTGTCACGTAGCTACCAAATGTGACCGGTTCACTATCACTGTTAATTAGCAGCATCTGTCCTCACTCTGCATGCATGACTACTGAACATACAGGAGCCTAGTTACTCCATTGAATTTAGAAGTGCACAACATGCATGTTTACAACAATTTAATCGAATTGCACAGAAAAACTTCTAAACTTACCATACCTACGTTTCCTTGTAGTAGATAATAGGTAAGACTCATTCTTCGCGATGATAGGATCTTTTCGAGAATATCATTTAAAAAAATAATGCCACAACAAAATAAAAATATGCGGATGCTCTCTATCGAGTTTCTTTTAAAATTTTCATTATACCCTTACTTTTAACCATATAGTACAGTCTTCATACTTATATGGGAAGATCCCCAACCCGGAAATTTAAAAAATTATGAATCTTTCGGGATATATTGAGAATATATAAGTAGTATGTATTTCGCAATTTTTTTTGCTGCTCAAATTCACCTCTTAGGGGGTCAAAGTTAATCTTTGAAAATTCTGTATTTTCCGATTTTCTGTTATAACTCGCGAACTGTAAGTTAGCAAATGATAATAATAATTAAAAGAAGTAACTATTGTCTAAAAACTTTTTTTCTATCTCTTACAGTTCGCGAGTTGTAACACAAAATCGGAAAATATCCGGATTTTCAGGGATTTCACGCCCTTAGAATGAATTTTAACTGCAAAAAAATTGCGTAGGTAATACAAACTTATGATATCCATATTTTTGTGCTTGCATAATTAACTTAATACTAGGCTTTAATATTGGTAGCACTGCCCTATTCTGGAAACTCCCAATCCATGAGATTTTAATTTTATGACGCAATTCTTGCTAATGGAACTATCTTATTCTTCTTACCGTTTGCAGTTTAAACTTTCTTTTGGCCACTACTTTAGACGTATTCAATAATAAAATCCAAAATATTAATAGCACGAGTGTCCACCTTATGAAATGATAATTTTTCAATTTATTTTTTTTATTAGCCAACGTTCGAATGAAAAAATGATCTCAAACTTTATAGTCAACAAAATTCACGAGCCTAAGTAATAATAAGAATAAGAAGTACATAGTCCGCATTTAGCGATACTAATAAAGTGATAGTCGAAACTGATACAAGAAATGTTAATCGTGTACGCGTATCTTCCTATTCATACTAATTACAGCAATGTTTGCGTTTCCGCACGTACAGGCAGTTTAATTGCAAACCGACAATATGCGTAAAGCAGCCACGAAGCAGGACATTAAATCCAGAAGTTTAACGCGATGGACAGGAATGTCCAAAGGGACAAAATTGCATGCGTTTTTCACGGAAATAACTTCGAACGAACGCATAACGTACGATCATGAGAAATTCTGCCAAAATGGCAAATATTTATATAGGTACTACGTATCATAACACGTTTCCATCTGCAATGGAATAAAAATAAGTGAATATCATTGTTCTATTATTCTTATTAAATGTATGTACCTACCTACACTAAACGATATCACTTTTAGCATTAGGCAGTAAATAAATAACATCGAGGAAGTCGTATGTTGAAACGCAGAATAATTGAGCAACCGATATATTTTTAAGTTACATCTGATATAATTGATTTCTTTTGTAAACTTGATAACCATCAGTTATAATAGTAATCAAAGGGTCCAACCAAGAAATAATTTTTAGACATATTATGTCAGCCTATTCATGAATATAATAAACATAGATATTATTTAGGTTTTCCCTTTACTTGGCATGAATTATCTCAAATTTGTGGTGCATTAAGTAAATTAATTCCCAGGAATTAGTGGTCGAATGAAACTGTTAACTTTTCTCAATAAAAGTTATTTGTCAAACTCTTAACTTTTAAATCATTTCTTTTCTGTTTTAAGTTTAACTTTGTAAATTAACTCTGTTGTAAGAGTTCAGCTTTAATATTTTGTGCTCGATTAATAAAAGTTCTGAAGGATAATATACTTTTGAACAGATATTTAAGGGTAAAATATAAAAGTTAGGAATATTTTTGCAATTAGTATTATTTAAGGAAAGGGAAGCAGGATAAATATAGAAGACAAAGCAGATTGTGATTTTTATATAATTAGTTTCACCGAATGGTTTCAACTTAGGATCTTTCAACCCCACAATATTTTCAGGAAACCTGCTTGTCACAACTTTAACTTTTTTAAAGCAGATTAAATGTTCCTGTTTAACTAGAACTTTTTCTACTTTCAAGAAAATAAAAGCTTCTTATTTACACAATAATATATGGAGTAAAAATTTCAGTTAATGCACTGCATTTTATAATAGTTTTCTCGGAACAGAAGAGATAATAGTCATAAAATTGCAGGTATTTTAGAATTAATTGAAAATTTTAACAGTTTCATTCGACACCTGCTATAAACACAAGGCGATCTTATTATTCCTATTAAATTGACTGACGTACAAATGACTTATCCCCCTGTAGATTTAATAAAAAATGTGGAATATAATCTTTTACACTTCATCAGTGCCTCATCTCGCGCTGAGTTTATCGCTGTGGAGAACAAAAATCAAATTTATAGGAAGTGAATACTGTATTTCTTCTATCACGTATAATTATATTTCATTTTAAATACCAAAATGTTTATATTCAAGTAAAGTCGATTCTCATAAACATCCAATATGATGTACGTAATTTGACGAAAATATTATAGAAATAATTGATCGAAGAAAAGAATAAATGCTTATAAATTACAAACCCTCTCTTTCGATATGGTTTAAATCGTCATGATATTAATCCAATTACATTATTACCATTGAAGCATTCAAATTTTGTTTAATTTTTTAAATTCGAGAACCATTTTTGTCCTTGCAAAATGCAAAGGTACAAAATTCACATAACAGGTTTATATACATAATATCAAATTCTAACTGCGAGGTGAAAGCTATGGAAAATTAATGCAGAGCAGTTTAATACCTACTACTTTATGCTCTATGAATATGATATAATTTCAGAATGTAGGTACTAATTTTACATTACAACTGAATTTACCATTTTATCGTGAAATTCGCGTACTAACCGACGGCAATTTTAGTATATTGGCTTAGATATTGACTCCACAGTGAATACATTAAATGACTTTCGGTGCCCGATCTCGAATCCAGGATCTCGTAACGCACAGCGAGAAACCGGGAGCAAGAGAGACAGCATAATTAAAGCAACGTAAACACGGGAATGTTCGATGCTATACTACGATTCCAGGATTAGCAACCGACTAATACTCTATGCCTGTTGCAATTACTTCACCGTACCACTAGATTCCCGAACCAGAGATAAACCAACTCGCCATTATTAGGTGCATTAATTTTAATTTCTGTTTCTATTGCTTTAAACACATAATAGCTATTTAAAGTTGTATATCCTGCAAGTATTCTTTATTTGTACCTCACATATTCATTAACTCCCGACCCAAGAAAGAGGGACATATTTTTAATTTTTTTGTTAACATTGCATAGTAGTAGCCGATGCAATATTGAATATTGTAAGAATTCGAAATAAAAATGATAAAATAGCTGACTCAAACGTGGAAGTTTATTACTATTTACTATATGAGATCAGAAAACTGAATATAATATGTTGGGACTATACTACCCACTGCTGGAATAACCAATAAGCAAAATAAGCACGTGCTTAGAGCGTCAGGAGAAAGAGGCACCATAGAAATTTTCTGAATTTTAAAATCTAACTTTTGTTAGAAACACTTTTTAGTCGAAATATCGGAAATGCATAAGAAATCGTACATTACTTAAAATCTTTTAAGGGGGAATCCTATTCTTTGGGCTACAACATACCTAAATTGGGGATTTTTTTTAAGAAACTAGCAATTTGATTCGTCTCAAATTTGGACCATATTTTTATGTAACTTTGTGGCAGCATTAGGTTTTTTCATGAATTTTTAGTAACAAATATAGAAGTTATACTTGATCGACGAACATGATATTTATCGTTCTGGTAATCTAAAACAGAAAAATGAAACGGCGTTTCACTGTATGCATATGTAGCCATAATTTGATGAGCCAGAAAAAAATACAAACATTTTTTAGGAGTGTGGAGAGTTTTTAAATTGAAAAATCTGAAACTTTAACCTTTCCTATACAATTTTACACCAATTTCCTTATGTAATCAAAGAAGTATATAACTTATCGGTATCCTGGTTCATCAAAGTATAAAGTAACGTTTGTTGGACATACAGGCCAAATTTGAAGGTAATCGGTTCAGTGGTTACAGAAATATCGTGCACACCAGCGGACAACGGCGGCGTGATAGTCGATCATGCATAACTCTTATAGGTATTTATTATTAAAAAATTACTAAAAAAATCTACAACTTCTTCAAAAATGCATAAAAATATGGCACAAATTACAGTTTATTCACATCCCTAGTTTATTAAAAAAAAATCTAATATTTTGCTATGTTTTTAGCCCAAAAATAGGATTTCCCCTTAAGTGCTTGCAGCCTCTAAAACTCTTAATTCGGCCCTGATACTATCTTTATAGATAGAGAATACTTTATTTATTAGAGAAATAAATAATATCATATAATAAGTTATTTCAAACATTTTAATGTTTTCGTAACTTACTTTCAGTTCATAAACCATTTTTTAATCGGGGTCTTTTTTAAATTTGTAATTTAACTTTTTTTACTGAACTTAACTAGATACGGACAATTAACCATACAGATTGAGAGATACATGACTGCTCTAGTTCCATTTAATAGTCTGACCTCAAAAAAATTCTCTACTTTACATTCCCTTTGAAAACGAACTATTTCGTAATCTTCTTAGTCTGGTGAAATAATGAACAAAGAGGACAATCTAATTGGAAATCTGTACATTTCGCATGGAAAATGAACTTAAATTATACAAAATAATTTTCGTTCGGTTTTACTAATTGCACAGTGAAAATTATGAAAGATAATTTAAAATGAAGCTTTCTTATTGATTACAAGCAGTAAATTACTGTTATATTGAAACAATCATATTTGTAGTTATATTACAGAAAAATTTCAATGAAAATATATGGGGACGTATTCAATGCCAGCACGTATTAAAACACCTGTGTATTTCAATAAGCAGACACATATTAACTACATGTCACATATTGTTACATAACAAGTGAACATAATACTTACATTAAATTAGCCAAATCTGTTTTGCATGAAATTATTTATAGTATAATTGCTTTGAAGTGTAACGTGTTAATGTTAACGACTTTAAATAACATGCAAGTATAAATCAATTATTTAACAATGAAAGCAGGAATTTAACTATTTGGGAAATGGGGTTTTAAATTTGAATCATAATTCAGATCCCCTTCTTTCATCAATCGTATAACTTGGTACATAGAGTTCGCCTAATTTTGGAATTGTAAATATTTCTATTGCTTTTTAACGAAAGAAAATTCGACTAAATAGTTGTTTTTGATACATAATAAAATAAAAATCTTTTTTAAGGCCATCATTTTCAATATTTCACAAGCGTTTACATTTTGAAAGGAAACTTATTTACATTAACGTTTAGGAACTTTCTGTCCTACACATGTAGAAACTGCTGATTCAATTCCAAGCGATTACTCAAAATTATGTGCGCTGAAATTTTCGTCAAAACTTAATTCGATGTGAAGATTGTTGTTGAATTATATTTAGATCATCATTCGATATGTTCATTTTAAGTAATTAAACATTTAATTATTGTAATTTAAGAACTATTGTAAATGTTACGAGTATTTGAAAAGTATGAGTCGGGCAGATAATACAATAGCAATAAGTTTTCGACCAAACGCAATGGTACGAAGTCAATGGGAAACACCACAATTTTTTGTACGTAAAACAATGCGGTATAAATTTAAATCTCGTGGTAATGTTGAATTGATCAAATAGGAACAAAATACACCAAAAATAATTAAGACATTCGTTTATTACCTACTAAAAAACGATGAACAAACAAAATGTTGCTTGGAAAAAAGTATTTGACCAATGTCTGTGAACCTCTGTAAAAGTGTATTCGACCATATAAATTTGCAAAGTTATGAACAATAATTTACTTAAAATTCACATTACCTAATATTTAATTACATTTCCACGTGCACGTATAACCACTTTTATGCGTTTTGGCATTGACTCGATAAGATTTTCGCATTCTGTCGGTGCGATTTCACCCCACGATGCTTGTACAATATTAGTTCCAGCAAGATGTTGACTGTGATTCTGATATATCTAGTATTTGTGAAAATCGCAATTTTCTTAAAAGTAAATTTATGTTCATTGAACTGGAACGTCCGATTAGTTCTAATTCAAAGCTCAGAAGTTCGGTAGAGTTGAAATAATTCGATGAGTTTAGTTACGAAGTCGCAAAATCCAACAAGCCCACAAAAGTCAAAATATTCAGCAAATTGAGAAATTACGAATTCTACAAATTCTCCGATTTAAATCTGTGATTGTTTAGTCGTTAATTTTCGAGACATATCTGACTCTCGGGTGCGATGCCATTTTATTCTGCTCAGGTTTAATTTCTCCCTCTAATTTGTAAGTTGTATGCTTCTCAAAGGTGACAAATTGAGGTGAAGTGAGGTGAGGTGGTAAGAATACCAATGAGGATTTTTCAGTCGAGTTCCTGAGTCCTGTGTATCACCTGCATAGACCTGCTACATGGGGCATGCAGGCGTGCAATGCAGAAATACTGCATACACCATTAATTTAGGAAATGAAGTTTGATATTCTCGTGAAGCTTACGATACGCCGCCAGTCACTATCAAGTTCTAATGCGTATACACATTCTAAATTCTAAAAATATGTCACGTGCATGTTGCCTGCACACATTAGACACTTTGACAAATACATTTTATTATGCTAGGCACGAGCAAATTCGTTATACCACTGAGAAAGTAATTCTTTGTGCAAGAACGAGTAAAAAAGACGAGTAAAATTTAATAATAGGAAGACAGTACGTTAAAAATATAATTAATTAAGTGTTGAAAATTAATCGGTTATTTCTACTACAAAAGTGACACAAAAGAAGTCCAGCAATACCTTATAATCTTATATAATAAATATAATGTATATTAGATGTTATACAAAATGGAATGATATTACTTTTGGAAACATATTTACAGTCAATCATTTAGAATCAGTTATCAGTAGGATGGTAGTGAGTCATCGTTAAATTCATGAAGATGTTTATCAATTAGTCTTTTTAATTTCGTCTTTTATAAAACATCTGTTTATTTAATTATATATAGTATTTAAAAAAAAATACAGGTCATAAATAAGGTGTAACTTTTGTAATTTGTTTTCATTTATTTTAATATTTGCCCACGTAAATGAACTTTCACTCATTCAGTCGGTCATTTTCCTGACTACATGGTTTATAATAGGAGAACGATCAAGAAGAAGGAAAGAATAAGTCAACCTGTTACTGTGTAAATAGAAATAAAAATTGGGGTATCCCAGGCCCAATTAAGTAACAAAGCTTTCACCTTATCAGTTAAAGATTAAAACCAGTATATTTTGTTCCAGTTCCACCTGTTATAAAAGTAAAAAGTGAGCTAGTAGCTGCGCCAATTGACAGCGATGACGTCGTTCTTCAGTGTGAAGTTGAAGCATCTCCACATGCGATGAATACTTGGTATAGGAACAGAGGTAATAAACACTTAAGACACGTACCTTACTATAATTAGTGTCACTATTACAAATACACAAATGTTTAGAATACAGTTGCAGCCCTATATAATAAATAACACAAATATTCCTGGTGATTTAAAGATTTATAACAAAATAATAATTTATAAAAACTTTTTACAAACATGGCATGCGCGCATATACATATCTAATACAAGAATCATCAAAATGGGAAGGAAACTTAGTAAACGTGAATCCAAAGTAATAATTTCTAGTAAGTCATGAAACTATTTTTGCTACATCTTTTTTATTAACACTTTCAGTTGTGCAAGGTTTGGCGAAATATCTAAATAGTGATGGGCTGAAGTATATTGGAAATACGTTCGAATCTGATTGGATAGTTTCGAGCAGTTCACGAGTACTTTGAAAAAACACAAACAATACTTTAATAAATAGGTTCAAACTCTCTATAAGTGCTTTGAGAAACGTAAGCGGTACTTTCAAATATAATCGACCCCTGAACAAGTAGATTCGAACCATTTATGACTCACGGGTTACCTACGACAGTTTTCTGTTTACAATCTTGAACTACATACATAATATTTGTGATATGCATGAATTATGTTGATTTTTTAAACGTCAACTCTTATGAGTAGTATTCGAATCCCATGAAGTGAAACTTTTATATTGGAATTGACTCGGATTCGTGAGTACATATTGAACTTGATTTCATCCCTAGATATATCGCTTCAAGTCGGTCAGGCGTTTCCGAGGAAGTTTCCTTTAATTCGTCTCCAGCAAACGTTAGGGGGTACGCGAACAATGCTTTCGAAACTTTCCAGAACAGTTGAACGTGAAAAAAAGACGTGCGCAGGATAGAAATTCCTCGGGGAGCAAACACGCCGACGCCATTCAAAGTGTTGAATACTGACAATGAGTAGGGTCAAGGTGTCGACAGTGGATCAGTCTTTTTATGGAGGGCTGTAACTTTTTAATGGATTGAGCAAAGAGGCTGAAATTTGGTATCAAGATAGCCTAGTTATTGGATGTCTTTAAATACGTTATTATTTTGTAATATCGAGCGATACAAAAAAGATATAAAAGTTTTTTTAAAAAATGGGAAATGATCCACTGTGGACTGCAAGGTCGGGTACAGTGAATCATTCAAAAATCTACAGTGGCTCACCACAGTACACAGTGAATCATGATGTGAAAGGCATGAAAAATAAGGCACATATGATAGTGAAATCAGTCTTTTATTTAATTACTTAGTCTCTATACATATGGTGGGTATTAACACAAACGAAAAAAATAAAATATACGTTAATTAAAAAAAAATTGAAGTAAAATTGCTTCATTGAACATTTCGTAATTTGGCACCAAATTTATGTTTTCGACAGTCCGGTTTATCAATTTCAGGGAGTATCGTCGCAATGTAGTAAATGGTATGCCAATGTTGCTTGCTACCTGTCTTATACTTTCACCACTTTTAAGTCTTTTTAGTGCTTCTTTCATTTGAGCTTCGGTATGCTTACCTATTTTTCGTGTTAGAGTTTTTGGACGAGCCATCTTGTAAGGTAATCTAAAAACACGTGTAAATATATAAGTAAAACAAAAAGTCCTTCTAAACGCATTAAGGTCGTATTCAAATTTATTTGCCGGTCGATTCGTTTTCGCGAACAGCGATGGAGGAGATATCAGCCACCACCATCTAACGATCACTTCTAACTCACTATTGTTCTGGGAAGGCTAGAACGAGTCAGAAAACGTTGAGAAAAGAAGCACCGAGTCAGGCAAGAGGAATAGTGGGAGAATATCCCTCCCGAAACTCACCGGCCAATATATCTGAATACGACCTTAGTTCAGTGAATCATGATCCACTGTGTACCATAGCAACTTGAGCCACTGTGTACCGAGCTGCCGTTTTATAATTAACCTCAAAACAAACATAAAATACTTGACTTTTTAAATATGACTACACTATCAAAATAAACTAGAATAGATATACTTTCCGATAGAATGACAGCTATGTAATAATATCGCACATAACACAGCCTGGAAATCAGGAAAACTTACCTTTGAAAACAACTTTGGACACACCAAAATACAAAATGCGTCGCACCACGTGTACGCGTCCACTCTGACGGCAGACGACTAGTTCGTTCGCGTTCGCATTGCGAGAGACTTGATGCACTGATGCCAGATTCGGGACGGGTTCCCTCGAGAATTTCCCCCACCTCGCGCATACTACGCCGGAGCAACGTGTCCGTGAGCTCGGCGCTTCGGAGACCAACTCACGGACACGCAGCTCCGGCGTAGTGTGCGCACGGTGGGGGAAATTCTCGAGGGAACCCGTCCCGAATCTGGCATCAGTGACTTGATGTGTGAGTAGGACGCAACGATATTGTTTTTCCTCTCGCACACAGAGTACGTGATCCACTGTACCCGCCTGAGCCACTGTCGACACCTTGACCCTACAGCTGGTGCCACGCTAAGTCGATCACTTTTGTACCTCGAAGTCAGGGATTCAAGATGATATCGAAATGTATTGTAGTCCATATGAATTAGAGGGGGTTTAAGTGATCGTTTTCCTAGTTTCGTAATTGATTAAAAAATACAAGCATTCAAAGTTTACAGGTTTTGCCGATTTTGCAGGTCAAATTGCCACCACAACTGAAATTTCTATTTCCGGCACTGTTAAACGTGCGGATTTTGATTCTGAAAAAACTATCCACAAATCTAGTCAACATGAAATTAAGAAGAGGTTAAGTCATCATTTGGCTAGTTTCGAATTTGTTTAAAAAATACAAGTCATCAAAGTATACCACTTTCGCTCATTTTCATGAAAAAAGAGTCTATATAAGTTTATAAAATGTTTAAAACGCGACTGTGATGTAAGATATGATAAATAAGTATTTACTTATAATTTTGCATATTGTTAGATCGACTTTTCGGGTTTAAAGTAAAATTTTTTGGAAAGACCAATCATTCTTAATTAAATTAAAATAAAAATGAATGTCGTGTGATGGATGGCGCCGAAAATAAAAATTCATTTGTAGATTTCAAATTTTGACGGGCAGTATTTTTTAAAAAATCATAAAACAGCAAAGACTATATCATACTTCAGTTGCGTCAGAATACGAGATCCGTAGAAAAAATTCACGAGTAGTATATGTATAATGTCTTACTCACTAAATTCTCTTCAAAGTCCTTTTTACCTTTATTTTTTTAATCAAACGTAGGTATGTTTATGGATACATTTATTTGTAAATTACAATAAGACCTTGCCTTTCAAATAATGGTACATGTCCCGTTTGTTATTGGAAGCCTGAAATCTTCAGGCTGAAAATGAATAACTAAGCTTCACAAAATTTAAAACAAGACGTGCGTAATTAAACCATATAATAATAATATAAACCCATAGCCCAAAAACGAAAATTAAATTGTAACAGACATATTTCAGACTGTTCGCAATTAAATAGTCACGTGTTTATAATTTTATTCTTAATTGATAATGTATATATTAACACTTTACCGACCGGTAGCCAATTAATAGGCTTTTTGTCCCCGACGCTTACCGGTCATTACTCGGTTGCAAATACATCCCTGACACCGGTAAGTGTCGAGATCAAAAAACCGATTAATAAGGTACCGGTCGGTAAAGTGTTAATTTGTATGAATTATTGAAAATCCTGGAGACAAGGGAGAAACGTTTTATTACATCATGAGTACCTACAGAATAACGCAACTAAGGATAAAAATTGCTTAATTCAACGTAACATTTGTTTAATTGATTCTTTGTTAGTATCTGGAAAATTAATATTGCTTTACGAAGAATAATGACAAACAGTCAGAAAGATTTCCACAAAAAGAACAGGTAATAAATAAGAAACCCTCAATAGTGCAAATCTTGACTCTAAACGCAATACAGTTAATTTAAGTTATTCTCTCCTGTATTCGGGCGTGTATGCAATTGAAAGAATTCGCAGAATCTGAATACTAGCTACGCTATAAGCAACCAATGCAATGGGTTTTAGTTTCCGGCGGTGTTTCATTCGATGTTTCGAATGGTAAATTTAGCCGCGTTGCGGCGCAAACATTCCGTCAGAATGAACGGCAGACGCCAAAACTCGACACCTGCTCTCTGGCAAAATTAAAAGCGTCGCAATATTCTTGTTTCTCTACCAGACGAAAAGCTGTTGCCCAGTGACAAATACGCGATGTCAGAATATCCATTGAACGATTACTCCTGGCAGATGAGTCTCACTGTCAATTCTCTGAAAAAAAGGGACTTCGGAGAGTACGTTTGCTCGTCTGCGAACGCTCTAGGGAAAGCCGAGGGTGTTATAAGCTTACAAGGTAAGTCGTCACGAAATGTACATTTCATTGATCAAGAAACCAATACTTACTAAACGTAATACAGTATCTGTTTTTGTTTACACTGATAGAGTAGAACCTTGATTAGCACCGGCGAATTTAACGGGTGGCCCGCGAGCAATTTCCTGGGCCCCTGGCCAAAAGGTCCCATCTTCAACAAAACAAAATTATTATTTTATCAAAACACTATATTTTTTTCTGGAGTACTACACTTGGCCCGTTTTTAGTCAATTATCTCTTCACTTTTCCGAGAAATTGGGCTCCTCAGAATGTTTGCCATCTTGGCCCTTTTTTCTTAAAACCGCCGCTGTTGATTGGGCGACATGACATTAGGATGATCGTCAAATTCATCGAACTACCATGATTCATTAATTTCTTTCATAATTTTTTTCTTTAAGGTCGTATTAACATTAAAAATACATCGAAAAGTCTTTTACCGTTTTCGGATCTGAGGCTTCGTTCTCGAGATATTAACAGTTGAAGTATGCGGTCGAAATTCTGGGGCGAGCAGTTTAAAGCCGAAACAGCTGAGTGCGGAGCAGCGACCGCTAACACGCAGCGCGGAAGAGTCGACCGCGCTAACTCATTTTCACGGTATGAACCAGTGCGGTTGGCTCTACTGTGTGCGCGAGTCTGTATCTACGTGTGCCTCCTGCGTGTACGTGCGAGCGATCACTGCACCGGGCTCAGTTGTCTCGGCTTTAACCAGCGCCGCCCGGAAGTAGCACCGCTATTATTCAACTGCTAATATCTCGAAAACGAAGCCTCAGATCCGAAAACGGCAAAGGACTTTTCGATGTCTTTGTGCATCAGTATATGGTATGTTCCGGGAAGTCCCTGATTTTTTAGAAACCACGTAGAATAGTAGTATTCGAGTATTTATAAAGTTTCATTTCGAGAGATAATTTAGAAGTTTTAACTTCAAAATGTGCAGCCATGGTCGTATACAGGGCCGTTCCTGGATTTTGGCCGCTCAGGTGCAAATATTCTTTAATTAAAAATTTAATATGCAGTGTTTACTTTTATATCTATACATACATAATTTTAATCAGTTATCATGCAAAACAGTTTCGATTATTATTCTTATTAATCAAAATTTTACATATAATAAACGGCCTGCGGCCGCCCCTAGGTTTGGCCGCCTAAGTCCGGAGGCACCTTCTGCACCCCCGCCAGGAACGGCCCTGGTCGTGTAAGTGACCTACTGTAATCAAAACACAATTGAGTAGCTGATTGCGAAATATTTATAAATGCATCTTCTCTGTGTTTGAAACGGAGAATCAAACTTGCGCAGCATAAAATCTGCGCTTGGCGCAATTTAGTTGACCTCGTTCTAATTTAATATAGCGTACTATTTTGAAACCTGAACATTGTTGTGTTCCTTTATCATATTTCCTTTCCTAATTCGCCTATCTTCAGCAGACTCATGAGTAATCACTTCAATATTTCTTATACTTATTGCAGTTCTGTAATTTTCATTTCACAAAATACCTCAGTAATTCAGAATATATCTTTAAAACAACGCTATTTATACAGGGTGTATCATAATATGTGGCATTCACAAAAACAATGGGAAAAATTCTTTTAAACGTGTACCCCATTTTCACAGAGTTACAGCCATTTTTATAATTCATGAATGCGCAGCTGCTTACCTTTATGGGAAGTGCTCGAAATGGCCACCGTCGACTTGAATGCAAGCCTGCAGATGTGTCGTACTGTTTCTCAAAAAATATAAAAAATGTGGCTAAAATATGACGGTGCATTGTCATAGATAAGCCACACACGACTTATGATCAAACGGGAGTTTTTCCAATACCTCACTTAATTGATTACTTAAGAAATTCGCATAAAAATCAGCTATTAATTTCTCATGGAGGAAAACAAGTTAAATTACAAACAGTTTAATAAAATCAGTTGTACCATTATGAATTACTGAATTATAAAAATGTAAAAAAATAAAAATGTCAAAAAATATAAAAACTTTTTTCACTTTTGTCTCCCCTGTCCACCATTGAAGTGGGTTCCACATATTATGATACACCCTGTATATTTATACATTACCAAATTAACTGTCAATAACTTGAAACGTTAACTACTAACTGAAACTCAACTTTTCCCCATTTTATCACCTAACATCTATCGTAAACCAGGGCTGGGCAACCCGCGGCCCGTTTCCCGACTTGCCTGCTCTGCTGGGCCGCAGGAGAACGACCCCCACCATACTCTTTTAACTCCTACACTACACTGTGCTTGTGGTTCGCGGGCCGCATGTAACTCCTGATGGTGGGGGAAACGGCTGACTGGTAGTGGGGACTGTGCGGCCCGCGGCGGCGAACAAGTTGCTCAGCCCTGCCGTAAACCATCCACGATAGGTGTTATGCTGGCATCTCATTAATTCCTGTATTTTTATTCAGAGCTACATCTTTCCGCGAAAACGACGCCCAGCACTGTCGCGAGGAACACCGAGTTGAAGCCTCGAAAGAAGCCAGTACCAAAGGGGAGGAAGAAAAATAGCAGTAGCAACGGCAAGCGGACGCACGGCGGTGGTTCCGACGACTTCGACTCTCTTGGAAACGACGACGACCTTGGTACTACACAGATCATGGCCGGCAATACCCTCCAGGAAGGTCACAGAACGGAAAGGCCGCTCGCTTTACCATCGCTGTCTCCGCCGTGGATAATCCTCAATGCTGCCAATTCCAGGCATCATTCGGTATCGATCACCACAGTCTTCTTTTCGTTGCTCTTCCCAACCATGCTATTTACTCTTTAAAGAAACACACCAGCACAAAGGACTTTAATGGCGGGAACGACGGCAGAGGAGAGACGAAGACAATTCGGGAATAGGGTAGAGGATAATGGAAAAGTTCGATTCGATTCTCCCAAACGATACGAAGGCATTGTTCATATACAGTAGGAAAATGCAGCTTTGTATTTTGCAATTGGTACCAGATGGTTGAAACATTTACTTCGTAGAATGAACTTGTATCTGATTTAAAGATGTGGGATCAGGAATCAGCATAAGAAAGAACTCGGAATAAGAGACTTTGGAGGATCGGCATTGGTGGAGTTGGTTAAGCGGCTGGCTAGTACGCCGAGGATCCGAAGATCGTGGGTTCGGGTCCCATCGCCCCCGAGACTTTTTTCCGTGGCTTGCTAACATATAGGAATTACAAAACCTATTCCTACTGCCGTCTCAGCGGGCCTTGAATGTGTGCGTACGCTCACACAAGCTAGGAAAAGCGTGTACGTATACGCGTGTAGTAAACAAACCGTAAATTACAACTTTCGTCCTGGAATCGGCCAGAAGGTAGTTTTTGCGGGTACAGTTGCCTTCAGTAGACATCTGTGCAGGGTGGTCTGGTGCGTTTGAATGCTAATTACCTCCGTACGTTAAAATAATAATGAATTTATGACTCGAAAAATGACAGAATGAAGGTTCAAGGCTTCTCCGTTGGTGGCGCTAATGGTGTACTCGAGCCTCATTCTCACTTTTCGAGTCATAAATTCATTATTATTTCAACGTACAGTGGTTATTAGCATTCAAATGCACCAGACCACCCTGCACAGGTGTCTACTGAACGCAACTGTACCCGCAAAAGCTTCCTTCTGGTCGATTCCAGAACGAAAGTTGTAATTTACGGTTTGTTTACTACACGCGTATACGTACACGCTTTTCCTAGCCTGTGTGAGCGTACGCACACATTCAAGGCCCGCTGAGACGGCAGCCTTAACTTCAAACTGCTATTACATTTCTTACGTTCGATATGAAGACCGTTTAGGAAAATTGCTAGCTTGTTTCGTAACATCTTGGTCGCGCCAAATACGGGGATAGGTATTATACGAGACTTATTACAATTGAAACGTGGGGAAGTGAATATTATTATTATTATTATTATTATTATTGTTATTAAACGTCTTTATTGCAAACACAGCAGATAACAACGAAAGTAAGTAAACAAGGACACAAGCAAAGGCGAAGTTCAGTCAGAGACTGTTTTTCAACTTAACCTAATATTTAATGTTGGTAGGATTAAAATTAATTTCAATTTATTTGTGTCAAATCTGGAGTATGTTTAGTGTCCTGCAGCGCCTTGTAAACTCAACTCACCAGTGTATAAAGGTGTTAAAAAATTGACAAAGGTATTCTATATCTCGAAAATGAAATAAAATCCTAATAAAAATCCATATGTTAACGATTCGTTTTCGAGATCCAATGAAGCACTACGTCATATTAAGTGTTCATCGTGGCCTCAATTGGCAGCAATTCATTTGCTCAGAAATTTGATACATTACGAATATGCATATTCAATTACGTTACGTGAGCGGAAAATTGTTAGTAAATGGTATTTACAATTATTCTACTTCCTATATCAATTTAGATACTGCCTCGTGTGTAATTCATACTGTAGATTAAACTAGCTCTATTTCAAAAACAAATTGTTTGCGGACACATATTTATTAGGACTTTTCCCTTAGCTTCGAATTGTAAAATGCACCTCTAAATTTTAACACCTTTCTAGGTGCATTCTATATAATATCACCGCCCTTTCACCGAAAGCGGAAAATGTGCATAGTAAACACGTTTATACGAAATTAGCTTAACTGAAATTTTTAGTTTGTACATACATGTAATACGTTTTATGGCATGTTTCTAATGAGCGTAGTATTTTGGCACTTAACTTTGGAGACATAAATTATTTCATTTTTTGTTTAAAATAAAAAGGAAACACAAGATAAAAATTTTTGAGTTCCTTTGCTCTAAAGCAGGGCTGCACAAGAAGCCTTTTTCGGCGACTAGCGACGAGCAACCAGCCGTACGTCGAACTGTCCCGTTGCTAAGGATAGAATCAGTGAGTTACTTATACTTGGCGTAGGCCAATGATGCCAGAATCGTGGGACGTGGGACAGAACGTTTACCCCCACTATGACCTACCGTCGTCTCCCACTATGCCCTACCGGCGTCCCCCACTTTCTTTCCATCGCACTCCACACAAGCATATTTTTACTCCTGTCCGTGTGAGCTGCTTGTTGGGCTGCCGTGCACACGGACAGGGGTAGGGATATGCTTGTGTGCAGTGCGATGGAAAGAAAGTGGGGGACGACAGTAGGGCATAGTGGAAGACGACGGTAGGTCATAGTGGGGGTAAACGTTCTGTCCCACGTCCCACGATTCTGGCATCACTGCGCTACGCGCCTCCGAGCCCGCACCTTCAATACTACAGTTTTCCTCACTGATTCTACCCTTAGCAACGACGTATGGCTGGTTGCTCACCGCTAGGCGCTGAAAATGGCTCCTTGTGCAGCCCTGCTCTAAAGTGTAAAAATATTTCGTGATCGTTATATTTGGTACAATGTTTGACATAATATTTTTCAAAGACTATATCCTTCCTAATCGTGACGTATATTTACTTGACATTATAATTCTTTAAATATGCATATGTATCCTTAAATAATTGAAGTACGACTTTCATGTAGTGTTCATATAAACTTTTTAATCTGTTCTTCGATTAAACATGAAAGCGATAGCACCATAAAATTTAATAAAAGTCACATGCTAATAATTTATCAGTAAATCAAAATAATATCGAAGTAATGGTTCCTGAAAACCATTAGTTATTTCCTATTTATACATATTAGAGAAATCCTTATTTTTCCTAAATGTTTTTAACGTTTCATAATTGAAAGGCTTTGATGATTTGCGAAGTACATTATTATCAGAAGACCTGCGCGCTATCACAAGTGGTACAATGTTTAATAAAGATAGGGGTGAATACAGACTCTCAGAGAAATACACCCCGAAACCTAGTTAAACTATTTATTTTTCTTTTCAGCATTTTATGTTTCATTACTCGAAACGTTCTGCTACGTTTTATTTGCTCATTGATGACACTCGCCCTCGCGCAAACAATCCATAAAAAAGCAGGCTTGCATGTGGCAACAGAATCGATCGATCTTTTTAAAGTAGTATGTTGGTAAAGACGAGTTTCATCGTAGTAGATTTCTCAATCTATCTACTGTTAGCCACCCCTTTCCGTTGCTGTCACACCCCCTAACCCGTGTCTTTCTTTCCTCCGACCTTTCTCGATCCGAGTTCGTTGCCTATCGTTAATCACCCCGCAAGAATAATCGCGCGAAGAATGTAAGTAATCGAGAAGAAATCTCTGTGCGTAAGCAAAATTCGCGTGAAGCTACAGATAGATCAAAATTAACTTTATAGGCTAGTCCTCTGATGTAGCAGAATAATTTATAAACTTGAAATTAATTATTTTAATGAGTAAAAATTAATATATACTTCATTGCGGATATACCTAGTAAATTCTATTTACTTCGATATAGAGGAAATGTGATGAGTGTTGGAACAAATTTCCAAATCTCAATTTTTTTTTAAGCATAAAGAAAAATAATATTTCAAATCTCATATTTGATTTTCGAATAAAAAATTATATTTGAAGTATTTAAAAAACAGAAGGAAACGTGTTGAGAAGAGATTCGAAGCAAATATTAGCATAAATTCCGCACTCTATGCACTTTATAATTCTAAAAAATGCTGTGTTCCTTCGTTAAAAATATATATCATGTAAATTCTTTCACTACTTCTTTAAGCATCTTCTTAACAATTCAGTCACACTCGCCTTTGAAAAAATCTATCAATCATGCGATCCAATTTTATTCGTACATCTTGCATATTTTAGAAGATAAAAATTATGAACTCCAAAATGGTAACTACCTATAAGTCACCATCGGTAAAACTAAAAGTATTAAACGCAGAAGTAATTGCACTGCCTCTGAAGCAATTTGCATAAGAAGAATTACTAATAAGTAAATATATTACTCTCCTTCCGAATAAAAAAATGGTTTCTGAACCTGTCATACCAAAATTTTTTCTACGAAATAAAATTAAACTTAAAAAGTACAATACATTTTTTCTTATTAGTATGTTAAAACACACTTTTCCATGAAAGTACATTGTTGCTGTTTGGCGATATTTATGTTAGCGTAATTTAACGAAGAAAGAATTTGTAAAATTAAAAATTTAATGACACAGATACCACTTTCAAAATTATGTCTAGACATGGAAGAAATATTAAACGTTTTCATTATAAATAAAATCAGTAATTTCATCTGAATCAATTCAGTGAGTATAAAATAAGATGAATCATGAATACTTTTCTGATACTTGTTTAATACACAGTGAAAAGTTGAAACCAACGATTATAGATAGTGATGGGACTAATTCGAAGAAATAAAAAATTAAAGCAGAAACATTACATTATATTCGACACCTGAATAAATATCGAGTATAATATATAAAATATATATTCCCGACACAGGGTATAATAACTCGATATGAACAAATATTTTCTAAGCATTTATAAGTATTTGTTAAAATTAAAAGTACGCTTGAAATATAAATGTAAGGGAATACCTTTAATAATTAAAAAATTCATCGATATACTATAGATAAGAATTATCTTTCTCATTGTAAACTGTAAATTGTTCACATTTACAAATGGTCAGAGAACAATATCCTATTCATCGTATTTTTCACAAATAACGCGCGACACATTATTATCTATAAACAAGTAGTATCGCAACGAATTCGATTTCCTTTGCAAAGCTATTAGATTCCAAAATTTGGTTTTTTTTTTTAAACATTAGACATCAAACTCATTCAATATCCTGCGTGTAACACAAATAGGAGGATGTGGGTTTGGAAATCTTTCCCTTCCGCTTTATAAATACTTTTCGTATACTTATTTCGTTAAAGAAATTACTGACACACATTCGAACTAATCACAAGCACTGCTATTATACAGGGTGTATCACTACGGGTGACGAACTTTTTTAGGGCTAATTCGACAGGCCAAAATAAGACGGAAATATAGAATAAAATTTTTTAGTATTACGCTTCGTTTTCGAGAAAATTGGCTTTGAATTTTAGTCAAATACGCGTGCACCGAAGCACAGTGGGAGTTTCTTGAAAACAAAGAGCGATATTAAAAAATTGTACTCTATATTTTCGTCTTATTTTGGCCTGTAAAATTCCTCCCTAAAAGCTTTACCACCTTTATCGAAACACCTTGTATATAGTATTACTTCACTTCCAATAGAAAATTAGTACTAACAATAGTACTTGGAATTCAACACTTGGCCAGCTTTCTGGCCAAAATCCGTCGTAAACAAAAGTGTTTAGAACGAAAAAATATTTAGACTCTTGTTTATATGACCTTCCTTCATCCTTAAGGTGAGTCGAATAGGGTCTTAAAGTTTGTCCACCTATTTTGTTACGCCCTGTATAATACCACTATCTCATTCTCATTCGTATTTAACTACAGTCGTCTTTAAAACCGAAAGAATATTAAATTGGTATTTAAAAATATTCATGTATATTTTATGAATTGAGATATAAATAACAAATCAATCAAGGTACCATTGCAAAATACCAGGAAGCGTATTCTAATAGATATCAAGTGAAAAATGTTGGTGTCTATTCCCGATCGTTTAAAAAAGGCAAAAAGTTCGATTTGAAGTAATGACCGCTTTACGAAGCTAATTGCTTGGTAAGATTTGTAATTAAATCGAATTTTGGGAGTATGATGAGGCGGTGGAGTAAATCCCACGAGGAGAAAAAATATAGGTCTTCCTTTTATTTAAATTAACACGGACATACTTTTAGATGCAACGAGATATAGTCATTGCGGGGCGACCAATACGAGAGAGTTTTTCTCAACGAAATTTTGTAAATATGTGAGTAATGCTAGCGAATTTCGACTATTACGCTGGCTAAATTTTAGCGAATGCGTTTACGTCTTGATGAATGATCACAAGGACTCTGAATGAAGCGCAAGGAAATGAAGTCTTCATATTGCGTGAAACTTACGGAAACTCTTTAATATTTCAGCAGTATTTGTTTTATTTACGTTTGTATCCTGGTGCACAGTCAATGGCCTAGAACAGGCCTTCCCAAGTAGGGGAAATCTGCTCCTGGAACACATGTTTCGGTTCTCCCTCCAACACTCCCTCTCTCAGAGGAGACAGTAACGCCGCTAGGAAGCAGAAAGAGAGAGGACAGTAGGAATCGTCCCACCTTAGCTGAAGGCGCAGCGTTGGAAGGAGTACCGAAACATGTGTTCCAGGGGCAGATTTCCCCTACTTGGGAAGGCCTGGCCTAGAATCAAATCGCAGTTGGCACTGATATTTTTTTACAAAAAAGGATGAGAAAGTGTACTTTAATTAACGGCTATTTGCAATTTTAATTATCTGTTTTTTAAATTTTTTAAAAATATTGTGACTCTATAGACGTGTCCAGCTCGTTTTTATTAAATGCTGGAATGTGTGTTTTAATAAATTCAATGAATAGTATACTGTATTTTTTTCCATGTTAATACAGAAAATATGTTTATAAAAAGGCGAAATATATTATCATTAAATTTTACTGTATACAAACTGTTTAGTAATAATCTAATTTTATTTCATTATTTTACCTTGAAATATATATACAACATTTCTCAGATTTGTCAATAACTAATTGCAACAACATTGTATTCGTTATACTTTTATAAATCATAATTACATAATATTAAAACATGCTAACGTCACGTTAACTAAATTATGACAAAATTATGTATCTAATGCTGTTATGTATTATTTTTTCAACTTTCAAGTAATTTGTCCAAAGAACGTATTCTGCAAATAAATTCTTTTTATTAAATCATATTTATAATATTCAAAAAATCGAAGTAGGTATTATTATAATATGTAGTCTCAGATAGACTGATACTTTCTATTATTATTTTAATTTATAACTACATCAATATAGTAACTGGAACAAGATTTCTGCATTACGTGTTTGATGCCATATGAAGACTTTCAGTCTCTCTTGCCACTATGTAATGTCCATATTTTCGTTGTTTGAAAATAAAATATTTAAGGTGTTCTTCGCAACTCATGCAAGATATAAGTTGTGTTACGATGCGATGCGACACAAGATGCGTGCCATATATCAGAGAGTGTACGATTATTATTTATTACGTACCTTTCTAAGTGTAAGTAAGCTTAATGGGTTCGCAACGCAGCTAGTAGTATCTCGAGTTTTGTATCAGAATAGAGGGATGCAAAAGGAATTTGGAAAAGTATCAACTGAGTTAATATAAATACACAAGCAATTGAAATTTGCTTTTTAATAAAATATATCACACAGGGACAAACATTACTTATACAATCATTGTCTAATTCGTATTCAAAAAGTGATTAACTTTTAATCACTTTCACTTATCAGTTGATGACTGAATAACAAATTGTATTGCGCATATGTCTCTTTAATCAATTCGCTAATTTGTAATGTAATAAGAAATTGTTTCAGACATCAATTGTTATACGTAATCACTATTAATTCAATTGATTAGTAAAATCAATCTTCCATTGCTGTTTAAAAGAGCTTAATCAGCAATTGTTAATTTTCGTTTATATATCTTAATATTGTATCTAATAATAAGAAATACTTTCATGAGAAATAAGAATTGTAAAGTGTAATATAGGCCACTGACCCAAAATAGAATTCTTGAAAATTAAATATGACTCGTTCTAAAAAACGCCGCATAATTTCAAAATGGATAATTTTTAAATTAAACTCATTAAAATATTTTTATTTGTCTCTTTGAATAGTCTGTGTAATTACTTCTCCCTCAAATTTGGCATAGTTTTTCTTAAATACTCTGTATAATAAAAATGCTGCGTAATAAATACAGAGAAAGAGTTGTAAAATAATATGTATAATTTATCGTTAGTAAACAAATATTCTTTATAAATATATTTACTCAGAGTGGTAACAACTTCGCTATATAATCTATGTGTTGCTAAATTGCGCCTGCATCTTGTTAAATTAAAAGTTTCAATCTGTTTAAAAAGACCATTTTGCAAATGTTCGTCGTAAAATAATTTCTTTAAAATTTCTGGAGATTATAAAATTACTTTTGCATCTCTCGTATTTTTATATGCATTTCAATCTATATAAATTTCGTAAATTGCCACTGAAATGCATATAGAATTTCGAATAGACACCGATCGATTAACAAATTGTAATAATAAACGTGAAAAAGCTGACTACTATACCCTCTACAGTAGTATTCAGAAGAATTGATATACAGATATCATTGTCAAGAGTTTCATTGCATTTGTCAACACATATAACATTTCTTCGATTGATTGCATGAAATTATGTAAACAGTTTTAATGTTTTAACAAAGTATTACAAATTGATGTTCGTACACTAAGCAATTATTTACAAAATTCATGACAACGATTATTAAGTATATGTGCCTCAGCTAGCTTCTGGCTTTTCCCAAAAGTGCGTTACTTCGGTTATAAAAAAAATATGTTCAATAGATAGCATAAATGCGTGGCGTCTATATTTAGAAAAATCTATTTCCCACAAATCATTAAAATTTGAATCACTCCGATACATCATCTCCGACAGAAATAAGAGCTCAAGAGTCACCTACACGCTATAAGCCAGGGGTGTCGAACTAGCGACTCGCGAGCCGCAGTGGCTCCTTCTCCTCTTCAGCTGCTCCGTAGAACTACGGTTCTCCTACGGGAGAACGGCCCCCTCTACACCTACTTCGCTCTATGAATTTCTCCTCCGGGTGCCGCACTTTGTTCCTGCCGGGTCGCGTGCAACGCCTGGAGAAAAATAAGTGGGGGGATCGGCTGATCAGGAGCCCGACTCGTGCCGCTCTCGGAGTAGGGAAGTTCGACAGCCCGCTGTAAGCTCACCGGCGGTGTTGCTTATAACGAACAAATACTGTATTTCCTTACAGTAAAACCATTCTTTGGCTGCATTTTATTCAAAATATTTTCTTACAAATATTTCCTCCAGTAAATGTGCTAACATGAATATGCATCGCACTTTTATTGCATTCCTATTCGTTAATGCGCATTTCTCACACTCAGCGTTTTTTAGGATTGCAAAATGTTACCATTTCCGTATTATTCTAACGCTTCGTTGAAATGTAAAATAAATATAATATTGACAATATTGCTAGCCGCAATAAAAGAAAAATTTGTTTCAAACTGTTCTAAATATGTGAGTTTTGCAAAACGAGTGAACGCAATTGTTACTTTCAAGACAGCTTTAATCTAAGTGCTTTGAATAAAAATATTTCCATTTTGCATAAAATTGTATAGTATTTTAATGGAATGAAATATTAAGGTTCAAGAAATTACTATTTATTTGCTTATAAAGAAAGGTTGTATAAATTATAAACGAACTAGCTCGTATTCTTTCTAGAAATGATTAAACTGGAAAGGGCTATAATTAAAAGTTGACGATTAAATATACGCAATACCAACAATTGTAAATTAACAAAATTTATTTCGTCAGCTTATTATGTAGAAAAATTACAATACGGTAGCCAATATGCAGAAAAAATGGCACGACAATAAGTATGGTATAGTAATGTCCCGTTTTTATTAAAAACACCTTAAAAACCTTCTGGGCAATTGAATACATTAACAATAAAGCATTGTATTTAAAATGTACTATACACAGTTGTACAATAATCTCCTACACGTCGCAACAATTTGGCAGGTGATACTATGTGGCTTTCTTTAAACAAACTTCGTTTAGAAGCAACATAGAAGAGTTGAAAATGTAATGAAAATGAAATTATGTTCATCTTTCACTTTTACACTAAAAAAAATACCGCAATGCGTACCCCGATATGTTAGTCTACTCGCATTTAAAACGTGACAAAATTTTCTTATGCAAATTATGGACATTAATTCATTAATATTTAAAGTTATACTTTTAATTGAACTAAAACGCGCGTTACAAACTTAAAACATGTATATATATTTAATCTACAATACTGAATGGTAACATCAATACTAACGTTTACTATAAATATTTTTTTAAATATTTAACACAAAATTTGTGTCATATATAATACCCTCACGTTATGGCAATTGGATAAAGTCAATACGAAATTTACGAGGTAATACGTCGATGGAAATTCGGACGCATGTATCATTTCGTGTATTGGTCAATAAAATATTAATGAATCGATGAACATGAAAAACAAGCCCCGGTAGATTTTTAAGGAAAAAGAAGATTGCTTCGCGCGTTCCAATTATGAATACACATAATATACGATACTATTAATTATACATAAGTGATCCTACTCAATATCCTCTTAATGTAAGACTACTGGGTTAAGCATAGCGAATTTATTGGCGCTAAGGATAAAATACACATATATGGCAACGATACATATGAATCATATAGGACCATGTTTTATGTATGTACATATACCTATGGAAAACACATTACGAGTATGTAACCTGTAAATATAACACAGAACTGAATGTTGGCATTGTTGATGAAACGTTAAGGTAAAAGAAAACCAAAAGGCTAGCGTACGAGCATAATATATATGTATAATGTAATAGTAATGTTGAACAGGACTGCATTTCGAATATGGCCTGATGTGGTCTCAGTATGTAACATATTGGAGCTGAAGAGAGACTACCTTTAGTCATTTGTTAGACACTTGTCTATAACTTAAGATACGATATTGCGAATAAGTAAATGTGAAACTTGCTCGTTCGTTGGATTTCTCACAACGAAGATTCGAGCATTAATCTACTCCTGTTGAGCTGTTAAGCTTTTGGGTATTCGACTGTACTTTTCGTTTTATCACTTGATGCAGATCTTTTTCGTTTTAATTAACAAGCAATTTCGATTGCCTTAGCGATATTTAGCGATCAAATATACCTTGCAATTAGTTGGAAACTTATACCACCAATTAATGCGCAATATCTCTTACAACTATTTAGAGGAAAGACGTTTAACTATGTTTGAAATTAAGTAGTTGAATTCCTTACAAAATATTAGAAATTTGATAATATCATTTGGCTAGAAGAATTACATTTATTTAATTCGCGTTAAAATATCTATATTAAGCAGAAATATATTTAAATGTGTTAAGTTACCTGCGACAAATAGAAACTTGCTACTTTTTTGTAAATAATATAAGCTTTTAATAAACTTGCATAAACATTTGTTTTGCATATAAAATACACATTTTATATTTTTATATCATATATCAATGCATCAACAGATCAGGCTATTAATATATTTGTCTTTGGATTCTTCACTTTGCATTTCAACTTATTACATTTAAGCATGTGCAAACGATGTTTCAATTCCGTTGGAACGTAATATAATTAAATAAACGGATTTTCTTGCTATCGCTTGAGAATTTAAGTGACGAAATTCCATGTCGTGCATATTACGAGGTAAACACCGACAGCTTAGAACATGCCTTAGATTTAAACACAATCTATAACCCTGCGCTGTTAAAATTATAATTGTATGCTGTGTCTATCTCCGTGCAATAACAAATGTAAGCGTGAAATGAACGATTACAGACTTATGCAATGAATGAATCATTCAGTTTCGTAATTGAACTCGTTTGCGGAAGTATTTCTTACTCCACTATTTCTTCGCAGTTTTCAGTTTCACCGTTCTTACTCGTTACTCGGTTAAATTTCACTGAAAAACGTAACCAACAGTTTCAAGTAATGAAGTTATACACAGCAATAATAGCAACCTAATTGTATCTGTGTCGTTACTCAATACACGATCGTTTATCTTTTATAAATGAAAATTGAGAATAACTTGCCTTTGATAAAATAAAACCACGAGAGTAACAATTAGTACACAATTTAAAGATATCGAAACTACTTATAGAACGAATTGCGATAGAGAACGAGCATGATGTACGATACTATTAACTCCAGACAATAAAATGTTATTATCGATGTTACCCTACGAACTGTGGTTCTCCAATTTCTATTCCCTCCAATTAATGTCTAAGTTATAAACTATGAGACTACACACAAAATAATCACTTGTAAATTAAGTGTTCGAATCATTTATTTAGTATACATTGATATATAAAATCGAGATAGTTTATTATCGTACAATCATCACATTTGTAAAATAATAAAATTTCTTTACCCTGTAACTACCGACTGAAATCGTTTAACAGCTTTCACACGTTGCATATTATTCTGTTTCTCTTCTCCAAGGACTTCCTTTAATTTTTCTACATGACTGGAATAACTGATCGCTTTTGCAATAGAATCCAACTCTAATTTTTCGATATCTGGTACCGCTTTATGAGCATTATTCAACATGTGTTTAAATATTTCCACTTGCTTGGACGTAAGAAGAGATATCGCTTTGCCGGGCTTCCCAGCGCGACCAGTTCTGCCTGCTCTGTGAATGTAACCTTTAATGTGTTTAGGAAAGTCGTAGGTTATAACTAGTTGCACATCTGGAATATCTACGCCTCTTGCTAACGCATCCGAGCTCACGAGTCTAAAAACATAATACGAATGTAAGAAACACTATAAGCTACATTGCAATTCACTTTTTAATACAGGTAAAACCTACATTTGGATTTCTCCAGCAGCAAATTTTCCAAGCATATCTTCACGCTGCTTTGGCATAAGTTGGGCTGAAAGCTCCCCAATTTTTACGTTCTTTTCGGATAAAAACGACTCGAGTAAAAGAGTCAATCTGTGGGCTGTGTCGCCCGAATTCGTAAATATTAATGTTTTAGAAATCGTATCGTTCCTAATAAGTAGCTGGTACAAAGCGACCGGCTTGTACTCTGCTGTGCATTCTACTGCAAGTTCTGTTAGTTCTTCAGGACTTGTATAACGCCCTACAAAGTAATCTACTTCCTTATTCAAATTCACATCCTCATCTTTGCCAGATACCAGAACGGAAGTAAACAATATTGGTTGAAACAGTCCAAGACGATTCAATTTCTCGGGATCTTGGGATAAAGTTGCACTGAACAGTAGTTTCTGTGCTGGAACTTTGCTGTTTAAAAATTACAAAGATACTAAAAACCTGATACAAAGGATGAAATACATATTTCAATAAATGTCCACGTGTTAAGTAAATAATATCTACATTGAAAAATCGATATTACTGTTTAGTCAACATATGTTCTGTTCTTTAAATGATTGATGTTAGATATAAAAACGACGTTACGTATAGAATGGCCTGACAACAGTTGAAAAATAACCTGTGACGCATGTTGAACAATGTTAATCGTGGAGGATGATGATGGGGCTCGGGAAGATATTCTAACCAATTAGCGGCTCTATCTGCTTCATCAATAACAAGAAATCTAAGATCATTCAAGGAAAATCCTGGCGTTTTTAATATGTGGTCAACTAATCGTCCAGGTGTAGCAACAACTATATCCACCAAAGATACATAACCTCCTCTGGCAGCTTAAAAAGAAAAATAAAGGATTTTTTTATAACTTATACATTTTTTTATGACTTTCATAGGATATACAGGGTTATCCACTTTACTCAGAACCCGCGCGCGCGAGGACAGATGCCTTGCGTGGCCTTTATCAGACAATCACCTCGACATGTGTCCTCAGGATTAGGGGAAAACGACGCAAAACCCTGAGTAAGGCGTTGATACATCCAAAATCCAATTTCTTCTTTAAGATAGGGACTGACTACTTCACCATTCATCTGTTCTCGCGCGCGCGGGTTCAGAGTTAAGTAGATAACCCTGTAAATAATACTTTAGTTCAGAGATGCACGTATGATACATACTCTTTTTAAGAATACTATTCTGTTCTTGCTGAAAGGAAGAAGCACCAGAAAGTAGACAAACTTTGAGACTCGTGTGTGATGTATACGTAACCATGACTTTGTAAACTTGGGCTGCTAATTCTTGTACTGGTACGACAACTAAACAACGTATTTTTGGTACCAAACGTGATTGTAATATTTGTATAATTGGCAAAACGTATGCCAAAGTCTTACCTAGAAAGCACATTTTTAAAAATAAAGTTTAATACTCTAAACCTTTATACTATATATTTGAATAACATAACACTATTTAAGTGAGTTTCATCGATCACGCTGTCCAACAGCCAGTTTGATCTGTAAGATTCAATAGCCGTTTCTTACAAATTTTTGTGCGTTGAAAACGAATCCGCAAACCGTTTGTCGTCATCACCCTCAATTTTCGAGAAATTCGATTTTGAAAAAAAATGCAAATTTTCAATTTTAAACATCTTTTGTGTTCAAACAGTAATAGTTAATCATTTGCTAGTTCCGTGAAATTATTCTATAAACCCTCGCGAACACGATATAAGTTATTATTGAATTATACACATTTAAATATGTTTAAACAACGATCAAAGGGAAAAGGACACCCGAAATGCACCAATTTTTGCAGATATCTTTCTATATATTTCAAAAACTGAGGGCCTAGGATAAAATCTGACTATTTCACACGATGCAGCAGACCATTTTTCCTGTGGAAACCATCAACAGAAGTGGTAAAACATCTTTTGTTTTCAATACAGAAACAAAAGTTTGGCAAAACGTGCGGCGGCGCCAGTGGTAGTTAATGGCGCGTGGGCCGCTCAGCGTCACAGAATCGCGAAAAGTTAAATTTTGTGGGACAGTGTCGTTACTCAAATGCTATTGACTTATACTATGTAACTAAGGTCCAAGCCAGATATATTGGCCGGTGAGTTTCGTGAGGGGTATTCTCCCACCACACAGTTTGCCTGCCTCGATGCTCCTTTTCTCAACGTTTTCTGACTTGCTCTCGCCTTCTCTGTAGGTGTTTTTTCCCCTCCATTATTAAGCTTAATTGCTCCTCACCGTGGGGGATGGTGCCAAGCTTCTGATGTGTAGGCCAACCGAGCTGTCAACGTAGAAATACACACATCTGAATGGGTGTGCGTTAGCTCCGAAAAAATTCTGGAGGTTTATTGGTCAGAACATTGATTCCTTCTCGATAGCTTCATCTCGCATTGGTCTATGCATAGGTTCGTAACGCACACAACTATTACACTACGAATAAATAACAGCCAAACGTCTAGGTTCTGGCGGAGCCGAGCAGCGTTCCCGTTACCCCACCATACCCTTCGAGGGCCACGCAACTGCAACTGACAAATTCACGATAGTCAGGTGGTGGTGGATGATTTTTCAGCGATCGATGCTCGCGAAAACGAATTCACCGGCCAATATATATGACTTCGACCTTATAAAATTATTGACACAAGAACATCATTCTAATGGATGCCTAAACGCGGGATTTCCTAGCCGCGACCGGCCGCGGCGGCCGGCAACGGTCCCACTAGCGCACCGAAGACACAGATGCATAATTCTCCATTGCACTAGTGCGACCGCCAGCAGCCGCCGCGGCCAATCGCGGCTAGGAAATCCCGCCTTAATATATTCATACCACTGCCAGTAGGAGCAGACACACATGTATCGCGCAACCACCATCCCTGTTGCCTATCCAGATTACCCTTCAGTAACCACGAAATCATACTTGCTTGAACCGGAAACAATTTACTGATACCATTAGCTTTCAAAGCTTCAACAAGTTTGGGATCTAGAACTGAATTCAATTCTTCTATGCTTGGACCACTATTTAAATCAATTGATATAACTTGGGGACTTGCCAACCATTCTGGTAGTACCCTCTTGACTTCACGAATTTTTCTTTTAGTTTTAGCACCTAGAACCAGGAAGTTGCTAGGTTTCTCTGGTATTTGTCCTTGTAAATTGTTTGAATTTACTAATTTATTAGATATTCCCTTTTCTTGATTATCTGCGCTTCCATCTTGCACAATTTTATCTTTAGTTTCAATAGTCTCAGATTCTCCATTGTTCTCTACATTTTGTATATCCTTTTTCTTCCTTTTTTTCTTTTTATGTAACCTTCCTGGATCTGCATTTTGTGTTTCAATATTGCTTTCTGTGACATTGCTATCGATAGAAGTATCTGGAACTACACATTCATTAACTGTTTCTTTTTTCCTCTTCCTTTTTTTAGGGTCAGATTCTTTCACGTCTTTATGCTCTTGCGAAACTGAACTTTCATTCTTGGCTGCTCTCTCCTGTTTACGCTCTTCTATTCGTTTTAATAATTCAGAGAGATGTTTCTTGTCATTTTTTGATTCCACCTCTTTCTCGCCCTCATACCTGGCAAAACATAACACATTAAAAATAAGATATATAAGTAAAATAGTTTATAGAAACAAAATTCTAATTCAAGCAGAACTTAAATGTATAAAGGTAACGAATTCCATTATGTATCAGTACAAATCAGTAATGTCATATTTTATTAAACTCACCTATTTATTACGAATAAACTCATTTCATTCACGCTATTATCCACGTGCTACAACAAGTTGTAGGTTATGTATGTGCTACAATTACTTCATTTAAAATAACACAAAATAAGTACTTCCTTAAATATTAACTACAAACTAATAAGTGCAAAAAGAAACTCTTATAAAAGTTTATTCAATTAATTTATGTACATGTCGGTATACACATCAAGTATTGACTATACATAAGATTTATTTTGAAAACCACATTGTTTACAAACGCTTAACCTCACTAAGCATACGTTGTAACTATATAGAGTATATGAATGTCATTTGCTAAGCGCTAATTTTTTTGTATAGAAGAATTTGTGGGACATAACTGTCAATTATTTCAAAGGATTTCGAAATAATATTTCGATCGATTTATAAATTGTCCAGGAGCGGATTTGAAGCTTTGCCGACCATAAGACAACTAGCGTTTGCCGCCCTTTCCGCGAAATATCAGCAAATATTTAAAAGAGTCGAGACAGTTTTAAAATTAATTCTGTATGGCAACTCACATTTGAGTCATTACTAATTCACTACGTAACAAAAAAGTGAATTATTTTTAATGTTATCTGAAGCCTCTGTGTTTAAATCTTTTTCCATTTATTTCGCTCAAAATTTGCCGTTCCCCAAAATTCGCCACTCTTCAAAATTTGCCGTTCCCCATTATTTATCGCCCTCAACATTTGGCGCTCCCCAATATTTGTCACTTCTCAAAATTTGTCCCTTCACAATATTTGTCACTTCTCAAAATTTGTCGCTTCACAAAATTTGCCGCTTTCAACAATTTGTCGTTCCTCGAAAATTGTGATTCCCCAAAATTGACCGCTCCTCAAAATTTGCCCCTCCCCAATATATATGTTAGCCCCCCCAAAATTTGTTACTCCCCAAAATTGTCCGCTCCCCAAAACATGCGGTTCCCCAAAATTCGCCGCTCCTTAAAATTTGCTGTTCCCCAAAATTTGTCGCTCCTTAAAACTTGCTGTTCCCCAAAATTTGCCGCTTCCCAAAATTAGCAGCCTATACCCAAATCCGCCTCTGAAATTGTCTAAAATTTCAAAGATCATTTTTGTGGATCAACTTGTACTAATGTGTACTTACAGACTGAAACAGTTATTTCACGATGATATTTTGTTATTGTATTGCATTGTATTAAATACTGAATATAACTATTGCGTATATATAAATTTATATTTATTGCGTTTATATAAATATTAACATTGCGATGACACCTGCATGTATGCATGCCAGGTAAAAACATGATAACGTTTACCTTTGCATTATTAACTGTATTACTTTGAGCAGACGTTTATGTATTTTAACATTTGAAGATTTAGTGAAATACCATTTCAAATTGGTCAGATCATTCTAAGAGATCACTTCTACTGAAAAAGTTTTAAAGCACTTTAAAAGAACTAAAAGGTCTAACTTTCCTCATGCTTTGGTAATATTAAATATACCAATACTAATGAAAATTGAAACTCATATACTTTCGATTAGATCTTTACGAGTGTACTACCAATGCATAGGCAAGATTTTTCAAATGAAAATGAGTCCAGGTACGACTATATAACTATTCTGTGATCTGACAAATGATAACATGCGCAATAAATAAACAAGTTTGTTCCTCTTGTAACAATAAAGTTTTATTACCCAAGTTTACTATATTCCGTAATACACTATTTTTCAGATTTCAGTAAAGGAGGATTTATGTTATAATATGGCGATGAATGTGCGCGTCGTACTCCTTTGGATCAGTGTGCGCAACTAATTCTTGCAAACTGGGAGCTACATATTCCTCCTTTGGTATCGTATGATATATTGGTTCTCCGAAGAAAGTTCCTACTTCCCATGCAGGGATATTCTTCATTAAATCAGCTTCTTCATCCCGCACTCGTCTCATCTGTTTCAGAAATCTATAAGAACAAAATGTTATTAGTCTTTAACGCAAAAAAAATGGTTTTATACACAAGATGAGTCCCTTACAATTATAATCTAAAATAATAATCTACACTGGGTAGAGGTGTACTTAAGTTCATCATGAGGCACGTAAAACACTTTGATTCATCTACAGTATGTATTCTAAATCGAAAAACATTCCTTTGAGTATTAATTGCTTCAACACCGTACCCTAGTACTTAATACGGAGAATGTTAATGAAGAAACCATATGCTTCCATTTAAAAAATACTATCGCACTTGCAGAAGAGAGTCATAGAAAAATAGATCTGTTTAAACCATTCAACTTTTCACTGCATGATGTTTTTCTCATTGCAACCAAAAAAGAGATATCATTTATTTGAGACACGCGATTCACCCTGGAGTCTTTGCATTGTACTTTAATCACTGCAATATTTAAATCTGTGTGTTCCACTTATTATACAGCTATTGATTGCTAGCTACACTACAAACTTTCAAATACCAATAAAGTTATATAAGTCTTTCTTACGATCTGTCCCTTTCAGCATGCAACAGTGGCGTTATAGCTAGGCGGGAGCTTCTCATTTCAATATCATTCTTTTTGATACCTTTATAAGTTAGATAATATCCATAACATCCAGTAAATGTGCATGCAAGGAATATTCCAATACCAGTTTTACCTAAAATGTATTTCCCATTCGTCATTTATCATTTTCTACAAGTGTTGTGCAATTATACTTAAGGGATAAAATCTAAAATATATTACATATTATTACATATATATTTATATATATGTACCTCCGATAACATTACGCAAATGAATTCGTTCAATTTGGTAAGGTGGATATCCTCCTTTAGGAGGTAAATCCTGAGGCCCTATTTTAGCCGTGGTTGTCATTTTTAGTTACGATCTCTTCACTCGGCCGGATTAGAGCAGAAACTTGCAGAAACTAATAAAACATAGATGTTCACATTCACTGTAAATGGCAACCCCTAGCAAGATATATAGTTCAAACCAAAGAGGATAAGATAGAGTAGAAGCAAAGAGGAGATATAATTGTGGCGACCTCGCCACCGCCCCGAGAGGGTGCGCCACCGACTGGTCAGTGTTAGAGACCCTTTAAGTAGAGTCACGCAAACACAGCCTCGATTTTGATTGGTGCCGCCATTTTTTGTCAAAGGTGTGAAAATACAAATGGCGGCACCAATCAAAATAATGCTTTCAAGCAACGTTGTATATACCGCCACTATACCGATATTTATATTTTCACACCTTTGACAAAACATGGCGTCAAACCGACCTAACTTAGACGTGATTGCGTGACTCTACTTAAAGGGTCTCTAGTCAGTGTTGCGCGATAAAACTAGAGAAGTCTATAAAAGTGAGATCAGACGGCGCGTGAATCGGCGAACTTTGCGCGTGAATCGGCGATTCACGCGCCGTCTGATCGGTCATAGCTCGGCTCGCCCAGGCTCGCCAAGCCGACTTGCCGAGCTACACGAGCCGAGCCAGCTCGCCAAGCCACGCACCGTCTGATCGGTCGGGCTCCGCAAGCCGACTTGCCGAGCTAGACGAGCCGAGCCAGCTCGGCGAACTTTGCGAGTGAATCGCCGATCCTCGCGTCGTCTGATCGGTCTGCTCGGCTCGCCCATGCTCGCCAAGCCGATTTGCCGAGCTACACGAGCCGAGCTAGCTCGCCAAGCCACGCGTCGTCTGATCGGTCATGGATCGCCGAGTCGGGTTCGCCAAGCCGACTTGACGAGCCGAGCAAGTTCGCCGATTCACGCGCCCTCTGATCTCACCTTAAGACGGTAGGTCCGCGCCCGTGGAGTGCTGAAGCACTCAGCTCGCGAGTTTGTGCGGGAATATCAAGAGATTTCACAAGGTAAAATTTGAAACTGTTTGTATATTTTTACAAAGTGAACTGTTTTCAAGTCTGCTGACAAGATTGATCTGCTCTTTTACAAAATAACGCCTCGCTTGCCACCTCCGTGTGCCCTACTCCTTCAATTTTGAAGTTTTCCTCTGACTCCCTCCTCGGATCCCTTCGTCCAATCAAGACAGTGTCATCCCTCAAGCTTCGTCAGGGGGTTGTCCTTCAGCCACCTCTTCGTCCTTGGCCCCTTCCTCCACGCTTCCTCCCACTCTCGTCTAGTGATCGAGGCACGCTCCCGTTTACATAGAGTGGTACATAAGCTACGTACAGTACATACATATCTCGCAGGTAAGTAAGCGCAACCCTTGGGGTCAAGACGACGTCACTCGGAGAAAGTTTATGGCTTTATGACGTTCAGCCTTCCCCGAGCGGAGTTTTTACCCTAACAAGACTTCGACGATTTTTGAAAGGGAGGACAGAGTTTTAAGTACTTTTATGACACGTACAGCCGCTCGCTCGATGAAATTTGGCACGCAGATGTGTAAAAGAGAAAGTTAAGCTATTTACTATCCTCGCCTGGTCTAACGGAATCTTGAAAGCTATTGAATGCAATGCCGGGTTTTCGTACGTCTTCCGAGTTCAGGTATCAGCTGCTAACATTATAAGGGCACGTTCAAAAATAGCAAAGGAAAAAACCCCCGAGAAACACAACGCGCTATGCAATAAACTCTTCCTTGTCTTCCGTTTCAAACTTGCTTAAGACCTTCCAGATGTTCCGTTCGCTTCGAATACATATACATTATTGCTATCTTTCAATACAAAAGGGTTTTGAATTTCGTTCTACATCTAACTTCGATATCTCTATGACTTATAGCTAACTTCATATAATATATGGATTTCCACCAGCGGATAACGCAACATCAGCACTGTTGCGTGGCCGTTTGGGTCCTCTGGATCCTTGGTAGGGAATTCGGCGAGGGTCGACGCCCGTGGAGTGCTAAGGCACTCTGCTCCTTGGACGCAGATGTTTGAATGGTAAATATAATGAAAATAATAATAAGATTGGAATAAAACTACTTGAACTTAGTAAATTTGTAACTGTAATGGAAGAAAATAAACGATTTTAAAACACAATTTCAATCTGAACAGAACTTTTATTTATACGACTACTCGTGATGGTTTTCCAGGTTCAAGTGACGCTTTCCAAGCGAACGCTCTTACAACTGTTTTTCATTTTTACAAAATGTCCTTAACAACTAAGCCAAACAAACTAAATTCCTCTTGGCCGATTTTGAGAATCAAGCGTTTAACAACATAGCCCTGGAATTTCACCTAGGAGAAAGGATCAAAGTGCGGTTCATTTATTCAAAACACCCGTTTCCAAGGGGGTATCGATTAATTTATAATCTTGAAGTCCTCTCATTAAAGGATCTCTAACTATTTTCAAACACCTCGCCCTTGTGCGAACTTCACTTTGTCTCCTTTTCCCATTACATTCAGGTGATTCAATCTGAACTTCGCGCTTCCGAAGCTTATACTGCACGCCGCTAGACGGGAGTCGCAACAGCACCAAGCCTCGAAGCCAGGTCGCCGGAAGCAGCGCCTGGAGGAGAGGCGTTGGGTCGAAGCAATTGCGTCGAGACTACGACACGCGACTGACACGATAGAGGCTTTGTCCAAATCTTCTTCGCCATTCCGCACCACGTGTTCGGTTATACAAGTTTGTACGCCTGGATAAGGCACATAATAAACGCAGATCAAAGTTTTATGAGTGTTCCCGACAATTTTCCTTCGGATAGTTTAAGCGTAGCCGGAATCCGAAAATAATAAGAGGCGTGACTCCGGGCGGAACCTTTGAAGTCCTTACTTGACCTTGGCATTTAAATTGGTTGTCCATTCGAGCGGGATATTCAAAACGACTAAATGTACACACGGCTCAAACGATTGTGGCCGATCGAGTTTCGATTGCATTCGAGCTCACTAGGGCTGGCTTTTTTACATCGCTACGATTCTACAGTATTTCGTGAATATGGTGGGGGCACTGCCAAGCCACAGGTTCCCGTTTAGAACACTTCCAATTCATGTTGAAACACCACTGTGACACCATCTGCCTATGATTGTCATAATTATATAAATCCGCGCGATCGGTTCTGTTCGCGATGCTGTAGCGAAAATGACACAAAGGATAAATGTCAAATGACTTTTATTGCAATGAACCTAAAAAAAATCATAATAATTTTGCCACTATAAACGATAAACTTGTAATGTCCAAAGTAAATAAATCAACGGATTTATATATAAATCCATTGATTATTATAATGGAAAACACAAATAAATAAAGCGGGAAACTAGAGTAGTAATGAAAAGAATGGAAACGAATGTTATGTATTTCGTAGAGATGGCAAGGGTTAGGAAACCAGAATACTCAGATGAAAGTCTTGTCCAAAGTAAATAAATCAACGGATTTATATATAAATCCATTGATTATTATAATGGAAAACACAAATAAATAAAGCGGGAAACTAGAGTAGTAATGAAAAGAATGGAAACGAAGGGTTAAGAAACCAGAATACTCAGATGAAAGTCTTGTCCAAAGTAAATAGATCAACGGATTTATAATGGAAGACACAAATAAATAAAGCGGGATGGTGTAGACCAGATTAATACGCATTTATTTCAAAATCTACTATCTGTTATTTTATGTTAACAACGTGTCACGCCGTCCGACACTCCATCGCCACCCAGCAATTCAATGCTTCATATCCGATAGAACTCTAGACATAATGATAAGAATCACCCCTCCACTCTGTAAATTCCAATACGAATAATCGATTCCGTTACCAAGTGAGAAATAAAGGAAGTCAGTCGTTGCAAGCCTATTGTCGTGTGACGTTCATTCTGTCCGACTCCAAGTCTAATTAATAGATAAGCGTACTGCGTGAGCCGAAATTATTATTAGACAGCGTCTACCTCTAAGGAGTTGTCGCGTTACGAGTCCTATTTAGAAGTAAAACATTAATTTACTTCACTTTCACTGGTTCCACGTGCTATTCCGAGCCGTCCAGCAGAACACGTGCGAACCAATATACTGTGTCACCAAATTTGGGTATTTCCTCGTGACAAACGGGAAAATAAACATAACCGAAAATTAAATTTTGTGACAGGACTCAACCACGACGTTAAAAAAAAAATATGTAATAATAATAAATGAAAAATAAAAATATTTTTTATTTTTCATAAATTCTCAACCGGACACATTTCTTACTTATTTTGGTTACTCGCATGAACAGAGTGACAGATATAGCGTGAAGTAAACGGATGACGTTTAATGCGAGACACGTTCGCGCAGTCCTGTCACAAAATTTAATTTTCGGTTATGTTTATTTCCCCGTTGTTAACATAAAATAACAGATAGTAGATTTTGAAATAAATGCGTATTTCTTTGGTCTACACCATCCCGCTTTATTTATTTGTGTCTTCCATTATAAATCCGTTGATCTATTTACTTTGGACAAGACTTTCATCTGAGTATTCTGGTTTCTTAACCCTTGCCATCTCTACGAAATACATAACATTCGTTTCCATTATTTTCATTACTACTCTAGTTTCCCGCTTTATTTATTTGTGTTTTCCATTATAATAATCAATGGATTTATATATAAATCCGTTGATTTATTTACTTTGGACAAGATTTTCATCTGAGTATTCTGGTTTCCTAACCCTTGCCATCTCTACGAAATACAAAACATTCGTTTCCATTCTTATCATTACTACTCTAGTTTCCCGCTTTATTTATTTGTGTTTTCCATTATAATAATCAATGGATTTATATATAAATCCGTTGATTTATTTACTTTGGACATTACAAGTTTATCGTTTATAGTGGCAAAATTATTATGATTTTTTTTTAGGTTCATTGCAATAAAAGTCATTTGACATTTATCCTTTATCAACAGACGCGGTCGCGTCTGGAAGCTAATTCCCCCTTCCCCTCTCCCCAGGCACACCGAGCGACCACGTATCTATACACGAATGACAGCGAAATTGACAGGCCTCCGTAGCTATTTTGGTCTTTTTTTCTTGTCTTATGACATAGTCCCGGTGTTTTAACATGATTAAGCGAATAATTATTTTTTTTCGAACCCATTTGTCGTTTTAGTTAATGCATCAAGCTGTTTTTCTAAAAGATAAAACAATTATGCAAAATTTTTATTTAGGAAAAGGACACTTTTTTTTACTAGACAGTCAGTCCGCACGTAGCGCTTGTACTTGACGCTAGTAGATGTCGCCATTCTCGTTTTACTTCTCCAATTCACGCGGGTAGATGTCGCCTTTTGTAAGCTGAAATTATCCGGAATAGTTTTGCTGAAAATGCGGTTGCGCAGTTTACAAAAAAGGCAAAAAACCGCTGGTTTCGGTTCGCTAGTAAATGTCACCTAGCTGTCAATCAATTACAACTTGCCTGTGTCAGTTATCAAAAGTTTTGAAATGTCACGAGTTTTTCCACCATATAGAACATTGAATTATTGTCTCAATCAATTAACAAGGTAAGTCGCTATATTATTATTTTTGTTATATATGCTTAACGCATGACTTTCTTCTATCTTACGCCACTTTTATGAACTCTGGATGATTTTTTTGGTTAATTAATTGTTTATTAATTTTTGTAGAAAATGCGGGAGGCCGCCTTACTTGATGGTGAGTTTTATTAAAAAATAAGCATGCAGAAGAATTAAATAATAAAAAATTTTATGTATACATTTATTCAAATTCATTTTTTCCAGACTCGAATGATGCCGACAGTGAACAAGGTACCTATAGAACGGCGGCGTTGCCACCACCACCACAGCAGCCGACGACAAACGGTATTAATTCCTAATATTATTATTAATTAGTATTTTTTATCTTTTAACAATATAATAAAAATTGTTGACTTTAGCTTATATCAGGGGAGCCCAGGCCGGTTGGCTGTCGCTGACAGTCGCAACTACGTCGCTGCCCCCCCCCCCCACCACCACCACCGCCACCACCACCACCACCACCGCCGCCGCCACCACCACCATCTCCACCATAGGGCCCGGCCACGGCACATGGTATTATTTCTTAATACTTTAATTAAATACCTGTTTATGTTTTTTACAATATAACATTTTTATCTGCGCGTGCCAACAATGTATAAATTATTATAATAATATAATTGCTGACGTTTATTATTATTATTACTGATTACAGGAGGATACACGTCGAAGCGTCATAAGAAGAGCGGCTGGAGGCAGGGTTTGAGAGTGAGGAACCAGCGACTGCCAGCGACAACCAACCGGCCTGGGCTCCCCTGATATAAGCTAAACTCAACCATTTTTATTACATTGTTAAAAGATAAAAAATACTAATTAATATAATAATAATAGGAATTAATACCGCTTGTCGCCGGCTGCTGTGGCGGTGGTGGCAACGCCGCCGTTCATTCACTAGTTGCCACAGATTGCGGGTCAAAGTTAATCAAGTGCAGTCCTTCCAAAGTAGTGATTCTTGAGAGAGCCACATAAACTTGCCCAGTAGAAAACACACTGGACTCGAATGATGCCGGGAGCGAACAAGGTACCTATAGAACGGCGGCGTTGCCGCCACCACCACCACAGCAGCCGGCGACAAACGGTATTAATTCCTAATTTTATTATTAATTGGTATTTTTTATCTTTTAACAATATAATAAAAATTGTTGACTTTAGCTTATATCAGGGGAGCCCAGGCCGGTTGGCTGTCGCTGACAGTCGCAACTACGTCGCTGCCCCCTCCCCCACCACCACCAATGCCACCACCACCACCACACCACCACCAACGCCACCACCACCACCACCACCATCTCCATCATCTCCACCATCTCCACCACAGGGCCCGGCCACGGCACATGGTATTATTTCTTAATACTTTAATTAAATACTTGTTTATGTTTTTACAATATAACATATTTATCTGCGCGTGCCAACAATGTATAAATTATTATAATAATATACTTGCTGTCGTTTATTATTATTATTACTGATTACAGGAGGATACACGTCGAAGCGTCATAAGAGGAGCGGCTGGAGACAGGCGCCAAGTATTTTGAATAAAATATTTATTCGTTAAAATATGTATTTGTATCAAAATATACGTGGGCGCAGCTGGAAAGAAAAATCAGCTTCAACCCAAAAATAAATATACTAAATAAACTAAAGAACAAGAAAGAAATTTTTTTCAACATATATATATTAATTCATCATATCGAATACGAGGTATATATTCATACAATTAGAAACTTCACCTCTAATAAATTAAATCCTTATGCTCTAAGGCCAAAAGTCATCCTTTCTTGTGTCACAGTGATGTTTCCTCATGAAATAGAAGTGTTCTAGACGGGAACCTGTAGCTTGGCAGTGCTCTCACCATATTCATGAAATACTGTAGAATGTTAGCGATGCAAAAATGTCAGTCCTATATATATAGTAAGCTCGAATGCAATCGAAACTCGATCGGCCATAATCGTTTGAGCCGTGTGTACGAGCAGGGCTCGCTCTGACCGATGGGCATGTAAGTCTAGGGTCGCGCGAAACACAAAACCATGTTGTAAGGACATAAGGTGTGCTCGGCCGGCAGCTCATATTCGTCTTCTACTGCGCCTTCCCACTTTCCGCCATGTTAAAATATGGCCGCCTAGTTACATTATGGGGTTTATAATGTACTACCTAACTTCGTGTAGCGTAAACTCTAGAGGCGCCAAGTTTGAACAAGACTACACGAATGTAATAGGACGTCGTATTGGTTGACAATCCAATATGGACGATCTTGGGAAGGGCACGTCATTGGCTAATCTGGAAGGCTGCGCACGATCACACCTTATGTCCTTACATCATGCACAAAACGAAGCGGGCGACCGGGGCTCACTTCATTTTCGTATTGGCAGAGACATTCCTGGCAATCGAAAATTCTTCATTATTTTCTTACATGTAAGTATGCTTCATTATTATCTTAATTAAGCTGTATGTATAATGAAACGAATATATTTTCAATGAATAGAACAGATTTATACCCAGTCAAATAATAGTTTGCGCAGATTTTTATTAACCTGTTTCTTTAGTGAAATGTGTATCCTTTTAGTATCAAGTCCCTTGGAAGGACATTCCATTCTGCTTAGTGGGAGAAACGAAGGCACAAATATTATATTTCGTAAGTGACCTTTACATTTATTTATAATAATACGTATGATAGTAGTGTTCATTACAAATTTTTTGTTTTTTTACAGATTGGAATATTCAAAAAGTAAGTAAAACACACTCGGTCGGCTGCTGTGCACTATTCCGAGTAAGTTTTACAGGCTGCAGCGCGCCTTATCTTATAACATCACTCGATAGGCTGCAGTGCGCCTTCTCTCTCGAGTATACCAACTTTCAATAAAGTTTAAAGTTAAATAATATTTAAAAAACCAAAATGTCTGTACATGTACAAAATAAAGATTTGAGATCTATAACACAAGACCTAAATTTTAATAATCCTCATATAAATTTAACCGAGGAGGATAAGAAAATTATAAGATGTGAGTCAAACGATGGCTGGCTTGAGGATTCTCATATGTCGGCTTTTTCTTACTTATTGAACAAAGCCGCTAATTACGAAATTCGACCTACGTATCTAAGATATAACCTTCTAGAAATCAAACCCGTTAGGAAAGATAGGGACCACATACAAATTTTGCATCGTCCACAACATTGGACATGCAGTTACTATGACGGGACAAATATTTCCATATACGATACGCTGCAGAATTTCGCGGATCCGTTACACAAGGAGCAAAAACTTTTTTTGGAAAAATTGTATCCTCATATTACAATTACGAAAAAAACTGTTCGTTTTCCGATTGTTCAACAACGAAAAAATACAAGGGATTGTGGAGTCATGACTATAGCAATTGGCGTTTCATTAGCATTTAGTATTAAACCACAAAATGTTTACTATAATACAACACTTATGCGAAATCACCTGTTGAAATTATTGACCGAAGAAATACAGTTCGAACATTTTCCCCAAGATCTTAATGTAACAATTCCACAACAAGTTTTGCCGTTACAAGTTGCACGGCAAAAATGTTACGAAAGGTTACGAATGAATATTCAAAATCGAGGAATCAAGGTAGATGTTAGGCAGCTATTTCACGGTAATATTGGTACAAATATTTTTATGGAACATAATTATGCGTCTTGGAGTAATATTACAAACAATAATAATAATATGAATAAAGCGATCATAAATGTGACAACTCCTGAAAAAAGTGAAAAATATAAGTCAGAAATAAATGACAATGCAGAACTATACACATTGAAGCGATATAAACCATTTCTGAAAGATGGGAATATTATAAACAAACAAACTAAGTTACAAGGAGAAAAAAGCAATTTCAAGATAGATTTGACTGATGTCGATGGTAATGAATTTATGAATGATATAATAGTAAACAATTTGAGACGTTCTCGTAAGCATTCGATTTCGAGAGCAAATAAGTCTATAAGGGGAGTGGTTAGAAGACACGCATATAAACCATTTTCACAATATTCTTCGACAATTTCATGGTTATGAACCCATTGTTACGCTTTTACTACAATGTCCAGATGTAATAATCCCAGTAGACAAATCAAAAGAACATATACAAATTTTATACAGCCAAGCGAACGATGATTGGTCTGATAATACAGGTGGCCATTGGGTTTGCTGTTATTATGATTAGTAATTGATAACAAATTATGAAAAAAGTGATGAAATCCCCCCCCCCCAAAAAAAACATGACTCATGTATGAAAGAAGCTAATTCCCTTTAATTCACTAAAAAAGTTCACCAGCAAAGATTGTGAAATCATCTTTGCTAATTCCAATTGTACCTTTAATTCACGAAAAACATTAAAAAAGTTCTCACGCAAAGATTGTGAAATCAACTTTGCTAATTCCAATTGTATTCTCGTTCTCCGTTCGAACACTGATTCCTCTGTCACTTTTTAAATTAAATTCTCGTTCTCCTCTCGAACACTGATTCCTCTGTCACTTTTTAAATTAAATTCTCGTTCTCCGCTCGAACACTGATTTCCCTGTCACTTTTTATACTTGATATTCCTTATTGGCCACAAATCAATTCAGTGGTCAGATTTTCAGCTTCGGTTTTAAGGAATTAGCGGGCCGTTGTGTTTTTATTATCCCCCCCCCTCCCCCCCCTATAAACATGACTGATGTATGAAAGAAGCTAATTCCCTTTAATTCACGAAAAAAATTAAAAAAGTTCACGTGCAAAGATTGTGAAAGCAACTTGGCTAATTCTAATTGTATTCTCATTCTCCGCTCGAACACTAATTCCTCTGTGACTGTTTATATTTGACAATCCTTTATTGGCCACAAATCAATTCATAAAAACACAACGGCCCGCTAATTCCTTAAAACCGAAGCTGAAAATCTGACCACTGAATTGATTTGTGGCCAATAAGGAATATCAAGTATAAAAAGTGACAGGGAAATCAGTGTTCGGGCGGAGAACGAGAATTTAATTTAAAAAGTGACAGAGGAATCAGTGTTCGAGAGGAGAACGAGAATTTAATTTAAAAAGTGACAGAGGAATCAGTGTTCGAACGGAGAACGAGAATACAATTGGAATTAGCAAAGTTGATTTCACAATCTTTGCATGAGAACTTTTTTAATGTTTTTCGTGAATTAAAGGTACAATTGGAATTAGCAAAGATGATCACAATCTTTGCGTGAGAACTTTTTTCGTGTTGGAATTAGCAAAGTTGATTTCACAATCTTTGCATGTGAACTTTTTTAATTTAAAAAGTGACAGAGGAATCAGTGTTCGAACGGAGAACGAGAATTCAATTGGAATTAGCAAAGTTGATTTCACAATCTTTGCGTGAGAACTTTTTTAATGTTTGTCGTGAATTAAAGGTACAATTGGAATTAGCAAAGATGATTTCACAATCTTTGCTGGTGATGTCATTTTCGCTACAGCATCGCGAACAGAACCGATCGCGCGGATTTATATAATTATGACAATCATAGGCAGATGGTGCCACAGTGGTGTTTCAACATGAATTGGAAGTGTTCTAGACGGGAACCTGTGGCTTGGCAGTGCCCCCATCATATTCACGAAATACTGTAGAATCGTAGCGATGTAAAAAAGCCATCCCTAGTGAGCTCGAATGCAATCAAAACTTGATCGGCCACAATCGTTTGAGCCGTGTGTACTGTTGCGTGGCCGGCTGGTTTCTCTCAGGATCCTTGCAGGGAATTTGGCGAGGGTCGATGCCCGTGGAACGCTAAGGCGTTCTGCTCCTTGGATGCGGATTTTTGTACGATAAATATAATGAAAACGATGCTAATTAATTGAATAAAACAATTTGAACACAGTAACTAATAGCAATAATCAATGAAAACAACGATTTTATCACAAAATAAATCTTTTGGAAATTTTATTAATATGTACGTCCGTTCACTTGTGCTTTCGAGGCTTGAGTGACGCTTTCCAAGCGAACGCTCTTACAACTGTTTTTCATTTTTACAAAAATGTCCTTAACAACTAAGCCAAACAAACTAAATTCCTCTTGGCCGATTTTGAGAATCAAGCGTTTAACAACATAGCCCTGGAATTTCACCTAGGAGAAAGGATCAAAGTGCGGTTCATTTATTCAAAACACCCGTTTCCAAGGGGGTATCGATTAATTTATAATCTTGAAGTCCTCTCATTAAAGGATCTCTAACTATTTTCAAACACCTCGGCCTTGTGCGAACTTCACTTTGTCTCCTTTTCCCATTACATTCAGGTGATTCAATCTGAACTTCGCGCTTCCGAAGCTTATACTGCACGCCGCTAGACGGGAGTCGCAACAGTACCTTACCCAGGGGTAGTCCACTCGCATAGGAGCACTGTTAACACGGATTTAGTAGCTATCCAGGCCGCATGAGGCCTCTGAAAGCAGTATTAATTCTCGGAATTTGTACTAGATGGCACTCACAGCGTTATTTTGTAGGGAGTACTGTCTCCTCCTGCCGAGACCGAAGAGTGGGGAACATTCTCGTGAACCAAGCTAACGCGTGCAAGAGTCTAACCTCAAATACATTTATACTTTTTATTGTTAACCAAGAGTGATCATTGTCCTTCCCAATCTTCGACATACATCACCTGCACGAGTAGGGCCTGTTATAATTACTAATGTGCCGGTAATCCCTACAATTCAATGGGGGTAGTGTCATAAATCATGTATTTCTGAAATTTTGCGGAACGCTTGGGGACGCTTGCTTTCCATCGCTCTCTTCTTTTCTGCGCATCGTTAAGTGCACATCGTGTGACGCAAATTGTAATTTAATATTTCCCAAACAAATTGTAATGTAATATTTCTCAAATAAATTGTAATGTAATATTTTATAAATATATTGTATTTTATGCGTGTATGCAATTGGACAATTTTAATTCTTAAAATATAATTTCAAAGTGGTGATAGTAAAAAATTTAATAAAATTGAATTTATTACTTATTTTGTAATATAACACAAAGTAAGTGATGAATTCAATTTTTTTAAATTTTTTGACCAACGGCACTTCCATAATCACCGGCACATATAGTCATAAGTAAGGGATGCATTGAATACAAATTTTGAAATGCCCGCCATTAGTACTATAGTGCATATCCAACCCGCTAGAGGGTGTTAATGCTGTGCTAACAAAATAATACCCGTAGTGGACCACCCCTGACCTTACCGCAATTTAAATTGGTTGTCTAGTGATTTCCCTAGATTATTTCTGTCCTTGCTTTGACGCCGTTTGCACACGAATGAATTAATTACTGACTTCTCATATCTTAATTTTGCTTGGTGAAAATATATATTGGTTTTTTGAACGTTTCTCCTTATTAAGGCATTTTATCGGGTTAAAAATGTTAATTTTTTATATTTTTCTAATGGAAATAAAAATACATGTTTTTGTCCCAATTTATTTTTTGAATAGCGTTCCCGTGGTTAGGTTATGTCTATGAGCTTTTAATTGTTCAAAACATTTTCTTCTCTACGAGACGTGTTTTATGTAATTTTAATATGATCTTTTCCTTACAAAAGCAAAATATGCAAACATAAATTTCAGTTCACACCATGGACGTAAAGGATGATGCACAGGTACACTAGGCGGCGGAATCGGCTTCCCATCGGAAATTTGGCAACGTTGAATGTCGGGTCCCCCTGTGTCGAAGAACCACTGAGTTATTTCTAGTGACAATGGTGACAATTTTACAAGTTGTTATTTAGTTTGCTAAAATGAATTTTGCTTGGTAAAACATTACACGTAAGAGGATGATGGGCTCAATTCCTCATCTATTTAGCAAAGAAGTAGCATGTATCGTAGGTAGAAAGTTTTTAGAATGCCAGGCTGAAGTCTAGGAAAACGCACGAAATCCCCATACCGATGTTCCAGCACGGTTATTTCTTACGAAGGAGTAATAAGAGGCGTCATTCGACAAGGCAGGGGGCAAAATCTCCAGCAAAAGTTTTGGATTATTGCGCGATTTACTGAAGATTTCCAAATGAAGCGCCGGTTCGTGCCCGTGGAGCGCTGACGCACTCTGCTCGCGAAGTAGAGCGGGAATTTTAAAGGATTCAACTAAGATGAACTTTTGAACTATTCGTATATTGTTACAAAAGTAAACTGTTTGCTAGTCTGCTGACAAGATTGATCTAACTTCTTACAAAGTAACTCCTCGCTTGTCACCTCCGAGCGCCCTACTCCTCCAATTTCGGCGCGTTCTTCCGACTCCTTCCCTGGATCCTTTCGTCCAATCAAAGTGGTGTTGTCCCTCAAGCTTCGTCTGTGGGTTGTCCTTCAGCCATCTCTCTGTCCTTGGCCCTTCCTTCGCGCTTCCCTCCACTCTCGGCTGGTGGTCGAGACACGCTTTCCGATTACATACTTTTACATAGGCTGCGTACAGTACATACATTTCTAGCGGGTAGGTAAGCGCAACCCTCGGGGTCAAGACGTCGCCGGCGCAAAGTTTATGGCTTTATGACTTTCAGCCTCGCTCCAGCTGAGTTTTTACCCTAACAGGACATCGGCAATTATTGAAAGGGAGGACAGAGTTTTAAGTGATTTTACGAGACGAGCAGCTGCCCGCTCGACAAAATTTGGCACGCAGATGTGGAAAGAAAGGTTAAAGCTATTTATTATTCTCGAAAAGCACAACGCGCTATACGTGTTTATGAGACCTGACAATAAATTCCTCCTTGTCCCCCGTTTCAAACTTGCTTAAGGTCTTCTAGATGTGCTGTTCGATTCGAATCTATATATAATATTTCTCTTTCAATACAAAAGGATTTTGAATTACGCTCTACATCTAACTTCGATATCTCTATGTCTTATAGCTAACTTCACGCAATTTAACCAGCGGAAACCGCAACAGGATCCGTATTTCAACGCCATCTAATTTATGAAAGATTGTGTTTAGAACTAAAATTCAATATGGCGACCCAAACCGGGAAAATTGAAATACGGTCAGAATCTGCGTACTGCAATATAGAATAAGAGATACATTTGTTGACATGTTAAGAATATTTGGATACGAAATTCAGATGTTAAAGAAAAACATTTAATTAAATTTGCAATAATTGAATGTAATTAAATATTTCTCATTCACCTGAAGTTACTTATCTAAACCTTCCGATTTTTTCTATTATTATTGGCATAATTGAACATTACTTTGCCAACAATAATTGATAATGCCAACAAATATATCTGTTACTCTATATTTTGTATAAGATGCTTAATTGTAAAAAATACAAGTAGAGATAAGGATTAGTGAGTGGCTCAGATTTTTCTTTGAAAAATGTTCCTTGTATTCAATTTAACAGTTTGCTTAAACGCTATACTAGTGCTAAGTAGTTATATTAATTACTTATATCACATTGCTCATGTATGTACATATATATTCCTTCGTTCGCGACCTTCATATACATGGTGTTCCTCTACCTATGGTCAATACTTTTGAGGGTGATTCTACAGCAAATATAAGGCGAAAATCCAGAGTGACGAATTTGTGGTAGAGGCTTCGTTTTCGAGACAATTGACTTTGAACTTCACCTAAATATACGTGCATCGTAGGCGCTTGAGACGCACGTGGAGGTCATCATAGCCATATTTCGCCTCAAGTAGGTACCGATGAGTTCTATATACAACATAAAGGATATTTTACTTATTATTATTATAATTATCATAATTATTACCAATATTACATCATGCATACCTGCGACAACTGTACCAGCCTGGTGCACTTTGCCTGAACCGTACTCAGTTCAATCATTGCTCACTCCTTATCACATTCTTACAGAAGCTGTGTCTCTATATTGCTGTTCGAAGTACAACTTGGCACTATGCATGGCCGATGTACTGTTGGTCCTCTCTGTTCTCTCCCTGCAGCTAACAAAATTCATTTTTCTGTCTTTTAATAGCATTTAACGAGTGCATTTCAAAATCATTTTTAATATTTTTTACAGTAAATTGAAAGTTTTTGATAATAGAGTATATAACCTAAAAATATAAAAACATCACGAATATTCAAATAAACAAGTGTCTCACATGTAACTCAGACCGTACATAAAACTATCTTACCTGTCACCCTCTTTGCAGTTGCTCCATTCTTCTGCACATTCATTGTAAGTTATTAAACAGTAAACACATGTAAACACTAGCGTTTCACTTATTTTCACTTATAAGACAGTATAAGTGTCAGCCGATCGTGTATGTACAGACACAAACACAACTATACCGCGACAGCAACGCCACCTAAATTATGAAAGCCTGCTGCTTCCTGTCTAAACGCTATTCCGGAAGTTCCTATCTTAGTTTCTACCCCCTGGTTCCTATCTTAGTTTCTGCCCCCTGGCACCGTCATTCAGGTCCATGGTTTTACATAGCGTGTCTCGGGAGACAGGGGTGGGATTGATAAATGATAACTTTTACATCGAAATTATTTTTTTACACACGACACAACAGATCTCATTTCACAAAAGCTAATGCACACATAACACACATAACCACCGCTTCCGTAAGTGTTTCCCCCTCCATTCACTGCGCTTAATCGTTCCTCACCCTGCAAAAGCTATAGTGTAGTCGTGTTCGTTTTTCGCGATCCGATACTGTTACAACACACCTGAATTTGATTATGAGTTAACTGTTGAATATTATACAATTTAACTTAATACAATGAAATAATTTGCACATTTTAATACAGATTATCACATAGATAGATTGTTATCTTAAGATGTTAAGAAAGACGGATTAGATCACAGCTGTGATTAGATATGAATTTATGCTGTTTTTCATATTCTGGGAACTTACAAATCTATTTTTTGTACAAATTTTTTGTTGCCAGTGTGACCCAATATTAATTGACACTGTCCAACCTATCCAATTTACTTACCACTGTCTTTTATATGTATTTAGAATATTTTCTATTTTTATTTTATGTAGCTGGCTCATTGAAGAAATATATTATTTGTTTAATTTATACTAGGTATAGACTTTCTAAATGCCATATGGTACATAAAAATAGCTTTCACAGCTATAGTACAGGACTTTGGGCAAAGCTGTAAGGCTTTTCCAATTTCAAATAGAGAAAATTCATAGAGGGAAGTGTTGTATGGTTTTTCATACTATTATCAATTAAGTTATTTTTTTGGTAATCGTTACTGAAAAATATAGAGCAAAATAATTTTTTAATGCTTTGTATTCATACATAAACTAATTTTTTAGTATAGAAATTACATGATATAATTTAAAGTCTATATTTATAAAATACACGATGAGATCTATAAAGCATTTTTCAGCTTTATGCACGAATCTCTATACTTTTATTATATTATTTTGACACTACTATGTCCAATTACAGTTCTCTTTTGTAACTTCGATTTACATAATTATATCTCTATTTGTTTCTTAATGTTAACGATGAATCATATTTAATACCTGTAATTATGTTTCCGTAATATTTTATTCTCTACACGATTTAAGAATTATGTTGCAGAAACATATCAAGCAAAATACTTGTTTCATTAAGTAAGAATATATATAACAATATATAATGACAAATGTGTATTGAAGTATTTGTAGATAATGATGCGATAAAAGTCTATATCTATGCCTGCGATTAGTTAATTTCACCAACTTATAACCAATTATGGCTACAAACTACGTATACTTAAATTATGATGATTATATGAATTAATTAATTGCAATTACAGTATAAAGATTTTTTTAAGAATGCCATACTGGTATATACATTTAAACATTTACATGATACAACTTTATTATCACCTTAATTTTTGACAAAAGACATAAAAATGAAATAATACTTATACCAAATATAACATGAAATATTAACCATAACAAAGTTCTATGTAAAGTTCTTAAGTTACATTATAAGATTATTAATAAAAGCAAATAAACAAGAGAAGAATAATTTAATCGCTCTTCTTATCACCAGTTGACTGGAGACATTTTGCATGTTCATTACTCAAGCGATCGTATTCTTTAGCGAGAGACTCAGCTTGTGATTTTACAGCCTCCTTATCCTTTTTCTCTTTGGTCAACTGGTTCTCCAATTCCTGATGTTTTGCTTGTACCTCCTTAATTTGATTTTTCAATTCAGACACAGCCTTATCATGCGCTTCGTTCGAATCGTTCTGCGCACTTTCTCCAACTGTTTTTTGAGACAGCAAACTTCTCGCTGTCGTAGTTGCAGACTGAGCTTGGCGCAGAGCTGCTTCGCTTTGCGCCAATAACGTAGCTTGAGCGGAAATTAAGATCACGAGGCGGCGTATAACGAGGCTCAGAAACAATGCAAAACCAGATATATAGAAGTTTCTTTGCGCTCTAAACAGTCTCATGTTACCTAAACAAAACAATAATAATGTTGCAAATAACAGAAGCACTGTAATCAAATATCTTGTACAAACATGAAATATGTTATTCAATGAAACAGTTCACGTACCTTGCATCTCAGCATCCAAATGGGCATGTTCCCCCGCGTGCTCTCCAACCGTGGAATACTTTCGCATTTCTCTAATAGCATCCAGTAAAAATAAGACTAATATCGCGAGTAGAACTAAGAAATAAATCGAAGCTCGATTACTCAAACTTTGCAGGAATCGAGACTTGAAAAACTTTTGCCATCTGGTTGGCGAAGCTATTGGCAACACCAATAGCAATACTATAACGATTTCAGTGTAAAGAAACCCAGCAATTAGCGTCCACTGTAAACTCATTTTTCTTTATTGTTTAAATTTATGTATCTGAAAAAGAATAAAATATTTTATTCTTATAACGGTATGCAGACTGCAATACAAAATAGGATGACTTATTTCAAGGATCTATTCACAACTTAACAACAATAATATAAGTTTATATGAGCATATATCCCATTTTGTCTTGTTTCTAAGTCACTGCAAACTTTGTGTTTCACGAATTTTAATTCTGTTTGACTGTTCGTGAGAAATAAATAATAGGAGTACTGTATATTCAAAAGATATTCGTTCAATACACCTTCTATTAAATTATTATATTAAAATAAAGTTTGCTGCGGCTTAAAAATGAAATAAAATAGAACATATAATTGTAGTAACTTATATTAGTTCTTAAGTGCTTAATTGATCCCTGAAATCAATTCCTCGTATGTCATCATCCTATCTGTAACAATAAATAAACAACAATTACTATACACATTGATAATTTACAATAATTCTTTCTACTAGTTCGCTTTTAATTTAGATGAACATTATTATATATCGGAATGTTAATTACATTAATCATATTTATATAAAAAATGTAATTTTATGATTAATATCTAATTTGTACTACATAGGAATTTGATCAGCTTTATTTATTTAAACAGTTGCCCCTTTTTATATGATAACATTAATAGTACATAGCTGGCTTCTAGAGTTTCTTTAAAATGCAAGAAAACTGTCTTATCAGAGGTCTCCCCGATATGTACTATTTGTGGCACTGCTTCGTTTCATTTTTAGGTGTAACCTAGAAAGTAGAAACACGTTCTAATGTTTCTACCAATGAATATACTTAATACTTGTATTTCCTGATGAAGTTTTTCGCACAAAATAGCGATTCCAAATAGAATTTTGATGAATCACAGTGCTTCTAAATACTACATACGACGAGAAGAATAGGAATAGAAATTATATGTTGATTTTTCGGCGAAACATTTTGTACTTTTTCAAATATGCTTACGTTCGCAAAACACAGACTTATAAATAGTTGCAGTGGTAATTTAATAATAAGTATCTGAATTTATGTACAATCTGAATAGAAAATCTGCTAGGTGTAACACTCGAGATTTCTAAAGGAGAAGCTACAAATAAATTTCCAACGTTTTATTTTAAATATATCCAAGTTATTAATAACTAGCGGTACAATCGTTTTCTTTAAATCGCTCACTCAAACCAAGTATTACATGATTATGCTAAAAATAAGACGGAATGTCAAAAATACCATACCGGTAATTAGCAAACGACGTAGACAATGAACAAGTTCAAAGTACATACATGTAACGTCAGAAATTGTATAAATAAACCTCACTTGATGACGTCACTATCAGAGTTTCATTTAAACTGTATGTCTTCGGTTTATTTGTTACATCTAAACGCACCTTAAACCCCACGTTCGGAGTGCATGAATGACATTTCTTCTTAAAAACGGTATGTGTGGAGCCACATCGACTCATTCGATCCTGGTCGCTGTAACGCACACGCACGGCCGAGAGTGACCTCACTTCACATGGTTAATATTCGTTCGCGAACTCCTCTATAATATTTCGTGAATATGGTTTAGAGCAAAGCAACGCTATAGGCCATCACCTAGACCATATTCATGAAATATTGTAGAAATGTTCAAGAAACGAAAGCCAACAATGTGAAGTTGGGCTACTTCCGATGAGTATTTGCGTCAGAGTCTTCAGGATCGAATGAACTATTTATAGACACGTATATGAAGTATTCATTAGATTATAACGCAAGTTTATCGTAAATTGAAAGTCATGTTTTTAAATGTATGTACTTACGTTCTCTCGATTTGAATGTAAATAGACGTGCAGTTATGCAGAAAAAGAGAAACGGAAGGTGAAAGAAAAACTGATTGATCAAAGATTATGAATTTACGTTCATTGGAATATTTGCTATGCTTCATGGAACTTTTTTTTTAGAATTAATAACAAAACAATGAATATTCTTTAATATAGTTCAGCAATTACATTGGACCATTTAAATATATATTATAAAACCGATATATTTCAATTTCTAAGAAGATAACTTTAATTTTATTTTCTTTGTGCTCGCATTATTCAAAAATAAAATGGAAGGAGGTGCAAAAAAAATAAATATTTTTTTAATAAAAAATGAAAAATACTGGGTTGCAAATTATTTAAAGTAGCACCAGAAATTTTAGTAAATCAAAACTTTAAGCTCACTTTATGTTTCGAAATTTGGGATCTTTCCGCCCACTCCTTTAGCACTGTACGAGTTGTAAGTTATTGAATAATAAAAAATGTTATACATTCTATACACTGATGCAAAAAGAAATAATTGTATGTGTTTTCAAGCGATAAGGATTAAAAGTCTTCACTACAACAGTATCCACGATTTTTTAAGTTGACAGAGAAAAGTTGTATATAAGATTAATCAGTTTTTAATCGCCAATAAATTACAACAATTCAACTTCTTAGTCCGTTTCTTGTATTAGAAGAAAATCATCAATTTTTTTTTAAATGCAATCATATCATTTGCTTTCCTTCCGTTTTCCTTAAGGGCTGAAATAATTATTTAGTTGTGGCTCGCACAGTAAAAATTTCGTTAGAAAATATTTCGGTGGTCCAGCAAAAACAGCGCGATATTTTTCCCTGTCGGACTATTTAAAATTTAAAGGGAAGGTTTATGGAATAAAATCAAAACTTTGCAGCAACTGACAGATAAGATTCAACATGAAATTGAATCATGACGCCAGAAATATTGCAGAGTAGGATGGAAAATGTCACAAAGAAGTCCTGCACATTTCATAAATGCTGGCGGTGCACATTCACTCAATGTGCTATTTCGTCAATGATCTTTTTTGTTCAAATGCATTATAATATCACAGCAATCTATCTTCTCACTGTGTTTTTTAACCCTCAGTTGTCACACTGGTTTAAAATGACCCATAACTTGGCTTTGAGGTAAAATATCTTTGAGGCATCATTGAAAATGATACTACTAGCGCCATGTAGTAGTATTTTCATGTATCCTCTAGAGTCTAGAGGTAGAGACGCTTCCCGAGTGAGGAGAAGCGTATTTTTATTTTTTTTTTATTACAGTAACATATCTGCAGAGTATAATCATAAAATTTTAGCTAAAAATATTAAAAATTGAAACAGTTATGATTTTTTTAAGCAAAAACACTTTTTCCGCAACTCTTTTTCTTTAATTTTTTTTTAAACCTGTTAATATTTTAAATGTTAATTTTCAACGATAAACGTATATTCTATAATGTTCAAACTTTATCTCAAAATTTTTGCGACTTAATTTAACAGATAGTTTTTGGCAGAAAATTGGCTTGGGTGGAATCGTCCCAGTGTGCCAACTACGTCCGAAGAAATAGGTGTACCAATCGAGGGTTTAACACAAAATTAAAGATAAGCAGACGATTTATTTTACGCCACTCTGTATAACCGGGCGGAAAACGAAACTATAACCAGGGAAGCCAATACAAAATTTATTAGCGGAATGTTGTTGGAAACATACTATTTGAACAGTTGCAATATATATTTCATACAGCCGCAAAATTAGTTTGTAGTACAACAAATCTCGGATATATCAGTAATAGTCTTTTTTGCCAAAAAGGAAACTATTTATATCAGCTTAGCCGGGAAGAAATGGACGTAAAGTTTCACGAAATTCCTTTTTAAATTTTTAGCTGACTATTGCAATTTGTTGTCGATATCCCCTCTTTCTTGCCTGCAGTAAATTGAGATCAAAGTACCAAGAAGCTGTATCATTAGGGTCAGGTAATGCATGAGATAACAAACATCAATTCCTGGAAGTTGTCTTTAGTTGTGCCAAACCTCGAAATATGCTCGTGAACATATTTGGGGGCACTACCGTATTTAGTATATCTAGTGACATTTCTTAGTAATATTTATTTCGAGTAATATTAATTTAAAATTAACCTGGACTGCCTTTACTATTTAATTAAATGTAACGGATACATCTTTACATATCACTCATTTGCTGCAACAACGATACAACTAAAAATTTGCAGTTTTTGAGTTACTAGTATAGAAAAAGCGGTTGTTGTCTAACAAAACTTTTGGACCCGTTTCCCCAAAAATCGTGAATTTTTAGTTATGTTGTTGTTGCAACAAATGAGCGATATGTATATCTCATTACAATATTATCTTCGATACTATTAAATAAAAGAGTATGGATTTAATGGTTTAATCTTGTCGAGGTATAATACATTTGGAGTAAAGTACAGCAGAAAGATAAGCAGAGTACTTGTGTTCCTATACTTTCAAAATTAAAATGTTGCGCTATCTTAATTATTTCATTGGGATTCATACGTATGTCTCATCGATTTCTAATTGTACCTCAATAGAGTATGTATTACGTGTGCTTGCTCATCGACATAAATACGTATCGGGCAAATATGACGTCATAGCTAGATGCAAGCGCCTATCCTGTAGTTATGAATAATTCGTCATAGATAACATTCATTCATCTAGAAAGAATGAATGATGTATGTTATATGACTAATATATTTGGCGGGTTTAACTGAGCTTTATGTTATTCTATATTCACATCTATCTCCAACTATTAATGGTCTTTTTAGATAAAACATGTAAATTTCTATAGTATCATGTATTTCCCAATATTCTTCCGTATAAATAAAAAACATTTTTATCCAATCTTTTTGGGTAGCTTTTGCCGGTATGGAACAGTTTTTGTCAATTGCAAAGAGATTGGATAAAAATGTTTTTCCTACATTTTTAAAATCTTTTCTATTTACTAAAACGACTTTGAACTAACAAAAGAAACACGCAACAGTCGTTAAAAAGCTCCGAGAACTAAAAAAGCATTTTGAAGGGAATACAATGAAAAAAAATCTCATTGAATTGTCAACCAAAGGCTCTAGAAGGAAAATTTCTTAGCTTTCCAAAACACTCATGAAATTTGTTCTACGATCATACGTTCAAAAGTAGCTTTTCTCCTTAATCGCTAATAACTCGAGCAATTAAAATCATAAATAAAATAAAAAAAAAATGAAATTAAAGCGGAATGTTTGCTGTACCACCGCCCTCCATTAGAGATACCTGAATTTTTTTGGCCCGTACATACGTTCGAATAAGACAGCAATTTTTGAAACTTCATTTTCTACGCTTTATCTTGATGAAGCATTATCATAACGCATGAAAAAAACATGAATCCTCGAGTCAAAAACTAGAAACTTCAAGCATTAAAATGCTTCTTTTATCTTTTTTGCGACCATTTTCCACGAAGATACAGACATTTGAAAATTACCAAAATTTGGGGCAAACTATACTGATCCTTTAATTTTGGCCTTTCTTTTGGATTTTTTAACACAAAATGTTGCCAAGGTATAGTATACCTATAAACTCCAAATCCACCACAGTAAACAGTGTAAACAATAACAAAGTTTTAACTTTATTTTCCAAAGAATTTTTTATTGAAACATGTTCAATCACTTTCTTCGATCAGTCGTAAGTACAGAATGATTTGAAAGAATAATTCTTCCTTGACTTTATTATCCCACAAAAAAACGACATTTCAAGATGTAGATGTACACGATTCATTTAAATGGTTAAGTTGGAAAATATTTCAAAAATGTTATATTGTATATACCATGAATTTTAACAAAACAATATAATCTAAAAGTGTATAGGAAAAACAACCATACTTTCTACCTGTCCTCTCTATCCGTGTCGCGAAGAGGTCATACACCTTTAGCATGTTTTAGTTGTATTTATCGCGGAATAAATAGTTGCTAGGCGAACGAGTAACGTCGTTACGTTCCATTTTTTCAGCCATCATGACTTCCACCCAACGAATTTAAAAACGTGGGGCCGTCGCTTTTCGTGCAACTCAACGATACCCCCTACCATGCTATGAATCATTCGGCCATCACCTTGCCCTTATTTCCTGGGTATCTCATTTGTTCGCCGGTTCGGCGAACGGTAATCGCTATATAGGTTTCCCCATCCTTGTTGCGATCTAGCGTTCTTTATCCTCCACGTCACCAGCGGAATCTACGCCGGTAACCCCACCAACCGACTCGGTTTCTGTTCTCATTATATTGATCCTCTTTGATGCTGCAACTACTAGTCTATCCGGCGTACACGTAACAACGTCGAGGTTCTCCCAAATCGCGAGTGGCAGTTGTCTATCAATTGATTGTTAAAGCCTGTGACGGGGATACCAGAAGTATTTCGATAGCCCTCCAGTGTAGTGAAAAGGTAAACGAAATGTTGTATTTACGTGGCAGAAGAATTTGGAGTAAAGGTTATCAATTATCGGTGTCGCCGTCGGTAACATCGAATGGTAAAAAGTTTCCATAGCTACACAACATTATAAAGGAAAAGGGAAATATTATAATATTAATACCTCCATTTCTGTGTTTTTGTCCTCCCAAATAATATAGATCTTTAAATTACTTAATTATTTTCTTTAATTATGATACAATATTGTGCGATTTCTTACTTATTAAATAGTCAGACTTCAAAATTATAAGTTATCGTAGACGTTTACAGAATTGATCTGGACCGATTTTTCGCAATACTTACGTATTAGTGTGCTACATAAAAAATAACAATTTTGTGAATATTAAAGCTATCGATTCCGGGAGGAATTTGGACATAAAACTCTGACCTACTCAACAAAATATAATTAAACTACTAGTGTAGACTCTAGGCACACATTCTCGACGTCCTTTATATAAATATATTAGGTAGATAAAGTAATCCAGTTGCTGGCTCCATCAACAAACTATTTCATGCATTATATTTATACAAGTGCGATTTTAAAGTATATAACATAAATATAGAATGGATCTTGCCATCCTTATATCTATTTCGCAATATTCCAAATACCATAAAAAGTGATGAATCTTCTTATAGTAAAATTCCAGACTGCAGCCTTATAATGAAATTAAATTAGTTATGACACAGTGCCCCAATTGCCTTACTCCTATCCAGAATCGTGTAATTCTGTAATAACTATACAGGATTAAATTAAAACCAAGCATTTGTTGCCTCGACATATTACTGTGCAAACAAATTTTTTCTATATTTGAACCACCTGAGAACATATTACTCAAGGAACGAACATTTCCACCTCTTTACGCCATTATGTCTTAACTCAATTGCAAAATTCTACACGTAATCTTTTCACAGTCAGAGCTGCGTGAAATCTTTTTGTGAATCATATATTCGAACGTATTGTTGAGCGTTATTCCTCATACTATCCTCGTACATTCTCCGCTTGGTGCTCCCACCAATTCTGCGAAGAATATCTGTGACGGCAGGCAGCTCGCTTCAGTCGGCTACCAGAACCGTACAGAACCGGTACCGGTATAGCAGAAGAGCGAGTAGGATCCACTACCGTTTCACAAGGAGGTAAAGGCCACACCCTGAATAAGTATTTAGAGTTTCTTGCCGGTCACTACAATCTTTGAGATTTGAAACGGTAACGTCTTCGACATTTGCTGATTACTCGAGTTGAAGCAACATCCAACCGTTGGTTCTGAAAACCGTTTGCGTTAACCGATGAGATCATCGCTCATCTAATTGTATACCTAACAATTCATATTGACGTGTGTAGTCGTTGGAGAGAAAACTGTTTGACCGCCAAAATATGTTTGACCACGTTCCTTCGGCAGATTCCTATTTCACTTAATGTTAAGGGAATTATCAGTTTGACAGTACACTTAATTTATCGAGAGTCTAATATTAATAGTGAATATACAGTTTTTTTCAGATAATAACGTAGTTATTATCAAACATTTTGAAACGCGAATATGTTTTGTATTAAGTTTCCAATGGGAGGTTCCGCGATAATGTTGACCTTACTCGTGAAGGGAAATGTTTTCATTGGCCTGTTTAATTTGTTTTCCTGAATTACGATATGAATGGGAGCGTCCCTGTATCGATCGTGACCTTCGACAAGACATAACGACGTTGTAAGAGCATCTATTATCGATTCTCATTTTTAACAACGTATAGGGTAAGTGTGGGTATTACTGCGGACTTTTAAGGTAGGTTAACATTAGAACCCTCGATACGGCGTTCAAATGAATGAAAGTTCCTCCTTCTTTTTTTAAAAGAAAGGTGGGACCTTAATAATTCCATAAAAAAATATGAGGGCGGGGTAATATGTACAGTTAATTAAAAACACAGAGATTTGTCGATCAATGTCATTGCATGAGTTACTGCGGACATGCATGTATTACTGCGTGCCAGTTACTAACGAAAAATCAGTTACTGCGCATGTATTACTGCGGTCTGATGTCAGGCGAAACATAACCTTAATACCTTTGCAGGTTACGTAGACAGAAGTGAATACGGTCGGAAGAAGGTTAGGTGGCGCAATGGTCGGTCCGCAGTAATACATGCACATGGTGTAAAGTACTGCACCTAATACTGCGGTGACAAATAAAAATTAAAACTAAAATGTAGACGACTGATTGATTGTTTTTCTGGAAAAATAACTCTTATTCTACCGAGCAATAATGCTACATTACATGTATTACTATTAATAACAAAAATATAAATGTTTTTCTAGTAGGTGTTCATGACCGCCATATCGGGAATCGACCGAAGTTTCGCCTTGACGAATTTCAAACTACGATAAAAGAATTAATAATAACTTTGCTGTACATATTTATTAATAATTACCTGTAATAGAGTTTAAAATAATTTTATTAAAAATTTTCAAGAGATTATGTACTTTCTAACATTAAATATGATCTGTTTTAGAATATCCGCAGTAATCGGAGCATCCGCAGTAATACCCACACTTACCCTAGGTGTACGTTTTATTCAGCAGGTGCTTTCTGAATATTTCTGGTTATTAGCGTTGTCATATACGCATCTAGGTTAGGGTTGCCACCTTTTTTACAGGAAAATAACGTACAAAAAAAAGTACGTTTGAAAAAACTAAAAGTACATTTTAAACTTATTAGTTTGTATTTTTTCCAAACATATTTCTTATTGCTTTAGCATTACCGAACAACTTTTTATCATTTTTATAAAGATTTATATAGATGAATTTACGTGTAATAACGTAAGATACTTTATTTTAAAGTACGGGTGGCAACCCTAATCTAGGTACATGTCGTATTAAACATGTTACGTAAATAATTTTTATCGTGTTACTGCGACTACGTTATGGGTCATAAAGCAATGTTTGTATGATACTTCTCGGGACGAGACAAACACCGTCTTTACAAATATACCTGTGTGTGTACATTCATCTGACAGTTTTAGATGACTCATAACATTCCTAGAGATTTAATACTTCACAAGCAGATCATGTCTGTATGAATCATATACAGACGCACGTCAAGAATGTTAATACAATCACGAATGATGTTTGAAGGTCGCTTACTTATTCACGTTTATTGTACTGTAGATAGAAAGTTTAGCAATTTTTCAGCTCGATAACCTTCGAGGACAATATGTACACTTAAATATGTTTTTTACGGTTAAGCTTTCGAAAAAATGGCAAGAATGAAAGTTGCTCGTCAGTTTGAAAACGAAAATTTGATAATTAAAAGATAAATTTTCTAAAGGTTATTGTTCTCGTGCTTTTGAATTTATAGCTGTTTTCTTACGTAAAACAGTATATTTTTCTAATACTTAAGGTAAAGAGAAGTTAAGGACAAATCCAACGATATTTGCTGTGGAGTACCTATGTATAATACGCAATGAAGTACGTGGATTGTTTTTTCTATATCCGATTGCCTTTCAGACAGACAATTTCTTTAATTCATGTCAAGGCATTTCAGTCTCCAAAATTAAGATGTTGAAAAAAATGATATTTTTATTATCAAATGCTGTGAAACGGCAACTTCCGTTTTTGTTCTTTTTGACAATTGGGTTGGTATACATATATGTATACGATATTAAAGTGTGTTTTGTTTACCATTCTTCTTGTCGAATTTAGAGAGAATTTTTGTACTTGGATGAATACTACATTCAGAACTTAAGAATTATAGAGACTTCTAAAATATTCGCTATTATAATTGCATTTATAAACAACAATAGTTTCTGACAAACATTTTTGGGCATTATTTGAAAATTAAAATTAGACTTATATTTGCGAAATATATAAAATATTCGTGCAGTATGAAACAGAAAAATTCATTTTATTTTTTTTGTATCGTTATTTATTTACTTTATATAGCTAATTTAGGTTCAACTTCGTCGATTATTGGGAGTTTACATTTTTTTATTAGACTATATCACATTTTAAGACTTCTAAGAGTTATGTCTCTGAACTGGTTTAGAATCATAATTTTAATTAAAAATATCATTAAGACGTGGAATATATTATGAACAATTCTTTTCACTTTATGTTCTGTATTGTATGAAATTTTACATAATCGCTTAGCAGATGCACTTGATGAAATAAAAAGTAGCATATATGGTAAAGACACCAGTAGTCGACCATGTATCAGTAGTCGACCACTTTCAGAAAAACATGAAAAATAAGGTTTTTAGAAGTGACGATCTTTTGAACAAAGTGCAGTTCTCTAACTGCACTTTGTTCAAAAGATCGTCACTTCTAAAAACCTTATTTTTCATGTTTTTCTGAGAGTGGTCGACTACTGGTGTCTTCACCCTAGATATATATAAACTTGTATAATTTATATTCTAATATGTTCATTTGTCATTCTGTAAAATATTAAACGCTTCGAGTAAAAAAGTACATAAACCATGTAAATATATTATAATTTAATATAATTTTTACTTTTCAGGCAATTTGAATAATGTCGGCCAGTCAGTACTACCACGTGCAGGTAAACATCAAAATTTCTTCACTTTATATACTTTTCCTCCTTTATATTCTTCTTATCATATGTTTTAAACAATTTCAAGTTAGAAAGTGTTTTACTATTTATTAGTCTAAAGAATGATTTCTATTTCAAATTTCAAATATAGGCTTCGTTTAATACTTTCAATATACAAATAGAAAAAGAAGCATTATACAATGAACAAACGTCATCGATATTAAGCTTGTAAGAAAGTGTAGCCTGAACCATCCGATATATACAGTGGTCCCCGGATTATTGACAAGCTTTTTTCCCCGGATCATTGGGAAAAACCTACCCACCCCACAGTTTTGCTTCCTCGGTGCGAGCGAGGGCCTTCGGTCCCAGGTAGACCGCCCGTTGACTGCCGAGAGCAATAAAATCGCTGGGCTAGGTAAAATACCCAGTAGAGAAAAATAAAATGTTCATGTTTTTGATAAAAGTTCATGAAAGTATTACCAATGGATTTTTTAGGATTTCCCAATGAAAATGAGTTCAAATATGGAGAAATTCGGTTCATTTTTAGTGAATGTCACTACATTACACACTATGTAATAATGCAGGAGAGAATTTAAATGGAGAATATCAACGACTTCACCAAATTGTAAAGTGTTTCTTGAAGATTGCTTAAATGCAGCCTTCAGGAGAAATTGCCTGCATGTTTAGTACCTATTGGATTTGGCAGTAACCAGTTCCCCGGGGAGCAGTAACCAGTATCAAATGTTATTCAATATCCAAGGAAAGACACATATGATGGACAATCTTCCAATCGAAGCTGCAAATACTACAAGAATTGGCAAATTACTTAGATAATTGTGAGTTAATCACCAGAAGCGTGCTTTTCCCTTAAACCGGGGAACTGAAATCTAATTGTGTTATCATAATAAAAAATTGACCGAATTGTTTCGTGTTTGGACTCATTTTCGTCGACATAAACTCCTCAATCCATTGGTAGTACTCCCATCAAAGTGTAATCAGTAATATGAAAATTTTCATATTCAATACTGAATCTCAATTCGCCGTAGACCGAGGGTCTCCCGCGGGTGCGGTATTTCACTCACTCTCGGTTTACGTCGTTCACTCTCCTTGTCGAATGGTTCGGGCGAGGGTCCTGACAAGGGTCAGTTTATTAGGCGCAAACTACTTCCCCTGCCCCGGTTTATGGAGAATCCCCAGACCCGAATCTTTCTCGATAATCCGGGGACTACTGTACTTCTATGTATAGGTACTTCAATAGTTACGTTCGTAGTACATACTGTATTGAAAGTTTCTCTTTCATACTCATACGGTATACAATTTTTAAAAATTTTGTATAAAGTGATCATGAGTGTCCGGAGCGGGGTGCAAAAGGCGCAGTTGCCGCCCCCTGGCTTTTGAGAAAAAATCGCTTATTTTTAAAATCTGATCTTTATTAAATTTATACTAAAAAAGTAAATATTTCTAAATATCGGATTTAAATTTTTAATTAAATTGGCACTACAATATGAGTTCAAAAAAGCAAGCGGGTTACTCGCTTTTTCATTACTATATTTTTCATCTCCGTCACCCCAAAGTTGCCGCCCCCCCCCCCCCTGGAAAAAAGTCTACGGACGCCCTTGAAAGTGATTGTTACAACATTTTCGTGTTACGGTATCAGTCGATTTATCTTGATGAGACCCTTCCAACGGTATAAAGAAATTAAAAATACACGGTCACAAATTACCTACTCTACTTTAACATTGTCCATTCTTAAGTTATTACGACGTAGGTCAAGCTTTTGATTAGTTCAATCTTATGAAAGAGATAAGAAACTTATCTCAGTTTTAACTAGAAGGTCAGTTGTATTACGTTAGTACAAACACAGAAAGCGGAAGCACTGGCGGATGTGAGTTTCATATCAAGTTGTTTCAGCCGATATCTATACATGACTCTGAAGAAATAGTTTCCGCTTTTCTTAATGTCTGTTGTAAAATATGCCTGGGTACATACTTATGCAATTTACCGTATCTTTACGCTCGACCGATATAAGTGATTAACAATTTAGAATCATAATAGAATCGATTACCAAAATGCAGGATCGTTAACTGATTTTTAATGTTCCAATCAAATTTTAATGCTTTAATTGAAACATCCTATAACTAAAAGATAAATTTCGATTTTTGTGCGCTTGATCTTAATTCTACTCGAAAAGAATAACTGAAAAACAAATAGATACTATTTCCTGCATCCTTACATACAGGATGTTTACAAATATGTGAGAAGTACTTTCGTAGTGGGTTCAAGGAACAGGAATAAAAAAGTTCGTACAAAGATAATATATAATATGACTTTGTTTCTGAATTACCTGTTTTATACATATTTCAATAAATATTGCCCTATCTTTAAAAAGAAGGGTGAAACTGTTTACGTCTCGCCTGGATACAGACTTTTAAACGTCTCATTCATAGATTGCCCGATTTATTGAAACATTTTGGGTAGCGTTTGGATTTAAGTAGGCTCAAAAAGTATCTCAATATTATTATAGAATTTAAATGGTTTTAATAGATCTGCAATCTACAGTTCACTTTAAATAAATCACTATTCTCAAAACGCTCATTTATTCTGTGGAACATCCTGTCGAGCAAACGTCGGTTCAAAGACTTTGTTGCATACAAAAGCCTTTTTCTGACTGTATTACTCGGCGAGTCCACACGTGAGATGCATATCTGCCATTTCACTGTACCAATACGCCATTTTCACTTCAAACGTAGACACTCGGGCTCATTCGCTCGATTTACAATAACAATATCTTATTGTTAGCTTAACTGAACACAAGACTGAAAAATGTTTCGAACAAAAGTTGAATGGTTTCGAGCGGGGAAATAATTTGGTGTAACAAGACTTTTGTGGGTGAGCGCGTAGAGGACGTGTGAAGGTCAAGTTTGTTTTTTTAAATGGAATCATATATTTTTTAATACATACATCGATGGCTTACTGCACAAATATTGTATGTTCACTTTTTGTGAAATTATATAATTTTTTAATAACAAAGAACTCTTGTATTTTTAACCCTAAACTGGTGACGTCCCTTTTTGTGACATAAACGGTCACGTGAAGTCTCACAGACTCCTCCTTAATAATTCTAATCCTCTAAATTTATTGTTAACATATACTGCAATTCATTACATATTTGAAAAGATACTTTTGCATGTTTTGTTCAAAGCCACTGAAAGTTGTGTTCATGACACGCCATACTGTAAAACAAGGTCGAGTGAGAAGAAAGAGAATATAGGAAAAATAATTCTGCAGGAGTCTTCCAGACTCCACGTCACCGGTTAAGGGTTAAAACTGTTAAAAACGCTAAAAGTGGACATACAATATTTATGCAGTAAGCCATCGATATGTTGATATGTCCTATTTTTATTTATCGTGAGCAATCTTACAGTACCCTTTACCTTCGATATTCTGTTTCTTTAGTGCACACCAACCGTCTATCCTGCGGATCCTTTCGACGCGGACGAAGATGCCAACCTCCTTCGAACCGCCATGAAGGGTTTTGGCACCGATGAGCAGACCATCATCGACGTGCTTGCCCATCGTAGCATCGTGCAGCGACTCGAAATTGCTGATAAATTCAAAACCATGTTCGGAAAGGATCTGATCTCTGAGTTAAAATCAGAGCTCGGGGGCGACTTCGAGACCGCTATTCTGGCGCTAATGACACCGCTGCCGGAATATTACGCCAAGGAGCTCCATAATGCGATGTCCGGAATGGGCACGGACGAAGGTGCCCTTATTGAAGTGCTGGCGTCTCTTAGTAATTATGGCATTAAGACCATATCCGCTGTCTACAAGGATCGTAAGTACTACTCTTTGTCTATTTCCTGTCTTCGTGGCGAAAGTGTTGAGAAGGGTGGATAACACTATTTGTACCAAAAATGTGGTTAACTTCTTTGTAGAATTGTTTATGGGTAGTATTAAATTAGGCTTTTGATATATATTTGCAGTGTACGGAAATGACTTGGAGGAGGATTTGAAAAGCGACACCTCCGGTCACTTTAAGAGGCTCTTAGTTTCGCTGTCTTGTGTAAGTAAATTTTAATATACGATGTTATAGTCGGTACACATATAGGGACCATTGTATTAATTCTCTACTTAAACTAGAGCTGTTAATAGTCGAATATGTAAGTAATTCGAATAATTCCGAATACGAATAGTTTCTTCGAATATTTTGAATAATACCGAATACGAATAGTTTCTTCGAATAATTTGAATAATTCCGAATACGAATAGTTTCTTCGAATAATTCGAATATTCAAATACCTAGTTTTAATTCGTCAAATATTCGAATATTCGAATACTTTGGTATTCGAATCTCAAGTTCGAATTGTCTGGCACTCGAACGGGGCTAACGGCGGGCGTACGGCGCATTGTGGACACTATTCCGCGCGGCCAATAGCGCGAGTGAGAAAACTCAACAGCAAGCGAGAGGAAACGTAAGAGCCTTTCGTTCGTTCTCAGGTTCTCTCACTCTGGTCCGTAGGTTTCCAAGAAATAGTGGGAATAGTCGCCGGGCGTACAATGCATGCTAGAAACGGGCTTACCTATAACGAGTGCTTACTGTATTCGAATCTGAAATTCGAATACTCTGGTATTCGAATCTGAAATTCGAATTCTCTGGTATTTGAATCTGAAATTCGAATTATCTGATATTCGAATCTGAAATTCGAATTCTTTGGTATTCGAATCTGAAATTCGAATTCTCTGGTATTCGAATCTCAAGTCCGAATTGTCTGGTATTCGAAACTCAAGTTCAAATTCTCTGGCATTCAAATATTCGAATGTTTAGAATATTCGAATATTCGTAACACCTCTAATTTAAACCAATCTGTTGGCGTCACTGTTTTGTTATGCGATCATTTACAGTGTTACTCCAAAATCTTTTGTAAACCTTTCGGACTATTCGTATGTATTCTGTATCGCTTATTCATGAACGAAATGTGAGCAACTGGAATACGGCTATTATTCCATATGGTACCATTAATAATCTTGAGCAATGTGTATTAATAACACGTTTCGGACATTTTAGCACGTTAACTTTAACACTTTGAATGGTGTCAGCGTGATTTCACGCCGAAGGATTTGCATGGCATGTTTCCACGTTAATATTTCTGAGAAACATTAAAGTATTATCCCAGTGTCCCCGAACGTTTGCTAGAGACGTGTTAATCAAAATTTCCTCGACACATGATCGATTTGAAAGGCCTGACCGACTTGAGGGGGCATTTTTCAAAATTTAAAAAAAAAGGGGGCACACGAGTGTTTTCTTGACGGACTTCACAACAATATATTGCAGTATATTAAATTTACGCAAGTGTGCGGTGTATACGCACGTCCGTCAAAATTGACGTCCGTCGCAACGGAAACCGAAAAAAACGCTCGTGTGCCTCCCGCCTAAATTAAAAACCAAAAACCGTTAAAGCTATTATCCTGAAGCATGATAGGCAGAACTATATGTATGACAAGATTTTTGTGATGATGTTAAAAGGCAAACAGAAACGAGAATCCTGATGTAGATGTGGCGGCTGCAATTCAGGATGCTAACAGACTATTGGAGGCTGGCGAAGGCCAATGGGGAACAGATGAGAGTACATTTAATGCTATTCTTATTACCAAAAGTTTTCCTCAACTACGAAAAATCTTCGATGAATATGAACGCCTATCTGGGAACAGCCTGGAAGACACTATCAAGTCCGAGTTTTCAGGCTCCCTTGAAGATGGCTACCTTGCAGTCGGTAAGAAGTATTAGTATTTTATTTGCATGTTATTTAAAATAATCGGAGAGTTCATTGAAAAGGTGAATTCACTTTTGTTAAGAACACGTTTCCCGAGCGTAGTGCTTATTAACTTAATATGTCTCTCATTTTATACTGAAAGAATGCGGTTATCATACTGGATGGCATTCAGTTTTGTTCTAAATTATATAACATAAATCTACAATTTCTAATTATTATGTATACTGAAAATATTCAGCAGTCTTAGGAAATTAAATAAATGCATCAATTGCGGTTGAAACATATTTTACATAATTTTCTTACAATTTATACGTATAAAATATTGACATACGAAAGATTTCGTTTGATGTAAGTTGTGGTCCTCTTCAACTTGTGTAATTTTAGTTTCACCCACTTTTTTCTAGACACATTACTATCGATGCAAATCTAGATGGCAATTTCATGTGACTTACTTTCTATATTTGCACAATAAGTATTAATAATTTGAATGGTGCCTCTTAGAGCAGGCCTTCCCAAGTAGGGGAAAACCACTCCTGAAACACATGTCCGGGTTCTCCCTCCAACGCTGCGCCTTCAGCTAAGGTGGGACGATTCCTACTACCCTCTCTCCGAGGAGACAGTAACACCGCTATACTGAATTCATCCTAAGAAAAATCTTACGCCCAGACCGTTTTGTGACCGTTCTGCGCAGCCCCCACTACTGCCTACGGGCCTGACGCAGGCGATTGCTCGTAAGCTGTGATGCCAGATCGGGGACGGGTTCCCTCGAGAATTTCCCCCACCTCGCGCATACTACGCCGGAGCAGCGTGTCCGTGAGCTCGGAGCTTCGGAGTACAACTCACGGACACGCAGTTCCGGCGTAGTGTGCGCGTGGTGGAGGAAATTCTCGAGGGAACCCGTCCCCAATCTGGCATCACAGCTCGTAAGTTACGAGTCGTAACGCTTTACCTGCCGGTTTTCCTATCCGTCCAAGGGCGGGACGTGACCGATGTCAATGTAAAAACTATAGGTTGTGGAACGGTTGACAGAGAGGTAACAGGCGGTAAGACGGAGAAAAACGTAGACGTTTAAGCGGGGAGTCGGACCAACCAGCGCCTTCTCAGAAGCATCCCTGCGCGGAACTGGATTTTTCTTAGGATGAATTCAGTATAGGAAGCATGTGGGGCGCTTTAGGGTGAAAGTACCAAATGTGTCAAGTCTTGAAAGCGCCTCAACATGCTTCCTAGCGGCGTTACTGTCTCCTCAGAGAGAGGATAGTCGGAATCGTCCCACCTTAGGCTATTTATAAATATTCTATCTAAAATAATTAATAATAATAATAATTGCCGGATGAAACCGGGTAACGGGTTAGTTAGTTTTAGTTTGGTATAAATGTGTACTAGCTTGCGTAGATTGTTTAACAATGTCACATAAAATATAATCATTTATAACACTAATTTTTGTAATATTCCATCCCAACAAATTTCGTGATTCAATTAAAAACCAACGCCAGCCTTGAATTAATTCGAATTCTTATTAATATGTTCCAGTGAGATGTGCTCGAGACAAGACAGCATATTTTGCGAAGAGACTCCACAGTGCGATGAAGGGACTCGGTACAGATGACACAACATTGATACGTATAATCGTAGCTCGATCGGAAATCGATTTGGGAGATATCAAAGATGCCTATCAAAGAATCTACGGAGAGTCTCTTGCAGGCGCCATTGACGTAAGTTAAAAGTATAATGATCCCAGATTAAACACCTGGAAACGTTTCTGCAATGGCTGTCCCTTTTATTTTAATTTAGTCGAATAAATAAACTAAATCTATGCGGTTTGGTTCGAGCATGAAATTTAAATGTTGTTGGCAGTAACGAAATAATTAGAGACGATGAAAATCCAGTAGAAATAATTAACGTAGAATTTCATTCAATGAACATAAATATAACACTTTGAATTATATTTATACATTCCTTAATATTCAAAGTCATTATTTTATTTAGTTTAACGTACAGTAAAAAATATAATACATTATAGCAAAAATTGTAACTGTATCGTGTACTTCAACATCAACACTATAATAATAGAATATTTTTAAAGTTTGTTTATTTTGAGGTGATTTGAAGCTGATGGTTTGCAGAAACAAACATTCACGTTCGTACTTACTCTCATCAAATTAACAGTGCACACTATGTACCATATATTTTAATTTTATCACCTACGCAATTTATTTTACATTGCTGTACCTTGGATGCCCATAACTTTCCATAAATTTCAGGATGACTGCTCGGGAGACTACAACCGCCTCTTGCTTACACTACTTGGATGAAAGCATTTCATGTCCAACAACCTCTTTTGTTTTATATCATACCTTAATACCAGGGATAATTCTTCGCGATAATTTGCAAGCTTAATCTGTTCATCTAAATTACACCGATAATTAACGGTGACTATGGTGATTGCGTGTGCCTTTGTTTAACTTTGTTGATACTCTTGTTATTATTATTCTACTGCAGATGTGCTTCATTTACACTGAAATATATTATACTCGTCTCTGTGAGACCAACTGGAATAAATTATATTAGTAATTGTCTTGTTGTTATTAAAAATCACACATTGAAGTTTGTTCATTAATACGATAGCCCACGGACCAGCGAACTAATTGCACTAATCTAAGAGTCGCTTGTTTAATATGCGTGCATGCGCGTACCCTTACATTTATACACAAATACGGTATTATTTCATTGTTTAGCATTAACATTGCTTTAATGTTCCCACATTCTGTTTGCATTTACAGAGTGACTGCGGCGACGAATTTAAGCGGCTTCTGATCACACTTTTGAATTAATGAGAATCGTGGAAGGCAGTAAACATACACATATATTTTATATAAGAATACCAACGCGGGCATCTCTAACATAAATGTTAATAATATGCATCCCCACATAACTGTAATATCTATATTTGTAATAAATTCACACGTTCCTAGACGAACTGTTCGTTTGTTATAAACGGTAAAACGAGAACACCTGTGTCTTCTCTTTTTCCAGAACGATTGCACCGGAGAGTGGAAAAGACTTCTGATCGCGATGCTGAATTAAGGGATTGTTTTAGTGTTATTCGATCACATTTGCAGGGACAAATACTCAAACGTTTCAAGTATTTTGTGACGTAAAAAAATAATATTTGCGATGTAATTCAAGGCTCGACGAATAAGGCACTAAAGCATAAAAATCCATCGAATTCGTGGCAGCAAGATTTAGGCATAAAGATTTAGTGCAGTGGTAAAATTAAACATTGTTCATTAAAAATGCTAAAGGTACTAATAACAGGATTACCTTGGGTAAGAATGAAAAACTAGCGAATATTAAAAAAGATAAGTTGGCCAAAGAAAATTCATCACTTAAGAAAATAATCTATTACACAGAATATATGTTAATCATTAATATAATTGATCTTCAAGTGAAGTGTTTATAATATTCGCAATTGACAAATATGCACGACATAGGTACATTCCACTTTTTTCAATTACGACTGATGGAATATTTTTAAAGTTTTTATTTTATACATTAGTTTATATATTATTTATTACTAAACTTTTTTATCATTGTGTTATCTGTAGTTTTCTATTAGATTTAAGAAATTAAGATGATCTTATAAATGAATTATGTTATCTGAATATGGCCACGAGAATTGATAATAAAGATGTATAAATTAGATACATCGATTTGGATTTGGAACATTAATGTTGCCCTGAGCAAAATGAGATTAAGTATGGTACATAAACGAAAGAAATTCAACAAAATTTAATTGCTATGTGTCTGCTTTCAATAGCTGAACGGTATAGTAAACTATGGCACGTTCAAATTATAAATAATCGATTAGGCAGCTTTCGATGTTAATCGTTTAAAATCTTATTCTTTAATAAATGTTTAAAAAATTGTTAAATGAAAATGGTCTATTCTTCTTTTACATTAAATATGTTTGAGACATTGTAGGATACATACACAATTTTAATAATAATAAAATCATTACTGCAGGAAAAATTTATACGTTGAAATAATAATTTCAGAGTTTAGAATTACATTTATATTACGTGCGTATGTATCTACTATTGACGTAAATAAGAAAATACATGAGCATTCCATTGAACTGAACAGTAATTTTCAACCCTCCATAAATTCTAATCCTTTAATTTTTAAAATACAAACATTTCGGCTTTGTTGCTTTTTATATTATTTCGTTTTTAATCGCATTACAAGAGTTCGATTTTTGCAGTAAGGAATTGCAGCTTGAAAATTCTCTCAAATTTACCGCAATATTGAACACCTTCGTGAAAAAATTGATTCGGTGATCTTCTGACATTTGCTATGAAAAACAAGCAATCATTATTCCACAATGCAACACTGCTTTCTGATTTTAAACACTGAATTATTAGTAATATTGATTCACTTGAATAATGCCCTCAGATAACAAACGTGTTACCTATGGGCGGTATTCACAGTCGCGTCTTGAGATCAAGACCATCTCAAGCATTTGCTTAAGATGCCGCCTAGATTCATAGTTGCGTCTTGAGGTCGTGTCTTGAGCATTTGCTTGAGGAAAATCTTTTTCAAATAAGTAAATCCTTGTATGACGTCACATGTGTCAAAATAGACGGTAAAACGAGGTTATATTTTCAAGACGACGTTTTACATGTCTTGAGACCGTCTTGAGATTCCACCAGAAGAATGTCCGGAGTAGAGGGGGAACATCTACGGCAGTGGCCGTATGTGTGCGTGATGATTCCATCACCCATGTACCGTCACGTGATAGTCCCCCTCCACTCCAGAGATTCTATTCCCCGGCAACGCGTTGAAAGTTTAAACTATCAAATACTTCCGCCATTACCTGCATAAAGGACGCGAAAAATGGATTTTGTAGACTATATCGACATTAATATTGATATTAACGATATTGACGAAGATGATTATATAGCGGACAATACAGTCGTTAGAAGGTATATTCGGGACGTGCAAAATCCATTTGAATATTACGATGAAGATGAATTTAAAAGGCGATTTCGATTTAATAAGGACTCTGTATTACATAGTATTTTACCGAGAATTATTGAAGGACTGGCGAAAATAAATAATCGTGGCCTGCCGATTGCCCTGCAATTGCAACTACTTGCATGCTTACGCATGGTATATGGGCCATCACGCATGTAACAGGGTGATCCTGGAGCAACTGGACTTTTGAGAAAAAATTGCGAAATTTCAAAATTGATCTTTGTTAAGTTTATGCTAAAAATGGGAATATTTTTCAATTTCGATTTTAAATTTTTAATTAAATTGGTACTACAAAACGTTAAAAAGCGAGAAGGGTATATATTTTTCTTTACCACCATCCCAAAATTGCCCCCCTTGATACCTGTTACATAAAAACAATATTCTTTATTCTATCGTATCGAAGTCTAAAGTATCCTCGCCATTCCGGAGACTCTCTGCTAAACTGTTCCCCCGGCATTGCTATAATATAACCTCGACGCTCACACGCATTACAGTTTAGTGGTTGGGTTTATATATTAGTTCATTATATAAATCAATATAAATCAATTTTACATCTAATTTCCTTGATTATGCTCCGAATTACGTTGTTCCTGAAATCATTATAAAGCACCGCGAGGGGTTATCATCGCCATTCCGGAGACTCTCCGATAAACTGTCCCCCGGCTACGGAAGCGCCTACGCGCCACCTTCCTGCACAAGCGTGTAGTGTTGTTTTTGAAGGCACCACCGACCCACTCACCCACCGGTGAGTGGCAAAATTTCGGCTCTGTGCGACCGACCAACCGAGTGGTGAGTCGCATCGCAGCGCCGTGGCCCGCGAGGTTGAGGTTATGTGTCATGCGATTCTGATTGGTTGATTGCGGTATTCGTTGGCTCTGAGGGAATCGACCAATCAGAGTCGCATGACACATAACCTCAACCTCGCGGGCCACGGCGCTGCGATGCGACTCACCACTCGGTTGGTCGGTCGCACAGAGCCGAAATTTTGCCACTCACCGGTGGGTGAGTGGGTCGGTGGTGCCTTCAAAAACAACACTACACGCTTGTGCAGGAAGGTGGCGCGTAGGCGCTTCCGTACCCGGCATCGCCATAATATAACCTCGACGGTCATACGCATCACTCACTCACGTTCGAGTATTCTACTCCGTCGTCCACCAAGGAACGAACGGAATATCCTTCATCATTGGTTGTTCTAACAGAATTATTCCGAAAGTTTCCGAACGTGAATGAGCAAATGCTTGAGTAAATGCTTTATAAAGTAAATGGATACGTCATATAAGCAATCGCTTATTCCAAGCAAATGCTTCAGATCATCTTGAGCAACGACTATGAATACCTGATGTCTTCAGGCAAACAAGATCGTCTTCTAGAAGATGATCTCAAGCATTCGCTCAAGACGCGACTGTGAATACCGCCCTATGTGTTATTAAAATTGAAAAAAAAGCTTCGTTCAAATGTTTACACTTACCTACACTATTACTCAATACTCCTAGAATATTTTTTCTTTTATAAGGTAAACGTGCCAATTATGGAACACCTTCCTAACTACGTCCCCCTTTTGAAACAGTACCACAAATAGTAAAGTAAAAAATTTTCACAAAATATAAAAATAATTATGAAAATTTTATTGACATTTGTAAACATTTCTGTTTGCAAAATTTACAAATATGACGATTTATATGCAATAATTAACTTAAAAAAAAAAATTAAGTAAGTTACTTCCGATACTCGCAAAAATCAGTGTTTCAAATTAACGGTCCGCTTTCTGCTGTCTGTACCGTTTATGAAACGCATGTGAGAATTGTCGTGGCATCTGTATATCCAGTTAATTTAATTATTATAATTATATTAGAGCGATTAAAATAATACCTATAACTCCATTTATATGAGTATATCGAGCATATAAGAGTAAGTATACCAAATTAGAAGATTTTATATGAAACTAAAAATCTAACCCATAACTTGAATGACTGTTTCAAAATGGGGACACGGAATTTGGAACACCGGGTCATGGTACGAAAGCGGTGTTTCATAACACGTACAGATCCTTACTTTAGTTTTTTAAACATATTATTTTTTACTCACAATGAATAACAATTTTATGGCTCATTATGTAATCACAAAACATTTATCTATCAAATGGTGTACAAGGTTTCCAAGTTAATACGTTTAATTATTTAAATTACATGATAATTGAATATCCCTGCCGAAAAGCGTTCCATAACCGGTACGTTTACCTTATCGTTATTATTAGTTTTAGCCGAGGTAAAACAGTTTTATTTAATAAAAGACGTTGGTAATCGATATATTTTTAACCGAAGGTTAAAAAAAGAAGCTCAACATTCTTTCTCGAAATTAATTTAAATTGATATCGATTAAGATCGGTTAAGTATCAACCCCATAAGTGTGATTGTTAAATAACTATATATTATATAGAGCAGACCCAATTGACAAAATAATAAAATAAATTCTGTAAGTTCAGAAGCCATCTCGAAATTCTCTAATGTTAAATGCCAAATTATACACGAACTACGCAAACGTTTTAATATCAAACTCACGAAATCTATTCAACTACAATTTTATACTCTCAATTTGTTCTCATAAATATTTCCTTAAAGAAGTAACGACATTAGAAATTATTTGTTGTTGAAATAGCAGAATCCCCGAAGATCGCAGAATGAGGTCGTAAATCGCTGATTTCGTGAATTTCGTGATTTTCGACATTACTCTGTGATCTTTAAGCGTTTATAGCTCAGAGCAACGTTCACCGAATTTGAAGAAATTTTTAGCATGTATACAAGTTACTTAAATCTACTTGTTACTTAAAAAAAAACGTTGGAAAAACGACCTTTACTATTTTTTTGCTATCCCGACCAAATGCAATTGTTTTTAAACCGACAAAACGTGCGACTTAGCAAAGAAATCCTTCTAGCTTCTCAAAAAACCTCAAGTCGTTTGGACCAATTCTAAAAAAGTTATGCGATTTTAAAGGGTGAAAACTTTCTTTCGTCCGCCACTGTATATTTACAATTCTTTATTTATTTATTTTTAACCACTGTCTGTCTACCTCACACTCATTCACTTCCTTTTATACCCCATTCACCATTTCACTACCTCCCACTTGCCTGTTAATTCTTAATTTAGCCTTCTTCCAAATTTAATTCCACCTTCTACCGCTATCTCACAGCTATCTTATCCCCAAACACCTTATACCCATAGTAGTATAGTAAGGCCGATTCCAACCCAGGTCCTCTGAGGGGAGCGCGGGGGCGGGGGGAAGTGAGGGCGCGCGGGGGAGCGCGGCAGAGGGAAACATGGGCGCGGGGCCTGCGGGGAGAGGAAAACCGGTTGCGCGCGCACGAGCCGCAGAGTGGGGGAAGCTGCGATGATGGAGGGGATCACTCCAGGCCGAGCCGCCGCGTAGACCGGACCCACCGCCGAAAACTTTTTAGAGGGAGTGAATGACCCCCGAGAACTTTTTTAAACCCCGATCCACCACCGGAAATTTTTTCCGAGCGAGAGAATGACCTTGGCCCACCCCCAAATATTTTTCCAAACCATTATGTGACATGCGGCGCGAAGAACGAAATAGATTTATGCAGTGTCTATAAATCTTAGAATTAGGAGGCGAGGAGGAAGATGAGTAAATAAAATGGAGACAGAATATACGTTTAAGATATATATATATTGTTACATAAAAGTAAATAGAAATTAATATAAAATAGAATAGAAAATATAAAAAATATAAACTATTGGCGGGCGAGGGGGGGTGATGGAGGTGACGGGGGTGATGGTGGCGACGATGGTGAGGGCAGGGGGCGCGGCCGCCACAGAGCCCCCGACCGCGGTGCGTGCAACCGCACCCGCGCAACCCGCAGCCGCGCAGCCCCATACGTCGTTGCCTAGAACACACAGACACATCAATATAATACTAACACATTAAACATAATAAACATGAAACACATAAAACAATGCAAAGTATTACATACCTGTGGATGCGGCGACGGTGACGGCGAACGGGGTGGTGGCGACGGCGAACGGGGTGGTGGCGACGGCTGCGGCGACGGCCGCGGCGATCCCCAATCGCTCGACCACGTGGGCGACGGCGATGGTGGAGGTGATGGCCCACGTGGTGGCGATGGGGATGGTGATGGGGGTGGGGACGGTGTGAGCCCTAGACATAGAAACTCATGGTAAAATATTGATACGAACACCTGATTTTAGAGCACTTGGTTTCAACAGTTAAACGCGATAAATGTCAAAATATTGTTATGTACATACCTCGCCACCTCATCGAATCATAAATGGAGGGCGACCTCCAATATCCCATAATTTTAATAAAGTACTACACGTCTTTAATGTTTGAAGACAACTGGTCTCGCTGCATCTCCAGGCTCTCGCATGCAAACTCCTATCATGAAATCGAGAAGTGCGTAGTTTTGCAAAAGTGAGATGCTGTTGTTCTTCACATTCATTTTCGCTGACCATCCTTTCCTTATTCACACGCATCTTCTTTCCCTTCTTCTTTGACACATCATGCGACAAGACCACATCACTTTGAATACGTATCGAACGGGTATTGAACGTTTTAGAACGTATATCAAACGGATATTGAACGGTTTCGAACTCAAGGATAAAAGTCTCGACATGTGTTGAATGTGGTATAATATCATTGTGAACGCTAAATCTTACACCGAATCTTAAAATTAGACAGCGAAAGGAGAAGGAAGACGGGTGAATAAAATGGAGAAATAATATGTGTTTAAAAATGATAATATATTGTTACAAATAATGAATGAATAGTAATAGTAATAGTGAATATAATATAATAATAGTAATATGAATAGTAATAATAGTTAATACGGATGAAATACATGAGATAACAAAAAAAATGAAAAAGAATTTAAATATCCTCCTCGTCGGATGACAATTGCAGAGGTGGCGTCACGAGCCCCTCTTCCATCCATGCAGGGGGCGGCGACCACCGTGGCGGTGGTGTTAACTGCCGCGACGGTGGCGGTGATGATGACGCTGAGGACGATGACGACAACATCACCCCCTCGAACTGCCATGGAGGTGATAGGGACCCCTGAAGCGATGGCTGCGGCCTCCTCACATCGATCCAGGGAGGCGATGGTGGCGATGGGGGCTGTGGACGTCGCAGGGGCCCCATTTGATGATAAGGTACCCAGGGCCGTCGCAATCTGGCCGCCATCCTCGACCCGAATACCAGGCCCGAGCGCTGCATATGCACCGCTAAGGGTGCAGCCTCAGCCTCCCCTGCCAGAACCCGCGCCATGAGCGCCATTATAATCATCGGCACACGGTCCTAGAACAGATACACAAACATAATAAATATGACACATATCAAACATAATAAACATGAAACATGCAAACTACATACCTGCGGAGGCGGCGAAGGCGGCGAAGGTGGCGGCGACGGCGATGGCGATGGCGATGGCGATGGCGATGGTGAATACTAAAGCATAGAACATCATGATATTAACATGTCCACTTGATTTTAATCTCGCTCGATTTCAATGGTTATAGACGAATAATGTCAAAATATATTGTACATACCAATGAGTCATACTCCGGGGCGATGCGTTGCAATCCCATTTTTCAAGCACCAGAAAAAAATTGTCGCACACAAATTACAAAAATTGCACAAATGTCTAACGATTAAAAATCAGACTGTTCGCCTTCCACAATTAACAGACGACTGGTCTCGCTGCATCTCCTAGCTCTCACATGTAAAAACCCCCTCCTATCATGAAATCGAGAAGTGCATAGCTTTGCAAAAGTACAATGCTGTTGTTCTCCGCATTCATTTTCACAAACTGCACATTTCTTCTTCGTAGACCATCCTCTCCTTATTCCCATCTTTTTCCCTTCTTCTTTAGACACATCATGCGACAAGACCACATCACTTTGAATACGTATCGAACGGGTATTGAATGTTTTTGAACATATATCAAACGGATATTGAACGGCTTCGAACGTGCATTGAACGGGTATTGAACGGCTTTGATCGGATATTGAACGTCTATCATACCACTTTGATCGTGCATCGAACGGCTTTGATCGGGTATCGAACGTGTATCGAACGACTTCTGCATAAGTATCGTCTTAATCTAGCGGACATCAAACGCATGAGGTTGGGTTGAGTGAGGGTGAAGAAAATTATACGCATTAAAAAATTGATTATATTTTATTTATGAATTTCCCTGGTGTTTAGACCACCAGTTGAATATTTTAAATACATTTTGCATGGCACAGTGTTTCGCGTGTCTGCCACATCGCAGAGTATTAACTACATTTAGCTTATTTAGAGATTTGATATCCTCGTAGTCAATGTCCAGCGTCTCGATGACCGCGTCTGCTCTCGTACTTTCATCGAGGAAATCCGCAAGCCAGTCGCGTTTCTGCAGCCCTTTAACATATACGACATGGCACGTGTCATCCTCTTCTTCATCGATCGCATCAGCTACAGCTTTCGAAATTAGCCGTTTAGCCATACTGTATGGAACTTCTCCATCGTCCCAGCGTAACCCATGATGTTTCGCCGTTAACCAGCGGATGCTTGATTTGTCAGATTTCGAAAGAAGATAATGCGGCATCGAACTCCCAAAAATATAGTGCGAGAGAATTGTTCCCATTCGTAGGACAGCCACTTCCTTGACGACAAATCTTCCATCAACGATGAACCCTTGCATGTCAACGAACGTTGGTACAGCCATTATCGATACAATTTGGAGGTCCACTCGCTTCCAAGACAGATGAGAGAATGCAGTCTTTCTCGTAAAACATCTCGATTTTCACGATGAAATTTTTTTGCGAATTTCATACAGGAGAGGGCGGGCAAGTAGCGTGGTAATTTAATTTATTTTGCGCACCATGTTTGTCAATGGATTGTATTCAACCACTCTATCGTGTAGAATCAGACAGTAGGCTGTAGTATTTGCAGGCACATTCTCTTTACACTCGAATTCTATGCGCACGTCCACGGTGCCATTCTTGATCGACTCATTTTGTCGCGAGCAATCAATTACCACGAGGGGGCCAAATTGTAAAAATTCAGCCACGGTGAATAATGCCTCGTTGCAACTATACCCATAATATGATTTACGGAATTGCGTATACATGTGATACAAGATGGCGTGCTTATTCTTGTCAAAGTCCAAGTTCAGATCATCATATGGGTAAAATTCCGAGTTGAGAAAAAGTTTTACATTGGCCAATTTGCAGTTGTTGAACATAGTAACGTCTTCACTCATCACATTTCTTCGACCAGTCTGTAGAGCAAGGATCACGCATCGCGGCTTCTCCAGCTGTGCAGATGCCTTCACGGCCCACGAATGCTTGGTCGTGCTCTGTAAGAGAGGATACTCGTACAGATCCCACGATTGAAAACAAATGCTCAGGTTTTGTCCACGTTCCAAAGTATGTAGCAACGATAGCTTATTAACGTCATTTAACGTCACATGGGGCATCCGCCATTGTAGCTTAACCAATTCAATTTCTGGTTCCAACATCGGCGATCCTATCAGAGCATTGTTGTCGTTGCGCGATCGTATTAAAATCAATTCGTGACGCGCATTAATAATCATGCGTTTGTAGTCCTCACAAAATCCCAGCAAATATTTGAGTGGGATGCAAAAATTGAAATGACTTTTCACTATTGGCCCATCCCGCCGTTTCAACCCCCATCCAACATTCTCCATATTTTTGTCTTCGCCAGATGTCAGCGATACATAGTTTTTAAGCGTGCTAGTTATTCCAACGTTTCTGCTGCGATCAATCTCCACGCCATTCAGCTCGTATCGAATCTCATCGAATAAGAACGCCATGCAATTATTTCCCAACGTCACCGTTAATGCATCTTTTGGCTTATTTATCTTCAATTTCCCCTCCACATAGAGAAAACTTTCACACGGCAATGTGTATAAATCCTGCTGTTGTATCGGTATTCTTATCTCATCGCTGTATCCAAACGTTGTGTTGACGTATGGGTTGTATGTGTGAGTCTGAAGCTTGACGATGCGATCATCAAACGTCGGCTTCCCTCCAATACTTAGAATGTCAACCATTTTCAACCTAAATGCGCACAATGAATCCCAATGATTTCAAAAATGCAATGTTCGCAGCACTGAGCCTCTTCTTTTTAGCGTGATCGGAGCTGTTGCAGTTGTTGTTGCAGTTGTAAACAATTTCACTTGGAAGAAACGGGTTTCTAGAGTCGTTCAATACAAGCATCTCTTTCGTTCGCACTACATGTATTATCGTCGTCGCCGTCGTACGTGCAATCTGATGGTAATCTCTTCACCTCGAAAATCGAGCAACCGTCCGTTTTGATCCACAACGCGTATCGTTAGATCCGTAATGATCCGTGCGGTGATTGGAAGGTAAATGATCTGCGCGGGCGTTTCCGATATCTTATATCCTGGTGGAACTCTCGGAGAAAATTCATGTATCGTATGGACACGCCTCCCACTGTTGTACGCACCAGCGGTCACGCTACATTCTATACGAACAATGTTCACGTTCATGATATTAATTGGATCGTCCGATTCGTGCCACCGTCCTGGTTCTAATACCCGATTCGTCGAGAATCCCAATAGCGATCCAATGTTATTAGGCTTTGTAAAATCTACGGTGAACCAACAGTACAGTTCGCTTTTCATGGTGTTGTTGTTGGGACGCAACACTATTGGATACGCATCGTTGTCACCACCATCGGTACCGTCGAGATTTTGAGGATACCGTTCGAGTAATCGCTGCTTCAAATACTTGGCAATGGCGTCTAGTTCGTAGGAGCCATGGGGAATCGTAATGTATTCAGGAGTGGTGTCGACGCTGTTGCTGATGTCATAGTTTACGGTGAAGTAGAATTTATCATTGCTCGAGTCGATGTTTGGTATGGTGTGATAAGTTTCAAAGGTTGTTAGACCAAGCTCGTAATCATCGTCACTCAAATCTATGGGTGGAAAGTAGCTCACCGCGAGGGTGCTACTCTTGCCGGTTAGAGTGAATGTTAACGACATATTCCGAACTGTACGGCTCGATTAGTACTGAATCAGAGTGGCGGGAAGTCAATCCTTAAATTTGGTACCGATCGTTTGTAGAAAGCGTAGACATAGTTGTCCACAATTGCTCTGATTGTACTTTTGATAAGACGTTCGATTGTATTCAATTTGCACAGCATCCTTATCCAGATATTTTACCAATTCCTTGGGCGGTCGAAGATTTCCAAAGCTGTCGAAATATATAGCTCGACACCCTCTCTTCGCATATGCCACCCAATGAGTCCCCGACCCCTCGACATTGTCCAAATTTACAATACCGCTCTCGTTTCGACGTACTCCTCCGACTGGTAGCGCGTTTCGCATAAAAACACCTCTAAAGAATGGAATACGCATACGTTTTGCCAACTCCTCCAATTGTGCATCAGTAGTTACACCCGCGGGCATTTTTATTTTCTTTTCGACGTTTTTTTTTTTCGTTTCGATATTCCCTGTCCACGCTTGTATGGTGCGAGATAAAGTCTGCGGCCTTCCATGGAGCGATTATGACGTTGCATTATTATCGTTTACCGCCTTGGCGATTCCCGCCGCTCCACCAGCTAATGATCCGAGAACACCTAGCAGCGGGAGAAGTGGTAATATACCACCCCGTTTTGCCACCGGAAGAATCCGCTTTTTCGGCGCTCTCTTTGGAGTACTTTTGCGGGGTTTTGTTTTCATCCCCATTCCGATTTTCGTCTTGGCTTTCATAGCTGCCCAAACAGCTGTAGCAGCACCTCTTTCACCCAGAGTCGAGTCTCGCGCAACGATGCGTTTTCGCGCTTTGTCAGCGAGAACTTTATCTGCCGCGTGCCTTTCGCCGAGGTCGTTGCTGCGCGAATATGCAATATCGTGTTCGCGACACGCCGCGTCCAACGGATTGATGCCTTGATCCCCTCTAGCCAATCGTTTTGCCAGATGTGTTCCTGGACCGCAAAACTGGTATCCCGGAATATGTAATTCGATAGGTAGCGCGTTTATCGCTCGATTTAACAAACCACAGCCTTTCTTTACTCTCGTCGGCGACATTCGCTACAGTTTTTAATCAATGGTGCTGGACCGTCGATATGTGTTCGCTGCCAAGGACGATTATAATGCTCCAGACACCGACGATACTGCCGAACCTCAGAATCGGCTTTTATGTGCTCGGGGAGTCTGTCCCACAACTGATCAATGTGTCTCCCAAACTCTCGGAGTAGAATAATCTTTGGTATATATTTCAACTGTTCAGAGGTTAGGTCTCGAATATCACAATTATCCGACAGGATCAGAAGCATTTTGGATACTGAGCTGTTTTGAGTCGATGCGGACCTATAAATAGGGCGCTTCGACGTATCAAAATCATTTTTCACAGTTTGCGGAGAGGATGCGATTCGTGCGACAACCTGTAACGATACGCGTGACAAATTTTGACGATAAATCACGAGTTATGTCTTCGAAAACCAGACGCAGACATGGTAGCATGCTACCAAACACTATACGCTGCCTCGTTTGTGGCCCATCAAATTGCGGAAAGACAAACGTGTTGGTGAGCTTGTTGGAAAGTCCTCACGGCGTCCGCTTCGAGAACGTGTACGTGTACTCCAAGTCGTTGCAACAGCCGAAATATCAGTATTTGGAGAATTTATTGACTCCGATAGATGAAATTGGCTACTTTACGTTTTCGAATAACAGTGACGTCATCCCACCGTGCGAATCGCTTCCGAATTCTATTTTCATCTTTGATGACGTGGCATGCGACAAGCAAGATACGATAAGGGAATACTTTGCAATGGGGCGCCACTCGAACGTTGACTGCTTCTATCTCTGTCAGACGTATGCAAAGATACCCAAACATCTTATCCGCGACAATGCCAATCTGTTGATTCTGTTTAAGCAGGATGGTACCAACTTGAAACATGTGTACAACGATCACGTAAACACTGACATGTCTTACGAGGATTTCTGCGCTTTGTGTCGTAATTGTTGGCAACGGGAGTATGGTTTCGTGGTAATAGACAAGGATAGCGCGATGTCCAATGGACGTTACAGAAAGGGATTTAACGAGTTTGCCGTACCGTGAGACGGTCAATTGTCGTCAACACGTCGGTGGGAAAGCAACGTCAGCGGTACAACGATGATTGATATCGATACTCTGGAGATTAAGGATCGCGAGAGAATAGCGAAGGAAATTGCAAAAACTAGCGAATCCATTCGCAAGAAACATCAGGCTTTGAAGACAGGCAAGATGGAGGAAGATGTCGCGTTGGAGAGATACTTCAAACCTATCGTCGAACCCTTAAAACATATTGTGGAAAATACCTCAGCGACAGAAGCTAGCACATCACCACCGATGAGCATAGACGTTGAAGGGAATGAAACATTAACGCCTAAAAAAATCCATCCGAAAGGGAACACATCGCGCAAGACAAAGAGGAAACGGCACATGTCGTCTGAATATTCACCCATAACCTCAACACCAGTTCAATCGAAGCATAAACGACGGAATGCTACATCAAACGAGTCTCCCGTTCCTCACACACCAATAAGTACATTTCCCAGTGTACAATCGCTCGCAACCATTGATGACGACGTTTTTGAAACTAGTCCCAATGAGTCGTTTGTAACATATATCAGACAGCAACTTCAAACATCCGAGGGACAAGAAACGTTTCGCAGTCATTTCGGTCCGCTGGGGCAAAAATACATGAGCGCGATCCTAAGTGGTGATAAGGATACAACAATGGACTATGTGTACGGTGTATACTTTGGCAATAGTGGAACGATGCTTGGGGATAAGGCTTTCGATATAGACAAGGATGATAATATAATCATAGATGGTGTAAGATACGGAGGAACATCCGGTCTTTACGAACTGATTTTCAAGAGAATTCCCAATGATGCTATATACACCGATGCTGATAAACAAAAATACAAAAGTATACTGCTGACGACGAATGCCCACAGACGCGGTCATGGTGCTAAAAATCCCATATTGAGCAACAAGGGATACAAGTACCGACATGTAATTGCACCGCTAATCCCACGCACATCAGTCAATAAAGCAGGGAAAGGTCTTAGGACACCACGAGCCATGGTGGTAAACGATAACAAGATCGATTACGTACACTGGGACGATCCCAACGAGCTGGTGGATCGATTGCGTTTGTTGGAAGCGTCACGTCAGGCGGATAACAACTCTCATGATCCCGAAATTCTATCGATTGTCGAGGAACTACGCGAGGTAGGCCTCATTATATAAATTAAGCCGCACGCCAATGATGTGCACTGTATGCATCGAGATGCCGATCAACAAATTTGGGGTATCGCTCGAGAAGAGTGGAGCAGCTAGAATGGACTATTACAAATGGAGTGGTTTGCTTCGAAATTACATGCGAGATAACGCTCTTTGCGTGGTTGGTGCCGACTTTGATGCAAAATCATGCAAGATACGACGCGTAGCTCAACCGGTGGCTGACACCGATGCCGTCAATAAACTATACATGGAAAAGAACATTAAACTTTTGAGAGAGCGGCAGGAAGAATTAGAGAGGAAACTGATCGCGTTTCAAAGAGATATGCTGACGCTGCAAAACAGCGTTCAAAAGATATCGCAGGCGTCGAATTCTATCCCGCAGCAGCGCTGCGAAGGAGAATCATGCGAGGCGGATGAACTTGCCCCTGGACCGATTGGGAGCACTTAATGAACGTGCCCGATAATTATCGCATCATTCGTGTCAAAGACACCTCTGCGATCAAACATGCAGCCATTATCGAAATCCAAGAGTAAAGAAAACCACGGCCGCAAGAAGCTACAACTCGTTGAGGAATTGCATGCTCCAGCTCGAAGACATTTTCCGCGGAGGCGTGTCATAGTGCATGGATACGATGATCTGTGGCAAGCTGACATTGTAGAAATGCGTCCATACTCACGATTCAACCAGGGACACCACTACATACTCACCGTCATCGATGTGTTGAGCAAGTATGCATGGGCGTTACCGCTCAAGACTAAAAGTGGCGCTGAGGTGACTAAAGCGTTTGCAAAGATATTTAGAGATCGATATCCGAAAAATTTGCAAACCGATCAAGGAAAAGAATTTTACAACGCTGATGTGCAGAAACTCTTGGCAAAGCATAACGTTAATCATTATTCGACGTATTCTGTGATGAAGGCCTCCGTCGTAGAACGTTTCAATCGAACTTTGAAAAACAATATGTGGAAACTGTTTACGCTCAATGGAACCTATAGATGGACCGATGCTCTACCAAGTCTACTTGCAGAGTATAACGCACGAAAACATAGAACCATCGGAATGCGTCCTTGCGATGTTACCCCTGCGATCGCCGATAAGCTGCTAGCCAGCGTATACAGCAACATAAAGATCGCTGCTCCAGCGAGATTCAAGTTGGGCGAGTTTGTGCGCGTGAGCAAATTTAAAACCATATTCGATAAAGGCTATACGCCGAATTGGACAACGGAGGTGTTCAAGATAGCCAAAGTACAAGCAACTAATCCTGCAACGTATCTGCTGGTCGATTCCTGTGGAAAACCTGTTGCCGGAGGATTCTATGAACACGAGCTGCAACGCGTCACCGATCCTGATGTGTATCTAGTGGAAAAAGTCTTACGTAGGAAGGGGGATAAGGTGTACGTCAAGTGGTTGGGATTTGATAAATCACACAATTCTTGGATAAATAAAAATAATGTATTGTAGCATAATAATACATGGTTCAATAAATACAATGATACATATATATGTGTGAACAATTTTTTTATACATTAATTCCACCATTTATATTTTACACAATAAATAGAATAAACACAATAATAATTTTATATTATACATTCTCAAATAATTTTATATTATACAATAAATACAATTTCTATTTTACAATGGGATATTATAATGACCCCAGGGCAGAGTGTCGATCGAATTGGGTACGATATGCCGCTTGTCATCGTGTGGGCTTAGAGCGATTTTAGATTCCGAAATGGTGTACACTTTATGCAATTTAGACCGTATGCATGATTGTCTGCGAATCATTTCGATCTCCCTATGCAAACATTGCGCGTAGTCGTCGAAAGTTATCGTTCTGGCTATGACGTTGGTCTTGACGCCTTTCGCCTTTTTCGTATCTTTTTTGCCGTCTACGCGAAGTGCATACATTTTCGCTCTAAGACCTACGAATTCGGTCATTATCGCACCGTTATTTTCATCCTTCATCAGCCCCGGAACCTTCTTATTTACGCGCGGCATATTATATGGATTGTCTGTAGGATAATCGCTCGTGTCGAATCTATCGATATTGTGTTTCATGGACTCGTAGATATCATCGCATTGAATGTGATAAATGAGACTATCTGTGTTGGTATATAGAATTTTACAATTTTTTCCATGCTTGGGCGACATGTACTCGTGGTGAAATTCGTACAAACAAATTTTTGATATGTCCAGAATGCACATACCCACATATATCGGCTTGTTGAATTTCACCTCGAGTTTTCGCAATTCAACAGCTATTAAATTTTCCGAAAAAACACTTCTGCTGTGGAAATTCGGTTTCGCAATCATTGCCTCCGCACCATATCGCCCTTCCCAATGTGTCAAAAGTTTTACATCCACGTGATTTCGTACATTTTCCATAGTTTTACCAAATACCGCGTTGTTCATCAATTTGTACAAATTTTTTTCAAAGTCGTTTGTCGCGCTTGTTCTAAACCGTGTATTGAGTTCGATATAATCGCGGAGCCAGGGAGATTGAGCGAATTGAAGCACGCGGTGTATCTTTGTAATACGAAGACCGTGTCGCGTGCACTGTTGCAGGTTGCGATAATGAATAACGTAACGCTGCTTATCGTATACCGTCGCGAGTAATTTGTCCTGCTTGCAACCAGGTGGTTTGGCACGCGTAGGGCAGAACGGTAGATCGGCATGAGCGTCGTGCAGACGTTGCGGATATTCCAGATCTACCTCAAGAATGTATCCCGTAGGTGAATCGATCGGGATTGAAGACACGTCAAAATTCGCAACATCTTCGACCCATTGAAATTTAGCGTATGGCAGGGGCTGACACATTGCCCATCCATACAAATTGTTCACGTCAAAGTACATCAAGTACGATGACTTTTCCGATGCGTCGTAAGATGACATGTACTTGTTATTGGCATGTGCGTATCTTCCGGAACATTGGCTTAAACCCCCACGTATACCGCGTTCGATAAACATAACCATATCGATGTCTGTGAGCAATTCGAATGTAATTTTAGTATGTTTTAGCATTGCATCCCATGTGAAACCAGGTAGAGTATAATAATGTGCTGAATCTAATCCGTAACTCTTGATACAACTTTCGCGAAAATTTTCAAAAATATCTGCCAATAACAAGACATCTGTTTTCAAATACAAGTCGCTGTATTCGCCCAAGGTTCTAATCTCGAAACGCTGCCAGACAGTCTCGGCGTGCGCGTAATCGCTCTCGGATACAGTCTCACCCGTTAACGAACTGTAGAATGACTCGCGCGGCGGTAAGCATGGGTCCTGCAGTTTGTCCTCGCAATCAAGGTATTCGTACGGAAAAACACCCTTTCGTGTCAATAAATTGAAATCCTCGGTGGATAATGTTTCAAATTGTGATTGTAAAATTTTTAATTTATCTGTGCTAAGAAAGGATGCTAATTTGTCGAGACTGGCGTTGAGAAATTTGTATGAATCGATGAACCGCAATTTAATACAATTTCGCGAGTCTGAATCAGCCGTATCTTCGACATTTTTTGTGAAAGAAATATACTTTTCTTTAGTTATGGGTAATACGTCAACGTGACCTTCGAAAGCGATAACTATTTCCTCGATAATGAAATGTGAATCATAGCCGGATAAATTGTGGAAAACTATGGGGATGTAAAACGCGTTTTTATAATTTAAATTGCACTCCGTATGTGCTGGGCCTCTAAACCGTCCGGACAGATGGCAATGATCGTGGACTCGTACATCGCTAGCCTCGAATGGTTTTTCGCAAATATGACAGTGTGTTGCATTGTGAAATGTCGACAACTGTTCGGGAGTTAAATCCAGCATTGGAACATTACTGGTCAGAATGGGTTTGACAAAATTCGCGAAATTTTTCAATTCGTCTACGAACCATGAAACGCAATCTGCGTCGCGGCGACATCGATACGTCGACAGCGATGTATCGTACGAACAATGCATATAATAGGCAATACTGTGTACTTTATGGTACTGATACGCGCATAATTTATCACCCATTCGGTGACTGTCCTCCGTTTTTGCGATGATGCACTCCAGATCTGCATACATCACGAAGGGGAGTCGCTCCTTCCTGCAATGGTTGTCGAAGTTGAGGAGATTTTTGCCTTCGCTGGGCAGCAGGATGGCGCAGTCATTCATCTTGCCACAGTCCAGCGAATGAAGCTCCAACTTCGCGGCAGATCCGAAATAGTGCATGCATCTGTAAACCCAAAATTTTTTTTATTTAATTTGTTTCGCGAGACATTTCATCATTTTATATACATACCGATCGCAGATGAATTTCTTTTTTTGGTGCCTGCTCAGCTGCATGCCTACCAGCCGGGACAAATTCTTGATCCACACAAAGTGTCCTACATCGCCGTGCTCTTGATTCGGTGTGTAGAGCAGGTTGACGTGTCGATCCCTTTTTTGGCTAGTGAGGCGCAACGGAAATACTGTCGACCCTTTCTTCGTCTCGAAGGTGTAGATGTTGATGGAGATTTCATTCAACCGCTCAAATTTTCCAATTTGCCTCAGGGACATTGGGAACTCAATGCCCTGGAGATTTAGCACAGACGTATAGTGCGGGTATGAACTTGGACGATCGGGATGTCTTTCCGCAGGATGGAGAGCGGCGACCACTGCCCATGCGAAACATGCATTGTCCGGGGATTGCACATTGATCGTTGCATTCTTCAACAATAAATCCTGTGGCAACTTGAAGTGGCACCCTGCGCGCAGCGGATTGTACTTGTTGACATTGATGGTCAGGTTGAGGATTCTCATCAATGCCCATCCGCTGTCGCGTTCCTGGAACTCTTCCAACGATGCCAGGGTGGGTTCGATGACGCATCGTTGGTACCACTCCTGTAGATCGGATGTGCGGAAGAGTTCGCAGTTCCGGGTGTTGATGCTCTTACTTGCACGTTTATCGCCCGCCACAAATTCGCCGTTGAACACTGTGTTCACTTTGAGGTTCCGCTGTTTCCTCAAAGCACCCCGCACATGTTCCAACACAATGGTTCCTGCATCCTGGAGGAAGTTGCGCGGTTCGATATAGTTCGAATTTAGCACGGCACCGGTTAATACGCGACTATCGAACGCAGCGTCTATTTCGCGCCACAAAAGTCCTGTGCTCGAATGTCCTGCACCATCATGCACAAAACGGCCGCGCAACGAATATTTTAGTCCTTCGAGCTGCGCGATTCGAGCAACCAACGATTGCCGAACACCGATCGATAATCGAGGACGTTTCACTCGGCTCTGTTCTTCCAACGATTCGATGCACTCGTTGCACCGTTCTTCCCACGCGAGGTATTCTTCCCGCGAAATCAATCGCGCAGATTGATCCAACACTTGCACGAATTCTCCCATGGTCGTAAATGGAATGTAAATGTAATGTCTTTTCCTCGCAACACGTTGCAACGATTTGAAGTTTTGTGCAGTTTGGAGCGCGCTTTTATGACTGGTGTCATGATTTGCGATCTCTGTCTTACTCTTTTGACGATCCAACCCAACATGGTTCTATGCAGTTTCTGCTGATACAGCAAAATTCTTTCTATGATTCACACATATGGCGCGCAAAAGTATTATATTACATTCAGCATGTGTTGAGACTTTTATCCTTGAGGATTGGGGCTCAAGTTACATACGATCTTTCGCTATGCTGCGACGTTAAGATTGAAATACATTATGGAAAAATCGGATGCTTTAAAATAAAATGCTGTGGTGGGGGAAGCAATTGTACCTCTATTTAAGCCAGTCTCCCGAACGCCATTCAATCAATCGCTCAGTAGCCTCAGTGACTTTCGACGAAACAATTTGTGCTCTGAAAAAATGTGTAGTACCAGTGCCGAAGGAAACGCCGGACACATGAATTATTACGTTCCGATCGTGCAAGATGATGGCATAGCTCAATGCGGGGAGGATACAGTTGCTTGGTAAGGCTTAATTTTTCACATCTTCTCAAATTTTTTTATGTTTATTCCAGCACTTTCATAGCTTTGATTGTTCTCTTAGCCCGCGCCGAACATCGCGGATCATGGTCAGAAGATACGCATTAACATCTATGGGCAGCAAATAGTTGGAAATTGGAATCAGAGTACGACCTACGATCGATGTAGAAATTATTCTCGGCGACAATCGTGGGATGTATCTCACGTTACCATATAATACATGGGGTCTACTATGCAACAATCGTGATGCTATCGAAGAACGTTCACGATTACCTGGATCACCTTCGATGCAGATGGATCAATTAACGATAGATTTTTGTGATATCTATAATTCTCCAATTGTAAGGATGATGCTACATAATAAGCCGCTGTATTTCAAACCGGATACAGTATCATTTTTATTAAATCTTGAATCATGTATAGACTATGTGTATCCACGGCTGCATCGAATTAGCAGAGATGTGGAGGCGAAATTTAAAACTTTTGTTAACGTGCTACGGCAGAGCGATGTTGCTTGTGAAACATTAGATGCGCGTCGTGCTGCTAAAATCATATGTGATAGTGAACATTACTGTGAGGATTATCATGTAGATTGCGAACTGGCAGCATGCGCCATCAATGATATTCTAGCTGATGCTCGTGGGAAAAAATGTTAAAATTATATTCTTTTAATTTTAAATAAAAATTTCTTAAACGTATATTTTTTCTCCATTTACTTATCCGTCTTCCTCCTCGCCATCTAATTCTAAGATTCAGCGTTTATTTCGTTCTTCACACTGTGAAAATGATATCATCGTATGGAGATGCTCGGGGAGGACTCATATTACACACGATCGCGCGATACATTGCGGTGTTAAGATTGAAAATCATTTTAAAAAATTGGTAGCTTTAGAATAAGATGCGGTGGTGGTGGGGGGGAAGCAACCTCTATTTAAACCAGTTCCCGGACGCTATTCAATCAATCGCTCAGTAGCATCAGTGACTTTCGACGGAACAAATAGTGCTCTGAAAAAATGTATACCATTGATGAAATACTCGCTGGGTGTGAGGATTGTTTCGTTCCGATCGTGCGAGATGACGGTGTAGCTCCATGTGGGGAGAATATATATCGTGACCGGTACGGTGTAATTTTCACATCTTCTCAAAATATTTATGTTTGTTCCTAATACGAGCGAGTACTTTCATAGCTTTGATTGTTCTCTTAGCCCGCGCCAAACGTCACGTATCATGGTCAGAAGATACGCATTAACAACCATGGGTACCAAATATTTGGAAATTGGAATCGACGTAGGCCGTACGGCCGATGTAGAAGTTCTTCTCGGCGACAATCATGGAAATCATCTCATATTATCATGGCATACATGGGGTCTACTATTCGACAACTATGATAACATCGAAGAATGTGCACGATTACCTGGATTATCTTCGATGCAGTTTGATGATTTATCGTTGGACTTTTTTCGGATCTCTGATTCCCCAATTATAAAGATGACACATGGTGATGATACAGTGTATTTCACACTGGATACAGCAATATTTTTATTTAGTCTTCGGCCATGTATAGAGTATTTGTATCCGCGGCTGTATCAAACTGCAGAAGATGCGAGTGAAAAATTTGAAACTTTTGTTAACGTGCTACGGCAGAGCGATGTTGCCTGCGAAACATTAGATGCTCGTCGTGCTGCTAAAATAATACGTGATAGCAAATACTACGACGAGGAGTATCTTGTAGATTGCGAACTGGTAGCATGCGCCATTAGTGATATTCTAGTTGAAGCTCGTAGGAAGAAAAAATGTTAAATTATATTCTTTTTAAATAAATTTCTTAAACGTATATTCTGTCTCCATTTTATTTACTCATCTTCCTCCTCGCCTCCTAATTCTAAGATTTATAGACACTGCATAAATCTATTTCGTTCTTCGCGCCGCATGTCACATAATGGTTTGGAAAAATATTTGGGGGTGGGCCAAGGTCATTCTCTCGCTCGGAAAAAATTTCCGGTGGTGGATCGGGGTTTAAAAAAGTTCTCGGGGGTCATTCACTCCCTCTAAAAAGTTTTCGGCGGTGGGTCCGGTCTACGCGGCGGCTCGGCCTGGAGTGATCCCCTCCATCATCGCAGCTTCCCCCACTCCGCGGCTCGTGCGCGCGCAACCGGTTTTCCTCTCCCCGCAGGCCCCGCGCCCATGTTTCCCTCTGCCGCGCTCCCCCGCGCGCCCTCACTTCCCCCCGCCCCCGCGCTCCCCTCAGAGGACCTGGGTTGGAATCGGCCTTACTATACTACTACCCATCCCTCCTCTCCTGCATCCTGCACTTCTTTACCTTGCCCCCATACTCCACTCATCCTCGCTTATACTAACCCTATGCCTTGTGCTTAATATCGCTTTCTACAATTTTCTACAATTTATTTATTTGTGCCTCTTCTATTTTATTCTTTTCTCTCTCCTCGTCTATCTACGCACCCACCCCTCTTCATAGTGTATGGAATATTTTGTTAAACTTGCTCTACACCCCACCCCGAATATACCATTAGGAGAGGAGATCGTAAGTGGTGGGGCAAGAGGATGCCATAGTACGTGCCAACCATACTCTCCAGCTCAGTTATGCTCTAAACGTTTTAGGGGAGTTTCTTGCACCGTGTTTCGCTTCTTGCCGTCCATAATTCACAACATCGCTTTTTACACGCAGCCCATCGACTTCGCCACGAGATCTTTAGAAGTTTTATCAATCACTCTCTAAACAGTCTTTCATTATCCTGTTTGTGGTGCAAGTACATTGTTTATCGATGCTGAAGTGGTATTGGGATCTTCAGTGGACCATTTATCCCCGCCTTGTTCCATGTAAATAAGGATACAGTGTTACGAGATCTTCGAAAGTTTCAAACGTCAAACTGTGGGACTGCGGTAAAAGAGAACGCCAGAACCTGTTTTATGGAAAACAGATACGTGTGTATTTATTCGTGAAGTTGATAAAAAGGTTGAACATTGGAATGTGATTTTGTAACGTGAAATCAGTTTAAATATATTGATAAGGATGCCCATTATATTGAAATATAAAATGATAATATTTCGAAAATATTTTAAATAATAAACGAGACGATTAAAATAAGTTTCTTTTTTTCTGTGGTGGTTGATATACCCGTGTTTTTTTGAGTGAAGAATTCCTTGTGGTTTAAATGCTTGTTGTCATATGTATACAATGAGTGATTAAAGTAATTCTACTATTGGAAGAGTAACGTTTTGAGTTCGTGAATGAAATTAAAAGAAAAATAGTAATTTTTGACAGACAGCCTCGGGTACTGTATATAAATAAATGTCGAAATTCAATTATTCTGGAAATTGAATAAGTAAATGACTGGAAAATAGAAAGGTAGTGCCTTCAATAAAAAATTACTTAAATAAACAAACAGTGATCATTAAATTTAAGGGAAGACACTCGTGTTCAAGCAGCAAATAAAATCAGAGCTTTATAAAAATGAAAGGAAATGGATAAAAAAATTATTTTAAAAATAATGAATTTACCGTGTTTATGGAACGAACAATGTAATTACATTAAATATTTCGTTAGGAATTATTATAAGTGTAGTGAGTGTGCGATTAGCTGAACACCTTTAATGGAACAATTAATGAAGTCCCAAAAGACACGCCCTTATTTTTAGTACATTCGAAATATAGGTACGTGAATTTTGGCACAAAATGAGATGGACTTTAGTTTTGATTTTGTCATGGGCAGTTTCTTATGCGTTTGGAAATTGCGAGCCGATTAGAATTGAAATGTGCAGGGGTTTAGGCTACAACGTTACTGCTATGCCGAATTATGTTGGACACGAGATTCAAGGGGATGCCGATTTCACTCTTCAAACATTCAGCCCCTTAATTCAATATGGATGCAGGTAAATATAACTAATAATTAGTAATAAATTTGAAAAGAAAATGTAAAAGTAAATTTTTCCTTCGTGTACTTTGTTCATCGTTGTCGATGTTTTTTTATTTTTGTGCTGTTGTTCGATACCATTAACATTAACTCCTTAACGACACACTAAATTTTAGAAAAACGTTAAAAATTTACAACCCGTTTTTATGTTTCTATTTTATTATACAAATTTTTGTAGACTGGGGGTGAAAAAATGTTTTTCGAAAAAAGCGTTTATTTTTTATTCTATCGAACGTAATATTATGGAGGGGGAATTTTGAAGCAGTTCGCAAGGAACAGGGGTTAAAACAGTTAAATGACATTTTTAATGAGCTCGTAGAATCTTCGGTCAAATAATCCCCACATCTTCTGCGTATTAACCATCGAACAATGCAGTGAGTCATTCATTTGTATAAGAGAAATTTTTGTAAATTCTTCCTTCTTAATTTTTTAGAGTTACGAGTGATTTAAACTTTTTCCATACCATAAGCAATTTTTAGGATCTTCTGCCAGAGTTTCGCCCAGAATTTTTTTCAGACTTTTAAACGCGTTATAAAAAAAGAAATTGTTAAAATTAATGACGAATGTGAGAATGACCTTTTTGATTAAAGAATGTAGACACATTTAAATATTTTTTAAAGGGCATGATGCAATTTCTTTTAAATATTGTAGGGAATAATAAAATGAATTTTATGACTGTTGAATAATATCCTTGATTTCGATTTATACTGAAATTTAAGGCAGACATATTTTATTGATGTAAATATTAAGGTAAATATATAGACATAAATACATAAATTAATATTAATGAAGAAATTAATTATTAACATTCACGTTATTTAGATTTACTCTTATTCAAACTTTAAGCATCCTTTACTTATTATCAACGATGTTAGGATAATTATCTAATTTGACAATATTTTTCACGCAATAATGCCTGTTACACACTTCGTAGAAATAGTATGGAGATCTCGAAATATGTACTGTATTACATAATTCTATGTTCACGAACGATCTAGTTGAAATTCTAATATTGTGTTTACAATGGATGATATGCTCCTTAATGACTGCAAACATTGCATCACAATATTTAATTTGTTCGTAAATATATGACACAATTAAATAACTGCCTGACATATTAACATGGTGAATATTAAGGTTCAGAAAAACAACAGTAAATATACATAAGAAACAAATGGCAAGAGAACAATAATATTAAAGAAGTGGTATGAATATTTCCGCACTTATTTCAATTTAAAAGAAAACAGCGTAATTTCAATTTAAAAAATTCGTGACTACTTACCTCTTCTATTTTTTATAGAAACCAAAATATTAGATATTTTTTGTTAAATAATATACACTATTATTGACAGTTGATACATTCTTATTTATTAATTTTACACTGTCTGTAATTTGATGTTAAATATTCGCATTCAAAAACATTCAGTATCAGAATTAACTATTTTATCAACATTTTTGCTAGATTCTCTTCTTTTATTTACTAATTTATATAATCTTTCTTATTAGTTGCCTTTTTAAATTTCATAAATAATATCGTGGAAGAAGAAATGTTAACACAATTATATAACGATAATGTACATTTTTATAAATGCGATTATAAATTATGCATAGTCCCTAACAAATAGAGAATGAATTCCCACGATACGAAATTTTGTTAGCAACTATTAGACATTTTTTTTTTAAATTGTCATTGCCCTTTGCATCACTCTACGTGTATAGAAATGCGTAATTTTAATAAATTTATATGCTGTATTATTTTTATTCTCCAAAACCAAAACCGTCCTAAACCTTTAAAAATTCCGAAATTCAATGTCTTTTAACCACATAGCAAGTTGTGTGTTAGGCCATGCATATTAGGAAATGCTTCTGTTTCCAAGGATAACAAAGCTATAGCTATTTTTAGCCGAAACCTCAATATGCCTGGGTGGGGGGGGGGGGGCACATTTCGACCCTAAAAGTTTGAAAGACTGCAATCGTTTAAAAGTATTTCGCTGCACGTGTTACGTACAACTTGCTCGGCCCATGATGTAAGGACATAAGGTGTGCTCTTACGCAAGCCTTCCAGATTAGCCAATAACGTGCCCTTCCCAAGATCCTCCAAATTGGATCTCAACCAATAGAATAGAATGAATTTGTCTACATTTCAATAACGCGTCCGTACACATACATATGCATTCATATCCATGCATATTTTAATATGGCGGAAATTGGGAATGCGCATAAGAAGACGAAAATGAGCTGCCGGTCGAGCACACCTTATGTCCTTACATCATGGCTCGGCCCACGGCCGAAGTTGAGGAAAAGAAGAAGTTAGTAGTAGGTATATCATCTGAAAACAAAGCAATCTATATTTAAGGTCTCCACTTTGTGGAAAATATAATCGACTGAATTAAAAAATACTTTCAGAGCATACAAATTAAGTGGAACCAGATGGAAATAGTAGTATAGGTATATTTTATATACAAGATGCTTAGAAGGGTGTCATTTTCAAACTTGTGCATTAAGTAGTAGCTGGAGATTCGGTCTCAGAATATTTTTAGTCGAGAAACAGAAATTTGTACGTAAATAAGTCAGATTAACTAGCTACGAAATGGGAAATCTGTACATCTAATTGTAAATAAAGAACATTATATCGTCAATAATTGACTCCGTTATTTTTCACGTTACAATATCGTAAATAGAAAATGAGGAAACCGATGAAACCTATGTAATAGAATAATATATTACTTACTAATTATCTAAGACTTAATAAAATAACTGTAAGGTTCTATTGAAAAACAAAATTCCAAAGCCAAATTTCAAGGGTATGTACAACTTGTCAAAATAAAAGTTGTAATAAACTTGGGTCCAGAGATCAGTAATTGGTCAGAGATCGAAAAAATCATGATAACACAGACACACACACGTGAGACTACTACGTGTGTTAAAATATGTGTCGAATATTTATTGTAAATGAGGAAAATATTTCACTATCGAAAGCTAACTATGTTATCTGATTTTTTGTGATTAATGATAAATAGACACTAAGTAAGTCTATAGATTTCAGATAGGTTCATGACAGATTATTATTATTACTGATTTCTAAACGAAAATGTTTCATTACTCCGATAAAACTTTTTTTTCCATTTATCTTCATCGAGATATTTTTTTTCCAATGAGTAGTTCATGTTCTTGAAATTCGGTCGCACCTTTTTTCTCCACTCTGCGTAAGCAGAAAGTACAATATGTAAATACATACAACCGTAAGTACTTAGAAACAGTAAAGTGGTTCTTCCAAACTTTTCTGACCAAGATCCACTAAAAGGAAATAAATTTTACATCGTTACGACTCTCTTGGAACTGTCCAATTTCTATTCGACCCTCTTCTTATTCTGGAGGTAGTAATGTTGCATGGCCAGCTTCCGATAGCATTCTATTAACACGTTGCGTGCGGGTGACGCGTACGGTCACGTCATGGGACTCTTGGGCCCGGTCCCAATAAATGTGGAAGGTGAAGAAGAATTTTTCAGGTACCGAATTTTCCTTTTGCACACGCATTCAGTAGGAACGTGTTCATCGGTGTGTGCATGTCGTTACAAATTTGCAACGTTTTTCACCATGGTGCAGCTGTTTCTTGTATTTAGGTGAAGGTCAACTATTTTTGGTGCCGCACGCAACGTGTTAATCATTAAGTGTCTAAGGACCATGGTAATCCTCTCCCTTTATTACAGCGCCCAGTTACATCTGTTTCTATGCTCGGTGTATGCACCAATGTGCACAGAGAAAGTGTCATCGCCTATAGGCCCTTGCAGAGGACTCTGCGAACAAGTGAGGGCACGTTGTTTCCCTGTGTTGCAGGGATTCGGATTTGCCTGGCCTGCCGCATTAAATTGTTCAAGATTTCCGCCAGAAAATAATCATCAGCACATGTGTATGGAGGGTCCAGGGGAGCCTGGTCCTGCGAATCCCGTTCTGGTAATTCGATTGTTCTTAATTTTCATTTCATAATAACAGTGGACATTGCTGGTTCAAATGGTAGCGATATTTTGCATAGACTTTGAGTATTACAAATTCAGAATAATTTATTGTTAACGCTTACGCTATACCATCGATGATAAATCCAGACTAATATAACTGTAACTACAGTAAAACCCTCCTGTATCCGAACACCTGTTATCCAAATCCTCTATTATCCAAATGTCCTTCCTTTCGAAACTTGTATTATCCGAGCAGTATATTTCCTTCCATAATTAAATACTATGTGGTATGCACTTATTTAGTTTACTATCGAAACAGATGCGAAAGTAATCACCTATATATTTCCAGCATTCTATAATGATCAAAATGAATACCATAATGGAGTCAAAGAGAAAACATCTATGATAGTATATTGATATTAGTTTTCATTTTTTACATTGTTACTACCATTTAATATGCGAGGACTGTTAAAAAAATTAGAATATAATTTCTAATATAATAATATAATAATCTAAAATTATTAATGAGATGTCAATAAAAAAGGTTAATTAAGGAATTAAATATGTTAATGTTCATTTGTTTATTTTATTTATTTTATTTATTATTGTTATTATTATCCTTATTTTTCGTAAAAGATGTTATGCTTTTTTACCCTTAAGAAACTGTTTCGGGTCCCAAAATATTTCTTGTATGCTTTTCACACTTACGAGGGTGGTCTGAAAAGTTTTGAGCCTAACATAGTAACAAATATTTTTTCGGGCAAATGCAGTTTTATTTTTCTACATAGTCTCCTTTTAAGTCGATACACTTTTCCCAGCGATGCTCCAACCTTTTTAACCCTTCCAAATAATAGTTAGCGTCTTGCTCTGCAAGATAGGCGTCTACGGATGCGATAATCTCCTCGTTCGATGAAAATCTCTGTCCTCAGAATCAAATTTTGAGCTTAAGAAAGAGGAAAAAGTCACTGGGGACCAGATCTGCCGAATACGCTGGGTGGTCAACCAATTTAAACCGCAATTTGTGAATTTTGGCCATGGCGACCATCGAAGTGTGAGCAGGTGCATTGTCTTGATGGAACAGCACTTTTTTCTTCTGTAAACGCGGCTTTTTTCGCAATTTCTGCCTTCAGCTTGTCAAGTAATGATGCGTAGTACACCCACGTTATTGTTTTACCTTTTTCAAGAGAGTCAATGAACACAATTCCATGACTATCCCAAAAAAAACAATCGTCCCGAACGCTCATCATCATCCAAGCTGGTACGACCACGTTTAAATCCTGCTGCCCGCTTTTCACGGTGGCAAATGATGGGGCAGAGTCCCCGTAAACAGCATCCAACTCGGCTTTAATTTGTGTACGCGTATTGCCTTCAAATACAAGAATTTAATCACGGCACGATATTCAATCTTTTCCATTTTTACAAAAACACTGACACCGACTGGCACAAATGACTGTCAAATAACAACTGGGTGTGTAAAATGACTGAAATTTTCACAGCTATCTTACAACACATTTACGATTGTAGTGCCAAAATGGTTTAGACGAGAAACGCCATCTCCATGTTGAGGCTCAAAACTTTTCAGACCACCCTCGTATATAACTTCCATCGTGAATACACTGCTGATTCGATTTAAATTCGAATAAAGAACTTCTACCTTAATAATTGTGTACACTAAAGGGAATCCTTTTCCCATTTGCATAATAAATAACGTTTAATAATTTCGGTTATTAATCTTCTTAATGCCTGGACTTGATAAATGCGTATTTATTTGTTTGTTCCTTATAATGATTGTTTCATTTGTTTTAGGTTGTTAACTCCAGGAATGCCGCATGGGGGTGTTCTTGGTATGCCAAACCAACGTTGTATGTATTTCTGAATCGTTCTGGAAAATGTGCCGCAGGCTGTGATGCAGATATTCTTTGGTCCAAAAAGGATAAAAAGTTACTAGAAGCTTGGATAACAGCTTTCGCCACGATTTCCCTAATTACAATCGTAACCGCGATGCTGAGTATCTTGAGGGCGCGAAAGCAGAACAACGTGTTGAACACTGCTGGTAAGTGTGGGGTATGAAATTCATTTCTAATTTTGATGAAACTATTCAACAACGTTAAGATATATTTCAATTATTAAGGTTCACATTATTGGATGTCTTTTCATTTTTGCCAGTTTTTAAAATAAAGTTTATAGGAAATATTACAAGTCGTACTATAAATGTTTCAAGCTACGAATAAAAATTCAGAGTATGGTCATCAAGAATATAAAAAAAAATGTAGATATTATAAATAAAGGGTGCAAAAACAGGCTCTAGCCGGGCCTGAGGGTAGCAAAGTCTGGCGAAGAGAATTCTTTATTCGTTTCTACCAATAAAAATATGAAAATGTCCATAATTTTATAAAAATAATTTGTGTTCTATAAACTTTGGACGGCGTCGCGTTGTCGTGTTTTCACGCCGATATTTTCTGGAAAGCGTCGAAAGTATTGTTCGTGAGCCTCAAAATGGTTTCTTGAAAAATTTAAATTTTCATATTTTCTATTATCATGGGAGTATTAAGGGGCCCAAATGCGACAGCATTCAGGCTATATTTATATAATTATACATACTGCTCAAATCGTCTAAACACACTAAAGCCTACTCTCCTGAAGATCCAATCAAAATATAGAACTTTAAATTTTCAAACGCTACCACTCGTAAAAGTCTGATCGACTTGTAACGCTATATTTCCTCAAAGTGTAAAAATGTCCTCTTGCATTATTTAAACCCATAAAGATGGTTTCTTTGATTCACAGACAAGTTCGTTGCATTTTTGACAGTCTGTCACGCAGCCATAGCGGTGGGATACGTAATTAGACTTGCTGCAGGCAGAATTGCGGTCGCTTGTACTTCTGCAATATCGCTTCACTCGCAGGAAGAAGTGATGGTCCCACAGCAACAAAGATATTTAACTCAAGACGGATTAGCAAATCCTTATTGCACTGCAGTATTCTTTTTACTTTATTATTTTGGAAACGCTGCCAATATTTGGTAAGTAAAAAAGCATTTGCTTCTGTTTTAATGACTTTACTTGTCTCAGCTTTCGATGATTTTTCAAAGGTCGCGTGATCAATCATTTCGTAAAGATAAGTTTGTAGAGTTGAAGTAAAAGGAACGGGAGGAAAAAAGGGAAAGTATGTATTCTCCACTATTTTAAGTATTAATTGTTCCTTATCTGGAAACAATCAGATGCTATTGGAGGCAAATGAAAACTTCTTAAAAGTAGAAAGAAGTGAACCGAACATTTAAGGAGACTTCCTCATAAAATCGCTCAAAAAATATTCTTTTGAAAAAACTATACAACTTGCAATAATAGAACTTTATGGCCTTCATTTATTCATTATTCGAGGGTATGAAATTTTTTTTTTCATTTTCCTGTAGTGGTTCGATTTCTACGTGTCGCTCAGTGCACTGTTACAACAAAAAGGGGCATCGGTGGTAGCCAGCATTTAACTCGACGTAGGATTTTGTCAAATCAAAAAACCAAAAATATTCTTATATCTTATAACAATCGCTATCTATTAGCCTTTAAGACGGTAAAGAAAATAAAATGTAGATGTTAGGTGCACGATTAAACATGCGAAAAAAGGAGCAATTGGGAGTCGTAGATTAAATAAGGGAAAAAATTATTTTTTACTTTTTAGTGCAGTTTTATTTTTTTGAAGTCAATTTTAATTTTTTAAATTTTTTTATTTGATGTTTTTATATATATATATTGCCAAAGCATGCTGAGGAGATATGCGCGTACGTACATAAAATAATAATAATTAGGTGACAATAGGCTTTATTAACCAGAACTGGCAAAATACTGGACTAATACTGATACAGTATGGGATGGGACCACCGGGGCATCGCCCTCTTTCGAATAAAAAAGATAATCAAAATCGGTTCATATGCTGAGAAGTTATGCAATATGCGAGAACAAACATATAAACATATACTTGAGGTCGTTGTAGAAGGAACCTGCCGACCGACAAGTTCAGACCTGTTCTGCGCATGTTGGAGCTCATTGGTGCCGAAACAAGCAACCCCAAACAAACGCTCCTTCGGAGCCAATGAGCTGATTCTACATGCGCGAAATGGGATCCTTCTAAAATGACTTCAAGTATAAAAAAAATACATACGGATCGAATCTATAACCTCCTCTTTTTTGAAGTCGGTCAAAAATGGTAGTAACGAATAACTATGACGTCTGAAAGTTATAACCGAAGACTGATACGATACTGGATGCAATTACAAAGAAAATGCCACCGACATCTTTGAAATCAGTTCATAATTTCTTTTGTTATGTTGGCTACCGTTCAGAAGAATCATGTGTCGAAATAAACGCGTTTAAAGTTTTGCTTGTATATTGCGGCCGTTCGGAGGTCGAGTTGCTTCTATCGTTATAGAATCTATATAGGTACCGTTATGAATTTCGTCTTATAAATGTTACTGAGTATTCTTTAGATACTATACCAGGCCTGTCCAATTTTTGCTCTTGCCCTCGAATAGTAGCCACGGGTGGTTGCGAGCGACGCACAGTGGTCGGAACGTGGAAAAAACCCTAAATTAGAAAAGTCGGATTTTTTGGTATCGATTATTATTTTCCGGTAGCCAATGAACCAATGTATCTTGCTATGAAAACGGATATATGTTTTTCTCTTTAATACGGAAGAAAAATGCATCTGAAGTAGACCTTTCGAATTCTAGCGGGATTCTGACAGATTTGTAACCAAAGTTTCGACATTTTTCTTTCACTTTTGGAGATATTTATAATCAAATGTATTATGTATTATCAACGTATATAATCTCAGCTTATGTCTGACGTAAATAGTTTTCAAAAATACATAACCAGAATCATGTTTTCGAGCCTGAAAGAAAGGTACTTATAATTTCAGGTTAGAACTGTTTTCTTTAGGCCTACAAAAAAAGCTACGCGTTCCTACGGTCTCTTGATGATATATTTGGAAAGTAGATACCATTACGTAACTGTCTTGCAAAAATCAGCTGCTACTTCTTGCAACTTTAGCTGATATTAATGTTTAAAGTGTCAGAACGCATGACATTTCGAGGGGTAGAACAGGACTCCCGAATCGGTTCGCGGCTCACAGTGGTCGGACGCATAGAGGAGAAGTGGAAAAAACTCATAACTTCAGAAATTCTCAATACTTTTTAATTACTTTTTTTATATTACTTCTTAAACGCCAATCTCAATATAATATTAAAGAAATAATTTAATATGACTTTTTTACAAACAATAATATTTCCAATGCCATTATAAACTAATATTTTAACATACGCTATTAAACAATAAACATTTTTAACAATATTTTAACTTAAATTATACATTAATTTATACATAGCAGTTATGTTTATTTAAAAATATTTACAAAACCTATACATACATAACTATTTTATTAACGATTGCGCTTATTCACTAAGCGGAAGTGACTTGGTCTTTAATTCCAGTCTTAAGTGACTAATATATGGATCCGAAGTTGTCAGAAGGGTGTTGAACATATCCTGATTTGTTGCCAAATGAGAGCATTTCCTGGTGTGATGTATTCTATAGTATCTACAGTCTTTATTTCTGCTTTCCTGGGCCTCTTCTGAAAGTGCACCCACAGGCAAAACAGCACATTCTATAATAGCCTTGCCGTGCATTAAAATTTTATGCACAGTTGCTGGCATATAATACCAGGGGTACAACGATATTGCTAATCTAGCTGTATCTTGCGAAAATATATTAAATTTATCTGCATCGATAGCAAAATTGCACTTTCAGAAGAGGCCCAGGAAAGCAGAAATAAAGACTGTAGATACTATAGAATACATCACACCAGGAAATGCTCTCATTTGGCAACAAATCAGGATATGTTCAACACCCTTCTGACAACTTCGGATCCATATATTAGTCACTTAAGACCGGAATTAAAGACCAAGTCACTTTCGCTTAGTGAACAAGCGCAATCGTTAATAAAATAGTTATGTATGTATAGGTTTTGTAAATATTTTTAAATAAACATAACTGCTGTGTATAAATTAATGTATAATTTAAGTTAAAATGTTGTTAAAAATGTTTATTGTTTAATAGCGTATGTTAAAATATTAGTTTATAATGGCATTGGGAATATTATTGTTTGTAAAAAAGTCATATTAAATTATTTCTTTAATATTATATTAAGATTGGCGTTTAAGAAGTAATATAAAAAAAGTAATTAAAAATATTGAGAATTTCTGAAGTTATGAGTTATTTCCACTTCTCCTCTATGCGTCCGACCACTGTGCGACGGCAAGAGCGACGGCAAGAGCGGCAGCCGTAAAAGAGTGGGGATAGTGGCGCGTTTACAGATCCCCCCCACGAAGAAGACTTTTCGCTCTTGGGCCTGGCTCGGTGCCGCCGAGAGCGAAGAGCAACTCGCGGTTGCTCGTGCAAGCAAATCCCTGGACAGGCCTGTACTATACTATAAATATACTATGCAAAAAATAAAACGATTTTCTGAAAAATTTTTAAGAGAATGTCCCCTCAATTAATTGTAAGTGCAAGCTGACGTCCAGCTGATAAGAATGTGCCCGTGACGTACGATGAGGTAAGGTGATCGCTCTTTGGCTGCGCCTTAGACACTTTTCTGCGCAACACACCGCTGTTATTTATTTGTGAACGCGAGATAAGGTATCATGCCGAGAAATACATACATGGCACTATAAGGAATCCACGTACGTAACGAAGAACAGGGAGAAGACTTGCATTCCTTCTAGATGCATTCTTATCGTCTCATGAAGCAGGCATAGAGGCTTATGGGAATAGGGGCCAATCTCAGATTTCCACAGTTTACATAAATTACAATGTGTTTTCGTGACCAACTACCCAATGCTATTTGTCTACTATCCCCCACCCTATGGTGCTAAACATTCTGGAACAAGTGATCACATGCAAAGATTGTGAAATCAACTTTGCTAATTCCAATTGTATTCTCGTTCTCCGCTCGAACACTCATTCCTCTGTCACTTTTTATATTTTTCATTCCTTTATTGGCCACAAATCAATTCAGTGCTCAGATTTTCAGCTTCGGTTTTAAGGAATTAGCGGGCCGTTGTGTTTTTATTATCTTCCATCGTAAAATGATATTCATACGACGTTTTTAACAGAAGATGTCCCTCTTGTAAAAGTTTTTGTGTCAACTACAGGCCTCTCGCCCGCTAAATACTTAAAACCGAAGCTGAAAATCTGAGCACTGAATTGATTTGTGGTCAATAAAGAAATGTCAAGTATAAACAGTCACAGAGGAATCAGTGTTCGAGCGGGGAACACGAATACAATTGGAATATAACCAAGTTGATTTCACAATCTTTGCATCTGAACTTTTTAAATTTTTTTCGTGAATTAAAGGGAATGAACTTATTTAATTTTTTTCGTGAATTAAAGGGAATTAGCTTCTTTCATACATGAGTTATGTTTATGGGGGAGGGGGGAATTTCATCACTTTTTTCATAATTTGTTATAAATTACTATTCTTCATCCTCAAAGCGATTCATGAATATGAATATACATGATACGTGATGGTACAGCAGCACAGAAGTGTATTGACAACGACACAATTAATCAAATGTCAAAACTGAAAATAAATCATACTTTTTAAATGATTTTATTCAGCTTCGATCCTCTGTTTGCTTCTTGTACATTTGTGTCCTATCGGAAAACTCAAATTTAAACCAATTCCACAAATCCAATTGCTTTGAAACTATGCAGGCGTGCGTAGTTCGAATGACAATACAATATTTTAAAATCAAATAACCCCGAGGGGGTGAAAATTGTACCAAGTCAGCAATAATCCATAAATATAACCCATAACCACAAATCCAACCCACTTGAAATCAGTCACTCGCGGTTTTACGAAAAAGTCAAAAACCCGCTGCGTTCGGGTCGCTAGTCGCATCACGAGTTCCGTAAATACACAATTTATATCGAGAAATGATTCGTTACGATCGAATAGAAAACGAAAATAAATCATTGAAGGTGTTCTCAAACAGGAAAGGATGACTGTTGGCAGCATTAGAGATTGCAATGGAAAAATGTATAATTTGGAAGAGAAAAAAAATAATTGGGACATAGTATTATTATAAATTAAACGAGTTTAAAGTAGGTGGATAAAAAGTGTATATATATATTATTTATTATAACTTCAATGTTTACAAATATAAATATTTCTTTTTACAAAATACGGCCATGCCTCCTGGGCCTTTACTAAATCTCGAAGCGTGCTCGCCTGAGAGCGGAGACTGACGGCTTGAGCCCGCACCGCCTCACAGTGGGACGGATCGACGTTTAAGTAGGCACTCAATTCATTTCTTACATATTTCATCATTTATTGATTTTAATCTAATATTATAGGTAATATATTGTATAATAAATACAATAATCATTTTTTTCTCGTCGCTCGTTTTAATAATGGGACTTGAAGAATCCCTTCATGTTGATTTCCATATATTTATATGGACCGGGCCTTTTTAATAAATTATTTAGAACATCTTGATTTGTCATTTTTCGGCTGCTCTTTTTGCGTATAATTCGCAGTAGTTTTTGAAATCATTATTTTGGGCATTCTGGGCTTCCTCTGATAAATATTCTAAAAAAAATTTTAGATTTCCATTTCTAGAAAATGATCAGCTTTTTACATTGGAATAGTTTTAGTTAGTCTTTCTCTTGTAATGAAAAATATAAACACTTATATTCTATTGCCAAATTAAGTTTTTTTGTTACCATTTTCGTACTTTACCAAATTAAAAAAATGTTAGCATTTGTTAGTAAATTCAAGCATACCTCGTAATTCTGGATAGATTCAATTTCACAAAATTCAATTATTCATATCCGACCGCATCCGACCCTTTGAAAATTGATATTTTTTTTGCACAAACGCAGGTGCAAGTCAGGACAAATATACTATTTTGAGATTTTAAAAGATTGAAAAGTATCAATGGATATGTGTTTTCAGCGTACTTTCTGCAAAAATGTGACTTGCTCTACATTGCAAGCAATCCGCCATAATTTTTCTTATTTCTTAATGCTATGTCTTTTGACAAATGTTGTCGATTTACCTTAAATGACCCAGAAACTTGCGCATAAGAAGATGCTTCTCTGTCGAACCTTCTCCGGATCAGTTCCAAGTCTGTACGTCTCCTTCGTTTCTATTTACATAAAAAGTCTATTATAAAATTTGGGATCTATAAGTTGTACATAAAAAGTCTATTAAAAAATTTTACCGACTTACCTTGTTAATTGAGACAATATGGTATATAGTGTCCTATATGGTCGAAAAACTCGTGATATTTCAAAAATTTTGATAATTGTCACTTGGTAGGTTATAATTGAGTGACAACTAGGTGACATTTACTAGAGACCCGAACGCAGCAACTTTTTGCATTTTTCGTCAACTGCGCAACCGCATTTTCAGCAAAACCATTCCTGATTGGTTGGATAAATTCTGCTTTCGAACGGTGACATCTACTGGCGTCAATTCTAGAAGTAAAACGAGAATGGCGACATCTACTGGCGTCAAGTGTAGAAGTAAAACGAGAATGGCGACATCTACTGGCGTCAAGTGTAGAAGTAAAACGTGACGTCACGAAACGTCTGACTGAAAAAAGTATCATTTTGAAAATTATTAATTTAGATTAATTCTTTTATCTTTTAGAAAAACAGCTTGATACATTAAGTAAAACGACAAAAGAGTATACAGGAAACGGATTTATGAATTTGATTGAAAAAATTGTTTTCTTACCCTTCGATATGTACACTATTAACTATACTAAGCAATAAATTGATTTACTTGCGTTGTTTGGTTGAAATGAATTCCCGAAAACATCCTTACATTTCGGACCGTCACAGTGGTCTCCCCCCTTAATATAATATTATGATACAATCCTCAAGTTAACGTTTCCTGCGTCAGTGTACAGTTTTCTCACAGTAATATGTTTTACAATTTAAAGGTTCTAAAATTGTATAAACAAAATTTAGCGGAATGAACAAAGTACAAGTATCCAAATGGAATGAATTCGAAGGGATTACGCCTATGGCAAATATTGGGATGGGATGGAGAAATAGGGGGTTTGAAAGATTGCAGGAGTTTGTTTGCGCCTTGTTTGACTTGTTCAGTGGTTTTCGATCTCGTCGAAGACTCGTGTGATTAATTAATCTACCGTGCAGTCAGGGACGAACACTTCTTCCGAAGAACTGGTCTGACCAGAAATACCACCGATAACTGCACACCTTTACGCCAGTAAAAAGGGTAGGTAGTTGAAAGTTGTTATGCAACGAGCCGCTGACAACTCCTTCGCACACTTCAAATTTGAAAACGTATGCTGCGTTTAGATTTTACAAAAATTATTGAAAAATTCGACAAATCGAAGACAAAATTTGTCAGAATGTAAGGTACACTTAAAAAATTCCTATTTCAGAATTGGTAAAAGGCAGAATGTATTTTCATTTTAATTAATCGACTTCAAAAGGAGGTGGTTATAGATTCGACCCGTTTGCATTTTCTTTTTATGTTTGACTCCGCATAACTCCTCAGCATATGGACCGATTTTGATGATCTTTTTTTTTATTCCGAAAGAGGGCGAGATGCCCTGGTGGTTCCATTCTACACTACATCAATATTGGCCCAATATTTTGCCAGTTCTAGTTAATAGTAGACTATTGTCACATATATATTATTATTTTAAGTACGTACGCGCATATCTCCACAGCATGTTGTGTCAATATATATAAAACTAAAAAGTTAGAAAATAAAAAAATTTAAAAAAAAGTAAACCCGACTTCAAAAAAATTAAATTGCACTTACAAGTAAAAAATAATTTTTTCCCTTATTTAATCTACGACTCTCATATTTTTTCAGTCGGTACCTCATCATTTGCACTGTGTAAATCTGGCGCCGACTTAAAAAATATGAGAGTCGTAGATTAAATAAGGGAAAAAATTGTTTTTTACTTTTTAGTGCAATTTTATTTTTTTGAAGTCGGTTTTAATTATTTATAAATTTTTTTGCACTGCTTATATTTCACAAATACTAATTTATATTTAATTTTTCACTTAAAGATTGTTTAATGATATTTTCATTATCGTAATGGTACATTTTGTAATTGGCTATATTGTTACTGATTCTTTTATTGCCAAGGAAATGTTTCAGCCACAAAAACCAACAATTGCATTTAAGAAAATTAAATTATTTAATTGTCAACTAAAAAATAGTGGAAACCAAAAACTAATGATAAGATTAGATGTGCTATCATGACATTATACATATGTATACATCGAGAGGATATGTAATTGAGAAGTATTATGAATAAAATTGAATTATCGTCCTAAAAAGTGATACGTTTCAAAAAGCGAAAAAATTTTGAAGAAGATCTTTTTCATTGTCTTCTTTCCTAAAAATGTCAAGCTCACCTATGCTTTTTTACATGGAAGTACATATTTTTTCTTTTGTTGTAGCTGACATGAATATGCATTCAAATCCCACACAGCACAACGTCCCGCAACGTCCCAAAGACGTCTACAGACGTCCCACAGACGTCTTGGGGACGTCTTGTTACTGATCAGGACATTCAGACCGTCTGAACGGCCTGATCAGTAACAAGACGTCCCCAAGACGTCTGTGGGACGTCTGTAGACGTCTTTGGGACGTTGTGCTGTGTGGGATATGTATAATAGTATGACCCTAACATGACCCTGGACTCCAAAATTTAAAATAAAGTATGAAGCTTACTTTCTTCATGAATATAAATTTCATTTAAACTTTAATAACCTGTAAATTTTACTCAGAGTTCATGAGCCATTAACAGTTAATTAAATAATCATGCAGGGGCGAATTAAATTCTATACATAGTAATTACCAACTCATAGAAATGGGGAAGATGACGCAAAGCTCGGCGCAGATGGCGCCACTAGCGCAAGTTTTGTGGTTGTGCCCGAGTGCGTATGTGTGAATTGTTTGCGCGCGAATTTTTCATGTATGTATCGCATAAATGGGAATGCGTGCTGGTGGCGTCACGGGTGGAAAAAAGTTGCAGTCATCTTCCTCATTTATGTTTACAAGTTGTTATATTTGTATATGTTTCATCGATATTTATGTAATATTCTTGCACTATCATTATTTTATACAATGTTATATTATTTTTATATTATATTCTACTATCAGCCTGATACTTCAGCGACACGACGCGACGTTATATTTTAAGAAAAACTTATTTTATTACACTTTATTATTTTCTTTCAAGGTACCCGATCTTTAAATTATAATATTATAATGCAATATATACAAAATGATTTGGAAATTGTATACATACATTGTTTTTCAATATATTTTTCAATAGTTGTTTTAGTTTTTACTAATTCTTGCACGTCATTAAAAGTGCAAGGGGACCTAATTTTGTGCAAGAACAGTTTCACTAAAATAATGATAATTCTAATTCTCATTGTTTAGGTGGGTGATAGTTTGCGCGTGGTGGTGTATCATAGTGAGGAAGTGGACCCAAACTTCAGATAATTCTAAAGAAAATTTCGAATTAAGGCAAAAATTTTCCACAATTGGAACAATTACTGCTTGGGGTGTACCTGCTGGTTTCACAATTGCCATTATATTAACTAGAGACGTTGATGCTGATGAATTAACAGGTGCATTCAATGTCTTCATAATTAAAAATTTAATAATAAAATAGAATAAGAACTTCCACAAGAAATTAATGAAATTTTTTAATGTCGTCAAACACATTCTCTTACATAATGCGTTCCAAAATAATGGGACAATCCGTAACGTCCGAAAAGACATCGAAAAGTCTTTTATCGCTTTGTAATCCGAAGCTTCGTTTTCAAGATATTAACCGCTGAATATTAGCGCTGAAACTTCCGGGTCGCGCAGTTTAAAGCTGAGACAGCTGAGCGCGGAGGCGACCGTGCTGGCTTAAGGGGGAAGACCACTGTCTCGGTCCGAAATGTAAGGGTGTTTTCGGTAATTTATTTTAACCAAACAACGCAAGTACATCAATGTATTGCTTAGTATAGTTAACAGTGTACATATCGAAGGGTAAGAAAATTTTTTTTCAATCAAATTCATAAATCCGTGTCCTGTATACTCTTCGTCAAAATTTGCGCTCCGGCAAAAACATGCTAGTCGCGGTGACAGTCCCCAGGCCATATGGTTCATCGAAATTAAAAAAAACAATAATATTTAGAAACTAGAAGCCTGCCTCTATTACGTGACGATCGAAAAATGTCAAAATTGTAAAAAATAACAAAATGGCGGACCACTGAAAAAAGTCATGTTTTCGGGGTACAAAATTGGGAAAATGTTGCTAAAAAAATAGAAGCAAGTCGAAAATTGAAAATGTCTGATCGTCACGTAATGGCGACGGGTTTTTCGTACAATAAATGTCCTTGATCATGCCAATTGGACGTATAGTTTTCTCTGTAGACTGTCAAAGCGGTTGAAAAATGTCATTCTGTGGAAAACGCGTTCAATGTTCCGCGTGGCTCAGTCGCGCGTTTGACACCGTTTCACGAAAAACACCATATCTCCGTCAAATTTGCGAATTTCTTCATAAAATTTGGAGAGAACATTCTTGAAACACACGTCCTTCAGAAAATGTAAAAAAATTCAGATTTGAGACAGTGGTCTCCCCCCTTAAATCGTGAAGATGGGTTCGTGCGGTTGGTTCTACTGTGTGGGGGGGTCTGTATCTACGCGTGCCTCCAGCGTATTAGTGCGCGCGGTCACTGCTCCGCGCTCAGCTATCTCGGCTTTAAACTGCGCGGTCCTAAAGTTACACCGCTGATATTCAGCTGTTAATATCGCAAGAACGAAGCCTCGGATCGCAAAACGGTAAAGGACTTTTCGATGTCTTTTTGTATGTTTCGGATTGTCCCATTATTTTGGATTATCCTGTGCATACAATGGAAAGTATTCCATTTATGTACATTTAGTTTCGCATTGTCTTGAAAATACTTCTATTCTAATTGATATTAATTAAAAGCGAGCGAAAATACAAACTGCAAGTTACTTATAAAAATTCTTTAGATTTTCGGAGTCCTATACTCTCTTACTCAATACTATTAGGTCGGCAGAATATTTCGTAAATGACACAAACACGTTATAGATACGAAAATATTACAGGAATGCACTATTTTTATTACTATTTGATTTTTAAATTTCTAGGTACCTGCTTCGTAGGACAACAAAGCACTAGATCCCTTCTTCTCCACGTTCTGATTCCCCAAATCCTGTATCAGTTCTTTGGCACCGTATTTCTTCTTTTTGGCATGTTTTTCTTCCTGCTACCTCGTCCCTCTGCCATCCCGGCCGTGGTTTTTACGTCTCTGCCAGCCTCATCTGCATTTCGCCACCGCGGGAGCCTGAAGTCTCCTCTGGAAATTCACCGACATCACAGGACCGAGATCCGGAGGATCGGAATTTTTGCATGGGCGCATTATGTGTTAACAGCCAGCCTAACTGCTGGCCTTTTCTACGAATGGTTGTGCAGAGAATCGTGGCTGAAAGCGGCTGAACCTTCAACGACACCCCAATATCCACAGAAGCCTATTCTACAGTTGTTTATATTGAAAATTGTGGTCACTCTGGGCGCAGGGATTTTATCCTCGACTTGGATTTGGTGGCCTAAGATCATAGGGCTATGGAGGCGACTACTGCCTTGTAAGCAACCACCTTACAAGTGCCACCCTCCACTCTCTGTTGTGCATTGCTACGGAAGTGGATCTACAAGCCATATTTCGCATCAGGTACATCCGTTAGGACACTTGACGCCTGTACAGCGCCCTCTTTTGCAGGAAGAAATAGAGCACACGTTGGTTAGAAGTGTCAACAAGAAACATAAAAAATGTAGGAAGTATCACAGTGGAAGTGAAACTCAAGTTTGAGACATTATTGGACCAAAGAGATTGTGTTTTTAAATATATTTTGAAGTGTATGTCTCAAGGGAAGTACTAAAAATGACGTATATTGTCCGGTAAACTTTTACAGGACACTGTTAAAAACAGGATTGGTATTTGAACTTATAGCAGCGGGGCATACACTGTCCCCTCGTGAGAGGCATGCGGTTCGGGGCTCACCGAACGCACAGCCAGAAGCGGAGACGATTCTCAGGCGAGTCCTCAGCGACATAATGACGGCGGCCGCTTGCCCGAATACTCTAAGAACTGGTGGGTTACTGGCTAAGCGCTCGGCGGGCCCCGAACCGTGCGCCCATAAGAGCACACCTTATACATACATGGTGATTCTCTCACAGCGCCTGTCAAAAAGATGCCGTCTGGTACCTCGTGGCGAGGTCAACCCCCCGTGGTGCCTCACTGAATTTTCATGGCTTTCGACCCTCGAAAGGGTTGGAATACCATTAAGAAGTCAGAAATGTCCAGGATTTCTGCATTTCTCACCAGATCTTTGCGAAAACGACGCCAATCGATTCCTTATGTTTCGCTGATGAAACTGACACCAAGAACAATGTCGTACGATTGACCTGCTGTGGTAGTGCTAAAGGGTTTAAATATATAATGAATAATGAATAGTGCACAGTGGAAACATAGCAGTGTTGATACAGTGTATGTATACTACTTAAGTTCCTGTGTAAACATTTCTTATTAATCACTAAGTATAGTGCTATATAGTAATGGCAAAGTTTAACGAATTTTAATTTAAAATTTGAAGCAGGATGTATCTTATTCTTTACCAAAAATCCAGGTTAAGGAAATAATGTGATAAAATATACGTTATCTGTGTGTGTATGTATGTGTGTATGAAATATTACATGTAGATTGATCTAAGAAATTATTTAAACTACTGAAGCAGCACTTAACATTTGTAACGAATAACGAGGTAACAGAGAGCTTCAAAACTGTTCAGGGATAAATACGTGTATACTTTCTAAAATGTTAGTATACAAGACAGTCATTGGCGTAATTAGGATTTTTGTTTGGGAGGGGGGGGGCTAGATCCCATCTCCCCCCTCTCTCGCTGTCCCTTTTTTTATAGGTAGAGGAAATTTTTAAATACTTCGTTTACCTACATATTTATTTAATATTAAAACAAAGATTAAACTGAATAAAAAATTATTGATTATTTAACAGACGAATGCTTTTTACTTATTTTGATAGTTTCTAGGGAGGGGCCATTCCGCGTTTTGGAGAGGAGCATCCACATTTGGGGGAGGGGCGGTCACCGGCCCCCTAACTAGTTACGCCAATGAAGACAGTACAAACAATGTAAGGAGAATACGAACGGTAGTATACACGTTGTTCCAAACTGATACAAGGAGCGGACACATGCAAATTTTTCATGATAAACCAAATTGAGATATTTATATTCTCTCGATGTATGCACATGTTCATACGTGCAGTGAAGGAAAGATCTGGAAGGAACATACAGTAAATCCCCGTTATGAGCCCGGCGAACGGGCTCGTAGTGGGTTGCCGACATCATTCCGCGCGGCTAGTGGCGTGAGTGAGTGAATCGGAGAACGAGGCGAGACAAATTTCCGGCAGTAACTGTTTGAGATTCAGTAGTTCCGATCTCCGCCACACCCAACTCATCGCAGCACCTCCTGGACAGCGGATCGACAAGCCCGATCCATAATCGATCGACCAATCAGGTGTCAGCGACAGAACGCTCAGCCAATCGCATTTCCCCACGTCGCTCGATCCTCCAGACTTTTGGAGAAGACGACTAACGGAAATCGATCGGCCATATTGCTATTGCTCTTCTTGTTCACGCAGAGTACGAAAGTAGACGCATCGGTTTTACTGAACGTTTTTCTCAAGTAACTCGTGAAGGCTCATTGTTTTGCTCGTGCTAACGCTCAACCGTTTGTATCTCACCGCTCAATTCAATATCTCGTGCTCAGACTCGTCGTGTATCGATTGTGGATCGTGGTCAGTTACGCGACCACGTGTGCGTCGTTTTGCGATTCGTCTCAACGAGACAGGAACTGTACATTCTCTGCACAACGTGCATCCGCTCATTCTCACTCATAATTCTTTTATGTTCGGACTCACTCAACGAGTGTACAATAAACATTGACTGTACATTGCTCATAAATACTGTGCGTTCTTTACATAACCTAACCGGCATCTCACGCTCATCGCGATCTCTTTCGCGAACATTTTTTGGTCCTTCAAGCCGGATTGTTGTGTGAAGTTCTGTGCAGTGCTCACCCAGAACAGTTCACTCTCATCGCTCAGTGCTCATCATGTCTGACGGAGAGAACAACTCCACCAAGACCAGCTCAGAGACGCGGTCCCGGTCTCCGTCACCCAATCCTCCAGGAGAGATGAGCCTCAAGGTCCCCGCAGGACAACCGGCTCAACCAGCCGGCAGGACGAGATCCTCGTCCCCAACGACGATACCTGCTCCGCTCGTCATCAAGTCGAAATCGCAGGTCAGTCGATTTGAGGCATTACAAGCCCTGCAGGACGAAATTCCGAAGGACTCAAAGACGACGTCCCTCGGCGAGGTGCAGTCGCTGCTAGACAGCATAACAGAGCTGCACAAAGCGTTCCTCTCCGAGCACGCTCACCTTGAGGAATTTTGGCCCATCAAGTGCCTCTCGCACGAGTACTTCGCCTCAGATCTCCTGGGTCGTGAGACGACTCTCGTGGCTCAACTCAAAAGGGCACTCAAACATATAATTTCTCAACGCTCAAATTCAGCGCAACCCAGCTCATCCACTCACACCGACACAATCTCAGGGGAGATGAGCAGCAGAGCGGCCAAGATTCCAGATTTGGCCATCCCCAAATTTGGGGGCAAGTTCGTGGAGTGGCCCGCTTTCAGTGAGTTATTCACCTCACTCATTATTAAGGACTCAAGACTCGAGGATATTGACCGCCTGTACTACCTGAGGGCGAGCCTGACAGGCGAGCCCTCCAGGCGGGTCAATGCCTTCCCTCTGCGAGGCTCATCCTTCCCAGCCGCTTGGGAATATTTAGAGAAGCGATTCTCCAACAAGCGGCTACTCATCAAGGAGCAGCTTGACAAACTGCTCTCCATCTCGCCGATCTCAACCCGGTCAGCGCCTGCTCTCCACGACTTGGCTGCCACCATAAACGAGGTCAACGAGACGCTCATCGCTCTGGGTGCTGACAAGGAGATGCACAATTGCCTCCTAGTGCACATTCTCACCAACAGCTTGGACAAGGTCACGCGAGAGGCCTGGGAGACATCGCTGGCCAACTCACCTGATTGCCCTCGGTATCAGGATCTACTAGCGTTCGTGGAAACCAAAGGTGGCGCCTTAGAGCAGATGGAGGTCACATCGAAGAAGCCAGCGACCCCTTCAACCTCCACTGCTCGCTCATCTCAGAGGAGGTCTACCGCTCACCCTGCGACGCAGACAAAAAAGCAGGCTCAACCGGCGTCAAAAGCTCAGACGTCGCAATATCCATGCGACTGGTGCCACGGCGACCACTTCATGGTCATGTGCCCTAAGTTTAGGGAATCGCCAGTGACCGAGCGCCACAACTTCATCGTCGCTCGATCACTCTGCAAGAACTGCTGTGGTCGACACGACACAGATGTGTGCAGATCGGCGCACCGGTGCAAGATTTGTGGGGCCAAGCACCATTCGATGCTGCACCCTTCTCAACCTGCGGTTGCTCAAGGCTCAACTCAAGCTAAGCCCAGGTCGACGACCGAGCCCAGCTCTGCTCAACAAGCCCCTCCAACGGAAGGGAAGAAGTCAGAAGATGACACTGATTTCTGAAGCGTTGGTGCAGTCGTCAACTCATTCTCACCCAAATCACCAAGCTCAAGCACAACAGGTCACACTCATACGTCTCTGTCTCACCCAGCCACTGGTTGCCACGCAACCTCGCTCACGCTCACCCTGTTAGCAACAGCTAACGCACAGCTCATCTCACCTGTAGCCTCGCTGCCAGTCAGGCTACTCATCGACTCAAATTCACAGGCTCAGAGCTCACCTTCATCAAGGAGGAGCTCATCACTCAACTTAACCTTCAAAGAACCCACTCATCCATCTCAATTATTGGCATTGGAGGCAACAAAACTATTCACACTCGAGGCGTCGTGTCAATCACTCTACGATCAAGCTACGACTCCTCCACGGTCTCCACTCAAGCTCATGTTCTGCGAACTCACACATCCAGTCTACCATCCGTTGAAGCGCCACGTCAAGAATGGCCACATCTCACCAGGTTAAGGTTAGCTGATCCAGATTTTCTAAAACCTAGGCCTATTGACATAATTATTGGTGCAGACTCATATGGAAAAATCATAAAACCTAACCTCAAAAGGGGTGACCCTTCAATGCCAATTGCCCAGTTCTCAATCTTTGGGTGGCTCGTTCTTGGGCCAGTTAAAACACCTCAGTCTCAATTCAGCTCGTCGCACACAGCTGTAGTCATGCAGCACAGCGACAGAACAATACAAGATTTATTGGCAAAATTCTGGATTCAAGAAGAGCTCCCGACAGATACGCCCTCAAAGCTCACCCCTGAAGAACAAGAATGTGAGGATCACTTTCGGGCGACACACACTCGTGATTCTACAGGAAGGTACATCGTACGCATCCCTCTCAAGTCATCTCGAAGTCTATTGGGCAATTCCTACCAGACAGCCCATGCCTGTCTGAAGCGAACACTCAACAAGCTCAACAAAGATTCTGAATATCGCAATCTCTACCAAGGGTTCATGAAGGAATATGAGGCACTCCATCATATGGTAAGAGCTCCCTCACTCTCACCTAATACTCACTCTGTTTTCTATCTTCCACATCATGGAGTACTCAAGCTCGACAGTCAGACCATGAAGTTGAGGGTCGTCTTCAATGGCTCAAGCCCGACCACAACGGGGCACTCGATCAACGATCTCATGCATACTGGTGCGAACCTTCTACTCAACATCTCGGATGTGCTGCTGTGGATTCGCCAGCACAAGTACATTTTCGCCACAGACGTGACAAAAATGTACAGACAAATCAAGGTTTGCGAAGACGACCAGGACCTCCAGAGGATACTGTGGATTGACGAGGATTCAAAGGAGGTGCCCTACAAATTCACTACGGTCACTTATGGAACCAAGGCTGCGCCGTTTCTCGCTGTCAGAGTACTACTGCAGTTGGTCGAAGACGAAGGACATCGTTTTCCCCTGGCAGTACCGTCAATCACTCATGCCAGATACGTCGACGACATATTCGGCGGCGCCGATACAGGTGAGACACTCATTACAATTGCTCAACAATTAAATGACCTGTGCAAGGCGGGAGGTTTTCCACTTGCCAAGTGGCAATCAACCTACCCTCCATTGCTTGAATCAATTTCTCATGACGTGCGAGCTAGCAACTCGTACATAGCACTTGACGACTGCAATACCAAAATTCTCGGATTACAATGGAACGCTCTCACTGACAACTTCTCATTCTCGACAAAACCTCTCAGCGATTCAAGGCTCACTAAACGTCTCATTCTCTCTGAAGTAGCAAAGATATTTGATCCACTCGGCTTCTTAGCTCCAGTCATCATTCGGGCAAAAGCACTTTTGCAGGAATTGTGGCTGCACAAACTGAACTGGGACGACCCACTGCCTTCCCAAGTCACTGCTCACTGGCTCACCATCAGAGAAGATCTAACAAGTCTGGCCAGACTCTCAATACCAAGGTGGTTCAACACCTTCTCCTACTCGACAGTGGAATTACATGGATTCTCTGATGCCTCTCAACTCGCCATGGCAGCGGTAATTTACATTATCGTGTCCACACCGTCCACAGCTCACAAAGTGTCGACACTAGTGTGCTCCAAAACCAAGGTAGCACCACTCAAGAAACTCACAATCCCAAGGCTCGAACTCACTGCAGCTTTAATGCTGGCAAAGCTCACGAAGTATGTTCAAGCTACTCTTCAACTCAACATCTCTACAACTCACATGCTTCACGCTGGAAGGATTATGTACGGAATCGTGTCCCCCAAATTCAAGAGCTCACCCCACACGCACATTGGAGACACGTTCCTGGAACGGCGAATCCAGCTAACTGTGCCTCTCGAGGCCTAACAACACATCAGCTTGAACACCATGAGCTTTGGTGGACGGGACCATCTTGGCTCACTCAACCCAGTGACTCATGGCCCTCTCAACCTACATTGAAGGACAGTCCAAGCATGCAGGAAGCTCGTCCTGGAATCTCAAATCTGCTTAACATTCGAAAACTCGAATATCACTGGGACCTCATTTACAAATACTCATCTCTCAACAAACTCTTTCGTATCACTTCAGTTTGTTTCAGAATTCTGTCACATTTAAGGAGGTCAACGATTTCCTTACCACTCATCGTTCAGTCGCCCGAGGATCTGGAGAGGGCCAGGATCTTCTGGATTAAAGCGACGCAGTCCCTTTACTTCGCACACGAAATAAGGACGCTCAGCTCTGGCGCGACGCTGCCATCTTCTCACATCTTCAATAGGCTCACGGCCTTTATCGACCAAGGAGTGATCCTGCAATTTTGCCTCGTCACTCACGTCTGTCCGATCTGATTATAGATCAAGCTCACCGAGAAACTCTCCATGGAGGGACTCAGCTCACGCTCGCTCAAATCAGACAGACCTACTGGATCATCGGTGGTCGAGCTCCAGTGAAATCTCACATTCTACGGTGTGTTGTGTGTGCTCGGCAAAGGGGGATCCGTGCCCATCAACTGATGGGCCAACTACCTCTTTCACGAGTCACACCCACACGCCCATTCACCAACACTGGACTGGACTATGCTGGTCCTATCACCTTAAGGACGTGGAAAGGGCGAAGCGCCAAGACTCACAAGGGATGGATCTGTGTGTTCGTCTGTCTCACCACCTCAGCTGTTCATCTCGAGCTAGTCACCGACTACTCCACAGAAGGTTTCATAGCAACGTACAGGCGTTTCATCTCACGGAGAGGAATCCCTTACTCACTCTACTCAGATTGTGGCACCAACTTCATCGGAGCCGATGCCACGCTCAAGAGGATGTTCACTCAGGGCTCTCAAGATCACCAAACTCTCGCTCAGCTGTTGGTCAACGACAACACTCGCTGGTGTTTCAATCCTCCAGCCGCACCACACATGGGAGGCAAATGGGAGGCTGTGGTGAAGTCGACCAAACACCATCTTCGGCGAACAGTGAGTGAAACAGCACTCACCTACGAAGAGTTCAGCACACTTCTCACGCAGATTGAGGCCCTGTTGAATTCACGACCTCTCGAGCCCCTCAGCGACGATCCTGATGACGTCGCAACGCTCACTCCTGCTCACTTCCTCATTGGCCACCCGCTCTCAGCTCTACCGGAACCCTCTGTGGAGCACACATCCATCTCACCATCAGCGCGGTGGCAACTCATCCAACAGAAGACTCAACAATTCTGGACTCAATGGTCATCTCATTATCTGCAACGTCAGCTCTCAATCTCGAAGTGGCATCATCCATCCAACGCCATCAAGGTCGGCTCTCTGGTGCTCATCACCGATGAGCGGTTTCCCCCTAGCAAGTGGCCACTTGCTCGGGTTCTCACCCTTCACTCAGGGAAGGATGGACTGACCAGGGTGGTGACGCTCAAGACCGCCACTACCATCTTAACCAAGCCAATCGCAAAATTGGCTGTTTTGAATGTTACAGATTCATCATCAACATCTTCTTCCAGCTGTTGAGGCCGGGAGCATGTTTGAGATTCAGTAGTTCCGATCTCCGCCACACCCAACTCATCGCAGCACCTCCTGGACAGCGGATCGACAAGCCCGATCCACAATCGATCGACCAATCAGGTGTCAGCGACAGAACGCTCAGCCAATCGCATTTCCCCACGTCGCTCGATCCTCCAGACTTTTGGAGAAGACGACTAACGGAAATCGATCGGCCATATTGCTATTGCTCTTCTTGTTCACGCAGAGTACGAAAGTAGACGCATCGGTTTTACTGAACGTTTTTCTCAAGTAACTCGTGAAGGCTCATTGTTTTGCTCGTGCTAACGCTCAACCGTTTGTATCTCACCGCTCAATTCAATATCTCGTGCTCAGACTCGTCGTGTATCGATTGTGGATCGTGGTCAGTTACGCGACCACGTGTGCGTCGTTTTGCGATTCGTCTCAACGAGACAGGAACTGTACATTCTCTGCACAACGTGCATCCGCTCATTCTCACTCATAATTCTTTTATGTTCGGACTCACTCAACGAGTGTACAATAAACATTGACTGTACATTGCTCATAAATACTGTGCGTTCTTTACATAACCTAACCGGCATCTCACGCTCATCGCGATCTCTTTCGCGAACAGTAACCTATCAATCGGTAAGTATCTACATTCCACTATATACCGAAATATCATTGTACGAAATATACATAAGTGTGCAAAATATAGAGCAAATGGCATCACCATCAATAAGGAAGGGTGCAAATGCACTGATCGCTTTTAAGACGTCGTGGGAGGAAGACTTCCTGGTCACAGAGCACAGAGGAGGTGCGAAATGTTTGGTGTGTCATACAATATTTAAACATGCCAAACAATTTAATATAAAGCGGCACTACACTCAGTCTCGTGCTATTGATTACAATCAATTCACACGTGAGGAACGTATTTGAGAAATACAAGTTTTAAAGGAACGAGCGCTACAGGAGGAGGAGGAGGAGGAGGGAGACATCTCAGATGAAGTAAGTTATTTTACAGTCTGCGGATCATTCTATCCAATATTTGCGCTCTGTTTCAAGGTATTATCTGGTGTTTATAATAATTTGAAAACTGATGGAATCCTTTCTTCAAATATGAGCTATACAATTTCTTTACTTTCAATGCAGAAAATAATATTCGAAGCTCAACTTTTGATACTTAATTTGTTAAATGCTGTTCCCATCTTTGGATTGATTCGAAAAAGTATCATGCAGTGTTGGGTCATTTTGCTGAGATCGACAATAGAACATGCAATAACTCCTATCCTACTTTGCTTTACCAATTTTTTCCGATTATTAATCATTGTTTTAAGATTCATTATAGTAATTGATTGTTTTGATTGTAGGAAAATACTTCCATTAGGAGTACAGAAGGACTTAAATCCTCATATAAAATCGCGCTGGAGATAGCCAGAGCGTCCCGTCCCTACACAGATGGGGAATTTGTAAAGATCTGTCTATTGGCAACAGTCAATGAAAATGCGGAGGACCGCAAAAAATACAAAAGAATGAACCTCTCTTGGATGACGGTAATGCGACGGATTCAAGAAATGGCTGCAGACGTAACAAGCCAATTGCGGGAGTTGACGAAAACTTTTGTGACGTATAGTTTAGCCCTCGATGAATCAACGGACATCTCTGGCACCGCGCAGATGTCAATTTTTATTCGGGGGGTCAACGAGAATTTAGTAGTAACTAAGGAACTGCTAGATTTTTGTTCGTTAAAAGGAAGCACGACGGGAGAAGACATATTGTCGTGCGTGGAGGAGGCGGTTAATAATCTTAACCTGGATTGGACAAAACTAGTGTCGGTCACCACCGATGTTGCCCCTGCCATGACTGGGAAAAACGGAGGTTTTATTGGTCGCCTCCGAAGAAAGTTACAAAATCTAGCAGTTCCACAGGAAATTTGCGTAATACACTGTACAATCCATCAGCAGAATTTATGCGCAAAGACTATCGAGATGGAGCATGTAATGTGTGTAGTTTTACGTATTACTAATTACATAAGAATGAACAGTTTGAGGCGGCGCCAATTCAAATCATTTTTAAAAGATTTGAATTCGGAGTATGGCGAAATTCCTTTGTACACGAAAGTGCGGTGGCTTAGCCGTGGAGCCACAATGGATAGATTCTTTCACCTCCGAAATTATATTTCTCTCTTTTTGGAAATGATAGGGTACTCTGCACCCGAATTACGTAATGCAGATTGGCTGTGTGATTTGGGATTTTTTTCAAATGTAGCAGACCATATGTATGGTTTAAATCTCCAGTTACAAGGAAAACATCAAATCATCTGTCACTATTACAATTCCATTCGGGAATTCCAACTCAAAATTGAATTGTGGAGAAGAGAATTGGCCTCGCAAGACCTTAGCGACTTTCCTAAATTAGAATCCCTCGTCACACAGAACACCAATTTCGATCGGTATCAAACTGCATTATGTAATTTGGGTGCAGAGTTTGCGAAACGGTACGAAGACCTGTACCAACTGGAAAATGAAATGGTACTAATTATTTCGCCATTCTCAATAGACGTAAAAACTGTATCACCTCACTTGGAGGCAGATTTGATAAATTTAAGGAAGGATGAAACAATGAAATAAAGATTTCTTGAAAAAAAACCTAGATTTTTATGAAAACCTAAATCAAAATATACATTCACATTTATACTGCTCCGTGTCAAAATTATTCGCTATGTTCGGATCCACATATTGTTGTGAAAAATTGTTTTCAACTATGAAGAAAGCAAAATCATCATACCGGGCTAGCATCACAGACCAAAATTTAAAATGTGCTATGCTCTTAAGCAGCGATTGTATGCTAACACCGCGAATTGAAAATTTAGTGCACCAAAAACAGTTACCCGCAGCATGGCGCACTAATACGTAAACCAAAAAAATTATCATTTTTATAAGCTTTTATTATTCTAAAATTTATTACTTCCGTTTTTTCAAGAAATCTTTTTTTCATTATTTCATCCTTCCTTAAATTTATCAAATCTGCTTCCATTTTTCTGTTCATTCGTTGTTAACAAATTCATAAGTGAAGCTAATAAACAGAAAAAAATTATCATTTGTATAAGCTTTTATTATTATATTATTATCTTGTGTTTATTAGCTTTCTTTTATAAGCTTTTATAATAATAAAAGCTTATAAAAATGATAATTTTTTCTATTTATTAGCTTCACTTATGAATTCGTTCGTTCGATTCCTTCAATTATCAATGTGAGTACACTTACATACTCCATCTCGTATTCTTCATGAATTCTGCGTGTATTGTTCAGTGTATATACATACTATTATGTATATAATTTTGCAATTCAAAAACTATTATTATATGCGTACAGATGCGTACTGTACATATGTATATATTGTTATTAGTAAATTATCTGCTTGTAAATACATGTATATATTTATTACTTATATAATTTTGTACTTGTAAATAATATGTATATTGGTTTTTCCCGATAAACAGACTTGTAAATAATGCTAAGTGCAATTGTAGGCACAACATGCGCGTACATATGTGTATAAATGATACATATCGTTAATTAAAATTTGGTTTTCTTTGTATCCGAGTTATTTATTTGTATAGTATTAACTTTCTAAATATTTTATGTGTCGGGTGAAAAGATAAGTATTATTAGCAATAAATGTTTCATTATCAGTAAAATCGAACCGTCAAGTCATACCAAATGCCGCGGGTAGCAAATGTTTTGAAAATTTCATGACCCCCTGAATTTTATTACGGGATCTGTTCTGCACTGAGACCCACAAGCAACCCAGCCATATATAGGGTAGATGTCCCAATTACTGACAGTGTCCCTATTACTGTCACTTTAATTATTTTACTTAATAGTGAAATAATGCGTGCAAAATCGTAAGGGAAAAAAATTTTAATGTTAAATTAGGTTTCCGTGTTAGATAATAATAGAGAAGCATTGCATACTGATATTTATAAATTAATATTAAAAGGTGAATGACAGTTTTAGGGACATTGGACTTCCTTATACTTTTTCAATTAATTAGCAATTAAAACATACTGTTTATACTATAAAAAAAATTTCTTAGATAAAAGAGTTCTTAAGCATTAGTATGCTGCAACTTGGAATAATTTTGAGGCTAAATAACTTCTGAAATAATTAACGAAAGTTACGCGATGAGCTTAATGTGGCAGTAATTGGGACATCTACCCTACTTACGCTACGAGCCTACGAGCACGCACATACACTACTGCAGTTCTCCTCACCGATTCTAACCTTAGCCACGAGACAGGTGGGTTGCTCGCCGATAGGCGCCGAAAAAAGCTCCTTGTGCAGCCCTGCCTATGTTAATGAGATTGTAGTAGTAGAATTTCAGTGGTATCGCCTGCGGAAGGCTTTTCGGTGTAAAGTGTTTTGGAATAGGAATCAGGATAAATATTCAAATCCAATTTGTTAACTAACATATTATTATTTAACCAGATCACAAAAGTACGATTACATTTAATATGGAGTTCATAAACGGCAGAGAAATACAAAGATGTCTACATTATGAAGGATTATTGAAAAAGGAGTTCTATCATTAGATTCTTGTACCTTGTATTAATATTCAAATATTTCATATTAGTCTTTTTCAGTATTTTTTCCCTTTTTAAGCTCGTTAAGTGCTGTCTCAATAACGTGTTTCCAGGTATCAGGTTCATTTTCTTCATACCATGTTGTAACTGTATCAAGAAACTGTATTTGCTTTTCGGTGCATTTTTTGCAATTTGTTGCAATGATTTCGGGAAATCTTACTGAAAGAAATATAGCAAATGATTATTTTTTCAAAGTATTGTTATAATTAGTAGAAACAATCAGATATGGTTATTTCTAAATTGTAATCTGATTAGTGTGATGTGAGTCTAAAGTTATTTATTAATATTTCCTTGCTTACTGAAGAACGTGTATCACATGTTAGATATACATAACTACTCTAAATATTTTCATCCGTTTCCATATTGCGACAGAGCATTTAAAAAAGAAACATTGTATTTTTATTTATGTTTCCTACTGCTACTGTAATATACAGTGCTGCCTCCATAAGTGGTACATTTCGTGATTCGAATAATAATATGTCATCGCCACTCTAGTAAACTCCCGATATGAGCGCGCGCATGAGACTGGCGGCGAACATTTAACGCATAGCGATGACGATTCTGAGCCGCTGAAGGCGCAAGAGAGAGAGGCAGAGCATGACGTGTGAAAGACAAAGCGAGACGAAGTACCATGCTTTCTCTTTTTTATAACCGACGGTGACGTCGTCTTGACACTTTCGTCTCGTCACGTTTCCTCTCAGATTCTCTCACTCTCAACCGAAGGATTCCAAAAAGTGGTGGGGATAACGACGAACGCTAAACGGTTGAAATGTTTCAGAAAATCGATTTTATTTTTATATATGTATATTTCCGTGGTATAACGACTCAAGAATACCCTAGTGAATGATTCAGACCAAAATTCATAACGATATAGATTCTACAGGCACATATTAAAAAACGCCGTAACAGAAATCGGCACGCGAAATCGGTGGGGTAAAGGTGCTGAATCGGAATACCTGTCTATTACACCGTGCTTTGAAGTATTACAATAATTTGATTTGCACGTAATGATTTTTTATACCACATTATTTACTCGCTTTGTATGATTTTGTTGAAATTTAAGAATGCATACCGACCCCATATCATAAATAATTATTTTTCATTCGTACCAGTCAAAGGAAATCAAGTTACACATGAATCTACTAATAAGTTAATTTTACACAAATTGTAAGTAACCAGTGCAGTGCAATTTAATCTTTCAATCATACGTTAAAAAATGCAAGGATAATCTTACATAGTGAATTTTAATTTTGTACAATAACGTCGATAAATAAAATTGTACTGCTCACTTCATCATTACAGGGAAAACAAACATTTTTAAGAGCAAAAACAAATTACATACCTACGTAAAGCCACAAAATTAGCAGAAGTGTTATAATTTAGAATTGCTTCACAATTACATTTAAGAGATACTGAAATATTCTTGTTAATTAATTATGGAAAATCTAACACTATATTGTTATGGAAACGCATTTTTTTCTATTAAGCTTTATTAAAAAATGCCCTTACCTTTGAAATATTTTGCATCAGCAGTGACACAAGGCCCCGTTTCCAAATAACAGTGTAAATATTGATTCCTAAGCTTATCATTTGCTAAAATTGCGTTCACATCGATATCGTCGTATTTTGAGGTATACTGTTCTTCTTCGGCAAACACAAGTACAAAAACTGTCGTCAGTAGGACTGCCAGCAGCGTCACATATTTTCGATCCATTTTCAACTGAAATGACTAAACTACACCAAAAAAGAAAATGGAAACAAAGATGTATTAAAATTTCTATTCCAATTCGCATTAATTAATGTTTGGAATTAATCCAATAGAAATGATGAAAGTAATTTTCATCTGTAAATGTTATCTATGACAGAAGTATATTAATTTGAACCGCACTTAAGTGTCATATAAAATTCGACAGATACGGGAGAATATTAAAGATAATTGAGAAACTGATATGTAGAATGAAATAGAAATTTTACTGTTGCTAAATGTTCAGGAACACCTGGAGTACCACTTCCGTTCTATAGAATTTTCAACTGTGCTAGATGATGCGAAAACTTCTAATATTTATAGCTACCGCGCCCCAGGTAGTAGGATACGAGATTAAATAATTCCCTAGACATTAACAAATACATACACACTCTCGAGAGGATACTCCGTTACGTATAAATCATGCTGGAAATATTGTTACTGCTAGGGCCCACTGGGAGGTCCACACATTTCTGCTTATGAAATAATTATTCTAATAATATTCAATTAATTAAGCAAATCGATATTACATATATATGTAATATCGTTTCTCGAAACAGCGTTGTGATCCATAATAGAGGAAGCAGGGGCAAAACGTTAAGGATAAAAGCTCATAATTTTGACATTATTAATGTAAAAAAGAAATTGAAATTAGTATTCATTAGAAAAAACTCTTTATTAAATAATAGTATATATCCATTTTTTTAATACAGTAAGAAATACAAAAAATTGCTGCATCCAACCTTCATTCAATTTGGATGAACCATAGGATTCTTGGACATAAATGCAAATGTCTTCACCGTCTTCATCACCACCCATACAGCACACTTCGTGGCGGCAACATTGCAGGATGGTTGCAGTAACCTTGCAGTTACTTGCAGTGTGCATGATTTCCGCGCAATGTCGATGTACCGTTGCTGCGACGTTGCCGTCCAACATTGCACGGGGCGGACATAGAATTATTGCTACATAGTTGCATCAATGTTGCGTTGCAATATTGCACTGCAACGATCCGGCAACTTTGCTGCAACGTTCCTGCAATGTGGCGGCAACGTTCCTGCAATGTTGCGGTAACGTTCCTGCAATGTTGCGGCAACGTTCCTACAATGTTGCCGCAACGTTACTGCAACTACCATTTAAACCTTAAATATTTCCGTTGTTTTTAATGATACGAGAAAATGTCTAAGGAAAAAAATGTTTGCTTCAGTGAGACAATGATTCTGACGGAGACGATTGTTTTCTCAAGATTATATTTCCCGAAATTTCAATATCATTGATTGTTCTTTTAATGGGATGACGTATTTTCATTACTGTAACGTTATAGCCAATAAATATACAAATTCGACCATGTATAATATGTTGTACTTTTTGTCTAGCAATCATTTTTTCCCTGAGACATTTTCTCGTATCATTAAAAACAACGGAGATATTTTTAATTAAATGTTAGGTGACTCACCCTGTATATTCGAATGTGTAGAATGACACAAGGTGGAAGTTGTAGTACATACCTACAGTGTTACAAAACACAAATGGAGGTTGTAAAATGAGCCTTCGTTTTTTAATGATGTGAGTTTAAAGTTTTGCACGGTAAGAATATAAGTTCGATTACGTTAGCAGTTTTATCAACTAGTAGTTGTAGCTGCAGCGGTAAAGTATTCGCCTACGACGCTACAGGTCGCCGGTTCGAATCCCCTTTGGGGAAAAAATTTTCTCTGAGAGAAAAAAACCCGTGCCTTTATACTTCCATGATTCCTCCGCACACTCATTCAATATATATATTGTATGTATATATCGTTACTTATAATTTTTTTTGGCCTTACTGCCCGAATCGTTGCAATAGGCGGACATAGAATTATTGCTGCACCCTTGCGGCAACGTTGCTTGGAAACATTGCAATCTTGCACTGCAACCATCCTGCAACTTTGCTGCAACGAGAGTGTGCTGTATGGGCACTGTTATCATTATCCTTCCATATTTTATTTAATTTTGTGGTTTTCTTTCTCTTTAGTTGTAGTCCTTTATTAAGATTTAGTTTAATGTTGATAACTTTCTCTTTTTCGTCTCTTTTTTATACGCTATTTGTCCAAAACCGGATACCTGGTTTTACCCTGTACGGTTTTGCCCCAGCATACAATTTTGTAAATTTTACGAATTTTCAAGAATAGCAGGGCGAAGTACAAACTGCCTTAGTTATTTACACTTTAATATGCAACAATTAACATAATTCACACAAAAATTTACTTACCTGACCTCTGTCAAATGTGTTGAAGTTTCTTAACTACCGAAAATTAAATAACCTTACTATGCACGACTGTAAAACGATCGTTTTTTGTTGAAGAAACAATGTAAATCGTGACAATATGTCGCTGCAACGACGGGGGAAAATTTAAGGCCGTTTTAAAAATAATAGCACGTCCCGGTTTTACCCAAGTACCCGGTTTTGTCCTAATTTCCGCGATATATCGTACTTGACAAAAAAAGAAATTCTTAAAATGGTTTGACAATTCATTGTTTTTTGGTATGCTTATGTTCTTCTTCTTTCATTGTTCTTATTGTCTTTCTTTTTTTCCTATTACCCACACTCTCCAATATCCAATATTCGGAAGGGCTTGTTAGTAAGGAAAATAAGAAAAAAAGTAAAGTTACACGTTCACATGTACATAAAATATTGAAAATGACTATTAATAATAATAATAATATAAATGTTTATTCAGCTTCACAACCAAGAATTGGGATTGGTTTACAATTTCCTACTACAGTTGAAAACAACTATTTCACGTACCATTGAGAAACATACCATTTCTGAAATATTACCGAGTTCCACAAAAGAGAAAAAATATTTATTACGGAAAACAGTGACTGAATATTATAATACATTTATGGAGAGATAAAAGATATTGATGTAACAGATGTATCCTATAATAAAAGTCAATCTGCATATGTTAATGAAGTTTGACATCTGAGTACACTAACCGATAATTATTAGATGACTAAATCAAAACACGTAAGTCCAGGTAATGTGTTATGAAACCCTTAAAAAACTGTTTACGTATTTCCTTGAAGAGTATAATTTCATGTATCAAATGAAATGACAATCGATTCCTTCAATAAAGGGATACGCGTGCAGCGGTGCACGCGGGTTGCCTGTTTTTAGGCATATCTTTAAACGCTTATAACTAACGACCCAAGCCTCAACCGCTATATCGTTATTCTTGATTTTCGTCTTATTTTGGTGTGTATAATCACCCCTTGAATTTTCTCTCAGCAGTTGTCGAACACCCTGTACTATTTTAAACATTAATGCACAGCGCCACGTTTATCGCCCAGCATGCGTTCGTGGCCCACATATTTTATAGGCATATTTACTATGTTAATATTTTAGGGCTGTAATTACTATGTGGATTCCTAAATTGTAATTTAATATTTCATGGTGTTAAAATAATACTGAGAAATTATAATAATCTTGAAAAGATTAATAATTGTTTCTAAAATATTTCATTTATTGTATATTAAACATTCAATGATCCTTAAATGTATGATACTTGGTAAAGTATTCTAGTAAAGTATGCTATACTGAATTCATCCTAAGAAAAATCTTACGCCCAGACCGTTTTGTGACCATTCTGCGCAGCCCCCACTACTGCCTACGGGCCCGACGCAGGCGATTGCTCGTAACGCTTTACCTGCCGGTTTCCCTACCCGTCCAAGGGCGGGACGTAACCGATGTCAATGTAAACACTATAGGTTGCGGAACGGTTGACAGAGAGGTAACAGGCGGTAAGACGGAGAAAAACGTAGACGGTTAAGTGGGGAGTCGGACCAACCAGCGCCTCCTCAGAATCATCCCTGCGCGGTACGGGATTTTTCTTAGGATGAATTCAGTATAGTTCGGTGTTTTCTCCAGCGTACAGATCTGTATTCTAGAGTTAAAATATCGCTCGTGTACAAGCAAAATGGATGGTATTCTTAAGGAAATTAGGTATTTGAAATTGCATGTTTGGAATTCGGATAAAAATATGCAAAAGGTATTTCTCAATAATAATACAGTTTTTTCAAATTTTTCCCACTTTATTTGTGGCCTTTACAGTGTTACAAAAAAGTAATATAAGTATGTATATAGGGGGGGGGGGCGTCTCATCTTCTCTTTCTCCCTCTCTCTCGCTCTCTCTTTTTTATAGGTAGAGGAATTCTTTATATATACTCGAGCTCATTTTAGAAGGAACTTGTCGACCGACGAGTTTAGATCGGTTCTGCGCATGTTGGCGCCGAAACAAGCTACTATTGGCTATACATCAAACAAATGCTCCCTTGGAACCAATGAGCTCATTCAACATGTGCGAAATAAGTTCCTTCTAAAATGAGCTCGAGTATACATACATATTTTATAACAATCATTTACCTACATATTTATTTAACACTAAAACAAAGAGTAAACTGAATAATAAATTATTGATTCTTTAACGAGACCTTCTAGGTAGGGGCCATTCCACGTTTTGGGCGGACCAATCCGAATTTTGAGGGTCCAGGACCACCCGAGCCCCTAACTACTTACGCCAATGGCAGTTTCTACCATTTTATACAGCATTTCTCGGGGAAAGGTTGCGTATATGAAATATGAACCTATGGCAAGCGAAAGTCGAGTAGTGACGATTTTAGGGAAGCTTTCATCAAAAAAATTCTATGGCAGGCTTGGGAATTAAGTGAATGTAGCGGCCGCTTTTCAGAGGCAACGACTCATGGCGTATTAGGGCGATATTGTATCAATAGGTTTCGACATCGTCCCAGAGAGCATGATTGTCGATGCGTTTTTGTTTTGTAAACGCGCCACGCGCGGTTCATGTGGTACGGACCTGAGGCGCTGCAAGTTGCTTCGCGGCCGCGGGAGCCAAGACGCGCGGCGGGAGAACGGAGGGGTTGCCTCTGAAAATCGGCCGCTGCGTTCACTTAAGGGGACATTCTACTCTCTGGGCCGAAAAATCGGCCACTTTTCGGTGATGGTTTTTATAATGAAGTAAACACTTACTGTTTTCGAATTTCTGGGGGTATATTCTACCACTCTTGAAATACAAGAAAAAATCTCTGTTGTTTGTTTATTTCATTTATTTACACAAATATTTCGCAGTTAAGTTGGCGGCATCAGAATTGCTGGCGGTTGAAATTTCGGATGACTGGATCATCGAAAATAAAAAAACCAAACATATTTTTAATTCTCAGGAGTATGGTTATCGCGCTTACCTCGAAAGAACAACTTTGGACCAAAATTATTAAAATGGCGGTCGATCGAAGTTGAAAGTACCGAAAAGGGCATTTCTTTTCTGTTTAATAGCTATAAAATGTGAGAAAATATTAAAAAATCTTAAGATATTTGAGCTAAGCGGGAAAGCCACTAATGTGTAGAATAACATATTAAAATTTTGGATTAATTGGTCATGCAGTTTTTTTTTAATCACGTCCGCCAACCAAGAAAATGTTGTTTCGAGAAAAACGCGTTTAAAGTTTTGAGTATTCAACCGGCGCGGTGGAAAGAACCAGGCCGCTGACGCTACAAATACCTATAACATTGAAAATACATCGAATTTCACTCCAAAAATTTTGGAGGATATTGTAAAAGCTGCATTCTTCCGAATTCAGCAAAAAAAATCGAATTTTATGAGGCAGAGAGAGTAGAATGTCCCCTTAAGGGGGGAGACCACTGTCTCAAATCTGATTTTTTTTTTACATTTTCTGAAAGACGTGTGTTTCAAGAATGTTCTCTCCAAATTTTATGAAGAAATTCGCAAAATTGATGGAGATATGGTGTTTTTCGTGAAGCGGTATCAACCGCGCGACTGAGCCACGCGGAACATTGAACGCGTTTTCCACAGAATGACATTTTTCAACCGCGTTGACAGTCTACAGAGAAAACTATACGTCCAATTGGCATGATCAAGGACATTTATTGTACGAAAAACCCGTCGCCATTACGTGACGATCAGACATTTTCAATTTTCGACTTGCTTCTATTTTTTTTAGCAACATTTTCCCAATTTTGTACCCCGAAAACATGAATTTTTTCAGTGGTCCGTCATTTTGTTATTTTTTACAATTTTGACATTTTTCGATCGTCACGTAATAAAGGCAGGCTTCTAGTTTCTAAATATTATTGTTTTTTTGAATTTCGATGAACCATATGGCCTGGGGACTGTCAACGCGACTAGCATGTTTTTGCCGGAGCGCAAATTTTGACGAAGAGTATACAGGAAACGGATTTATGAATTTGATTGAAAAAAAAATTTTCTTACCCTTCGATATGTACACTATTAACTATACTAAGCAATAAATTGATTTACTTGCGTTGTTTGGTTAATATAAATTCCCGAAAACACCTTTACATTTCGGACCGAGACAGTGGTCTCCCCCCTTAATTCCCAAGTCTGTTCAATGGGGTGATGGGGCCGCATCGCAGTCCGTCGAAGTGGAGGGGGTACCAACCTTGGCGTCGATTGGTTTGACGCTACGGTGTCATCACGCGCGTGCGTGGCGTGTTCCCGTTCCACCACGTAGATACCCCGGTGAACTATTCCCTGGCATCGCCACCGGAATTAAGGTTGCCAGATTGGGCTGAATTCCGCCATTTGGGCTACTTTTCCAAACCAACTGGCGCTCAAAAATTGATCTTGGCGGTTAGCGCCTGAATTGAGCTACAATATACAGGGTCATCGTTTAATCCTGTAACCCGCGTGCGCGCGAACTTGTAAAATGGCAACACCGCCTCACGGACGCATTCCACTACCCCTACAGCACATTTTGTTGCAGAAATGTTGCACAAAAGTTGCAGTACATTGCAATGTTGCTGTTTGGTTGCGAGTTACATTGCAATATTACTGCAAAATTGTGGAAACATTGCCGTGCAATATTGCAATGGCCAAGTTTGTGCAATATTCCGGAATATTCCGCACAACTTGCCGTGCAATATTTCGGGAATATTCCGCACAACTTGCCGTGCAATATTGCAAAGGCCAAGTTTGTGCAATATTTCAGGAATATTCCGCACAACTTGCCGTGCAATATTACAATGCTCAAGTTTGTGCAATATTTCGGAAATATTACGCACAACATGCCGTGAAATATTGCGCATATATTGAGGTACAATCCACGCAAAACGTTTCAGCAATGAAACCGCAATAAATCCGGAATTTCGCGGAGCGATCCCGAATTGTCGACACGCAGAATACAGTCTAAGATTCCACAGGCTACCACCGAGGAAATGTAGGCGAACGTGGACATTATTTGACAAAAAAAATTAACACGATTATTTAATTAACACTATCTAGTTTAAACAAACAATTAAATATTATTCAGCAAAAAAAATTGTAAAATGTGTTACACGTGCCAATTCCTGCCAGTCTCCCTACCATTACCGTTTAATTGATTATATCTAATTAGAACGTTCCGAATGGTCGAGGAAAAAAATCTAAGTCCGGATATATTGCGGTTTCATTGCTGATATCTTGCACATATGTTGCAAGATGTACGGCGCTCGCAAGATATGAGCAAGATATCTGCAATGAAACCGCAATAAATCCGGAATTTCGCGGAGCGATCCCGAATTGTCGACACGCAGAATACAGTCTAAGATGCCACAGGCTACCACCGAGAAAATGTATGCGAACGTGGACATTATTTGACAAAAAAAATGAATACGATTATTTAATTAACATTATCGAGTTTAAACAAACAATTAAATATTATTCAGCAAAAAAACAATTGTAAAATGTGTTACACGTGCCAATTACAGCCAGTGTCCCTACCATTCACATTTAATTTATTATGCGTAATGAAAAAGTTCCGTATTGTTGAGAGAAAATTTCTAAGTCCGGATATGTTGCGGATTTATTGCCGAAATCTTGCCGTTTAGTTGCGAAACCTGGCAACTAAACGGCAAGATTTCGGCAATAAATCCGCAACATATCCGGACTTAGAAATTTTCTCTCAACAATACGGAACTTTTTCATTACGCATAATAAATTAAATGTGAATGGTAAGGACACTGTCAGTAATTGGCACGTGTAACTCTTATTTGCAAATCTCTTTTCTTGCTATACCTATATAGTTTATGAGTTTGTTTATTGAGTGTTATATAGTGTTAATGAGTATTATATAGTGTTATTGAGTGTATATATAGTGTTAATTGAATAATTGTATTAATTATTTATATCAGATATGTCAACAAATAGAATACAGTCTTACACTGTACTTGCAATTGTAAGCCGCGAACCTGGAAAGCTAACACCGGGCCTGGGGTTTGTCCCTACGCCTGGTGACCGTGTGGTCGGTTTGGCGAGCCACCCTTGACTCGCAGAATACGCGGCTGAAGACGACGCGACCGTTTTATGATAGGATAGATAGAAGCGAGGACTATAAGGTTTAAGCAAACTATTAAACTGCATACAACAATAAAAGATATTTGTAAAGAACTCTGATCTGTGAAATGTAAATCCACAAACACTAAAAACTAGAAAATAAAAAAAAATATAAACAAAATTTATGTTAAACGATTGTATTAAAAATGCGTTACAAACTAAAAAAACATTATTTTTTTGTACAACGCAGGATATTTCTGTGGTTGTAACGAAAAACGACCCATGTCACATGTTTTCACTTTCGAGATATTGTCGTTGAAAGTTCCAAACACCAATTCTTCTTATTAGCAATGTTTCCTTGTTTTCTTCTTACGATATAAAAGTATATTTCATTCGCTTTGCATAATATTCAATATTCGTATAATTAACGTAAATAATAATAAACAAAATAGTAATAATTTACATACACTTTAGGCAGAACGACACAAGTCCACTGGACTTGTGTTGTTCTGCTTGAACGTGTCGCAGTTAAGTAGTTTTTCTGACTACTTTTCCTTCTTTTACTTTCTATTTTGTCTTCTTTCGTTTTCTTCTGTGCTTTGCGTTGTTTTTTGTAAAATACAAGTTACACATTTATGTATTATTGGCATTTCATAATGTGCTGTTTCTAGTAAAATAAAAATATGAAATATAATTTTGTTCATTTTATTTTACACAAAATACGTTATAGTATATGCAGATACGTAAAAATAGAAAATAAAAAGCGATCACAAAGGAAAGATACGTCGTATTCTCCAAATTTTGTGAACTTCGGTTGTTTTGCCAAATGCGTATTAATTGAATATTGGACTTCGGTTAAATTGGATTATTTTTTCAACGTATAAAATTCGTTTTCATGCATTTTTTTCTGATAAAAACACACATCCAATATTCTACAGTTGAATTAATGTATAAACTCAAATTTTTTGAAATTGTGACATGGGTCGTTTTTCCTTACAACCACAGATTTCATAACAGAATATGAATCAACTTAATACAACATCAAGTGTCGAAATGAATTTGTTGTGAAATATCCGCTCCACAATTAGGGAGATGTAATGGGGTTTGTCAAAGCAAATCTTCGTTTTTGAATAATTTGGGTTTAATGTGTTGCACGGTAGAAATATAAGTTCGAATACGGAAGCAATTTTCCTAATCAAGGATTATAGCTGCAGCGGTAAAGTGTTCGTCTATGGTGCTACAGGTCGCGGGTTCCAATCTCCCTGGGGTAAAGTATTTTCTATTTATAAAAGACACACGGACGTTATGCTACTACGATTCCTGCACACATTCATGTCATCGGGTTCCCCTCACGGACTCATCCGGAATATATGTATATAAAATACTGTTATTTTTTTTGCCCTACTGCCCGCAACCTTGCGGGACCATTGCTGTAAAATCTCAGAAATGTTGCGCTACCATTGCTGTAAAATCTCAGAAACCTTGCGGGACCATTGCTGTAAAATCTCAGAAATGTTGCGCTACCATTGCTGTAAAATCTCAGAAATGTTGCGCTACCATTGCTGTAATATCTCAGAAATGTTGCGCTACCATTGCTGTAAAATCTCAGAAATGTTGCGCTACCATTGCTGTAATATCTCAGGAATGTTGCGCTACCATTGCTGTAAAATCTCGGAAATGTTGCGCTACCATTGCTGTAATATTTCGAAACAATGTTGCAGAAATATATCCTGCAATGTTGCACAGGGGCGGACATAGCAATTTACTTGTAACTTTTGGGCAATATTCCGTGCAATATTTCAAATATTAAACCGCAACGTAACTGAAACATTTCGGCAACAAATGTGCTGTAGGGGTACAACCATGCACCGACCCAGCGCAGAGCTACCTGCGACCGCTGGACAAGAGTGATGAAGCTTCGAAAATTTTAGCGTCACAAAGAGCTAGGTATTGGGAATTTCCCGGCCCAGGTAAGCGAGCCGCGCGCTCCGCTTTTATTATCGGTTTACCACTCGCACCCCAGATTACTGTAATGAGGTTTGAAAATAATGTCAACTGATCTCGTACCCGTCTCAGTTTCAAAAATTTTAGCTACGACAGGGTTGACCGCGGCGCTATACACTTGTACGGAGAGATTTTTCGTCACTTGCTTGTAAAAGCCACAGTAATGGCACATCGTTCCAAAAAATGACATTAACGGAAGCCGGTATCAAAGAGGAGATATAATAAGAGGCGTCACTCGACAAGGACAGAAATAACCTAGGGAAATCACTACACAACCAATTTAAATGCCCATTCGGCCCCATTCGGCAATGATCGGTAAACTTCGGCAATAATTAGCCAATTGCGTTAAGGTACATCTTGTCGATTTGAATATCCCGCTCGAATGTACAACCAATTTAAATGCCAAGGTCAAGTAAGGACTTCAAAGGTTCCGCCCGGAGTGACGCCTCTTATTATATCTCCTCTTTGCCGGTATAGGCGTGGCGTTGAGTAGCTAAAACATTCAAACACAAAAATTCTAGAAAAAAATTCAAACACCGCTAGAATCAAAGACACGTCGCATTAGTTATCCCTTACATCTGATCTAGGTATGCACCGCATTAAGGATAAAATCATAAAAAAGAAAAGCAGGCCAATAAATTCTGAGGTCTGCAAAACTAACACATAATTGAATAAAAATTTAATTTCTCAATTTACGAATGTAATGATACAGAAACAACTAGCCTATTGTTTATTAACACCACGAATTTTAAAAACAGCGTTAAATACATTATCAAATAAACAGTTTCCAACAGCTTACAAAAGAAAAATTAAGTAAACGTAAAATATGTTAAATTATATCCATCATTAAGAGGGAATAATTTTTCCTCATTTTTTGGCGCAAATTGCATTCCGATATCTTTTATAGTTAAAAAGATATACGAGAAAGGTCCCAAATTCTTCAACCCTTTGAAGAGTAGCTCTTTGGGACGTTAATTTGGAAGAGACCATCCCAAAATTTTCGAAACCGGGCGTCACAGCTGTCCAGCGGTCGCTAGCAGCTCTCCGAACGCCGGGACGGTGCAGGGTTGTAGTGGAATGCGTCCGTGAGGCGGTGTTGCCATTTTACAAGTTCGCACGCGCGCCGGTTGCAGGATTAAACGATGACCCTGTAGACCATGGTTGATATTGCTTTGACCGAAATTTCGATATTTGGGCTGTCCAAGACCAAATGGAAGCCCTCTTGAGAATTATAATTTACACAACTAACTTACTGCTGTAGAAACTTTAATACATATTACAAAAACATTACCTCTAATTTTATGTCCGATATTATTTATAATACTCATAACAAAGAAAATGATACCGAAGAAGTATTAGCAATTTTTTGTGAATTTGACAACGTTTCTAGCATGTTCTAAGTCTTTGTTTTATAAAATAAAAAGGTAACCTCAAAAATAAACTTTATTTCAACAAAAAGAAGTTTAAATAAAACCAATGTGAAAATTAAAGTTAACATTTTAACCCAACTATGATAAATTGTTTTATAAAATAAAGATTTATTTAAACTTCTTTTTGTTCAAATAAAGTTTATTTTTTATATCTAAAATAAACAAATAAAACAGTTCCAGAAAATATTAAGAAAATATTTAAACCTCCTTTTCATTCAAGATATTTGAATTTCGGCTCTTTTGAGCTACTTTCCCAACGCGATCTATCGACCGACATTAAAATCATCTAGCAACCCTGACCCCAGATATACCAGAATCGTGGGACGTGGGAGTTCCACGCTGTCTTCCCCTCTCGAAAGCGAACAGTTGGGGTTGAGCCACGGAGCTGCCCTACGCACTCGCTCGACCAAGCTCGCAACAACCAAGCACTTGTGCGCACGTACGGGCACAACGTGTGCATTTCTTTATAACCACAAAATACAGTATTATTTTATTCCTCGACAACGAGTGATTATTATCCCTCCCAACCTTTTGTGTGCATCACCTGCAGGAGTAGGGCCTGCTAGAATTATCTACGTGCCGGGTAACCGCTACATTGGTGGCCCCGACGTGATATTGCGTCAGACTGTGGAAGGCAGAATTTCGACGTCTCGCAGCGAGGACTTCGTAGCCAACACCACGAGGCGTTCATCTTCGTCCCTGGGGTCATCGATAGACGAGCTCTTCCACGGGTGCCGTCAGCCAGCTGGGCGTGAGACATAAATACATGTGTCGAACTGAGAACCTCCTTGTTTTTCAAAGTCTGTTAATAAAATATCTGTACACAAATTTTAAATAAATTTCGATAACCCTTTGTTTCATTCAATTTATATTATAATTAATCAGTATCGATAACTCATCTTAAATACACCCTAATGGCCCTAATTTATCGATAATTAAGACGCCTTTCAGTTCTAATCCAGACTCGTTTAAGGCGTCTTTAAGGCGCCTGTCAGTCCTAATTCAGGTGCCTTAAAGGCGCCTCGTTTTGTAACATCAGGCGTTAAGAAGGCGCATATTGGACATTCATAAATCGCTCGTGGGACCAGGCTCCAGAAAGGCGCCTTTAAAGACGCCTGTGTACTGTGTGGGATGTAACCTCAATTTACGTTTTAAAGCCTATAAATCCAGAGAAACACAGAAGGAAGCGAAATGACGCTATTCATTTAACTGTTTGGCTTCTAGAGAAGTAATTGGTCTGCACTTTAACGCATTTTTACATAGAAAGTCTGAAATATAGCGACTCGACCAACTCTCCGGCCCGACCGCGTCTCCCGGATTTACCCTATGTGGTCTATTCGTACGGACGCACGCGCGAAACTCTTCCGCTTCTTTCGGGATTGTAAGACCCGATTTACCGACGGGGTACGCGTGATGCAAGACGACCTTATCACCCGCTAAATAATAATAGGTGACTGATTTAGATTATCGCGACGAAACAGACCTTACTGGCCCGATATGATGATTAGACAAGAGAAGATGCGTTATAGGTATAGCAATGAACAAACGACTATGTTAACGAATGAAGTCTGCGTCATGAACGATTGACGAGACGAGGGTGCTGTTGTTCGGACGATGACTTTCGGGCGAGATCGAAGAGCCCTGATTGAGTTCCTTGTCCACCTTTTCGACGTCGAAGGTAGACAAGAAATCAGAAGTTTGGGAGGCGCTAAAATTCCTAATTGGTCAAGTTTTTCCTCGAAGAGGAGGAGCCTTTCCTCTGCGATTTCGGTGGTGGAAGAGGAACCCTCTCCTTGGTGACGTAGCGGAAGAAAAATCGGACATCTAGCTACCAAACCTACCTAGGTTGATCAACTAAAGCGTCTTGTCAGAGTCCCGGTTTATGTATAACTGTATAGTCCCGCGAGTCGGCGGTCGATGGTGGTACGTGCGCAGAGAAATAGTTTGTCGACGCCGGTTGGCCGTGGCCTCACTTGACTTGACTGGCTTAACGCTGGCGTCAGCTCATTTTCCATCGTTTCCCACCTTGGCGTTGATTGGTTTGACGTCACCGCGTCATCACGCGCATGCGTGGCGTGTGTAACTTCCTCCACCACTACGAATAGTTTGCCAGCGTAACCCATTTCCCCACAACGCTGCGGTACTCCTTCGTACGTGTCCGGATTAGGGTGTCCTGTCCCCATTACGGTGCCTTTATACTTAAAGAAACCGTCCAAACTGCTCGCATAAATAAATAGGGAAAGAATTTTTCTTAAGTTAAACTATTAATGTATGTGTTACAAACCAGAAGGTTGCATTTTTAAACAATTAAAGCATAGTAAAAAAAATTTTAAAAATGAATATGAAGATTTAAATAGGTTTACCCAAATCCTTTCCGGAAACGGTAAGGAGGACGTATTTTACAAATGTGAATAAATTGATAATTATCACGATTTGCACTTATGTAAAGTGTTAATTATATCATAAAAAGTTGCCATTTTATGAAAAAATAGCAAAATGAGCAAAATAGCGAAACGTTTTCGTATTTTTTAAAGTGAAGCCTGTAATAGGGACAGGAATTTAACGTTTGTCCCTATTACCGTCCCTATTCATCTCGCCACTGGCCCCCTCTGTAACTGCTAAACCTAACCTTACTTTCGTTTCTCAGAACGGGTGAACAGAAATTTATATTTGCATATTTTACTTTTGTAATGAAAAGGAAATATTAAAACTACATAAAAACACCTCTGGTAGAGAAAAAAATGTTTTGAACAGTTCAAACATCGAATACATAACCTATCCGCGGGAATTGGGGGCATCGTAATACGGACAACGCACTTTCCAGGGCAGGGTAATTGGGACAAAAACATGTATTTTTATTTCAATTAAACAAATATGAAAAAATAACATTTTTAAACCGAAAAAATGCTTTAATAAGGAGAAAGGTTAAAAAAACAATATAAATTTTCATCAAGCAAAATTGAAGTAAGAGAAGTCAGTAATTAATTTCTTCGTGAGCAAGTCAGCATTAAGGCATCGTAATTAGGACACGTCCCCTATGTAGATCGTGAACTTACATAATGGTACTCGCCCTATCTGCTTTGGACGAGTAACGCTTGTGCCGTGCTTACGTATAAACCTTATTTTCGCTATTGTTCAATTGTACGCTTACTTGTAAGAACAATACTAACTTTCAATGCTAAATCACTCATCTTTATTGTAAATTGCTGGATATAGTTATAATTAAAATTAAATGTTTAAAAGTCCCGAATTTTGCGAAAACGCACGATCCGTTTATTCTGTTAACACAGATTATAACGTTGATGATAGAACAGTGAAATACGAGACGGCAGCCTGCGTAAACTGAAAGAAAAGAGCGATGCCCCTGAAGTCTTCAATATTTTAACGACAGAGAACATAAAAGCCGTAACTGAATCATGAAAATGTACAAAAAGTGTACATTTCAAATGTGAATCTATTCACTCCAATGAAAGCATTACGTACCGATAGTAACGTTTCCATGTTCAACGTTGTCACTTTCAACGCGGTCAGTCGACACGGTACTAATGTGTTCATAATGAAAAACTGATATATAACACGCGATTTGTGGGGAAATTTGTGCCACGAGCATTCCAACCTGCAAATACATAAAAAAATACAAGAAAAGGGTTATCAATTTTTGAATATCGTACTCAGTGTTGCAAGGAAGCCACTCATGGTTTGTTCAGAGTGGGGGAAGTTATGCACGTCCACGTATGAGCTTGATGACGCCGCGACGTTGAACCAATCAATGCCAAGATGGGAAACGATGGGAAACGATACAACGTCAGCGCCAAGCCAACTAGCCAAGCTAAGTGTGGCCGCAGCCAACCAGCGTCGACAACTGATTCCCCGGTGACGCTGGTTGGCCGCGGCCTTATTTGACTTGGCTTGACGGTGGCGTCGTTTCGTTTCCCACCTTGGCGTTGATTGGTTCGACGTCACGGCGTCATCACGCACATGCGTGGACTTGTGTAACTTCCCCGACTCTGAACAAGCCATGAGCGGTTTCCTTGCAACACTGATCGTACTGTTCATCCAAAGAAATGAGGAGGTTGTAATAAACGTATATCCTGAGCTAACTTCAGGAATACAGTATTACGGTGATAGGTGAATTGCTCTCACTCAATCCACTATCGTTACGAATAGCAAGCTCACAAATCATACAAGTCAAATCAGTTCTTCCATACTAAAGGTACATTTACGTTTGCACCAGCTCAAAATTTATAACCGTCCTGTGTTAATCGTTCTGTATATCAAATGGTTGGAACGTAAAACACAGCGATTTATTTGCAACAATGGACAACATATTGTGTTCTTACGAGTCGTAATACACCTGCTCGCTGAAATTCGACAATCTTTGCCCGGGAAAGTGGATAAAAACTAGATGAATATACTGTCCCATCATCCAGATTGCCAGCCTTAACATATCCGATATATTTCCATCAGACATTTTCAACAAAGCCTGAAAAATTCCAACAATCCTGAAAGCACTAAACTGATAGAAGTCAATTAGCGATCACTGTTCTAATTCGACAGTTGCACAATGTGCGTGAATGATCAATTGATTTAGAATTCACAATTCATTTAATTTACGCCTTACGGTTCACATACGTTGCCAGTGAGGACTTCCCGAGGCAAAATTATATGTTTAATCATTACGGGGGGAGGCCTACCTAGAAATTTTCGAAAAATCGATTTTTTAATTTTATATTTTCTTGAAGTACAACATCATGAAAATATTCCCTGAAGTCAAGTTAATCCGACCAAAATTGACAAAGTTATACGCGTGTAAGTAGGTAGGCGTTCTTCAGCGTACCGCTCAGATTCAAAACATTAAACGCGTGTTTCTCAAAATCATGTTTTCAAAGTCGGTGACGCACATAACTCGAAAATTACTGAACCGATTTACTCGAGGCTTTGCAGGCTTATTTTAGAGTTAAAACCCTAAGCGCTATCGGCAGCTTTCCCTTTTTTTGCGTAGATTGTTTTTACATTGGAAAAACGAGCGTTTTTTGCCAGATATGGATGTTTCATCTTTGCACAACCGCCATTTTGTCTCAAAATAATTTTTCCAACATGGGACCGATAGTGCCCAGATAATTATTATCCAAAAAATCTAATTTTCAATTCTGGATGATCCTGCACCGAACTACGATTGTCACAGCAAAGCGCCTAAGAAAATGACGTCTCGGGCATCGCCTATAACTCACAAACCTTTCAATACTTTTTACCACAAAAAACACTAAAACATCCGTAAGATGTACTCTTTCCAATAAACTAATGTTTAATAATAAAAATTGGTTTTTCTAGAAAAAGTTCGCAAAGAAACATATTGTTTCGACCGTTCAGGAGGTAAGCCTCCCCCCCTTAATAGATGAAACGAAATGAACATGGATGATGGTGAACTCTTACTTGTATTCCAGTAATACTGAGGATTAAGATGTTCATCGATACTTGAAGAAACAGTGTCACTGAGAATGCTGATTGTACGATTCGCGTGCACCTGAACAGAAATACGGACTCTTAATTGATAGAAGATGTTTCTTTCACCGTTGAACTCTCACGAGGTCCACGAGACTCGACGGACTGATATAACTGAAATTTTGCATATAATTAGTGTTTTTCGAAAAATATACCATCCTAGACTGCACTCCTTTCCATATAAGAACGGACCTACGTATATCCCTGCACGGAACGAGTCCTCTCTACAGTGGAATGCAGTGTACGCCGTGTAATCTGACTATGTAACTTTGCTAACGAATTCTGCAAAGTATATCCTATCACTGTGCAAGAGCTTTGTGCTAAATGAAGGTAACCATTTGGAATGATTCGTTAGAAGTCAGTCGGTGTATTTCCTGGAGAGGAAGTATTTCTTCTGATCTACCCCCCGTGCCTACCTTTATGGGACATCTATCATCCACTATACATCACTGAAATGTGTAATGATGGAAAGCCATGCAGCGGTACACTTACTCTATAGCTCTTTGATGTTCTTTAACGCATAATATAAGTTTCGCGTACACTCGTTCTTGCGCGTCCTCAAAATTTTGGTACTCCGTTGCATTGACTTCGACCATCCCTGTATTCATGTCCAAAACGTGCACAGTTTTTAGCCTATATCTGTAAAGAAAATAAACATCTTCGTTCTGCATTTATTTTAATTAGATTCATATGTATTGCGTAAAACTCAAGCTGAGATCGATACATGGCGAAATTTAAAGGGAATCAGGTGTGTGTGCACATATGACACCCATGTTGCAAAAAGTTGCCAGACGTGCTCAGTCATTAAAGAAGGGTTGATGAACGGAATTTCATACATATGTCAAATATGAAATATGTCAATATATGAAATTTATATACATATGTCAAATATATGAAATTTCAACTCAAATGTTAATATTGATAATTTTGAAAGTAATGATGTGAAGCGTGATATGGGATCATTTATATGTATGTATATTAGGGTGGTCGTTATTTTTCAACTTTAAAATTTGTATAGTCTGATCCTTTGAAAATCTTCTATTCGACAAAAAAAATATCTTCGTGTTTTTTATGTGTATATTTTGATATATAAAGGTCGCTCAAGGACTTTATATTTCGCATGTACTACAAGTTTGGCAACGGCGTCTTTCCATAATTAGCACTTGTCAATTTTAATGAAACGGGGCCCATATTTATATACAAGAATCCAAAACCATGCTTTTATCTATGCGTTTAACAACCTGAATAGAATGTACTATACGCAGGGAGTCGAGACCGAAGCAGAAACCGAATTTCTGACCGGTCGCGACCGGTCTAGCGACCAGTAACCGAAACGAAAAGGGACCGCTGTTGTGACCGTAACAATGAGAGGTTGTGGAGGGAAACCAAACTCCAGACCGATTGCCTCTCGACCGGGAATCTCAGACCGTACTTTTAACGAGACCAATCGAAACCAAACCGAAGGCATGACCAGTCGGCCGACTGGTCGGTTGACCGGTCGCAAACGGTCGCGTTAATTTATGGAGAGATTTCTGTTCCTCTCCATAAATTACGAGTCGGAACGGTTCGGAGCGGCTCGGTTCTGTTCGGATCGGTTCAACCTAGCTGAATAAGCTGGGAAGGTATGGATGCTATTCCTGCCGCTCACACTGTTTGTCACTCTCGTGACGGGTTTTTTGATAACAGACTTTTGCAGTTATTTGTTATTGTAACACTGTCCATTCCAAACTATGTCGATCTGCGGAGATATTATTGTATTTCAAATACTAGTTATGTATTATTTTAATAGAAGTAGATAATATAAATAAATTATTGTTAATATACAAATAACAAGAAAATGGTTGAAAATATAATGGAGAGGAACAGAAATCTCTCCATAAATTAACGCGACCGGTCGCGACCGGTCAAGACCGAAAGTCTGAGAGAAATTCTCTCTCGAGTTTTGGTCGAGAGAAAACTCCTGACCGCTCGTCGCTCTCTAGTTCGGTCGAGAGAAAAATCCTGACCGTTCAGTCGCTCTCTAGTTCGGTCGAGAGAACCGTAAATGCCATATTGGTCGGTCTCACTGACCGCGACCGCGACCGAAACCGAAATTCTATCGGTCTCAACCCCCTGACTATACGTCAAAGTTTGCGTCTGCATCTAATTCTTAAATGTGCATAGGTAAAGCCTTATGCCACAACACAATACATTACACACTCGTTATAAACCCGTTTAGTCTATGCGAGGAGTGCCCGAATTTGAATGTTATACTCTCACTTAAAAGTTAATAAAATTTCAAAATTATTGCAAAAATTTCTATCAATTTATACCAAAATAGTAATATTTCAATGCCATTGAGCGACCTTTAATCCTTAATATATTTTAACAAAATTTTAGACGAAATTCTTTTAAACTATTTGGAAGATGGTCAGAAGAAATTTTTAAAAACTTTGATTTTTTACCATACATATATGGACCACCCTAATGTATATTGTTTTATCCTGTTAAACAGGATGGCGTTTCAAGCTTTTCGCTTATATTGCCTAATAAATTATAGTCCTATGTTTTCCCTCCTCTCTCTCCATCGGGTCCCAGCAGCGGCGCACCGGGAGAAAGGTGGTGTCCCATCTTTCCCAGTACTCGCCCCGTGATGCTTAACTTCGGTGATCTAACGAGAACCGGTGTTTTCCATCACGGCCACGGCCGCTGGTATGGAATCATTTATTATTCTTATTTATTGACCTCTAGCTTTACTACTCGGCTTCGCCCGAAATATAGATTCTGATTTTATAAAAAAAAATTTTTTTTTTAGTTTTATTTTTGTGAAAAAGGTCACACTCATCTGGATTAGTCAGGGATAATGAGCTGAGACATACTTCGTGATCCCAAACTGTTTATCGTTCAAAAGTTTTTAGGCGACACGCACAAACATATAGAAGCTTTCTGCTTTATATATTAACATTATACAAACAGAATTACGCCAGATTGGAAGGAAATACAAATGTTTTACCCAGTGACTGCAAACATCGCGCAGGCATGTTGTATAAAAATAATGAACATCGAGTCCAGCGAGCATATAAGAACTATCATCATTATAGACGCTATATAACTGTGCACCGTCTCGAAATAGTAGTACTCTCGTACATCTACGATGTAATAATCCGCTTGGTACATCACATACTTCTCCTCCGACTCGTTCTTCGTTAGAATGTCGTGTACGATTAAGGCGGTTGGAAGCGCTAGGTATATTACCAATAGCAGGCTGAGGGCAACTGAAATAAAATCTCGAGAATAAGACGGGAATATGCCAAACAATAAATACATCAAACTAATAAATAACAAATAATGTATTCCAATTAATTTAATAATTACATATACAAAAATTTCATTTAATGTTTGGTTGAAAACGTTTTCATGGGGGTCAGCGAATACAATGTTTCAGAGTATGATTTGTTAAAAATTTAGTATTAATCATTGGAACAAAAATACTTGCGACGTATTCAAACCTGTCACTACTAAAGTCAAATTTCACACGCCCGAGAGACGAAAGATGGCAAGAGAGACTCCTCAGATATCTATCCCATGTGTAGTTGGGTGTGCAACAACTGACACCACTTCGCCTATCACAGAAGGGATAATAAAATCGAAACTGGTCCATTTACCTGTGAAGGACACCACGAATCTCCTTCCTTGCAGAGCGTAAAAATGGAGAACCTCGAACTGTGGAAGATCCTTCAATCGTTCAGAATCGCTTCTAATCATATGACACAGCTCTGTCAGCTGCAACAAAAAGTGAATCGTAAACAATTTTCATTGCAATAAACACGCATTATATGCGCTCTAGTATCAAAACAGGCAGAATAACTCCAGTAATTTAATATTCCTTCCACAGTCAAATGTTGTATAGCATCCCCTGATATTCCAAACAGCAGGCGCATATTTGCTTTGCGCCTTTCATCATACTACGTGTCGTCATCGTGCTCGCTCGGAGATCCAATTTTACATCAATAAGAATTTGGACTTTTTCGTTTTATTGAAGTTTCTTACATGATTAAGTCAGTTACTTTCCGTCTAACCAGCCGACGTGAATTCGAGTTCTTGTACCTTGATCGCCAGCTTACCTTGCGTACGTGAAACACACCGTTGAAATACTTCGCCATTACCACTCCCGTGGTAAATAAGGGTGGCATACAATCGATAGCAATATCATAGTTCACACCCCACGATTGGACCAATTTTAGAAACTGAAACAAAATACAAATTATTCAATGTAGTTTCTAGAGACATTGACCCTTTCTCCTGCACTGTATAGGGCAACAGGAAAACATGAATATTCGAGCAGCTTCAAGTTCGAACCGAGGCGGGACTCCGTTTCTGAACTGATTCGAGAGCTCGATAAAAACGAACGCCTCGAAACAATTCGAACTACTCAGGTCTTTCGACTACTCAAACAACCCTAGTACCGGGTCTTTGAAACCAAGTTAAATTAAATTATCAAAATTAACCACAATCTATGAGGGAAATTGAATTAATTAAGTATTATTCTATATCTCCAAGCAGATCTTCTTCTGACTAAAGGGCGTCAACGAGATGATGATAGTTGGTGAAACGACGATGACAGTGGAACATTATTCAATATAAAACTGAAACGTATGAAACTCTCGTAGCAATGATACAGTTTCTCAAAGAAGCAATCATTACAGTAGCTGACGAACAGTTTTCACGAAAGGATACGAGTGAGATGATCACGTTCATATTCTTTTTCTTCTGCTTCTTTCGCTCGCCAGAATCAGAGAACCAGACACACAGCTCGTCTACCGCACACCCTAAACGTCATAGTACAATCTCCACACACGACTTGAATACATATGCCGGGTTGTGAAGAATTTTCATGTCCACCACCTGTTTCACCAACGCCTGCAACTCCCAAGTAAGTGCACCATGTGACAATAAGGATAATGTCCTGCATTGCCATTGCCAGTCAATCGATACACATTTTCTTCCATTACCATAAAAGTGGCGGTGGAGACGAACTACCTCAATATCACTCATTAATTATTTCAGAATTATTCTGCGCCCTGTACTTATTCACTTTAGCTGTTATTACTCGTGTAAACATACTCGAATGAGAAATAGAGTGTTCAAAGACAGATGCAGTCGAGTTGGTTATGCACTTTGTATGTCATGAATAATATATCAGTGTAGGTATACACCGTTCTTCCCGTGCCTCTGGCAGTCGTGCAAAGATCAGGCGACTGTCCATTGAGTGTCGAGACATGGACTTCTTCGATCAAAGCGCGTATTCGGTATCGAAGCGTTTCAGCTCAGTAGTCGGCGTGTGGCCCCTTCAGTCTTTTAACGACCGTGTCGTCAGGAACGCAGTAGTGGTATTTCTGTTCATATCCTTTTGGGTTCCTGTGGTAAATATTTTCTCAGCGCAACTGTTATTTTCATATAACTACAAAGATGTGTCATGAATTCGTGCCCGTGGCATCATAGTCCAAGGGATATCACACAATTGGAAGAAAAATGATTTAAGACCATAGAACGCAATGATTTTTATTATCAAATTAAATTTTTAAACAACAATTAAATTAAGCATAGCTTTGTAAATTGGAACAAAAACTCATGACACACCCTATTAGAGTTTGTGATATGTATATGTACATATGTAGCGATATAGTGTTGTTGCAAAAGCAATTGGGACAAAGTCACGTAAAACCGTTGAGCGTGTTGGCGACAAATTGGGACTCCAGTGAGGTGCTCAATATCCTTTTTGCATATTAGTAGGTTGAGACCCTAAGGTGTCGTGACACATAATAAGTGACAGTGAATACATTTAGTCGTATGTACACTCAGTGCGGTACACTCGAGGAGTTCTAGTTAGTCACTATCTCTGTACAAAGTACCGAGTTGGGACGCCCCTCAGTGACTGTAATTACAGTACGCAATCGTTACCAGCCCGTTTCTACCATGCGTTGAAAGCCCGTTGACTATCCCTAATAAGTAAGCCCTCCGCCAACCCCGTTCGTCGGGCTGGTAACGAGTGCGTACTGTATCTGAAATTCCAAGCAGACTTTCTTCCTTTCACACGATACATAAATTTCCTATCTGTATTTGTTCGTATCTTAAGTCAAGTAGAATTCAAACATTCCAGCAGAGCATATCAGCGTTCGTCCAATTCACATGGAAGGTATACATTTCGGGATTATCATCCATCGCCAAAGTTCTATCGTTCTCATTGATACAATCTACAAGGATAAAAAATCCATTCATACGAGAAAATTAGGACGATTCGGAAGGTTATCAAGTGGCAGTAATATACGTATTAAGTTTATTCTCGTTATTCAATGAAGAGAATTCTTCATTTCCCTTCAGTCACATGTTAAATAGAGCGATTATAAAAGTCGTTGTACATCTAGCCCCCCGCATCCAAAAATTCCTTGCAAACTAATATACCAAGGGTCCACATGTTCACCCAGTGCAACAGTGAAAAATTCCATTAACCGAATGTGCAACACAGCTGCGGGGCCTAAGCTCTTGTCAGTAAGGGGGTACATGATACTGCGCATGGGGTGGTGGACGATCAGTGATTGATTGATGAAAGTGACATATCATTGGTAAGAGGCATTGCCTCTTTTATATTTTTTTTTGTTAAGTTTCAAACGTTAATACGTAATTGCAACATTATATTTTGGTTTCTTAAGACTTGGTAAAACTTATGCCACTCGTCAATTGAGGGGCTCTTATGTAAGCATATATATAAGTAATACATAAGTATATATATATATATATATATATACCCATACAGCACACTTCGTTGCGGCAAAGTTGCAGGATGGTTGCAGTAACCTTGCGATGTTGCATGGTTGCAGCGCAATGTCGATGTATGGTTGCTGCGACGTTGCCGTGTAACATTGCACGGGGCGGACATAGAATTGTTTCTGCGTAGTTGCTGCATAGTTGCGTTGCAATAATGCACTGCAACTTTGCCGCAACTATGCCGCAACTATGCAGCAACTTTGCCGCAGCTTTGCCGCAACTTTGTCGCACCTTTGCCACAACTTTGCGGCGTTAGCAAATTTTAAAACATAATATCTCCAAAAACGGTTAAAATAAAGTGTATACATTATACTTTATTGAATTCGTCTTGAAACGCACTATCAAGTGATCTGTTAAAAAAAAAGAGTTCCGTAGTAAATTTGCCCCCTCCAAGCATGCAATTTCATGTAAACAATTTCTTTTATATCTCCAATACGTTAGGAAATATCCAGGTGTTTACTGTTCCCGCGGACATCCTGTACAGGGTCATCGTTTAATCCTGCAACCCGCGCGCGCGCGAACTTGTAAAATGGCAACACCGCCTCACGGACGCATTCCACTACAACCATGCACCGTCACCGCGTTCGGAGAGCTGCTAGCGACCGCTGGACAGCAGTGATGCTCGAGCTTCGAGAATTTTTGGATGGTCCTTGTCAAATTAACGTTGCAAAGAACTATTCAGAATTTCCCGGCCCCGGTTGAAAATTTTGGGGTCTTTTTCGTATAACTTTTGAACTGTAAGACATACCGGAATGCAATTTGCGCCAAAAAAATGAGGAAAAATTAATCCCTCTTAATGATGGATAATTTAACATATTTTACGGTTACTTAATTTTTCTTTTATCAATTTTTTAACCATAATTGTTTAAAAAGCTGTTGGAAACTGTTTATTTGATAATGTATTTAACGCTGTTTTTAAAATTCGTGGTGTTGATAAACAATAGGCTAGTTGATTCTGTATCATTACATTTATAAATTGAGAAATTAAATTTTTATTCAATTATGTGTTAGTTCTGCAGACCTCAGAATCTATTGTTCTGGTTTTCTTTTTTATGATTTTATCCTTAATGCGGTGCATACCTAGATCAGACGTAAGGGGTAACTAATGCGACGTGTCTTTGATTGTAGCGGTGTTTGAATTTTTTTTCTAGAATTTTTGTGTTAGAATGTTTTAGCTACTCAACGCCACGCCTATACCGGCTTCCGTTAATGCCATTTTTTGGAACGATGTGCCGTTACTGTGGTTTTTATAAGCAGGTGGCGAAAAATCTCTCCGTACAAGGAACCGTCAACCCTGCCGTGGCTAAAATTTTTGAAATTGAGACGGGTACGAGATCTGTTGACATTATTTTCAAACCTCATTACAGTGATCTGGGGTGCGAGTGGTAGACCGATCATAAAAGCGGAGCGCGCGGCTCGATTACCTGGGTCGGGAAATTCCCAATACCTAGCTCTTTGCGACGCTAAAATTTTCGAAGCTCGGGCATCACTCTTGTCCAACGGTCGCAGGCAGCTCTGCGCTGGGCCGGTGCATGGTTGTAGTGGAATGCGTCCGTGAGGCGGTGTTGCCATTTTCGTCTGTTCGCGCGCGCGCGGGTTGCAGGATTAAACGATGACCCTGTATAATGAACTAAAATATAAAATATATGTCGGAGAAGGCAACCATTTAATCAGTTCCAAGCATAAGTCAGAATCTACTTTACTGGTGGCAAGTGCCAAGCTGATGTTTCCTTGAAGGCGAGCACGACGCACAGTGCTTTTGGAACGACAATATATGGGGGTCGTAGTACTCATGTAGTATAAAAGTTTTTAACGTACGGAGTAATCAATATATATACCATCTACAGTACTCTACATCCAAGAAGCTTCCGTGGCCACAACGGTAGCGCGTCGGATAAGTCGCGGTTTGGGAACGCGTTCGTGATACACGTGCGCGCCGAACCTCAGCAGATTTTCTGCATTTATTACGCAAATAGTGAGATCTCAAAGTGTATTATACATCGGGACTATTGGTTAGTGTTGTGAGTAATATTAGACTCATAAAATTCTGCCACGGGAATGCATCGGGAAAACCCGAGACATTGTGGACATAATGTCATCGCAACCAGCACATGGCGCGAAACGTAGCATCTCTGCAGTAGCTGGGAGCAAAGAGAACGTTTCGCCGGAACCTCTCCTAAGACCCACACAATCAAAGGCACCTAAACTGAACTCGCTACAGTTAGATATACTCTACAAGGGCCTCCGCAAGGAAAACAATTTGACTAATAGAAAACAATTGAAACCTAACCTCAATGCGGTCCGAAAGCATGGCCCGGCGCCATCTTCACTAATCCACCAACAGTTGGCGGAGCTGTCACAACTGGGTTCGACACTCCCATCAACATCGGGCTGGGAACGACCAAAAAAAACTACAAAAAACACCAGCAAGCTCCCGCTTACACAGATACTCGCATCAGAAGACAATAGATTTCAAATTCTATCAAACGAACAAGATATGGATATCGAAGACAACACCGCACCTGGACCCGTTACCACAAACGCAAGTAAAAAAACGCTCAAGCAACCACCCATCTACACTGTTAACACAGACATTAATGCTCTGATCATAGCAATATCCACAGCAAATATTCCAAAGTCGGCGTTTATTATTAAGGAAACGTCCAAAGACAATCATATCATATATGCGTTAACAGCAGAACATTACAAATCAATCACAGACTTGCTAGTAGCAAACAAGACTCAATTCTACACCTACACCCCAAAGGACTTGAAACCTAAATCTATCTTAATTAAAGGGATTAAAGGAAACTTCCCTATAGAAGAAATTAAACAAGAAATTGCTGACCACAAACTACTAGAAGTAGAGATTATCAACCTCTCCAAATTCGAATTTGACAAGACAAGATCAGAAGCTTTCCATTACCTTCTGCAGATTACAAATAACAGCAAAACGAAAGAACTGTTCAAGATTAAAACGCTAGCATACCAAAGAGTCCGATGGGAACACCTAAGAAAGCCAAATATATTCCAGTGCAGAAAATGCCAGCGTCTCGGACATGCCAGTAAGAACTGCTTCCTACAATATAGATGTGTTAAATGTGCTAACTCCCAGGAACCAGGCTGCTGTACTATACAAAAAGATGACGACAAAGTCCAATTGAAATGTGCAAACTGTGGCCAAGAAGGCCACCCTGCTTCTTACAAAGGATGTCCATACATCAAATTTGCACAACAACAAAAGAAGCTGAACAACATAGTGAAAGTACAAACAACCACCAGGAAAATCGATAGCATCAATGCGACAATCAGAGAGGACACGACATTCGCTCAAGTAGTTGCTGGTAGAAGACAAGAGCGCCCACACCCCCAAAGGAGAAACTCACCTTGGGCCCCACCACCACTGGATTCCGAGACGTCCTTCCACCCTAGGGAACATTCTCAATACCAGGATCGACCGCAAGTATCTCCACACCCACCATGGGTAACAGAGTTTAAAAAAGAAATTGCAGAAATCGTCACCTCTCAGTTTAAAATACTTTCTGATAGAATAACCGAAAACTCACATAAAATAGAGTTTATTTTGAACGCGTTAATTACTAAGTAAAAATGTCCAGACTTCCTATCAATAGCAACCCTATTAGAATAGCAGCGATCAATGTCAATTCGCTGATCGCTAATCATCGTAGATTTGAACTAGTGCAGTTTACAGAAACTCACAATCATGACATCATATTCCTTTCGGAAACTAAACTTAATAAGAAACACGTAGTTTCTTTAAAAAATTATGAACTGATCAGAAGAGATAGACTTAATGCTGTGCAGGGTGGAGGCACAGCTATCTTAATAAAAAGAGGAATACCTTTCGAAACAGTGGACCTCCCATCCGCAGCCACAAATGAAATTCTTGAATTCACCATTATTAAAATCAATATGTGTAAGAGCAATACTTTATTTCTGGTGAGCGTATATGCAAAAAATGATAACAGGAATCTCTTTATACATGAAATCAATCAACTCTTTCAAGATCTTAAATTAGATGGCGACAGAAATTATTTCCTAGTGGCTGGGGATCTTAATGTCAGACGCAAGGCATGGGGGGACCGCGCTGATAATCAGCGGGGTAAATATATGCGCCAATGGGCAGCATTGTATGACATTCGCTATAAGTTAAAAATTATAACGCCGGCCTTTCCTACTTTTAAACCTGCTGGGACCTTCCTTGATATCTGTTTGGCAGACACTCGTCTGATTTGGTCAGACTCCCTAAACGACAGAGCTCGGACATTGCCGTATGACAGTGACCACGCAGCCATATCCTGACCTTTGCGACTCAAAACGACGCGTTTATTCTAAATGGACCGTCGTGCCAAGGAATCAGATACAACTATAGAGCCACTAAATGGGAAGCTCTCACGCGCAAAATGGCTGATTTGTACATACATGACATACCCATAGATTCTAACCTATCAATAGCGGAAATTAACAATCATTTGCAGTACATCATAAACACCATCACTCAATCAATGGCTGAAACAATCCCAATTTACAAACATTCGGATAGTATTAACAAGTATGTGAATCATAAAATTAGAAAATTACAAAAAAACAAGAAATATATAGTAACTCTATTACATAAATTACACATCCTGGACCCGTCAGCTCGTATGAGGGTAACGCGGGAGGCAAAAAAGACACTAAAAAAATTAACGAAAGTTCTGCAATGTGAGTTCAAGAATTCAATAGAGGGTTATTGGGCCAACCCAATTAAAAACATTGATTTGAAAAAATCAGACACTTTCTTTCCGAAAGTCAATGCCATCTTTCGACCAAAGCAATTTGCAAATATCATATAATAGTTTGGTTGCCAAGAGTCGACTTGTGGGCACGGCGCTCCTAGATGTTGAGAAGGCATTCGATTCGGTCTGGCTGAATGGATTAATAGTCAGAATGTGTAAGAAAAATTTCCCGCGTTGGCTCATACATATGGTATGGGACATGGTTAGTGGAAAAAGCTTTGTCACTTGGGATGGTGTATGTATGTCATCGGGTAAATTCTGGATCAGGGAAGGTCTACAGCAGGGAACGGTTAATTCGCCAATACTCTTTAATATTTTTATTAGTGAGTTACCAAAATTATTTAATTTTAACATGCCCGGGCATCCGGCAAATGTTGTCATTTGCGGATGACATTGTGGTGTACGTGGCCGGCAACAGGGTGAGCTGCATCCGTGATGATCTGGAGGCGGCTGTAAACAATGTGAACGATTATCTGGCGTCGTGGAACCTCAAAATAAATCCATCCAAGTGTGAGACCATACTGTTTCGTAAACCCTTGTCCAAATTATCCACCCGAGCCTCGGTGGGTCAAAACAATTTCCAGATCTCGACCCTTACGCCCGGCAGCAACGGCAGGACCCCAATCCCACACCGAAAAGTTGTTAAGTACCTCGGAGTCCATATTGATTACCTGCTTAGAGGAAATAAACATATAGATGTACAATTAGACAAAGCAGGAAAAGCATTCCTAAGCAATGGTAGAATTTTCCATAATAAATACCTTTCCCCCAAAGCAAAAACAATTCTATACATGTTATTAGTTCGTCCAATCCTGACTTATGCGGCGCCCGTGTGGTGAAATTTCAACCATACGAGCGCCGAACGACTACGCTGCCTGGAGCGTAAGTGTCTGAGAGCCTGTCTGGGGCTTTACCGCTCCCAGAGTTCAGAATGGCAGCACGTGAGCAACCAAATTCTATACAATAAAGCTGGAATTCCACGAATTCGTGGAATTCCAGCTTTATTGTATAGATATTCAATTATTAAAAATCACGAGAGAATATTTTGCAAATCTCCCGAAAATAAATAATGAGCTCCTCAGAGGGATGACGAGGCTGCCTCCAGAGAGTTCATCACGGGATATGTGTCTCCTCAGGCATTCCTCACCTGTGACGGTCAAGGTTTCATCCAGGATGGATGTAACATTCCATGGATATACCACTGGAGGAGGAACAAGGCAGATAAACGTATCGCGCTCCTCCTGAATGATTCGGTATACGACACTAATAAGTTTAAATATAATACTATGTTACCTGATAGAGATCTAAAAGACTTCCATAGACTCAATTATGACAAATATTGGTGGCTCAATGACACCTGTCCTTTCCTATCGGAGCTGTCAGACCGCCGACAGGCTCACATTAGATATAATTAACGTTAAAAACACATAAGACTGTAAATCCCGAAGGGATCATCGTTGTAAATATTGTATATAGAAACTAGTCTTTAAGTCTTATCTTCTCTCCTCTTTTAAATCTCCCTTTTTCATTGTCCCTATCTCTAAGCACCCGAAAGTTTCTGTGGTTTTTCTGGACACTTTCCACTATTAATTAAGATGAAACTACGCTAACGACTGTGATCACAACTGTGTTCTTGATCATGCAATATATTAGCTATAAGAAAATGTGATTGTTTATCAGCGAGTTACGGAAGCACCGTACAAGCTGTTTATATATTATAACAAAGCGACTGCTTGGCAGTTTTTTCTATGTTTATTGAATGCCATTCATGTAGAAATTTATTTTGTTATTGTCCCTCAATAAACACTTCAAAAAAAAAGTAGCGCGTCGGATTGTCATGCGGGCGGTCCGGAGTTCAAATCTGTCGTAACCGATAACTTTTTTTATTTTTTTTAACAGTTTTTCGTTGCCTCAAAGTTGCCGTGCAAAGTTGCCTCAAAGTTGCTGTGCAACATTGCAGCAGGCGGACATAGAATTATTGCTGCATAGTTGCGACAACGTTGCGTGAATCGTTGCAATCTTGCGCCGCAACTATACTGCAACTATGCTGCAACGAGAGTGTGCTGTATGGGTAAGCGTGGCGGTTATGCGACCGCGGACGCCCAACTTTTTTGAAAGTTGTTATATATAGCGCAAAGCAGCTGAGCGAGTGTACTTTACTTATTTTTTGTATATTCCAACTTTATTGAAAGTTGTTATACTATTATATACTATTATAATGTTATTATAACAATATAAGGCGCGATGCAGCCAGTAAAGCTTAAATACTCAATTTCACCTATAAAAAACGAAAAATTTGTAATAAATACTAAAGTAATATACGTATTATTATAATACGTATTATTATATATAAATAAATATAAAGCACGTGACTTACCAAAATATAATATTTTTTTCATTTTCTTTCCTGAAGACAATTTCCTCCCAAGGGACTTGATACTATAAAAAGATACACATTTCAATCAATAAAGATAGCAAAAATCTGCGCAAACCATTATTTGACGTACAGATTAATAAATTAACAATAATAATAAAGCATACTTACATGAGACACTTGGATATGAAATGTTTCCCACAGTAATATCCTTATCCTTATGCGGTGCACTGACAGCATGAAAAATGAAGGGTTCGTTTGACCGACCATGAATTCATAAAGTCGAATGAGGGTCCCCGGAGAACATTTTGTTACGGAGATTTTCTTGGATGTTTCATGGAGGGGGAACACCTACTAGGGGGTGGTGGAACGTAGAATCTGTTACATACAGCTAAATCTATCGTAGAAGTACAAATAAAAATACTCTGTTTCGCCCCCGACTATTTCATGTACAGGGTCAACATTTTATCCTGCAACCCGCGTTCGCGCGAACAAGTGAACAGGTGACATGGCAACAGTGCCTCACGGACGTATTCCACTACAACCATGCACCGTCCCGACGTTCGGAGAGCTGCCAGCGACCGTTGGACAGCAGTGACGCCCAAGCTTCACGAAATTTTGCGATGGTCTCTTTCAAATTAACGTCGCAAAGAGCTATTCAGAATTTCCCTAAAAAAAATTTTGAAAAATTTGGGGCCTTTTCCGTATAACTTTTGAACTATAAAAGATATCGGAATGCAATTTGCGCCGAAAAATGAGGAAAAAATATTCTCTCTTAATAATGGATAATTTAACGTATTTACGTTTACTTAATTTTTTTTCTATCAATTTTTTTAACCATAATTGTTGTAAAAAGCTTTTTTTGCAAACTGTTTATTTGATACTATATTTAATGCTGTTTTTAAAATTCGTGGTGTTGATAAACAATAGGCTAGTTGTTTTTGTATCATTACTTTCATAAATTAAGAAATTAAATATTTATTCAGTTATCTGTTAGTTAGGCAGACCTCAGAATCTATTGTTCTGGTTCTCTTTTTTTATGATTTTATTCTCAATGTAGTGCATACCTAGATCACACGGAAGGAGCAACTAATGGGACGTGACTTTCATTGTACTGATGTTTAAATTTTTTTCTGAAATTTTTGTATGTGAATGTTTTAGCTACTCAACGCAACGCATAAACCGACTTCCGTTAATGCCGTTTTTTGGAACGATGCGCCATTATTGTGACTTTTACACACAGGTGGCGAAAAATCTCTCTGTATCTCTGTATAGGGGTATAGGGCCGCGGTCAACCCTGTCGTAGCTAAAATTTTTGAAATTGAAACGGATACGAGAACAGTCGACATTGTTTTCGAACCTCATTACAGTAATCTGGGGTGCGAGTGGTAAACCGATCATAAAAGCGGAGCGCGCGGCTCGTTTACCTGAGCCGGGAAATTCCGAATACTTTGCGACGTTAATTTGATTTGCAATTAATTAATTATATATATTAATTTCCGACGTTTCGATCCTAGTTTAGATCATGTCACGTCCCGGGTGAGGTCTTTAGGAACGATGACTATTGGGGGGAAGGAAAGTTAGGCGCGAATCTTACATCCAGCACACTGAGGATTTTTGAGGGAGGTCAGGCGCGAATCTTGCATCCAGCACACTGAGGATTTTGAAGGAGATCAGGCGCGAATCTTGCATCCAGCACACTGAGGATTTTGAAGGAGATCAGGCGCGAATCTTGCATCCAGCACGCTGAGGATATTGAAGGAGATCAGGCGCGAATCTCAAATCCAACACTCTAATCTAGGGGGAGATCAGGCGCGAATCTCAAATCCAACACTCTAATCGACCAGGGAAGGTTTAAAGGTGGATACACACCCGGGGAACACCCGTTAGAGCACCTTATGTTTGTTTTGATTTTGCTAAGAGGATTTACCGTTGCATTTATGTAAAGAAAACCACACGTAATATTTCCGTGAATTGCACGGCTCATGTAAAAGTATGTTTGTAAACAGTGTAAGCGCTCTCGCGTTCACGAACAGAAATCAGCTGTTGCGGCAGCCTGTCTTGGTTTGGAATCTTTGTAACCAAAGGATGCACACAATAATTCGAAGCGTGATTTAAAAATAAAGAGGTTTATTAACTTTAAACACGAGTACGTTTTACTGTTTAACGGTAATTAACCACAATACAATAATATGGACATGAAACACAATATGCGATAATTAAGTAAAATGATATAAGCAATAAGCATTGGTATAGAAAGTAATAATATGAATAGTAATACAAAATAATAGATGTTTGCAATAAGCGTTAAAATGCAAGATAATATGAACGACAATAAGCGTTGATAATACAAGTAATAAATGAACAATAAGCGTTAATAATATAAAGATAATGAAAGCAATACGAATAATAATACAAGAATGACATACGCAATAAGCGTTAATAAGACACAATAATATAGAAAAGCAATAGAAATGATAATACAAAATATAAATGATGGTGGTGATATACAATGTCATAAATGGAAATTGTAATATCTTACAATGATTGAAGAATGGTGATTGTTGGTCACTGAATTTAAATGAATATTAATGATACTTTTTAATGTTCGGTAACACAGAAATTGAACGATAATGAATCTCCGGCCTCTCGGGACCTCATATTTATGTATCCTTACAGGAATGTTGCGGGGGTACGCGCAGTAGGAACCTTGACATATTTAAGAAATAAGTCGCAATAGGACTTCCGAGGTTTTTATGAACGGTACGTCTATTATTAGACGTATTTATGTCACGTACGCCAAATATTCGTCGCAATTAGACTTCTGGGGTTTTTATGAACGGTAAAAGGAGATACTCAACCCGTCGAATGGATTTTGGGTGTTTTAATAGGAAAGGGGTTAGAATGGCTTGGACTCAGTAAGTCGTAAAGAGGGGAGTGAGACGTGGTCTCGATTTAAGAAGGTTTTTGGGGCGAGGGACTTGTTTAGATTTAGTATGAGGAAAGGAATTCGTGCCTCGTAGGGCAAATAGTTAGAAGGAGGTTTCGTACCGACCATCTTGAGATGGGGACCGCTAAGGTACATCGTCAAGGTGATCAGTGATTAGGGAAAAGGGGTAATAGTTGAGATTGAAGAACTTTGGTGGAGTGATTTTGAGATATATGGGAAAGTATTTAGAATAGTACCGCACGAAAAATAGTGGGATATCACAATCATCTTCAAGGAAAGTTAAAAACATATATAAAATACTGCGTATGCTATTGAAAATCAGTCACCGTGCTCTGGCACAACGTGTGACTGATTTTCAATAGCATACGCAGTATTTTATATATGTTTTTAACTTTCCTTGAAGATGATCTAAACTAAGATCGAAACGTCGGAATTTTTCATATATACTCATAGCAGCGTTATTTTTATTATATTCATTATTATTATTCATATACTCCAGCCCGGTTATCTGCATTCGGTAGTTTTATGCGTGAGAAATTTTTTCGTGATTCGTGAAATTCATTTGTCACAGGATCCTTTGTCATGGAGTACTTAGTTCGGGGAAATCTGTATTTATTCTTTGTCACGAATAAAACTAACGAATAAATTCCCACGAAAAAAAGTGACGAATGAATGTCACGAATAAATTTTTCACGCATACAACTAACAAATGTGCATGTAAGCTACAACATTTTGAGAACCTTGGGTAGACACTTTGCCTATGTTAAGTATAAGTGGAAGTAGACCGCAATAATTGTATAGCAAATAAAACAACAAGAAGATACTAGTCACGTTACAGCATATTCTAATAATTTGTAACGCCAATGATTAGAAATATTAAACACATATGAGTTACAATACCTATGCTTCTATGTATCCAATATATCTTCCTGTCGTATTACTTGTTATACAATTATGGTCCGCAAGTGCAGATGATCTACGTCCACTAATACTTAACATAGGAAAGTGCCTACCAAAGACTTTCAAAATGTTGTAGTTTACGTTCCACTAAGATCAGATATGTTTGATATATCTAATCGTTGTCGTTATAAGTTAACATATGCTGCAACATGTCCAATATTTTCTTATTTTACTACAAGTTACAAGTGCGAATTGTTCACAAAATAAATTTAATACGTTACAGTTTTTTGTACGACTGAATAATAATGAGGGTTCGGATGCAATAAGGGGAATAGCGCTCGAAAGTGGGAATAAATAAAAAAATTTTCATCGTCCGAAATCATTATTTCTTTAAACATAAATTGCGATATCTTGAGTAAATATCAACGGATAGTTATCAGACTTGAAACATAAAACTCAGAAAACTCTAGCGAAGCCTTAAAATGTATGCACAAAACCCTGATGTTAAAAAAAGTAATAATATTTAATTAAAAAGTGATACTGGACATAACCCATGCTTTTCAACGGTCGCCGTTAAAAAGAATTGAGGCAATTTTATGGTACGTATAACTTGCAGCGACAAAGTTTTTCCTTAATATACAAGGAAGATTTTCACCAATATTCATATTGATTAATAAATAATTGTAGAAGATATGACGATATATATAATTCTCGCACGGCGCCAACTCTTAACGCGAGTGCTAAAACTGCTAAATAGCGCATTATACGCGGCGGTTGACTGAAGGTGGCGCGCGAGATTGATATATATCGTCATCTAGAGACGCGGTAGCGTCTCGACGCCAAGTACATGAAAGACACCCTGTATATGTCGATCGAACTGTCGCTGCCGTGTACCTTTAGTCTTTACTCGCCGCGGGGCTATTCCAACCTAACCTGACATTTATTTCATTATTATCTTATTACGCCTGCAATATTTTCTAAATTTAAAGGCATTTTTCTTATGTAAACCGCATATCAGCTTTCGAATAAGACCAATTTCAATAAAATCGGTCCACGCATGACAGAGATATCGTAATATCGTCTCATGAATCAGTCGGAAAAAATAAGATTTTTCTGATTCTTCTTCTTCAGTCACAATTTTTGTCAACATAATGCGTATACGCGTTACACGCACACCTTCAACCAAAACGTACTAACACATGTTTCGTTCGCCAAACGCTACTTTGACTATGTGCAATCTACTTGCATTTCACTTAAATGTATAAGAGGAAAAGATGGCGGCGTGAGGTTTGAGAGAAAAATAATGAGTTAGTTAATTAGATAGATTAGAAAACAGAAGAGAGAGAGAGAGAGAGAGAGAGAGAGAGAGAGAGAGAGAGTAAGACTGAAGTGATTGGAGAGAGCAACGAGGGGTAAAGTAGGAGGAAGAGGGAGAGAACACAAAAGTGAAGGAAGAGAAAGGAAAACAAAGGTAAGAGGAAAGTAACCTCCAAAGATTACAAGGGGGAGACTGGAGGAAGGGGGGAGCCCGAAGGGCGGGAGAAGGAAGTATGAAGAGGATGAGGGAGGTAGTGAAAGACTTTTGGATATAAATGACAGGAGATCATTACTACCATTAGAAGAATATAGAGACGGGAAGAAAATGATAGGAAACGAAGATGGAAAGAAAATAGTAAACAACGTTGAAAGAGTGAGAGAAGATAGAGATAAAGAAAAAAGAACAGACCGGAACACGAAGGAAACAAAGAAAGAAAGGGAAAACAGGAAGAGAAAGGAGAGAAGAGAAGAAGGGAAAGCAGAGGAAATTACAGATATGGAACAGGAATATGACAGAAGCGGAGAGGAATTAAGGAAATTGGAAAACGGAAAGAAAGGTAAGGAGAAGGAAAATAGAAATATAGAGGGAGACAATGGCAGGGAAGGGCGGATAGATAACAGCACTAGAAGAATTGGAGGTGAGATTGCCTAAAAGGAAGATACAGTAGAATCTCAAAGCTATAAAGAAAATTACAACACAAAAGTAAATAACAATCAAGGACTAAATAGAAGTGTAAAAAGGAAACCCTGATAACCAGATGTATGCGATCTGACGTCAGATTGGCAGCAGGGTCTGCCGTGAGAGCGCAGAGCCTAACGTCAGATCCGTAGTCATCTATGTCCGCATTAGGATACGTTCTGAGGTACAGAGCCTGACATCAGGACCCTGACGTCAGATGGGCAGCAGATTCGCATCAGATCCTGCCGTTCGCCTGACACGTATAACAGCGCCATCTGAAGGCCAGAATTACCAAACTATTCCCTACGCGTGACGCCACACGGCTGTCCCTACCCTTACATAACCATCAAGCAAATTCTACAGTCTATTAAATAATTAATGCTACTTATTTCAAAAAGTATTTATTCTTTTTTTATTAATATACATGATCGGTGATTACAATTGTTACAAAATAATATAAGTAGCGCATATAAATCCAAAGAGGGACTTTCAACATTTAAATTTACAAATCCACGTCCCGTAACCACTGGTACCTAGTAGGAGCGATATCAGAAAATTTCATTCAATATTTTCGACTTCTTTTTTGTGTAAAAGCATCATATTTCCTGTTGTGTTAGCGCTGAAAATAAACACAATATTAGTATAAAATTAAACGTAACGTATGGATAAACAGGATACATGCCATACTTACTTCAACTTCATCTCCGCACAGTACACACCCTAGGCGATCATGCATGCTCCTGCGAACATTAACATTTATAAGAAAACATATGTTAAATTATTATCTACTAAACAAGACGCCAAACATTCGCAAGTCGCACGTAACCCTACTTTTCTATCTTGCAGATAATAATGTAAATCTCGATTTCCGCGATGTAGATAATTGGAAATTATTCAATTCCATAATGACGTTTACCTTATGGATACGTCGAGATGATTTGTCTGGATATTGTTGCTCAGAATCGCGTGGAATATTCTTCGATCTTGCCGGCACTTATTGCCACTGCCAGTGATTGCCACCTCAGACCTCGAAAACGAACACAAACTGGACGTAGTGTCTTGACCAATCACGAGTTTCGGCAGTATGGCGCAGCCAATCCGAGCTTAGCCGATTATACCACATTAGTACTCGTGGTACATCTACATACCTACATACCCTTTGCTCAAAGTAGTATCCAGGGGATGGAAACTCCAGCAAAACTTTTGGTTTCTCAGATATACTCAGAATCTGCATACTGTAATATGTAGAATAAGAAATACATTTGTTGACACGTTAAGAAGATTTGGATATGAAATTCAGGTGTTAGAGAAAAATATTTAATTAAATTTGCAGTAACTAAATTTAATTAAATATTTCACATTCACCTGAAGTTTCTTATCTAAACCTTCCCCATTTTTTCAGTTATTATTGGCATAATTGGACATTATTTTGCCAACAATAACTGATAATGTCAACAAATGTATCTCTTACCCTACATTTTGTATAAGATACTTAATTGTAAAAAATACAAGTAGAGGTAAGGATTAGTGAGTGGCTCAGATTTTTCTTTGCAAAATGTTCCATATATTGAGTTTAACAGTTTGCTTAAACGCTATAGTGATAAGTAATTATATAAATTACTTATATTACATTGTTAATTTATGTACATATATGTATTCCTTCGTACGCGACCTCCATATAAATGGTGTTCTTCTACCTATGGTCAATACTTCGGGGGATGATTCTACAGGCAAATAACAGTCGAAAATTCAGAGTGACGAATTTGCTGTAGAGGCTTCGTTTTCGAGAAAATTGACTTTGAATTTTACCTAAATACGCGTGCATCGTATGTGCTTGAGTGGCATGCAGGCGTCAGGGGAATGTCCTATGGGCAGTATACTGTCGACATCGTAGCCAGATTTTGCCCCAAGCAGGAACCGTCGAGTTCTATATACAACATAAAGGATATTTTACTTATAATTATCGTAATTATCATAATTATTACCAATATTACGTCATGCATACCTGCGACGCCCGTACTAGCTTGGCGTACGTTGTCTGAACCGTGCTCGGCGCCCTTACATATGCAAGTCATTTGCAACGTAGATACTCCTCTGCATCTTTCATTCTGTTTTTTGTCTGTCTGCTCCTGTGAACTTAAAGGATGAATTAAATTTATTATTTCCTTCCCCACATTTTTGAGAAAAGTACGGCGGTGTCGACCCTCTCGCCTGATCGTATGATCGGCGAGGAAAACTGGTATTGCTAACAGTCAGTGAATCTGCACATTATAGCATTTAACGAGTGCATTTAAAAAATAAAAGTGTTAAATTTAGAAAATCATTTTTAATAATTTTTATAGTAAATTGAAAGTTTTGATAATAGAGATTATAACCTAAAAATACAAAAACATCACGAATATTCAAATAAACAAGTGTCTTAAATGTAACTCAAACCGTACATAAAACTTTCTTACCTGTCACCCTCTTTGCAGTTGCTTCACTCTTTTGCACATTCATTTTAAGTTAAACAGTAAACACAAGTAAAAACTAGCGTTTCACTCACGTTTTACTTTTTTTCACTTATAAGACAGTGTAAGTCTCAGCCGATCGTGTATGTACAGACACAAACACAACTATACCGCGACACTAACGCCATCCACATTATGAAAGCCTCTTCCTTCCGGTCTAAACGCTATCCCGGAAGTTCCGTATTCAGTTTCCACCCACTGGTGGTATCTATTCTGGTTGAAGTCCATTGAAGTTGTACATAGCTCGAAGCATACATATTCCACGCGATTCTAAGCAACAATATCCAGACAAATCATCTCAACGTATCGAAAAGGTAAACGTCATTATGGAATTGAATAATTTCCAATTATCTACGTCGCGGAAATGGAGATTTACATTATTATCTGCGAGATAGAAAAGTAGGGTTACGCGCGACGTGCGAATGTTTAGCGTCTTTTTTAGTAGATAATAATTTAACATATGTTTTCTTATAAATGTTAATGTTCGCAGGAGCATGCATGATCGCCTAGGGTGTGTACTGTGTGGAGATGAAGCTGAAGTAAGTATCCCATGTATCCTGTTTATTCATACGTTACGTTTAGATTTATACTAATATTGTGTTTGTTTTCAGCGCTAACACAACAGGAAACATGATGCTTTTACACAAAAAAGAAGTCGAAAATATTGAATGAAATTTTCTGATATCGCCCGTACTAGGTACCAGTGGTTACGGGACGTGGATTTGTAAATTTAAATGTTGAAAGTCCCTCTTTGGATTTATATGCGCTACTTATATTATTTTGTAACAATTGTAATCACCGATCATGTATATTAATAAAAAAAGAATAAATACTTTTTGAAATAAGTAGCATTAATTATTTAATAAACTGTAGAATTTGATGGTTATGTAAGGGTAGGGACAGCCGTGTGGCGTCACGCGTAGGGAATAGTTTGATAATTCTGGCCTTCATATGGCGCTGTTATACGTGTTAGGCGAACGGCAGGATCTGATGCGAATCTGCTGCCCATCTGACGTCAGGGTCCTGATGTCAGGCTCTGTACCTCAGAACGTATCCTAATGCGGACATAGATGACTACGGATCTGACGTCAGGCTCTGCGCCCCAGATGTGGTTATCAGGGAAATTAGAAAGCAGTAAAGAAGAGTACAGGAAGAAAAAAGGGAGAGAGGTAGGTGAGAAAACACACCTCAACAAGGAGAAAATTACAGAAGAGAGGGGGGAAAGGAATTTGGAGGTTAAGATGAGAGAACAAATAAGCACGAGGAAAGCAGAGGAGAAAAAATACAATACAGATATAGAAGATATGTATGAATGGGAATCGAACAGGAATGAATATTTGATAACAATAGCGTTAAATAAGGATAAGACAACATCAACGAAGAAAGGTAATTTAATTAAAATGTACGGTATCTTAATGAAAACAGGGGTGCGTATCGAGAGTCTAAAGATGGTGGCATTTAACAAAGCGGAAGTCAAATTTAAGAGTAGACAAGATGCCAACAAGGTTTTGACCGAATCCAGGCTAAAACCGGATGGATACACGACATATATTCCACCCAGATGGAAAATGAGGAAGGGAGTAATACATGAATGGGAGGGAAAAGTAGAAGATTTGGAAAAAGGAGTTGCACCAGACCAGGGATTTGATTTTACATTCGAAAGGCTGAAGAAAAGAAGAATAAAGGAAGGGAGGACTGTATGGGAGGAAGGTAAGGCTATCTTGGTAAAGGTGAGGGGAGATTCCCTACCAACGAAAATTTTAGTAGGTTGGGGTCATGTTTGGCTGAGAGTTGAGCCGTTCGTGGAGGCAGTTAAACAATGTTTCAGATGTTTAAGATATTGCCATATTCAGGCAACATGTAGAGCGGCACAAAAAAAATGTTTTGTATGTACAAAAGAGATACATGGTAGATGTGAGGAGAATCCAAAGTGTATTAATTGTGGGGAAGGTCACTTGAGTGTGGCAAAGGAATGTCAAGTGTATCAAAGGGAAGCAGCGATCAAAAAAATCATGGCATATAAAAATGTATCATATAAGGCGGTAGACGAGATAGTGAGAAAGGAAGAAAGATATAACAAAGCTGGCGGAAAACAGAATGTAGATGAAGAAGAAAGCGACGAGGAAGAATGGAACAAAGACTTTCCAACTCTTAGAAGGAAAAGAAAAATAGAATGTTGGGAGGACTTAACTTCACCAGTGGAAAGAGAATTGGGGAGACTTAGAGGAGTATGGGAAAATACGAATGAAAATCCAAAACAGAACCAAAACCAAAATCAAAAGAATGAACAAAGAGTAGTCAGAGGAGGAGAGAAGTACAGAAGAAAACAGGAATTGGGGTATAGCAGGGAGTTAGGACAGAACACAGGGAATCAAGAAACAAGAGAAAAGCGAAGAGGTGAAAGGATAGATAGTAATCAAGATAATGGAGCAAGGAAAAGATATTTAGAAAGGGAGGAGAAAAGTAATACACGACAGGAAAGGACGGATAGAAGAGATCTGAGGTCGGACAAATATATAGAAGAAAGAAAGGGTAAGGAAGAAAAAAGAGGTAAGAATGAAACAGAATACCTCAAAGACAGGGAAGAGGAAGACTTGATAGAAGGGATTGTAAAACTAATAAACGATAGGAATATACTAGATAAAGTAGTTAGGAAACTAGTGGAAAATCAAAAGGAAACACAAACGGGAGGAGAGCCAATAGAAAATGAAGAGGATTGGAATGGAATGATAACACAGAGGAATGATACAGGCACACAAATAAAGACCAATAAACCAAAGGAAAAAGTAATTCTGGTAAATAGATGCTTCACAGATGAAGATAAAATAAAGAGTGAAATGAGGAAGAATAGAAAGGACAGGGGAGAAATAGTGAGGGTAGAAAAAATAGAAGAGAAATATGCTAAAAAGAAAGGCAAGCAGGAAGGAAGGGAAATAGTCTCCGAATTGGTGTTGCTAAACTGAATAAATATGTATAAATTGCAATAATCTTTTTCTTTCTTTCCTGTGCGTGCGTTCGTGGATGTGTGTATGTGCATATGCTACGTATGATGTATTTTAGATCGCAGCGCCAAGTATTTTGAATAAAATATTTATTCGTATTAAAATATTTATTTGTATAAAAATATATCTGCTTAATATTATTTAATACATTTTTTCATTGTACCATTGTGATTTTTTCTTTGTATAAATAGCCATTGTGATAATTGGCGCAATTTTTGTATATCATTAATTTTGTAAAGCTAATAATAATTTACGACAATGTTTTTAAATGGGATTCTTTTTGATGGGTTAATTAAAATGTCCGCGATATGAGTAATGGAATAACACAGCATTTTAGCTGTGTATATGTAGTTGTGTCATCTTAAGCGCAGTTGGAAAGTACCTTTATGTACTTGCAGCTCATTTTGATTTTTTATATTTTTTATATTGTAATTATATTATTTTCTTTTTTATGTGAATATATTATTTTCTTTTTTATGTGAATATATTATTTTTTGTTTTTGTGTGATTATATTATTTTCTTTTTTTTGTGATGTACTTGCAGCTCATTTTGATTTCACATCTTTTTTTATATTGTAATCATATTTTTTATTTTTTATTTATGTGATTATATTTTTTTGTTAATTATACTTTATTCGTCCTTGACTTTTTCATGTTTCTTTGTCTTTTTTTTATATTTATTTGTTGATAATACTCTTTTTTTTCCTCGACTTTTTCATGTATACTATTTTCTTTTTTTTTTTGTGATTTTTGATAATACTTTTTTTGTCCTCGACATTTTCATGTACTTGGCGTATTTTTTACTTTTTTAAAGTTTTTTTTTGGGGATCTCACTTCTTTTTACAAAGCTAATTCATGTACTTGGCGTAATTTTTTTTACTTTTTTAAAGTTTTTTTTGGGGATCTCACTTCTTTTTACAAAGCTAATTCATGTACTTGGCGTAATTTTTTTACTTTTTTAAAGTTTTTTTGGGGGATCTCATTTCTTTTTACAAAGCTAATTCATGTACTTGGCGTAATTTTTTACTTTTTTAAAGTTTTTTATGGGGATCTCACTTCTTTTTACAAAGATAATTCATGTTCTTGGCGTCATATTTTTTTACTTTTTTGAAGTTTTTTTTTGGGATTCAGAATTTCAGCTTCTTCTTTTTTACAAATTTTTCCCTGTCACGGGTACTAAAAGTAAGGATAAAGTAAGGAAATCCCAATAAATTATAAATTCTGATCTATCTTCGTTACACGTCCACGCGTTTACGGCGCACTGCAGCCTATCGAGTGATGTTAGAAGATAAAGCTAGTTTGTAGCCAGTAAAGCTTACTCGGAATACTCGGAATAGCGCAAAGCAGTTCAGCGAGTGTACTTTTATTATTTTTTGATTAAGGATAAATTCTACGTAAGTTTAACACCTTCCCCCAAAAAACATGTGCACTGCATTGCCGATCTATATGTATTATATGAATGTATAGTACTTTGTGTGCAGTACATAGTGCGCGAAGCAGCTTGCGGCCGTGGCCGGGGCCGGGGACGTGGTCAGAGCCGGGGTCGTGGATGGGGGCGGGGCCGTGGACGTGGCGGCGGCCAATAACATATAAAAAAATAAATTCGTTATTTTCATACATAAAAATGTGGTTATTTCATTTGCTCATGCAGCAGAGTTACTTTCTCTTTCAGCTGTTAAAATAATTCTCTTCATCTGCATCGTTAACTGAAAAATAGGACAAATTTACTAATTATTTATATAAATTATCACACGTGCTCACATTGAATGAATAATTGCGTATGCAAAACCCTACGTGAAAATTTGTGCGTACATAGTCCAACATAGATCACACTGCATCATCTTCTGCTTTGATGATTATCTGTAAATATATAATATATTATCACACGTGCTCACATTGAATGAATAATTGCGTATGCAAAACCCTACGTGAAAATTTGTGCGTACATAGTCCAACGTAGATCACACTGCATCATCTTCTGCTTTGATGATTATCTGTAAATTATATATATATATAAAGCCTCATTTTAATAATTATATACAACTTAACGTAGAACTTATTAATTATTTATAGAAATAGAGTGGCCTTTTGCTATAGTGAGTGTAGAGACTACATAATGTATCCAAAGCAGGTGAGAGCATATGGCAGAAACTCTTGTTGCAGGAAATTTAAATGCTAATGGTAATAATTCAGCGAAAATGAATGAGGAGATCCAATATTTTTAACGCACAATTTATTGGTGTTGGAATAAAACTAATAATAATTTAATATGTTTATTGGTGAATTGAAATAATGGGAATCTAAAAAATTAATGAATAGCGTGACAACTACTGTGGATTTTATTAAAGTATTACGAATGTCTTTCACAAAAGATTGAAAAGCATCAAGGGAGATGTGTTTTCAGGGTACTTTCTTAACTAATGTGACTTGCTCTACATTGCAAGCAGTACACCATAATCTATTTTCTTAATAATTCTTAATGCTATGTCTTTTGATTGACAAATTTTGACGATTTACCTTATTTGACAAATTCCCAGAAACTTGTGCGAAACAAGATGCTCTGTCTATCTATATATCTATTTAATCTTCTCCGGACAACCTCCAAGCCTGTGCATTCTCTTCATTTCTATCCATCCAAGCCTGTGCGTCCCCTTCAATTCTACTATCCAAGCCTGTGCGTCCCCTTCATTTTTATCCAAGTCCTGTGCGTCCCCTTCATTTCTATAATATATAATAAGCTTTACATAAAAACTCTAAATTGCTGGTATATACAAAAACAAGTATCTGGCAATTTAAATGCAATGTAATTTTTTACTACAATATATTATTTTGTACATGCATGATACAAATTTCCAGAAACTTGTGTGAAAGGAGATGCTTCGCAGTCGAACCATCTCCGAACAACTTCCAAGTCTGCGACTCTACATAAGAAATCTATTAAAAAAATTTTGGCGACTTACCTTATTAATTGAGACAATAATTCAGTCTCCTATGTAGTGTAAAAACTCGTGACATTCCAAATTCGGACAACTTACTTTATTTGATACTTAGCACTTGGTAGGTTATAAAATTCAAAATAGTATATATATATGTATGTACAATGACGGACGACGATCCCCGCCGAATAATCCCGAGAGTCGACGAACGAAGAACGAAACATGTGTTGGCTGAAGGTGTGTGTGTGTAACGCGTATATACGTATATTCTGTTTGACGACGAAAATATATATATGTACTATGGTTGACGAAAAATTCCTTGGAGAATCAGAAGAAGAACTTATTTTCGACAGATTCATGAGACGATATTACGATATCTCTGTCATGCGTGGACCGATTTTATTGAAATTGGTCTTATTCGAAAGCTTATATGCGGTTTACATAAGAAAAATGCCTTTAAATTTAGAAAATATTGCAGGCGTGATGAGATATTAATGAAATAATTTTCAGGTTAGGTTGGAATAGCTGTGCGTCGAGTAAAGATACACGGCAGCGACAGGCATATACAAGGTGTCTTTTCTTTCATGTACTTGGCGTCGAGACGCTACCGCGTCTCTAGATATTAGGATATAGAAATCCTGGATATTCCTTGAGCAAAAGAGAATGGGAAAAATTATTTCAAAATAGAAGACCGAATATAGATATCATAATAATGGGGGACTTCAACGCGAACAATAAGGAGTGGAACTGTTGGAGGAACGACAGAGAAGGAATTATATTAACAGAGATGATAGAAGAACAGGATCTATTCATTATTAATGACAAATCGATGTCTAGAACGGGATCGGGAAGAAACAGACCGTCCAATTTGGACCTGCTGATAACAAACTTTGGTATTTATCAAGATGTAACGTACCGCTACGAACCGCCATACATTTTTCCTAATTTAACCATTGTTTTAGTTATACCTAAGTTGTAACACGCGAAACACGTGCAAGCGACATCCCATGCGGCGGGAAAAACATTGAACTCAAGTGACGCGTAACGCATGCGCATAACCACGTATTCAAGCAGCAGACTCAGTGCCGCGAGTGAACCGCGCACGTATGCGCACACCGTACGATAAACCGGACGCCGAATATACCGAGCATAGTGTGCAAGTGGCGCGAACCGGATGTTAATTATAATTGGTGCGCGAGATCGCACAGCCAGTGATTGGTGCGGGCTACGTACCACAGATAGGTATAAATACAGGCCCGCCAGCAGCAGAAAGGCAGACTTGGTTCTGCCACCGAACCAACAACAAGACTTAGGTCGCTTTAACTAGCCCCCTCTGTTTCAAAAGGTCTAAAGGAAGTTTATTTAAAATCTCACTACCAAACTTCCTTTCGAGGTCGCTTTAGCTAGCCCCCTCGATACCCTTACGAGGTCGCTTTAACTAGTCTTCTCAACTTCCATCCGAGGTCGCTTTAACTAGCCCCCTCGACACCTCAATCCTCCCAAGCGTGGGCCAGCTGATAGGCACCAGAAGCCACTATCACGAAGGAAGGAAGCCACTAATTCGACTTCCATCTGGGGACGCCCTAACCGGCTACCTGGCTACCATCTGAGATCGCTTTCACTAGCACTCAGCTACCATCCTAGAAAGCGTGGGCAAGCTTATAGGCAACTGGAAGCTACTCCAAATCCGAGAGAAGGAACCCTCTCCAGTTCTCAAACTCTAACATATTAGACCGATCACGGATCACTTTCTGTATTATACATCGATTTAGCGTCGAGACTTTACGTTCAATTAGCGATTTAGTATCGTTATATTATATTACCTTTAAATATCAATTAACCATTAGTTCTAGACATTCTATATCAACAACTAGAACGATTCTTGTGTTCTGTTTTACCGAGCGAAACAACAAATTCTACTTTCTTTATTACCGACTTAGCGTCGTAACCAAAAACCGAATTATATTCATCGTTACCGACTTAGCGTCAATCAATCACCGACCGATACTTCGTTACGTATTAACATTAGTTCTATTAATTAATTATAATAATCCACACGACTGAGCGTCGCACTATATGTTCAATTTCGACCTAGAGTCACTACCATTTATTCTTGAATAAACCATTGTTATTTTCACGTTAAAAGAAGGACTCTCGTATCTTGAAATTCATGTCTTAATCGCACGCCACCCGAACCAATCCCACAAATTACAGGTAAACCGCTCTACTTGTGAATCTCCTGTAAAGAACGGCAACGTCTCGTTCGAGAACGTTACAAAGAGACAGATGTGAGAGAAGAAGGAGAGACATTAGGTTCAGACCATCAGGTAATAGAAATACAAATTAAGAAAAATGTACAAAGATGGGAACAAATTAAATATACAACTAGAAAATATGATATGGAAGATATAGAATGGAGAGATTTGAAATTATCGTGGTTTCGAGAAGAGGAAAGTATGAAAGGAAAAATAGAAAATGCAAAATCCACAGAAGAAAAATACAACACTAACATAGAAAGTATAAGAGACGGAATGGAAAGAATAGGAGTAAGGAAGAGGAGGGAAAGAGATATAGAGGGAGAAAGCAACGGAGAAAAAAATAGAGAGAGAAATAAAAGAACAAAGAAGAGAGTAATAATAAGAGGGCAGTATCCATGGTGGGATCAGAAATGTAAAGAGAAAAAAGAGGCGAGGAAGAAAGCAGTGAGGAACTTCGTTAGAAGGCCCAATGAGTTACATTGGACAGCCTTTAAAAAAGAGGAGAGAGAGATGAAAGAAATGATAAGAGACCAAAAAAATAAAGCATGGGAAGAAATGGCAACATCAGTAGACCATCGTACGAAAGGGTCGGATATATGGAGGAAAATAAAAGGATTGCAAAGAGGTTTCAATACAGAAAATAATACATGGAAGAAAGGGAGATAAAAAAGATGCTGCAGAAGCCAACAGAGGAGGAGAATGAACTGGAAGGGGCGGAGGAAAGGGAGGAATCGGAGGATAGGAGAAACGAACTAAGCATGGAAGGGGAGGGAAGCAGCCAAGAAATAAAAACATGGGAAGTAGAGATGGCAATACAGAGAGCTAATGGCAAATCAGCACCGGGGGAAGACGGAATAGATTATATGATAAAAAATCTGACAGAAGAGTATAAAAAGGAAATAGTAAAGTTATTTAACGAGATTTGGAGAACGCAGGAAATACCAAAGGAATGGAAAAAGTCATAGTTATATTTTTAGACAAAACAAACAAAAAGTCGTTGAGACCGATATCACTAACGGACTGCATGGGAAAATTGATGGAAAGAGTAGTGAGCAGAAGGCTGACGGAATGGGCGGAAAATAATAATATAATAGATGAGGGACAAAATGGTTTCAGAAGAGGGAGATCGACGATGGACAGCTTGGCTATCCTAACATCGGAAATTAGATTAGGTTTCGAAAATAGGAGAGAAACATTAGCAATATTTATGGATGTAAAAGGAGCATATGACTATGTAGATCATAGAAGGTTAATAAGGATAATAAGACAAAAAAGATGCCCGGAGGGAATAGTGAGATATATAGAGGCATGGATGAGTAATAAGGAAATAAAATGTATAAGGAGATATGTTTTAAAGTTAGGCGGGTGAGCACGCTGGAAAGTGAGGTTAGGGATCGACGGTGGGAAAGTAACACGCGGTGCACTGAGTTTTGAGTCAAAATTGACCGAGTCACTTTATTTAAAGGCTCACGATGAGCTTGGATGAGCATAATAAGTTTTACACGAGACACGCGGCCACGAGAACACGATGGTCACACGTGTTGCGCACAAAAATGAAAAGAACAAGCAAAAGTGAAATAACTCACTCGCGTGAACAGAAAAGTGAACTGAGTACAAAAACTTATGCACGAGAATTGAGCAGAGCACTGAAAAGTACTGGTTAAAGAATTTCACCTCGCTCACACGTTGTGAGATGAACAATGGAAGACACGGTTATCGCGACAAGTCGTGTGAAACGAGAGTCAACAAAGGGAACGCAGAAAACGGTTGAGCGTCCTCTCGAACAAACCTCGAGAATCGATCAACTATGTACGCTCTATGATTGGGCCGCCAGTTTCACGTGGTGATCGGTGATTGGCGTAGCTGGCGACCCGGAGAATCGATCGCCGGATCGATCATTGATCAGCGGCGTGTTCCGCTGCCCAGTAGGTGCTGCGGTGAGCTTGGGTGCGGCGGAATAGCGAACTAACGGAATTTCAAACATTCTCCCGCCATCAACAGCTGTTGAATGATGTTGATGTAGAGTCTGAAACAGGCAAAACTGCCAATTTTGCAATTGGGCTGATTAATGTTGTCGTGGCAGTCTTGAGTGTTACCAGTCGAGTGAGCCCATCCTTTCCTGGGTGAAGAGTGATGACACGAGCAAGTGGCCACTTGCTCGGTGGAAACCATTCATCCGTGATGAGCACTAAGGATCCGATCTTGATCTCATTCGATGGGTGATGCCACTTCGAGATGGAGAGCTGACGTTGGAGATAGTGCGATGACCATTGAGTCCAGAAACGTTGAGTCCTTTGTTGAATAAGTCGCCATCTGGCTGATGGTGAGATGATTGTATGCTCCACAGATGGTTCTGGTAGAGTAGCAAGAGGCTGCCCGATGAGGAAGTGCGCAGGTGTGAGGGTGGAGATGTCTTCAGGGTCATCACTGAGAGGCTCGAGCGGTCGTGAATTGAGCATGGCTTCTATCTGGGTAAGAAGTGTGCTGAATTCTTCATAGGTGAGTACCGTCTCACTGACGGTTCGCCGAAGATGGTGTTTAATCGACTTCACGACGGCTTCCCATTTGCCTCCCATGTGAGGAGCTGCTGGTGGGTTGAAGCACCAGCCAGTGTTGACATTGACAAACAGCTGACTGAGTTGCTGATGATCCTGTGAGCCCTGAATGAACATTCTCTTGAGAATGGTGTCTGCTCCGATGAAATTCGTTCCACAGTCGGAGTAGAGTGTGGTTGGGATTCCTCGTCTTGATGTGAATCTTCTGTAGGCAGCGATGAATCCTTCAGTTGAGTAGTCTGTGACGATGTCCAAATGAGCAGCTGAGGTCGTAAGATAGACGAAAACACAGATTCAGCCCTTCTGAGTTTTGGCGCCTCGCCCTTTCCACGTCTTGAGCGTGATGGGACCCGCATAATCGATACCAGTGTGAGTGAATGGTCGTGAGGGTGCAACTCTCGAAAGAGGTAGTTGGCCCATCAGTTGATGAGCACGGATCCCCCTTTGTCGAGCACACACAACACACCGTAACACATGGGTTTTGACTGGCGCTCGCCCTCCGATGATCCAATAACTGTTTCTGATGTGAGCGAGGGTGAGCTGGGTCCCTCCATGCATAGTTTGTCGATGGGCATGGTCTATAATCAGAGTAGACAGACGTGAGTGTCGAGGTAAGATTGCTGGATGCTTACTCGCATACACCATGTGGGCATTGTTGAGTCGGCCACCAACTCGAATGATTCCTTTTTCATCGATGAAGGCTGTGAGTCGATTGAACACATGGGATGTTGGCATCGAGGAGCCTGTGCTGAGGACCTTGAGCTCGGTTGAGAAGTAAATTGCTTGCGTGGCCTTGATCCAAAAGTTCCTGGCCCATTCCAAGTCCTCTGGCAAGAGTGAGATGATTAGCAGAGACAATGGAAACTTCTTCATTCTAGTGAGGATTCTGAAACAAACTGACGTGATGCGATAAAGTTTGTTGAGAGACGAGTTATTTGTTATTTATAAATGAGGTCCCAGTGGTATTTAATCTGTTGAACGTTGAGTAGATTTGAAATTCCTGGACGAGCTTCTAGTGCACTCGAGTCGTCCTTCAAAATTGGTTGGGGTGGCCATGAGTCACTGGGTTGAGTGAGCCATGATGGTCCCGTCCACCACAGTTCATGCTGTTCAAGCTGAGCAGTTGTTAAGCCTCTTGATGCGCAATCAGCTGGGTTTGACTTCCCTGGTACATGTCTCCAGTGTGCATCTTGGGTGAGCTTATGAATTTGGGAGACACGATTCCGTACGTAGTCCTTCCAGCGTGAAGCGTGAGCTTTGATCCAAATCAATGTCACTTGAGAATCCGTCCACAGATGTGTTGTAGCAATGTTGAGCTGAAGGGTTGCTTGAACATACTTTATGAGCTTCGCAAGCATCAATGCTGCAGTAAGCTCGAGCTTCGGGATTGTGAGCTTCTTGAGGGGTGCTACCTTCGTTTTGGAGCACACGAGTGTCGACACTTTGTGATTAGTGGACGGTGATGTAACGGTAAGATAAATTACCGCCGCCATGGCGAGCTGAGAAGCGTCAGAGAATCCATGTAATTCCACTGTTGAATTGCTGAACGTGTGAAACCACCTTGGAATTGAGAGTCTGGCCAGAATTGTGAGATCTTCTCTGATGATGAGCCAATTGGATGTGACTTGGGATGGCAGTGGATCATCCCAGCTGATTTTGTGCAGCCACAACTCTTGCAAAAGTGTTTTTGCTCGAATGATGACTGGTGACAGAAATCCGAGTGGATCAATTATTTTTGCTACTTCTGAGAGGATGAGGCGTTTGGAGAGTGTTGAGATTGAACTTGCTTTTGAAGAGAATTAAAAGTTGTCATTGAAAACATTCCAATGCAATCCGAGTATTTTGGTATTGCAGTCGTCTAGTGATATGATTGAGCCATGGGCTCGTGTAGTCTGTGAAATTAATTCAAGAACGGAGGATATGTCGAATGCCATTTGGCAAGTGGAAAACCTGCCGCGTTGCACAAGTGTCTTAATTGTTGAGCAATTGTAATGAGTGTCTCACCTGTGTCGGCGACACCAAAGATGTCGTCAACGTATCTGGCGTGGGTGATGCACTGCGAGTGGAAAGCGATGACCCTCGTCTTCCACCAATTGCAGGAGCGCTCTTACAGCCAGAAATGGAGCAGCCTTTGTACCATAAGTGACTGTGGTGAGCTTGTAAGGCGCCTCCTTGTAATTTTCATCTATCCAGAGCACCCTCTGGAGGTCTTGATCATCTTCATGCACCTTGACTTGACGATACATCTTTGTCACATCCGTGGCAAAAATGAACTTGTGCTGACGGATCCACAATAGCACATTTGTGATGTTGAGAAGAAGATTTGCGCCAGTGTGCATGAGGTCATTGATTGGGTGCCCAGATGTGGTCGGGCTTGATCCATTGAAGACGACCCTCAACTTTGTCGTCTCGCTGTCGAGCTTGATCACTCCATGGTGTGGTAGATAGAAAACAGAAGAAGTGTTAGGTGATATGGATGGTGCTCTTACCATATGTTGAAGCTCCACGTATTCCTTCATGAATCCTTGGTACAGATTGCAGTACTCGTTGTTTCTGTTGAGCTTGTTGAGCGTGCGCTTCAAGCAAGCATGTGCAGTCTGATAGGAATTACCAAGTAGCTTCGGAGAAGATCTGAGAGGGATGCGTACGATGTAACGTCCTGTAGAATCACGAGTGTGTGTCGCTCGAAAGTGATCCTCACATTCCTGTTCTTCAGGGGTGAGTAGAGTCGGTGTGTCCAGTGGGAGTTCCTCTTGAATCCAAAACTTGGCCAGTAGATCTTGAAGAGCGTTGTCCTTGTGCTGCACTGTGGCAGAGTGATGCAAGGAGCTGAGTTGATTGGAATCAACGGTGATTGGTCCAAGAACGAGCCACCCAAATATTGACAGTTGAGCAATTGGCATTGAAAGATCGCCCTTCCTAATATTGGGCTTGGTGATCTGCCCATAGGTATCTGCGCCGATGACAATGTCAATGGGTCTTGACGTCAGAAAGTCTGGATCGGCCAGTTGAAGGCCGTTGATATGTGGCCATTCTTGCTGAGGTGATTCCACCGATGGCAAATTTGACGTCAGTGCCCTGAGTATGTGTGCTTGAATGTGCACAGTTGCTGGGCAGTAATTGGAGCGAAGCGAAATTAGCACGACTCCTCGAGTCTGAGTAGCTTTGTTGCCTCCAATGCCGAAGACAGAGATTGTTGAATGGATGCGTTGGACAGAGATGGGCATTATTTAAATAAAAAATTATTTAAATAACTTTATAAATAAAGGAGACTTTATTTGTATGTGTCATAAATAAAAATTCCCAGAGTTATTTATTATTTGAAGCGCCATAAATAATATTTTCAATCGACGGGAATTCATCCGTAGGTCCATAAATAAAATTTTCAGCGACGAGAATTCATCCGTAGGTCCATAAATAAAAATCTCAATCGACGGGAATTCATCCGTAGCTTTGGCCAATTTTCTCACTTTCATTTGTATTTATAGCGGAGAAGCTTAAATAGCTGTGGGCGTGGCTCCGGAGGCCGTCGGGCCTCAAGCGCCTTTGTTCGAAGCCGCCGGGTCCTCGAGGCGAACGACATTGTATAGTTCACCCGTCTAATCTGCAGCGCGGAGTTGCTCGGCGACGAGTCATCGATTGTACAGAAACTGAATTTCTTTATTTTTCATCGTATCAATATGAAAGGGACACCAATGGATTCCTTGCATTCTCCCGATTAAATGGATAAAAAAATATTTAAATCGGGCCAGTTTTAACGAAACGGGCTTTCAATCCTGCAAATTAATTTTACGCCTAATATCGTTAATTGAGGTAGTGAGAGCAAACAACGGACTAACCCACAATCTTTTCGAAATCGAGTTAATAGCAATAACGTATTCCTATAGGCGCTACTAATCATATAAAATAGGCGAAAATTTTTTTTTTTAATGTGAGTTGATGCGTTGCCGCTTTTACTGCTTCAATTATAGTTAAAATTTTGTCAGGTGTGGTATCACTTTCATCGGGAAAGCACAATGTGTTACTTTCGTACAAATCCAATGACAAATGCGGAATTTAAGATTTTTCCTTTCTTACATAATGGCTAGTGCAATCACTACTATCCTTGTCTTTTATAGTCCCGTGGTTCTCGGCGGTCAAGCGCTCCCTTCTTAAGGCTGCCGTCTCAAGTTTGTTATGGTCCGAATCGATCGAAGCGTACTCAGTAAACAGACGGACCCTAATGAAACTAGTCCGGTCGATAAAAAGAACATATACAGAGGTGACATCTCCAGGTACTCTGTGTAGACGAATTTTTTACGCATAGTTGCCACATTTTCTGTTCTATCTGTCTCTGCCGCGCTGTTGCCACAGTTCCTTCTATCGAGAAGCTCGAAGGAATACGGCACGAGAGCTGTGTCTAGCGTCAGAGCCTCGCTGAACGTAAAGGAGGATGGCAATAATGAAAGATAGAGAAGTTGGGTAGTGAAGTTAGGAAACATATCAATGAAACAATACTTATTTGCGTATCATTATCTCTTCTACACTTCGCAATTCTTATTATCTTCTCTCATTCTGTGTAATTCCTCTTCTCCATTGACGGTCTTCCTACAATTATATCAAATCGATTGTAATGAAATCGCTCATTTGCTGTAACAACGACACAACTCAAAATTTGCAGTTTTTGAGTTATTAGTATAGAAAAAGTGGTTGTTGTCTAACAAAACTTTTCCCGTTAACAAAACTCGTTTCCCCAAAAATCGTGAATTTTGAGTAATATATGTCGTAGTTGCAGCAAATGAGCGAAATGTAACGTATGTAGTGAGGGAAATATTTATATTTTCTTGTGAAAAAATATAATGATATGATTGTTCAATGATTGTTTATTTTGTTTGTTTTAATAGAATGTAAAACGTTCACATTTTCTATCGTATCGGCTTGAACGTTTCAGTAACATACTGGTGAGATTTTCCAGACGAAAATGAATTTAAACACGATATAAATCGGATTATTTTTAGCATTATTAAATAGATTAGAAATGTTACGCATTTATATTTAATTATCTAGTACAGTTCTAGAAATAATCCGATTTATACCGTATTTGAATTCATTTTAACCTCTTAGGCACGACGCGCCACTGTAGTGGCTTTCGCGGATGTCATATTTCTGAACGAGACGCCACTATAGCGGCTCACTGTATCGTTTACACGTAATTCGCGTTGAACTCTGCCGTACAGAGAAACAGCCCCACGTAAAACTCAGCCGTGCCTAAGAGGTTAATGTGGAAAATCTCAGCAGTAAGTATGTTACTGAATACTGAAAACGTCACGTTTTACATTTTATCAACACTGTATGCCTCTCTAACCGAGATTACAAGCCGCCGCCGAACAGCCCAAGTCCTCGCTGGTCGGGACAGGCGTTGAACCCGTATCGTAGAGTCCTAATTCCGAGTGTTCGTTTCTCGCTTCTTTCTGGCCGAAGGGGGGAGCGAGATGGAATGCTTTGTCTGCGCGACAGGCGTCAACGCAAAGGACGGAGTGTCAGGCGTCCGAAAGATGGAGAGAGACAAAACATGATCCCGTCGTCTGTCTCGTACCGCTCTCGCTCGCTTTCAGTGCCTCTCGCTCGCTCTCGTTCCATCTCGCTCTCGCCTTCGCCGGACAGGAGTGAAACAGAAGTGGTGGAAATAGCGAAAAATCCACATAGTGTACCCCAAACCGAACCCGTAACAAGACAGTACTGTAGTATCTTTTATTTGAGTTTATCCAGATATTATCTTTGCCCATTTCTGTTCTCTAGCAGCTTCGCCGTGATTCATTCAGGCCTTCCTTACGAGAAAATAGTAATAGAGGAAATGCGGCAACAGCGCGATATACCTCTCGATACGTCTCGGCAACTATGTCTTTCCTATATTTATCGGCTAGCTTGGACTTCTACCGGTTCTGATGGTAAATGGCGCGAAAATACCATCAGCGCTGGGGCGGAAAATCCTTGAAGCTTCATTCTGTCATTTCTCGAGTCTGTCTCAGTACACGATTCATAAATTCATTATTATTTTAATGTACGATGCTTATTAGCGTTCAAACGCACCAGACCACTCTGCACGAATGTCTACCGGAGGCAACTATACCCGCAAAAACCTTCTTCTTGCCGATTCCAGGACGAAAGTCGGTTGAAACGGTTTGTTTACTACATCGCGTATAGGCAGGATCGGCGAAATCATTATGCAAGTCATGTGCCGCATAAGGGCGCCAGCAGAATGGGACGCTAAAAAACTATATCGCACGCTAAATAATAAAAGAATCCAACTCCCACATAAACGAAATGTACACCCCGTAAAGACAAATCATATTAAATAGAAAAAAAGGTGCAAAAATTTGGGGGCACCAATAATTTTCTTGCATACGGGCGCCAGCTAACCTCGCGTCGGCCCTGCGTATACGTCACGCTGGTGCTACGTGCTGCGGTACACCACTAGCGCCACCAACGGAGAAGCCTTGAAGCCTCATTCTGTCAGTTTTCGATTCATAAATTCATTATTATCTCAACGTACGGTGGTTATTAGCGTTCAAACGCACCAGACCACCCTGCACTGATGTCTGCTAGAGGCAACTGTACCCGCAAAAACTTCCTTCTGGCCGATTTCAGGACGAAAGTCGGTTGAAACGGATTGTTTACTACACGCGTATACGTACACGCTTTTCTTAGCTTGTGTGAGCGTACGCACACATTCAAGGCCCGCTGAGACGGCAGCCTTAAGCAGGGCTTGAAACCGTCATTATAAAGATGTAAATTCTTGAAAGAGTTATGAAGAACCTTTATTCTGAATAACCGTTATAAAAAACCTAAATATCAGACTATATAAGTTTAAGTTATGGTTTCTATATAGGTCTATTACTTTTATTTTTTGGGTTCTATATAAGTTCCAAACTATACACTACTGTGTATAAATATATATTAAATATATATTATGTACACATTTGTACATACGTATACAATTATTTTGTAATATGAAGTGTTCGTTAATATAAATGTTTGGTTGTTATACCAATGAGGGACCGCCACCAGCCGCCGCCGCCGCCGCGCCGACCGCGGCTATCACTCAGCGGTCTATCACAGTTCTCTTACCAAAGGGCATAGCCTTCCCCATTCACGTGGCCAGATCCCCCAGAAACAGAGTCTCTATTCTTTGGCAATACGGCGTCAGGCCGCTTGCCATATCTAAACCATCTCTTCATTAAAACAAGGAATCCTTCGACACCCGATAGTTGGAAGACTCAAAACGGTCGTCAGCCATCGCATGACGCCAGGACTGTTTAATCTCATGGACCCCCATTGGGGAACACACGCAGCCTAAGTCCCAGTCATAAACCATCGAAGGCCGTACAGCGTGGGGACATCCGCCCTCGGCCTCACCCTTACATTCGGTGATGCTAGCAGGACTCCGCGCACATATATCCGTCCCGTGTCAGTTCCGTTCCGGCGTGCCAGTGGTAAGAAGAAGAGACCCTCTATGCCCCTCTTCTTCTTACCACTAGACCTTTAATGGGTAGAAAAGTGAAAGTAGGAAAGGTCGTGGACAGGAATAACGTAAGGGTTGATGCGTACCAGTGACTCGAATGCTTTATGACTCTGTTTTCGCTACAACGTTTATGGTGCTGAACGTATGGCAGGCAGATATGTTGTTTAGCCTTTTCAGATAGTAATTCGAAGTCTTTCTCCCTATGCACGTAAAGGTAGTTAAAAGATTGGCGTTTCACACAAATTTTAAGAAAATCTTGGGCGGTTAATGAACGGTCCGGTGCAATAACAAGGCTAGCGCGGGAAAATATGAACAAGTATTGTTCAAACGCTAAGAATGATTGAAAAACGAAATGTTGCTAAAGTGGATTTTAAAAATTATAGAGTTGTAAAGCTCGTCACGACACAATTTTTAACAAATAATTGTAGAATATAGGTCTGGCGATATATAGGTATGAATTTCGCGCGCCACTAACAGTCAGCAGCCGCGTATATTGCGCTACTTAGCACTCGCGTTGTAAATATTTTAACATTTTGGCGGACATAGAGTTACCCTAGCCAGGTTTACCAGACTACATTATGCACAGAGCTGGGCACTATTTAAATAAAAAATTATATAAATAACTTTTTAAATAAAAGAGACTTTATCTGCACGTGTGATAAATAAAAATCGTCTCGCTCCGTCTTTCGGACGTCGTAACACTTCATCCTTTGCACACACATTCGCAAGCGACCAGTGATGCCAGATCGAGGACGGGTTCCCCCGAGAATTTCCCCCACCTCGCGCACACTACGCCGGAGCAGCGTGTCCGTGAGTTGGACTCCGAAGCGCCGAGCTCACGGACACGCTGCTCCGGCGTAGTGTGCGCGAGGTGGGGGAAATTCTCGAGGGAACCCGTCCTCGATCTGGTATCACTGCAAGCGACTACGGTGCTGTAGGTGTTTCCCCTCCACTACGCGTAAGGAAAAGCTCGAAATCTCTGTGTGGGAGGCATGCAGTCAAAACAATTCTAGAATCAGTTTCTTGAAGGCAGTCATAAAGACAGAATCGCAGAGTTGTCAAACCATTTTAAGCTTTTATAATATTACACTTTACAATTAGTTTAGTATAAATTACTTATATTTAGCAAAGTATTATTTCATATTTATTTCATTTACTTTTCTAATATATAAGATATTTATCTAATAATATTAACTAGTTTAGTATAAATTACTTATATTTAGCAAAGTATTATTTCATATTTACTTCATTTACTTTTCTATTATATAAGATATTTATCTAATACTAGTAAATAATTTAGTATAAATTACTTATATTTAGCAAAGTATTATTTCATATTTACTTCATTTACTTTTCTATTATATAAGATATTTATCTAATACTAGTAATTAAGTGTAGTGTATACAAAGTTTATTAAAATGAGTGAATGTGAATCGCAAAACATTTCCGTCGCGGGCGATGTTCTCGCTTCAACGTCGACTGGAACTGAAGATTCAGCTGTGGAACAGCAGTGTGTGCCGAGACTGCCTCACAATAGTGTCAATCCTAATATTCTAAACGGAAAATATTTCTCACTGGTGCAGGAAAAATCCAATGACAAGTGCATTATTGGCCTGTGCCAAATTTGTTTGCCAGAAAAAAAACTGAAATCAAAGGCCAGGCAACATCGTCGTCGAATTTTCTCTCGCATCTGAAGCGAAAACATTCTACTGCTTTTGAAGAATATTCTTCGGAATTTGGAAGAATTAAGCGAAGAGAGTCTGCCAGTTCTGCGACTGAGGAAGGAACGAAGATTATGCCACCAGATCAGTTTGAAAGTGATCTCACCAAATACGTCATACGTACAATGATTCCATTGCAGGCGGTGGAGGATATATCGTTTCGACAAATGTTGGATAATGTAAAAGCTGGTGCTAAGATTAATACAGTTAGTCGCCGTACACTGGGGAGAAACATCGATAAACTGTATTTAGACAATATGTGCGTAGTTAAAAACGAATTGAAGTCTGTTGCATTTGTCTGCACGACTGCAGACATTTGGTCCGGAAGGAGACGAAGTTTTTTTGGGGTAACGGCACACTGGATTTCAACAAATTATGAGAGGAAATCAATGGCTCTAGCGTGCCGCCGCTTTCCCGGTGAACATAATTTTTCTGCAATCATTGACATGCTGCACGGCATTCATGCAGAATTCGGTTTAAGTAGGAACAAAATTGTGGCAACGATCACGGACAATGGCAGCAACTTTGTGAAAGCGTTCAAAACGTTTGGCGTACAGGCAGCCCTCATTGCAGTGGAAGGTGAAGGTGATTGTACAAGTGATTTATCCGGCGATGAAGAGAGTACACGAGTGAACGCAAATATCGCGAATACGCTTCATTTACTGCCTCGCCATATACGGTGTTCTGCACACACTCTCAATTTGTGCATTACAACAGATATGGTACGGACAATTAAGGGCGACGGAGTGCTATCTCTCATTCATGCGGACATCATACTGAAATGCAACACGTTGTGGAAAGCAGCGGTAAGGCCAAAATCTGCCGAAACGTCCGGGCGAGACACGCTGAAATTCTTTGTATGACTCCTTACGACAAATTGTGCAAATTAAGGAAAAAATGACGACCTTAACAAGAGTTTTAGAAATAAAAAATGTGTTAAGGGAAACTGATTTCATCTATTTAGAAGAGCACCTAGAATGTACAGCGCCAATTGCCGAAGCAATTGACATTCTACAAGGCGACAATATTTTTTATGGAGTACTTCTGCCATGCTTGTTATCTTTACGCAAAAAATTCATAAGACTGGCGGAAAAGGAGTGGGTTTATTGTAAACCAATCGTTACGTGCCTTCGCGGCTCGTTAGAGTCGAGATTCGAAGTACAGTATTTCCTCGCTGTGGGCTCGCTGGTCGGGACCGGCGTTGAACCCATATCATGAACCGAGCCCAAATTCCGAGTGTTCGTTTCTCGCTTCTTTCTGGCCGAAGGGGGGAGCGAGATGAAACGCTTTGCGTGCGCGGCGGGCGTGCGCGACGTGCGAGAGAAGGTGGGCATTGGGGAGGAGGTATTGCTGTGATGAGGGCCTCTTGCTTTCTAGCAGCCGTTTGTGAGGGATGCAAATCCGATTGGTTCTAATACAATCTGCTCCCTATAGTTGAAATTTTGTCTAGCAACTTTCACACCTCCTAACCTAACCAATTCAACTTGCATCCCTCCCAAAAGAGCCGGCCATCCGAGCGTAGAAGCAAGTGCGAAATAAAAGTAACGATGCGCTTCTCGATACCGCAGATGTACCTACCTAAGTAGCATTTCTGACGGAAAAGAATTGTCCAGCCTTTGGGCCTGCCATTTCTGGCGGAGACCTTTGGCAGGTAGGTATCTGTTTCAACGGGCAATGCCACCCGTGACGCCAGCAAGACCGCCCTCGGTCCTTGCTATTCCAGAGGGTTTTCTTGCAGTGAAAATCAGTAAATTTGCAAGCGCAATATCTCAAAAACCAGTGGAAATAAAGTGTATACATTGATGCTTATTGAATTTGTCTTGGAACGCACTATCAACTCAGGTCTTCAAAAAAAAAGAGTTCCATTTGAAAAACCGAACTTGACCATCGTATCTTTTATAATAATAATCGAAAAAAAATTCGTTCGGGCTAATAAGTTGGCCCCCTCGAACCATGCATTCCATATTTTTTTCATATTTTTACGTCCAATACTTTAGGAGAAATCCCGCTGTCCAGTGTTCCCGATAGTACACTTCTATACACTGAAGACTTGGCACTGGGTGTCAAAGACGAACATGTAAAAATGTTACAATACGCAGACGATATAGTAATGTATACAACGAGCAATGCAAGACACCTTAACATAGAAAGAATAAGAAATGCATGCGTATTGTATACAACGAGCAATGCAAGACACCTTAAGATAGAAAGAATAAGAAATGCATGAGAAAAACTAATCAGAAATCTCAAAGAAATAAAGTTGGATATAGCGGAGGAAAAGACGAAGATGGTGAACTTCTCACAAGGATACAACACAATTAAAAGAGGTATAATAAAAATAAATATTGGAAATGGAACAGTCATAGAAGAAGAAAGTACAAGATTTTTAGGAATAAATTTGGATAGAAGAATGCTATTTAAAGAACACACGAAAATACATATATAACGCGTCTTAGACTATTTATTTAGTCTAAGACGCGTTATATATGTATTTTCTTTGGCTACGTACATACTGATCGCTGCCTGTAAGCTTGCCTAGGGCGGAAAGTCGACAAGAGGTGCAAAATGGTATTTTCACTGCTGGTATTGTTGAAAATAAAGTTTAAAATAAAATATTACTAATTGTACTGCAACTGTTTTAAGCTACGAATAAAAATTCAGAGTAAGGTCACAAATAATCTCAAATAAATGTATTATAATAAAGGGATAAATTGGACAAGTTCGCCTACGGCGCAAATAAGACGCGTACCGTGCCTGACTATCTGACCGTCGCGCGCATGCGTCGAGCAGTCGCGATTCCATCTGAGCGCTCGCGCCCGTCGCGCACGTCCTCCGCGCACGCACAGCGTTCTATCTCGCTCCCCCTTCGGCCTGAAAGAAGCGAAAAACGAACACTCGGAATGAGAATGTATCGCAAACGAAACTCGGTCGAGGTGGCGCTCTGATCGGAGTGAGCAAGATGGCGTCTGAGCATGCGCGTGATGACGCTGTGACGTCAAACCAATCACACTTTCTCTAATAATAATTTGCTCCGATTTGAAATGATGCACGCAAAAATCATGATATTTGATTTGAAATAAAAAGGTTATAATAATAAACGAATCGACGCAAGCGCAAAGCCAAGCTCATCTTGGCGCAAATCGACGCAAGCGCAAAACCAAGCTCATCTTGGCGTTGATTGATTTGACGTCACAGCGTCATCACGCGCATGCTCAGACGCCATCTTGCGCACTCCGATCAGAGCGCCACCTCGACCGAGTTTCGTTTGCGATACATTCTCATTAGGGCTCTGTTCATGATATGGGTTCAACGCCGGTCCCGACCAGCGAGCCCACAGCGAGGAAATACTGTATATAAATAAAAATATACTTAAATTATTATTATTTTAATGCATTCACTGTTTAGAAGAATAAGAAGTGTTAATTATACTTTATACATGAAAAAAAATTTAATGCAAGTGGATGAATTAATTGTTTATTCTTGTACATATAAAATTAAAACTATTTTTTATTCGTTGCGAAACAATATAATTTTTGTAAATACTCTTCTAATTTTCTTAGTTTTTTTGCCTTTTCTGTGTTTCATAATGATTTACTCTTATCCTTAAATATTTAAATACGATTTGTTTTAGTATTAATATTCTATGTTGATGAGGAACATCTGAATGTTTAATTAGCAAAAGGGAATCTGGTATATAGGATGATAAAAGTGTGCCTCTATTGGATTCTCATCTGAAATTTTTGCTCCTAGTTCTTTGTACATATTAAAATTTGATTGTAATCCATCAAAAATTATAGATGTAACTTCAACTCCTGTCTCATTAAGTTCTGATAAATTTTTAATGACAATATCAGCTTTGTCTTTCCCACTTAGAGCATTGACAAAATAATAAGACAAAGGTATTTTCCAATTGCCATTTACACATACCAGCATAAGAACAAGTACATTTTCTGCTTCTGGAGTGGAATCACAATCAACGCTTTTTCCAATGTCGATACAATCTCTTCTCCATTTATAACATCGACATGTCTTTTTACTTTCATTTCATCCATTACAAAATTACATAAAATAGGGACATTTCTATTCAATTGTACTTGGGACTGAACTTTTCTTTTTACAGCTTCAATGCTTGCTTTATTTATTCCAGACAAACACTTAATTTTTGAATACCATTTGGTAATAGTCATAGGGTGTGGTAAACACTTTAGAAAAGTATTTCGAACATAGTTATAAGCTTTTGGTGAATAAAAATGAAGAGTAGTCGCAAATGGTTTTAAGGCAGGGTGGAATGGAAGTTTTGAGTTCGGTTTGCATAGGAGTCTTTTAAAAATATGAAAAGCATGAAGGGGCAAAGATATAATGAAAATATACATCTACTGTACGGATAAGGATAAGGATAAAAATAATAATAATAATAATATAAACATAATAATCTTTATTAATATTCCTATAATAATAATATAAACATAAATAAATATTACAAATATTACATACAATGATTGCGTATAAAATAAAATATAAATATTAACCAATTGCATTAAGGTGGTGTGCACTACTCACTTTCCGTATACTGTGTAGTTCTTCACCTACGAAATTTCGATGTTTTTTCCTCAAAATTTGTACACGTTTCTTCCAGCGATACAATCTCATCTGTAAACTTTTATTTTTTTTCGAAGACTTGTTATCTCCGCTTTTGCGTCATGTGATCTTTCTTTATCATCAAAAGTGCAGCTTGGATAAGAATATGTATACGAATTAGATAAAATAGTAATACAAATACAAAACGTATTATCCTATATATAATAAGACGCTTAAGGTGGATGCCTGGCGAAGACAAGCTAACAAACTAGATTTATATATATTACCTTGTAGTGTCTGAGGTTTCATTTTGAAAACAAGTATCAGAATAACTTTTTTCTGCTACAAAATTTTCTTGTTTATTTAGAAAATTAAACTTACTCGCGGGTGGTTGAGAGCGAAGGTAAGAGCGGCAGCTGTAAAAGAGTGGGGTTAGTGGCGTTCACAGATTCCCCCACCAAGAAGACCTTTCGCTCTTGGGCCTGGTTCGGTGGCTCCGAGAGCGAAGAGCAACTCGCGGCTGCTCGTGCGAGCAAATCCCTGGACAGGGCTGTTTTGGTAGATAATACTTACTCTTCATTGTGCTGCAAACTTGAGAACAATGTTGGACAAGATCCTTCTTTTAATCTTATAAATTTACATGAACCAGCAAAATAAAAATATTTAGGATCAAAATGCAAACTGCAAACGTAAGAATATTGATTTTTTAACGTTAAATTAAAATTAGTTTGAAATATTTTGTCCCAGTTCTCTTTTGATATTTTGTTTGCAGGAATTCTACAATAATTTAAAAAAATATAGCATTAAAGTACAACAATTAACCTTTAAACGTGTAAACCTTTTTTGTACGTACTTATGAAAACTTATATTACGAGTTGTAAAATGGTCGCTTCGCAATCTACAATCGGGAACGCAACAAATTTTTGGCATATTCTCGGGTACTCACACTTTGCGCGTCAAATAGGTAGAGTTAAATAGTATTTTGGTGGTAACCTCTCGGGTACTTAGGGTTGTATTATTTTGAGTTAACTTTTGTTAGGGCTCCATTATGGACCTTCAATATGTTACGTCCCGAAACTTCAAAATTTTTAAAATCAATGATTAGTTGTGTTTTTCCTTTGTTAGTGGGCGGAGTGCTTCGACAACGCTTAGCGTTCTGGGAAATCCCTAATCGAGCACACTTCTGCTTACTGCATTTTATCTATGAAAACGGATACTCGGTACTAGGAACGTCGTCGTCGCCGCGACGTTTGGTCGCTGCGCTGTACCCTGAACGTGGGACTGTGCTGAGGCATCAGCGTGGTTCTCAGTAGTTCGTTCAAAATGAGCAGTGGTTCTCATACTTCGCGACACTGATTAAATGTAAGCGGCGGGGGTGTGTCTTGACAATGCATCTAGCATTCTGGTTTAACCTAATCGAGCGCATCTCTGACCGTCGAATCGTCGCATCGATGTAAAGGAGTGATCTGAGTGTGAGAAGCATGAGGATGAGAGTACCCTGTTCTACGCCGGTAGCGCATAAGTAAAAGTATGGAAGAATGAAAGTGAGAACACCTAACGAAATCATGCGACGGTTGCTGGGGCATGATTGGGACTGCAGCGTCAGCTTTTCTGAGCGGACCTCGCGGCCGGGCGCTCTCGGGGGCGCGAAGCTGAAGGCACTCTTTGTCGTACAGTCGCGAGGTGCGTGACGAATGTCCGTGGAAAGTAATTTCTTTTCTGTAACTAAAACTTCACGTTTCGAGACGGAGATTCATAATTCATAGTGAATGGACTCAATATTTCCACGTTAAAAATTATTGTATAACTTCATGAGTAACTATAATCATTTAAACGTTTTTTTTTATATTTTATTTGTGCGTTATATATATATATTCATTAAATAACAAGAGTGAGTGCGATTCTTTCTTTCTCAGGCACAGAATACATGCCGTATAATCCAAAGGCAATACCAAAAAGGATATGAAAATAGAACGATAGTAAAATTGATCGATAGAGTGGGTGAGTTGCTCATTATTTCCTCAAATTAGTCAAATTGTATGTCGATAGGCTAACGCCGTTTCATGTAAAATTTAATTCTTGTTCAAAAAAAATTACGATTGTCAGAGGTAACGGACGGTCAATATTGGCATTAGCCAATATTTTGGGATTACCCTTGGCTCTTCAGCCTCGCTAACAACTGAATGAATAAGAGAAAGAATAAAATTATAATTATTCACACTTGAGCAGAAGTTATTTAAAGATAAACTAACTAAATCCTCACAATAACTCAGTGCGGGGCCTGTATAGGACTAGATCTTGGAATCCCGATATCAAACAAAATTCTTTAAATCATTAAATAATAATTTGTACTGTAACGCGCATAACATCCTTCCGATTAGACTGATTTAGATACTAATTACTCGGATACCACGTTTACCTCGTGACCGCGTTACAGAACTGGTGGCAGCGGTGGGATACCAGATCGTGCATTAGAGTGATTGTTCATCTCACGAAGCGGTGAAAATACCCTATTTTGCTTTATATAAAATTCTTAAAAAGCTCAAGTGTGACGTTCAATTGTCGGACATTTCGGTGGCGTTCCGGACAATATTTCGAAATTAATACTGTTTATTTGTGTGTGATCTTGTGTTTGTAAACTTTGTACTAAAAATGCCGGAAACAGGACGAACTAGTGCTTCGGGAACGAACGCGAATGTTTCTGGAAATAATACTGATCTAAATGTTTCAAACGCTATGATGACATCAATGGCGGAGTGCTTCACACTTCAGCACAGTACTTTAAATATTCCGTTCTACGATGGTAAAAACATACCTTTGAAAAACTTTTTACAAGATATCAGAAATGGCGCAGTCTTTGTTCCTCCTGCTTTAGAATCGTCGTTTTTAAAAGCAGTGTTAGGTAAATTGCAAAAGACAGCTAGAGATAGCACTTGGGGCAAGACGTTCAATAATTTGGACGAATTGATAAAACATTTAAAAGCCAGATTCGGATCAGATAAAACGTATCCTGATTATCATCATGAAATCGAAAATATTAGGATGAATCGCTGGGAAATTGTTAACGACTTCCATGACCGATTAAATATTCTGTTTAATGGCGCTAAAACCGTTTTAGAAGATAAATACCCCGAAAATGCGGGACAAATGTTAGAACCAATTAAAGAAGTAGCTCTGGAAGCATTCATTCGAGGGTTGTCCGATGAAATCACACGAGCGGTAGACGCACGTGATCCCAAAAATCTAGAAGAAGCACTAAAATTTGCGCGTCGGGCAGAAATTAAAATCAGATCTGGAATATTACCATCCGGTGAAACTACGCGGGTAACGTTTGCGGAAAATTCAAGACCAGTTTCTCCATCGTATTCGAACTCCAATAATCATAGCACTTCGAGACACTACCAGAATTATTCAATAACCAGACGCGAAGGGAATCATTCGCGATCACCATCACCGAATCCAGTAGATGCACAGGATGTTAAATTAAAATCACCTAAACCTACTCAATCGGAATACTCAAATTATCCTCGATACTCGGATCGCCAACGATACGATCATCAAGGGCATCCAACATATCCATTTTATCCACATTATTTTTATCCTCATATGGCACCATTTCCTCCATATTATCCACCTTATCCAGCATACCATCATGATTTGAATAATAGACCTCCAAACGCATCGAGTCGACCAAATTCGCCATATTCGAGTAGACCACCTTCGCCACATCCAAGTAAAATTAATTCAACTACCGACAGCAATAATTTAAACTCACAGACGACTCGTCGCGAAGACGCGGCGATGAGTCCTGCGTCAACAGAGCGTCATACAACCGCGAGAAATCTAAAGCGAGCTCAGTAATGTTAACCGTAAATACTGAATCCCCGGTGGTTAAGATGTCCGGAGACAAATTGCGATCCGGGCACGCACATTTCTTGGTAGATACAGGGGCAGATATTAATGTAATTAAATTAGACGCACTATTAGATGATGCAATCGTGGCACTTGACGAATCGGCAACTCTTTCAGGAATCACGCCGGGAACATCAGAAACATTAGGAACCACTTTCATCACGTTGCAATCAGAACCGATTAGATTTCACGTTGTAAAATCTTGTTTCCCAATACGAGCTGACGGTATATTAGGAAAGGAATTTTTAAGACAGGAACAAGCGGAGATATCATTTGCTCATAACACATTGGTTACTCAGTCCGATCCAATTAGACCTATACGTTTTGTGGGGGAAGAACCTTTAACAAAAAACAGATTGAATTATAAACCTCGCATTTTACGAATTAGTGCACGAGGCAGACAGCCAATTGCCATCGATGTCATAAATAGCGATTTGAAAGAGGGATATTTACCAAAGATCAATACAATAAACGGAGTCTATATCGGCGAAGCCGTTGTATCAGTAAATGATCAGGGCAAGTGCCATGTCCTAGCAATTAACACATTGACAGAGGATGTTGATATCGAAATTTCACCACAGGAACTAATTCCATTTGAGCACTATAGCTTGCCAGAGGAAGAAAATTTTGATTCGGATTCAGAATTCTCAGAAATTATAACGAACCGAGTAGATGAAATAATAAAAAGATTACGTCTGTCTCATTTGAATGATGAGGAGGTAAGTCACGTGATTAATCTTGTTGAGGAATTTCCTGAAGTATTTCATTTGCCCGGTGATAATTTGCAAGCTACACCGAATATAAAACATAAAATTCCTACTGTCGATGATGTTCCAATAGACACGCGACAGTATAGATTTCCCCCGGTACATAAAGAAGAAATAGCTAAACAAATTTCGGCCAAATTAAGTAAAGGAATAATAGAATTCTCGAATTCCCCATTTAACTCTCCACTTTTGATCGTGCCAAAGAAACCCGACCCAGATGGCAACCTACGGTGGCGAATAGTAATAGAGTTCCGTAAATTGAACGAAAAAACGATTGGAGATGCTTATCCATTACCGAACATTACGGACATATTAGACCAATTAGGAGAGGCGCGTTATTTTTCAATATTTGACCTAGCAAGTGGATTTCAACAAATTGAAATGGATCCGGCAGATAGTTTAAAGACGGCTTTCTCGACGCCAAACGGTCATTACCAGTATAAACGCATGCCGGAAGGTCTTAAGAACGCTCCGGCAACGTTTCAAAGATTAATGGACCAGGTGTTGCGTGGATTGCAAGGAACAGAAATTTTCGTATACCTAGATGATATCGTAGTTTACACTAAAAATTTAGAAGACCACGGAAAGAAAATTCGACGTTTATTCAATAGATTGGCGGATGCCAAGTTGTCACTTCAACCCAGTAAATGCGAATTTTTGAGAACAGAAGTAGCTTATTTAGGTCATATCATCGGGCAAGACGGAGTCAAACCCGACCCCAACAAGATCAAGGCCGTGAAGAATTTCCCTCGTCCTCAAAATCCTAAAAATATTAGGCAATTCTTGGGTCTTGCGGGTTATTATAGACGTTTTATAAAAAAATTTTCGGCTATAGCAAAACCATTATCCGAACTATTAAAAAAGAATGCTAAATTTGTCTGGGGTAAAAAAAATTACGAAAGCGTAAAATTACGAAAGTTTCAGGAAATTACGAAAAGCGTTATGCACTCGACCAATACTGCAATATTCTGATTTTAAAGGGCCATTTACTCTAACAACAGATGCATCTGATTATGCAATTGGTGCAGTCCTGAGCCAGGAGAAAGATGGTCACGATTTACCTATAGCATACTTGTCCAGAATGTTAATAAAACCCGAACAAAATTATTCTACTACCGAGAAAGAATGTTTAGCGATACTATATGCAGTGCTACATTTCCGACCTTATCTTTATGGACGTAAATTCACGTTAGTTAGTGATCATGAGCCTTTGAGATGGATAAATTCTATTAATGATCCCGGCCAGAGATTAGTAAGATGGAGATTGAAATTGCGAGATTATGAATACGAGTTCGTTCACAAGTCTGGTAAATTAAATACAAATGCAGACGCATTATCGCGAAATCCGGTTGATGAAACTTTGACAGAATCCTCCGATGATTCAGATGAGGGCACAAAAGTAGAAAAGAAACAATTGTTTCCACTCAAAGAAAGTGAAAAGACTAGCGACTCGCCAACACCTTCAGTGTCTCAGTCAAAACCCGTGAGTCAATCAAAAATTCCAAAACCAGGAAAAACATTGGGTTCAAGGACAAGGGTAAAACAACCAACAATACTTGATCAGAGTGCTATTGCCACTAGAACCCGTTCCAAATTACCACAGCTTTCTAAACAATCAATAGCAAGACCTTCAAAATTATCCGAACCTCCTAGCATAGCAATAACTGAACCTTCTACGTTGTTGTGCTAAGGCGCCTGAGGCCGAGATTCTGGTAACGAATCGCAGAGGGGCTCCGGGCGTCCTTCGCAGTTGCTGTCCACGGGCTCCGAAGACTCGGGTAGAAGTGCCGTGGCAGGAAGGTTCGGAGGGAATCCGAAGGGTAGGGGATCGTGGCAGGTTAAAGAGTTGGAACTCACCGCAAGGTTTAAACAAGGTTTATTCTGTCCCGATCTGGATGACAGGTAACGCGTACTGTAACGTCGGTGTTCTGATTACAAGAGAGAGCCACTCGTGGCTTGTACATTGTTCTTATACTCTAATCGGGGTGAAGTGGGGACCATCGGGGTCTCCATCTTTGACCCGCTTTGGGTGTTTCGCCATGTGCTGACGGTTCTCGATGCGCTTCCGAGAGTCCTTACGCGGCTGTGCCGGTTTTCGGCTGTTCGGTTGCGGCAATCGGTATGTACGCGGTGTCGTTGCCCTTAGGCGTTGGTTGGGTTACAACATCCCTCCCCCCTTAAGGAAAGGATGCTTAGGGGAATTTTATTCATACAATTTCCCGGTATCCTAGAACGTCCTGATCTCGGTGTAGTCGCTGCTTGCGGCGGAATCGCGAGTGTTTCCTACGTTAGGGTTGGATGCCGAACGTTTCGGCCTTCGTTTTTCTACGGTTTTTGGTATTTGCATTTTTCGGCGTAGTTGGTAGTCGCGTCTTAACAGGTATATGACGAGTACAATAAGTATTATTAGCACCGTAGTTGTCGTTGTCGGATGTACAATTTGCCAGGTCGTTAATCCCGGTTGGTAATCGCTATTAGTTAGATCGCTTTTTGCTTGGTTGAGTTGAGTATACAGCGCTGAGAATTCGGCTGGGTTTTTTAATAGTTTATCTAACTGGAAACGTGTAAGGGGGTGTGTAGGTTCGCCCTTTTGTGTTTTATTTATTCCCGTTGTGATATCGTATCGCGGGGCTGTTGACATTTCGAAGTCCTGACTATATGCTGTTTTCTGTTTTTTTATTACTACGTCTTTACTTCGGATGTCACAATTTCCCGTAATCCTAAGAATTCCTGTCTTATCTATGTCGGTGTGTTCAGGTTGTCGCTCGTTACATTGAATAGTTAGTGTCTCGGGTTGGTGCGCCGCGAATATCCATGTGTCCGCGCGCGAGGTGCCTATCCACATCGTGTGGTTTGCCGCTATGTTTTTTATTTCGCAATTTTTTGGGAATTGGTCCGAGGGTTGCAGCCACAGGCTTGCTTCGCACTCGAGGTCGTCATTCACGCTGTGTGCGATCATTGGTCGTTCGCAATAATATTCTGCGGCTATTTGTTTACATCCCTTCAATTCTTCTTGATTTGTAAGTACATATTGATTGCTGCTCGCGTCGATGACGAGTATTGGCGTTCTTATGACTAATAACGCGTATGTGCTGTCGTGCAAGTGGATCGGGGCCGGATTTGCCTCGATCACTGTGAATGTTTGTGAAGAAATTAAGGGGACGGTTATTACTGCTATTAAGGTGGTCTTATCGAAATACGCTGTAATCGATGACAGCTTTTCGATTACGTTGGCGTTTTCTAGTTTCGGCGCTATAGGAAACGTGAGTCCGTCCGGGAGGTGTTGTACGGCGATTTGTAACAATTTTGTAATTTGTGCGCTCGATAGTACGTTTGTGTTGATCACGCCTCCTTTTAGGCCGGTGTAGTATTGCAACACGTCGTCTACGTCTTGAGTCAGGTCAGTCAGTAGGTCGTTTAACGTGTTGAAATGGTCTCCTAAGTCGGCTCTTTGTGTTTGTTGTATCAGTGCTGTTTCTATTCGCGTCTGTAGCAGTCTCGTTTGTCTTGCTAGTATTTCTTCGTTTTGTTTTATCGTTTTTTCCGCGTTGTGTAAATGGTGTAGTGTATTGTTTGTTATTTGAATTTGTGTTTTCATAGCGGACATCAATGTTTTTTGTGTTCCGTCTAATTGCGATAGGTGATTGTTAATCCGTTCGGCGTCGTCGGCGTCCATAGTCCCGAATATGGTTTTTGCTAAGGACCCTATTCCGTTGATTAATCCCCGACGCTTATCTGGCACATACGTAGGCATTTGTACTACGTGCTCTATTCTTTTACACAATTTCCCTGCTCTTCTAAGTAATGCGCTTAGCCGATGTCCGCACGTTGGTTGTATCACGATTTCTCTTTCGCATCGGCGTTGTATCTCGTTTACATAGGAAGTTATTTGTTGGTTTCTTTCAAGGAGGGTGTCCGTTTTCAGGTGGGTCACGATCTTCCACGAATTCGTTACCATGTGGAGTTTCCCAAGGTGCATAAAGTGGATACCTGCTTTATGCTTGATCGGTGATATCGTATACAAGGCCTGGCCGCCAGTCGGCGCCGCTTCGATTAGGCTCCCCACCATTACGCTACTCCTGAAACAATAAAGTCGGGTTCTATCCCCTCCTGTTTTGCCTAGTTCACGCTTGCTATATATTCTGGCCCTGTCGCGAATTTTACTTTAATCGTTTCTTTGATCTCGTTTTGTGTTTTAACCCGCCATGTATTCGGAGGATCTTCGTGCCGTAAGTACTCTTGCTTTTACCTGAAGGTTTTTTATTATTTTTTTCCGTTTGTTGGCTGTCATCGTCCTATTATTATTGTTAGATGTATGCCGAGCGTCGTATTCGCGGGTATATCTCTATTGGTGAGATGCGTTCTATCCGATTGGAGCGGGCTCTGCACCGCAGTTTTTTGAACACCCTGTGGGAGGAAGGGTATCCTTCGTGGGCTCTTTCTAGCGACACTTTTGCCTTGAGGAGGTTGTTTGGGTTGTCATGCATGCATGAGGAGGTAAGCATTTTTTTTTTTTTTTTTGTGACCTTTTGTTGCTCCTTTTGTTTTCCGTTTGTCATCTAATGTTCATGTGCTTGCGATCTACCTGATCTAAAACTCGGGCGATGCGCGCTGTCAGCGATTCTCTCGCGGTCAACGCCCGAACGGCTGCGGCGCTATCGCTGTATTGAATTATTTCGTTCTCCGGTATCTCACTTAGCTGGACTCGCGGCATGATTACTGTTTTTGCTTTCGTAGTTGTATTTACAATACAGGCTACGCATTTCCCGTTTTTGGGTCTTGTTAGCCCTTCTCCTAAATGTACGCCTTCCGCTAACTGTTGTTTTTCTATTATCCCGTCCTGAACGCTGTCCGTGGGAATCATGACTAGCTGTTGTGCGCGTGCGGGTATAGTTATTTTTGTGCTTTTGTTTAGGATTTTCCATGGTTTTCCATCTACTAATACGCTGTGCTTGGGGTAGCTTATGGTTATTCCGTTTTCTTTAAGAAAGTCTACTCCCAGTAACCCGTCTGCGTCTCTTAAGGTATTTCCTTCTATTACGTACAAGGGATGTATTACCTTTTTCCCGTTTATATTGAATGTGGCTTCTATTTTCCCTAATGTTTCTGTTTTTTCCCCTGAGAATGTAATAAGGTGGACATCGCTTTGTTTCATTATTACTTTGTCGGGGAGAGTTCTTTTAGCGATCAGAGATACTTCTACCCCGCTATCTATTAGCATTAATGTATGCTTATTTTTACTATCCTCTATTTCTACTTCTATACTATCTGATGTGTGTCCACTCTTGGAGAGGGATCCTATTTTGATCATGCGATAGGTTTTTGCAGATTCTTGAGTAGGTGGATCGCGTTCCGGTGACCATGAGCTATCGCGGCTGCCTTGCGAGGAATGTGCACTGTCGGCGCTTCTAGGCCGTGACTGTCGTTTCCCATCTGAGGTCGGTCTCTGGTTTCCTGTTTTATTTCCTGTTGATTTTTCGATTTTCCCCTTGGCTGTTACCGCTTGTATTCGCCGATTGTTTTCCGAAAAAAATTTTTTCCCGTTTGGCTTATCTTTATCTTTGTTTTTCCAACATTCTTTAGTGTCGTGTCCCGTACGTCTACAATCATTGCAGTAGCGAGATGCTTTCTTATTTTTATCCTGCGAAGAGTAGTTCGCCCCCCGTGACGCTGATCGTTTCGTGATTGACCGCTCTTGATCTATTGCTATCGCGATGGCTTCTTGTAAGTCGGCGGGTCCCCGGGCTTTTACTAAAATTTTTAGGTCGTCGCGAAGTCCGTCCTCGAATATCGTCAATGTTTGTCTTTTGAATATTTTTACGCTCGCTTGTCTTTCAAGCAAACTATCCTTATCATCGATCCCGGTCGCGATCAGTTCTCTTAGCAATTTTGATACACGGTTTCCGTATTGATGTGCGGTTTCATTGGGGCCCTGTCTGCTATGTAGCAGTTCCCTTTGTACGGTTGAGGCTATTCGAGGGGGTTTATAGACCGAAGTTAACGCGTCCTCTAAGTTTTGCATGGATAGTATTTGACGCGTTTGTACTTCCTCTAAGGCGTCGCCTCCAACCCGCATAGAGATTATTCCTTGTAGCATTTGGGCTTTTTCTTCCGCTGTCCGGCATGAGTTATATACGTACTTGCAAGCGGTTAGGAACCCAGGTAGTTCCGAGGGGTCCTTCCCGTTGAACAGGGGTAAAGCTTTTACTACGTGGAATATTTCTCGGGTGACCGTTCGTTCTGGTATGGAGTTGGGGTCGTCTAACTCGAAATTTGGGGGAACGAATAAACTGGCGCGCCTCGGTTCCTCTCTAGTCTCGTGGGCGGTATTGAAGTGGACCGTGTTCCTACCTGAGGGGCCGGGGGTGGCGTGCGTAGAGTTCATTGTTTCCCTTAGCCTTTCTATTTCGCGATCTATCGAGTCCTGTAGTGGACCTTCCCTGGCCTCTATGGCTCCCATCCTATCATTCAGAGTTATTACTCCGTCAGTAACGCTAGCTAAAGAAGTGGTCACCCCCTCGAGTAGTCGTTCTAGGTTTGCTAGTCGGCTTTCGAGGCCTACGGAACTCTGTCCGGCGTTTCCGCTTGTGGTCGCCGAAGGGGTGGTCGACATAATGTTATTGGGAGCTTGTTCTCCGCCCGAGATTAAACTATAATCTAGCTCGGTGTATGGGTATAGCCTCCTGGCGGTTAGGTGTCCGGCGTGACTTGACGCGATTGGTACTACGGTCGGAACGCTCTGTCCTTCGCTAGTTTCTACGTCTAAAGCAAGTCGCGTACACTCCCCGATTTCCCGAAAAGTTTCGAATGTCGCGTCGAAAAGCGGTTCAGTGGAGGGTTTCGTACGGACCTTAACGAATCTACGCGGAACACTTCGGCGGATGGCTCCAGGCGAAAGGATTTCTTTTCGCTCGGTTAATTCTAAATTACGCTCGATATCTGCATCTAAGGAATTTGCACGGCGCATGAGAACGGTGGCGTGTGGCCTGGTTTCGCTGGTAGTGGTATTTCGCACTTACAGCACAAGAAGCAGGCGATGCATCGCTCGTCTCGGTGTCACTAGCAGATTTTCTCGGCGGCGTCCTCTGTGGGTGTCCGTCCGTACTGCGTAGTGGGTTGCTCTGTTGTTGATTTGGTCGTTGTCTCCGCTAGGTCCTGTTGATCTCGTCGGGCAGGTTTGTTCCTCACGTTAGCCTAATCCCACCGCTGCCACCAAGTTTGTTGTGCTAAGGCGCCTGAGGCCGAGATTCTGGTAACGAATCGCAGAGGGGCTCCGGGCGTCCTTCGCAGTTGCTGTCCACGGGCTCCGAAGACTCGGGTAGAAGTGCCGTGGCAGGAAGGTTCGGAGGGAATCCGAAGGGTAGGGGATCGTGGCAGGTTAAAGAGTTGGAACTCACCGCAAGGTTTAAACAAGGTTTATTCTGTCCCGATCTGGATGACAGGTAACGCGTACTGTAACGTCGGTGTTCTGATTACAAGAGAGAGCCACTCGTGGCTTGTACATTGTTCTTATACTCTAATCGGGGTGAAGTGGGGACCATCGGGGTCTCCATCTTTGACCCGCTTTGGGTGTTTCGCCATGTGCTGACGGTTCTCGATGCGCTTCCGAGAGTCCTTACGCGGCTGTGCCGGTTTTCGGCTGTTCGGTTGCGGCAATCGGTATGTACGCGGTGTCGTTGCCCTTAGGCGTTGGTTGGGTTACAACAACGTCATTGGACAAGGGATCGTCTAATGATGATCCTCCGATTCTCAGACAGCGAAAGAGTGTTTTTCCTAATCTGGAATACTATCCTGAAACACGCATACTGGAAAATCCTAGTGTTCCAGAGGAGGAAACCGCCGTCGTTGTTAATCCATCAGAAGTACAGGACATTATAGCAGATGAACCTGATAAAACACCAGATTACTCTATTGAATTAAAGGACCTTCAAGAATCTTTCAGAAGGTTTGATGAATCTATGCGAGAAAGAGGTATCATTCTCGTGGACGATGAAGAAGAACCAATAGAGTTACGAGAAGACATAGTTTCAGAACCTGTAGAAGCAGTTTCGGATGAGCCTGACTCTTCCGATGATGAGGCGGAGGAGGAGGTTGTCCGAAGTCGGAATGTCGAAGACTTGATACGAAATTCGAGAGGCACTATTTCTACTAGCAAATTCGCGTTTCCAGCACCTTCACTTAAAGTTATCCCGGAAGATACAGAATTGAATATAACCCCTCCCTTGAATAGCTCAGCAATCGTCAAACCTACCTATCAAACTACCATACCTTCACCTGTTTCAACAACCAGACCATTGGCACTTTCTACACCTTTTCCGGACCATTTAAGTAAACGATCTTCTAAGGAAGGAGGGAAAACTCCTTTAAAATCGAATATACCTATTCCTCGACGAATCATACCCCAAAATTCACAAAATTCTCATTCAACTGGTATAACGATAACTGAAGATATACCACCGGATTTAGCAACCGCCAAACCAATAGATTTTTCTGAATTACCACCCGAGGGTAGTGAAACTGTATCCATGACAAGGGAAAATTTAACGTACTCTCGTTCTCACTATGTTCATTTTCTGTCCTCGGATTGCGAATTAGTAACGCCAATTAGTAATTTGTTATCTGATTTAGATATTATCAATGTAAATGATATGAAACTAGCAAAGCCAAAAGTAGGGCAAGTATTAATTACGGAACGAGGAAAACACAAGGTGTTTAGCATAGTGATAAAACAATTTCATGGAGATAAAATTTGTGTAGGAAACTTAACATCAGGCTTACTGAATCTAAAGAATATACTAATCAAATCCAATGTGCAGTCTTTTAGAATTTCACAATCAGGTGATTTTTTAGATGAACTTCCTCACAATACAGGGTCATCGTTTAATCCTGCAACCCGCGCGCGCGCAAACAGACGAAAATGGCAACACCGCCTCACGGACGCATTCCACTACAACCATGCACCGGCCCAGCGCAGAGCTGCCTGCGACCGTTGGGCAAGAGTGATGCCCGAGCTTCGAAAATTTTAGCGTTGCAAAGAGCTAGGTATTGGGAATTTCCCGACCCAGGTAATCGAGCCGCGCGCTCCGCTTTTATGATCGGTCTACCACTCGCACCCCAGATCACTGTAATGAGGTTTGAAAATAATGTCAACAGATCTCGTACCCGTCTCAATTTCAAAAATTTTAGCCACGACAGGGTTGACGGTTCCTTGTACGGAGAGATTTTTCGCCACCTGCTTGTAAAAACCACAGTAACGGCACATCGTTCCAAAAAATGACATTAACGGAAGCCGGTATAGGCGTGGCGTTAAGTAGCTAAAACATTCTAACACAAAAATTCTAGAAAAAAAATTCAAACACCGCTACAATCAAAGACACGTCGCATTAGTTACCCCTTACGTCTGATCTACGTATGCACCGCATTAAGGATAAAATCATAAAAAAGAAAACCAGAACAATAGATTCTGAGGTCTGCAGAACTAACACATAATTGAATAAAAATTTAATTTCTCAATTTATAAATGTAATGATACAGAATCAACTAGCCTACTGTTTATCAACACCACGAATTTTAAAAACAGCGTTAAATACATTATCAAATAAACAGTTTCCAACAGCTTTTTAAACAATTATGGTTAAAAAATTGATAAAAGCAAAATTTAGTAAACGTAAAATATGTTAAATTATCCATCATTAAGAGTGAATAATTTTTCCTCATTTTTTGGCGCAAATTGCATTCCGATATGTGTTACAGTTCAAAAGTTATACGAAAAAGACCCCAAAATTTTCAACCGGGGCCGGGAAATTCTGAATAGTTCTTTGCAACGTTAATTTGACAGGGACCAGCCCAAAATTCTCAAAGCTCGGGCATCACTGCTGTCCAGCGGTCGCTTGCAGCTCTCCGAACGCGGGGACGGTGCATGGTTGTAGTGGAATGCGTCCGTGAGGCGGTGTTGCCATTTTACAAGTTCGCGCGCGCGCGGGTTGCAGGATTAAGCGATGACCCTGTACATTAGCATCTTTACTAACGCACATTTTCGAAGACAGCGGAATTAAAGTAATTATTTGTTCTGGGAATATTCGAGTTCCTCCGGAATCCATACGACAGAATATTATTTCAGAATTTCACGAAGGGTTAATTGGCGGACATAAGGGAGTAACGAAAACCTATCTTAGAATTAGGGAAAAGTTTTACTGGCCAGGATTACGAAATGGCGTCCAAAATTTTATCCGCACTTGTAATAGTTGTAAGAGTAAAAAGTTAGTAAGAGCAAAAACTCGAGAACCTATGTTAATGAACCTATGTTCGATAAGATAGCTCTGGACACTGTAGGACCTCTTCCGACCTCATCATCGGGAAACCGTCATATCCTCACTATGCAGGACAATTTAACCAAATACTGCATCGCTGTTCCTATTCCTGATATTAGGGCGGAAACGGTAGCACATGCATTAACAACAAATTTAATTTTGCAATATGGGGCGCCTCGAGTGATTTTAACCGATAGGGGTACTAGTTTCATCAATAAATTAATGCAACAGTTGGCAACGATTTTCAAAATTCATCATGTTAGTACATCGGGATATAGACCTCAAACAAATGGAGCTTTAGAACGAAGTCATATAGTATTAACAGAATATATCAGTCATTATATTAAAGACTACGACGATTGGGATCGTTTGGTACCTTTTGCAATGTTTTCATACAATACATCGGTTCATGAAGCCACTAATTTTACACCATACGAGTTAGTATTCGGTAAAATAGCTCGTTGTCAAAATTCTTTTCAAGACGAAAATGAAAATCTACCCGTATATAATTCATACCTGCAAGACCTAATAATACGCCTTTCTGAAATGCAAACATTAGCTGGAAATAATTTGATCAAAGCTAAGGAAAAGTCTAAATTATATTATGATAAAGGCACGACCGTTTAAAGGAAAGGTGGGGGACATGGCACGTGTCCTAGTCGATCCAAAAAGAGGAAAATTTGGTGAACGCTACCATGGTCCATACAGGATTGTTGGAGCCTTGGAGGGAAGAGGCGTTGTATTGGAGGACGACAAGGGAAAACTTTTTACGAAGCACCCGGATAAATTAATATTGGTTTAAAGAAAAGAATGGGCAACTCACGGCTGAATCGATTAAATTTGGTAGTTGCCTGGGCATGTCTAGTGACCATGAGTAAGCCTATGGAAGAGCCTGATAACGACCTGAAAGACTACCGTATCACACGGATACCTGCTAATCCGGGACTGTACTACGAAAGGGGAAACGGCGTAGAATTCGCGAGAGCGGATTGGCGTGTAGCGTTATTCATTGACACCAAAAAAATTAGCAAGAATTGGGAACATGAGAACGAAACTTTGGAAACTGTCTATCAAAATTGTATATCACTTGTAGTTAAAACAGACTATACCTCGCTATTAAGAATAGGGTACTTGAAGGGTAGATTGACCGAGGTCATGCACCTGCACAAGGAAGCAGAACAATTAATCTCTGAAATCATCACGCCGCCTTCGAATATTGCGAAACCTCCGAAGACGATAACTCGCCGAAGCGTACCGTTTGGGTTCGTGGGTTCTTTAAGTCGTTCCTTGTTTGGTACACTGAACATGGAGGATGCCGAGTATTTTGACAGGGAAATTGATTATATGATTATCAACGTGTTATAACTCAGATTGTTAAAAATCAAACTCACATAGTCATGAGCGACCTACATCATACCCATGAAATAATGGAACAATTAGCGAGCAAAATTGATAGTAACAGGCTCAAAATAAACAAATTAATTGAAGCACAGGGAGCATTCAAAACATTAAATTATTCTTTGGCTTTAATTCAATACTCAAATTCAGTGGAAATCTCCCTTAATCATTATATCAATGGAATTCAAACGTTTATGACAGCCATAGTGGCAGCTCGTCAAGGTGAATTGCACCCTTCCTTGCTTAGTGGACCCAGGCTGGGAATCGTCTTACAGGAGATACGAGAATCTGTTACGGGCTATGAACTTCCTATGTACGTCCGTAGAATCGAAGAATTGTCAAAACTAACTACAGTAGACTTAGGATATTATAACGGAAAAATAATAGTCACAATACACATACCATTAATAGGCCGAATTAAATTTGAGTTTTATCATGCGTACTCTTGGCCTTCTAAACAAATTATAAATTCAAATGTTACCGCATCCGCGTACCTTGTGCCACGAGCAAGGAATATAGGGTTGAGCACGGACCTCCGAACATATTTCATAGCTGACTATAGCTTTTTAAGTTCTTGTCTGAAACTGCATGGGCACTTCTTGTCTCAACCAGAAACACCTTTATATGAAGTACAAAATTCAAAATCTTGCGAACTTCGGCTGTTGTTGGGGACTGGAAGTCAGGCAGACACTTTTCAAAACTGTAATATTCGGATGAAGTCATCTCACGAGCAATACTGGGAAAAACCTAAAGGATCAGGCGCTTGGCTATATTCTTTGGATCAAACTGAATCTCTCCAAATAATTTGCAATGGAAGAAAAAGCCAAATTGTTACAATAGAGCACAGCGGAATATTAGAATTACATCCCGACTGCACCGCAAGAACACAGACAACTACGTTAACGGGAGTAAAGATCGTTCAAGATAAACACTATTATTATTATCAGCCAGATCTACGGTTAAATATCACGGAATTGGTACCATCTCTGGAAGAATATACGGAAACCCATGAAGTCAGCAAGGAACACCCGGGACCAATGCCGTGGAAGGTCGACACGGACAATTCACTCCGGGAAGTGGAGGAAAAACTGGAGATCATCGGACACCAAAGGCGTGAGAGGGAACATCATTTGCGATTGACATATGGATCATACCTCGCTCAAATTACTTTAGCTCTATTGCTCGTATTCTATCTGTCACGAACTCTTATTTACAACTTTATCATGAGGCTTCGGAAATTTTTCATAAAACAGAAATATTCTCCGTCAGAATCTACTCGTGAGGGCAACGAGCACCCTTTATAATCGTTACAAATGAACAGACCTCCGTTACCTCCGCAATGATTACTGGCTAACTGACCAGACTTATACTGTGTGTCATACCATAATTTTTTCTCTTACGATGCTTATACGTACTGTATTACCTTCAGGTTTATCATGGCTACAGGACATAACTCTCGCAGGGTATTTGTGTCTCGTTTGGCTTCATACACAAAGAAGGAACACTTGCTCAAGGTGTTCGAGCCGTTCGGCCCGATTCATGCGGTGGTCCGGAGGAAGGGATCCGGGAACGTGGCATTCATCACCTTTGCTACCCCGGAGCAGACTGACCTAGTGGTAGAGGCAGCAGCGGCACAACCAATCCTGTGCCATAAGCGCAAGCTGAAAGTCTCTCTTGGGGACTCCTGGCATGAAGCGGTGCTGATCCCTCTCAACACGGCGCCGGCTGATCCACCGGGTCCGGATCCATTCGGAGGCTTGATCATCAAGCCTTGGGGCGCATCCGTACTACCGGAGGAGTGCGTGGCGATGATTGCGGCGCTGCTTCCGTACCCAGACCGAGCCAGGATGGAGCGGGTCTTGCAGCTGTGGAGAAGAGCGAGCTTGGCGTCTCACCGGGGAACGACGACCGTCAACTTGGAGGACTGGAGGTGGGACAACGAATGGGGTCACCGGCCCATTTCCACGGAGGCGTTTTATTGGATGCGTTGCGGGCGTTATGTATCGCACGTTAGTCTCGACGAGCGTTCTTTGTCTAGCTCACTGAAACCGCAAGTACTAGCAATAGCTTGTGAGGGGTGCGTAAATCTCAGCACCTTAGATTTAAGAAGCGTCACGATTCGCCCATCGGCGCTGCGGGCTTTAAAAGGGAAGCTGACGCTGAGATCACTGTCGTTGGGAAGATGCGAGGGGCCCGTTGACCAATACCTATCAGAGGTAACGAGCGGATTGCGACGCTTGTCGATTCAAAACAATGTATTCACGGGGAAATCTATAGAGAAGGGTTTTAAATTGGAAACACTGGAAATTGAAAATTGTCAAAACCTCAGAGATACTTGCATCTCATCGGCGCTAGCGTTGTGTTCGGGTTTATGCCAATTGAAGATATCACGGTGTCCCGGGCTCAGGTCCCCCGGTGTACTTACAGCCTTAACAGGAAACACAAAGGTGGCCGAAACTCTCGAGTGTCTGACGTTTGGTACCGTCAATTTTGATCAATATCCACTCATCGGTGAGACGGAGGAGTTCGAGATGATATTTTTATCACCAGAACTGATCGTCACCGCTGTAAATTTTATTGGTCATTACAAGAACATCACCTCGCTAAGCGTAGCCCTCTGTAGATGGGTTGACGGTAATGTCGTCCAGGCCATGGGAGCTCATATGAAGTCATTAAAACGACTAAATGTGAGCTCTTGCATGTCTATAAGAGGCGCAGAGCTTGCACCTCTTGGGGAGCTTACGCAATGCGAGGAGCTTATCATGAACAGCATGTACAGTGATGTTGAAGCCACATTTCTGGCCCGTTTAGACAATCTAAAACGATTGGACGCTCGAGACAATTTGGGGATCACAGATCTGGACATACGTGGCTTTCTGGAACACGCAATTGATGTCGAGTTGATCAATATCGAGGTGTGTAACCGGATAACTCGGGCTACCGTGATATCAGCAGGGAACACTATCCCTATTAGAAGTCAAAAATTGCATATGTACCTCGGCGAAACTCAAGCGTACCACGTGAAGAGGGACCGGAAAAACATCTTTCTGACAATAACTTACGATAGGATCACCCCGCGCGTGTATTTTCTGGTGAGCGATCCCTGATGTGTGACAGTGCGCATTCTGCACTCTGGTAAAACCTCGTTACACATTATGGGGTTGTTTCTCCGGCGTGCCGTCTCGATGGTTGGTTCAACGGTGCCCCATCGCTGTCGCGTCGTCGGGACGACGACGTTTCTAAGGAAGGAGGGGTGTTACGTCCCGAAACTTCAAAATTTTTAAAATCAATGATTAGTTGTGTTTTTCCTTTGTTAGTGGGCGGAGTGCTTCGACAACGCTTAGCGTTCTGGGAAATCCCTAATCGAGCGCACTTCTGTTTACTGTATTTTATCTATGAAAACGGATACTCGGTACTAGGAACGTCGTCGTCGCCGCGACGTTTGGTCGCTGCGCTGTACCCTGAACGTGGGACTGTGCTGAGGCATCAGCGTGGTTCTCAGTAGTTCGTTCAAAATGAGCAGTGGTTCTCATACTTCGCGACACTGATTAAATGTAAGCGGCGGGGGTGTGTCTTGACAATGCATCTAGCATTCTGGTTTAACCTAATCGAGCGCATCTCTGACCGTCGAATCGTCGCATCGATGTAAAGGAGTGATCTGAGTGTGAGAAGCATGAGGATGAGAGTACCCTGTTCTACGCCGGTAGCGCATAAGTAAAAGTATGGAAGAATGAAAGTGAGAACACCTAACGAAATCATGCGACGGTTGCTGGGGCATGATTGGGACTGCAGCGTTAGCTTTTCTGAGCGGACCTCGCGGCCGGGCGCTCTCGGGGGCGCGAAGCTGAAGGCACTCTTTGTCGTACAGTCGCGAGGTGCGTGACGAGTGTCCGTGGAAAGTAATTTCTTTTCTGTAACTAAAACTTCACGTTTCGAGACGGAGATTCATAATTCATAGTGAATGGACTCAATATTTCCACGTTAAAAATTATTGTATAACTTCATGAGTAACTATAATCATTTAAACGTTTTTTTTTATATTTTATTTGTGCGTTATATATATATATATTCATTAAATAACAAGAGTGAGCCAATACATCTGGCCACCTCTTCCCAAACTTGGTCCTTCAAAGTCAGATCTCTTGTAAATTTCTTGTGTAGCGTCCCACAGTATTGGACGTTTCGCGACCTCATGTGCCAGCCTTACCTCTTGGTCAAAACTAAATTTTGCGTTCGGCCGCAAACGTGATTTTGATGCACCGAGCATTATGACAGATGCTGCTGACATTTTAATTTCAAACAAATACCACGCGAAAACCGTGCGCCCTGATTGGCTGCAGCTGTCGCTGCGGCTCGGAAAAATAGCCCGTCGGTTATCCTGACCGCAGCGTCAATTGCTTCACTTTGATTGGTCGGACGCCGGCCGCAGCGGCAGCCGCGAGCGACGGCCGCAGCAGCTAGTGTGATACGCGCATAAGGCAATGATACCTCCATTTATATATGCTCTAAGCCACGGTGTAATAAACAGGTGTTCTGACTCCTGTTCAGAATGTGTGACTTTTTCGTCCTAGTTCTCCTGGCGGCCGCTAGATTGGCGCTCAAGGAGAAAAGGCTGACCTTTTGCGCATAATACGACTACAATCTCTATTACTACAATCTCTACTACTACAGTCTCCTTAATATGTATATGCCTTCTAAGTCACGGCGCCTCGCGCGACGGCCAGGGGAATTAAACAGAAATCGGCACACAAAATCGCTGGGGTAAAAGATATAGAGTCGGAACACCTGTCTATTACACCATGCTCTAAGCCTTTAACCATAAATTCAAACGAATTGAAATCAGCCTGTAACTACAAATCAAATCAATTCAATCGATATGCAATCAGCATATAACCACAAACCAGTATTACTTTTTAATTAAATATTATATTACATTTTTTTAACATAAGCGTTTTTAACATACACTTTGTGGCTTCACTACAGTTTTCTGAAATTATATTTTAAGTCTCCAACGATCCGTTGATATTTCCTCAAGTTATTGCAATTTATTTATGTATAAAGAAATATTGACTTTGGACGATGAGAAATATTTTGTTTATAATAATTTTTAGCGTGAATATTAATGATTGGATAAACAAACAGTAAATAGTAAAAATGTGTGTTGTGACGAGCTTTACAACACTATATTTTTTAAAATACTGAATAACAACATTTAATTTTCCAATCCTTTTTAGCGTTTGGACAATAATTTTTCGCATTTTCGAGCGCTAGTCCTCTTATTGCATCCGACCCTTCATTATTGTGCCACGTGTTTTTACAAATATGTATCGTTGTACTAATATGTATCGCAGTAGTTCCCACGCTATTTATTATTAATTTTATTAGTTTCCCATTAACAATATTTATTTAAATTCACCAATAAACATACTAAATTATTCATTTTAATCCAACACCGATAAATTGTGCATTAAAAATATTGGGTCTCTTCGTTGATTTTTGCTGATAAGTTTAACGTAGGCAGAAAATCATTATTTTGCCTTTTACGTCTCGCATTCATATATCGACAACTAATTATAAGAGACTTACATTTCAAGTACTTTTATTTCATATGAAGATTCCATGAATTTACAAATTTATTTGTATATATGTATGCGAAACTCTATTTAAATACGTTTGATAATAAAAAGTTTCACAAAATTTAAATACCACGTGTCGATGTCACAGCAGAATACCTAATACCTAAATAATTAAATACATAAATAATTACAGACACTATTATATGTAGATTCATGAATAAAATTATATGTATGCTATATAAGTAAGTATACTATTACAATGTTTAATATCTTCGGAAATACAATAGGACACGTTGGAATATATTACGTACACGACATTTATGCATTTCTGAGAAATGCGACGAATATTAATGTAAATTAGAAGATTAAGTCTCTTATTAATTAAAATATTCTACCATTTATAAAATTCAATTGGAATTAAATTATGCAGCAGTATCGTGCTCTGAAAGTTAGGATCCATGAACCGTAAGTTTAATGTGTATAAAATTCCATTTAATAATTCTTGTTTCGACATTAAAGAAAATTATAATTGAATCTGTTTTTATAAATAATATATACCTACCTGTTGTCACGGAAATTTTTGCGCCGAGCGCGATGAATTAGTATGATGATCGTTAGTGGCAACGATCACTGGGGCCCCCAAGAATCCCAGTCATTCGGGCCTGTCATACAGGTATGAGGGTGCACCGCACACTACTACAGTTTTCCCTAGCCGTGGCACGCGCACGTTATCATTGGCTTTCAAGCTCTCCTTTCGCGCGGCTATGGTAAACATAATCATGGAGCCCGGACTCCCAAATAGCTCGATCTGGCCTTCGCTGTTTTTTTTCCAAAAATATCATTACGGCAATTTGCAGGAGAAAAATACGTTAACAATCAGCTACATGATGCAGCTGAGTTTATTACTTCTCTTTGTGATCATGAGATTCTTATTAAGAATGCAGTACAACACGAAATTACAACGGTATTAAGATGTTTAAAGTTTAATTACACAAGTACTACTATCAGTACAAATTGTGTGGTACATCTTGCACTGCCCAAGATGTTAAAAAAAAAATCATTTGAATTTCAAGATATAATAAAATACAATTTCACAGGATGGAAAAATGTGAAAGATCCTTGCAGTAATTGTAATCAGATCATCAATATCCATACCCTCCCTCTCGCAGGCCTTCAGATAATTTGTCCATTTAAAACTCAGACAATACGAGTACATTTTCATTCTATTGCGTTTTAAAATAATTGTAATTGTAAGATCATTCATCGACACCGATACCTATCCTCTCACAAGCTTTCACATAATTTATCAATTTAAAACTCTGACAATATAAATACACATTCTTTGTTTTGCGTTTTTAAATAATTCTTATTCATCAACACCTTGACCTTGCCTGGCCACGCCAAGTATTTGACTTCCAGGCCGCGGACATCTAGGCAAATGTCTAGATGTTACATTTTATCTTCACATTATTTATAAAATGTCCGCGATATGAGTAGTGGAATGTATGAACACAGCATTTTAGCTGCGTATATGTAGTTGTGTCATCTTAAGCGCAGTTGGAAAGAACGTTTATGTACTTGCAGCTCATTTTGATTTCATATATTTCTTTATATTGTATATTTTCTTCTATTTTTTTTTGTGATTTATTCGTATTAAAATATTTATTTGTATAAAAATATATCTGCTTAATATTATTTAATACATTTTTTTATTGTACCATTGTGATTTTGTCTTTGTATAAATAGTCATTGTGATAATTGGCGCAATTGTATATCATTATTTTTGTAGATAATAATTTACGACAATGTTTTTAAACGGGATTCTTTTTGATGGGTATTAATTTAAGACAATGTTTTTAAAGGATATTAATTTACGACAATGTTTTTAAACGGGATTGTTTTTGATGGATATTAATTTACGACAATGTTTTTAAATGTGATTCTTTTTGAAGGGTATGAATTTACGACAATGTTTTTAAACGTGATTCTTTTTGAAGGGATTATATACTTGGCGCTCTTTTTTGTACCTTTTTGTAAAAAGGTAATTTTGTGCGGATTTCACACATTTTGTAGTGTTTACTGATATTAATTTACGACAATTTTTTAAATGGGATTCTTTTTTATGGGATTATACATCGGTTCGCTACCATGCTTATTTATTATCATTTTTTTGTAAGAACAAAATATAAAGATCTTTAGCGCCTTTGGGCCATTGCCTTTTTTAAATTTGCACGTCATCAGCTTCAATCCAACTACTAGTCATTCCTTCTTCAGGAGCGGAAGGAGGGTGAGGGCCCAGCAGGAGGATTGGGCCATCATGCAGGCGGTTCGCGATCAAGTCGCCCTCTGGGCCATCGTCACTGAACGGTACCGTGGCCGTGGCCGTGGTCGTGGTCGTGGCGAGGACCGTGGCCATGGCGAGGACCGTGGCCGTGGCGAGGACCGTGGCCGTGGTTTTTAAATAAATGAAATTTTATAAAATAATTTATATTTTTTAATATTAAATAATTTAATATAATAAATAAAAATAAATTTTAAAAAATAACTTTATTTTTTTATACATATTTCATTTGCTCCTGCAGCAGGGTCACTTTCTCTTTCAGCTGTTAAAATAATTCTCTTCGTCTGCATCGTTAACTGAAATAGGATTTACTAATTATTTATAATAATAAGTTATCACACGTGCTCATATGTAAAGATCTGTAGCGGCTTGCGCGCTGATTGTTTTCTAGTTTAGGGGTGAGAATTTTACCGTTGCGCGCAGCGACGCTCGGGTTTTTCCCGTGGGCCTGGGAGAGTCAGGCTTTGGCCACGTCACGCATCTGGCAGCCAGGCTCGCCCAGGTCGGGGTTTTTCCGCGTGCGGACGCGAGTTCCGCGCCAAAATTTTCCGCGCGTTTTCAGCGTCGCTTGAGGGACGCGTCCCTCTGAGAGGGCTGCATAAATAGCCCTCCTGAGGTGCCGCTCGCCCTCACTCACTCTCCGGTACTAGCCCTTAGCGGTAACGTCTCGCGTTGTGTCGTTCTGCCCGCGTATATTTTATTCTACCGAATTTACTAACTGTGTATCATCTTCAATTTATATATTAAAAGAGTGTGGTGTTAAAGAGTATTCATTCTTATTTCCTTTAATCCCCTCAAGTGGTGACCCCGACGTGATAGTTTCGCGAAGGTGATCGTGTGGCAATTTTGTGCGGTTGTGATAAACTTTAGTGCAAAAAGGACAGTTATAGACATTACGCACAATGGCCCAAAATAGAGATATCACCGGGGCGTCCCTGAGTTCCGTGCCTGAAACGAACCGTAGTGGCATCAGAGTCCCCGAATTTACGCCAAATGATCCAGAGCTTTGGTTCTGTGTATTAGAGGGATATTTCATCACGGCCGGGATTGACTCCGACGCAGTTAAAGCGAGTTATGTTACGGGGGCGTTAGGGCCTCGGTATTTGGCGGAAGTGCGGGATGTGCTGTTTAACCCTCCGGAGACAGGAAAGTACGACGTGTTGAAGACCGCGTTGATTAGTCGCGTGGGGGTTTCGCAGGAGCAGAAGACACGCCAATTGTTGGAACGGGAAGAAATGGGCGACCAAAAGCCTTCCCAATTCTTGCGCCATCTGCAGAGATTGGCAGGGCCGCATATGACGGCGCCGTTAGTGAGGACCCTTTGGTTGAGACGTTTACCCGCAAACATACAGGCCATCCTGGCAACCCAGAGGGACGCCCCGCTTGAAAAAGTGGCCGAGTTAGCGGACGCCATCTTGGACACCCTGCCCGGGCAACCTATAGTGGCCGAGGCATCGCGTCCTCTACCGTCGATGCAGCTGAGTCCCATGGATTTAGTAGCGGACAGGTTGATGCAGTTCCTCGTTTCTCTTCAGGAAGAGACGAGGGTCATGAGGGGCCAATTGGATGAGTTGCGTCTCTCCCGCAGGGATCAACCCTGTGGTCGCGGCGGTCAAACGCAATCGCGTCGTCCGCGGAGTTTATCGAGGCCGCGATCGAGATCGAGGGAGCACGCGGAAAACGGGATGTGCTGGTATCATGCAAGATTTGCGGATAAGGCACACCGGTGTATCGAGCCCTGCACCTTTGGACAGGGAAACGCTCGAGGCAGTCGTTGATGTCGGCTAGCGACTCCCGCCCCACATTTCGCCGTCTGTTTATGCTGGATCGACATACGAAAACGCAATTCCTGATCGACACCGGCGCGGATCTCTGTATTGTTCCCCGAAAATTAGTGACTGACCATGGCCCGAAATCGGCCTACGAACTCTCCGCGGCGAACAGGACGACAATCGCAACCTATGGTACGGCGACGATAACGCTGAATCTGGGTCTGCGTCGCGACTTCATCTGGAGGTTTGTCGTGGCGGACGTCTCCAAACCCATCATCGGAGCTAATTTTTGGGCGCACTTCGGACTCTTGGTGGACATCAGGAACCAACACCTCATCGATTCGACGACGTCCTTGCGGGCTAAAGGGACCACGGTACGGCATGAGGTGGCGTCAGTCAAGATGGTGGTAAGCGAGTCCATTTACCATACGTTGCTGCGAAAATACCCCGACCTTACGAAGCCAGGAGGCACGCCTGTTGAGGTAAATCACGGCACGTGCCATTACATTAAGACGACTCCAGGACCACCCGTTTCTTGCAAGCCTCGACGGCTTGAACCGGACAAGCTCCTGTTGGCGAAGAAGGAGTTCGAGATCATGCTGCGTTTGGGAATCGCGCGGCCTTCAATGAGTTGCTGGTCATCTCCTCTGCATTTGGTGCCGAAAGGTTCCGATGGGGAATCGTGGAGAGCGGTTGGAGATTACCGGGGCGTTAATGCGCGCTCTATTCCTGACCGGTACCCCATCCGCCATATTCAGGACTTCGCGCAGGCGTTGAGAGGCAAAAGAATCTTCTCTACCGTTGATTTAATGCGCGCCTATAATCAAATACCAGTGGCAGAGGAGGATATTCCGAAGACTGCGATAACCACGCCTTTCGGGTTGTTTGAATTTCCCTTCATGTCGTTCGGGCTCCGTAATGCCGCTCAGACTTTTCAAAGATTTATTGACGAGGTGTTGCGCGGTTTGGACTTTTGTTATGCATACATTGACGATATACTAATCGCGTCTACATCGGAAAAAGAACATTTAGAACATTTAGAAATTTTATTTGATAGGCTTTGTAAATACCATTTAGTTGTTAATTCGAGTAAGTGCGTGTTCGGGAGACCCGAAGTTAAGTTTCTCGGGTATATCGTTTCGGAAAAGGGGTCGCGTCCTGTTAGTGAGAAGGTGGATGCGATAAACAATTTCCCTGAGCCGACGACCGCCAAGCAGTTGCGTCGTTTCTTGGGCATGATAAACTTCTATAGACGTTTCATGCCCAAGGCGGCGCAGGCCCAGGCACCCTTAAATGACTTACTGGGCAATAATATTAAGGGAAACAGTCCGGTTGTGTGGACTGATGAGGCCCGTGACGCGTTCCGTCTATGCAAGGAGGATTTGTCGCGCGCAACCTTATTGGCGCACCCCGAGCCCAATGCTCCAGTGGCGCTTGCCTGCGACGCCTCAAACACTATGCTGGGCGCTTCCTTGCAGCAGCGGATTGGCGATAGTTGGGAACCATTGGCGTTCTTTTCCACTAAGTTGTCGCCATCGCAACGGAATTATTCCACTTTTGATCGGGAGTTGCTGGCAATTTATATGTCAATTAAACATTTTAGGCATTTGCTGGAAGGGAGAACTTTCACGGTATTTACTGACCATAAGCCGCTCATCTTTGCTTTTAAGTGTAACCCGGATAAGCATACCCCGAGGCAAATTAGGCACCTTAGTTACGTGAGCCAATTCACAACTGACATCCGTCACGTGGCTGGGCAAGACAACGTGGTAGCGGATGCGCTATCCAGGCTGGACTCCGTGGAAGAGTCAATCGACTTTGAGGCAATGGCGGCATCTCAAGCTACGGACCTGGAGCTCCAAGAATTTTTACGGAGAGATTCTGGTTTGACGCTGGAACAGGTGGCAATTCCGGGATCTTCTACGAAGTTGTGGTGCGATGTTTCGACGGGTAGCGTGCGGCCTTTTCTTACAGCCCCCTTCCGCCGTGCCGTCTTCAATACTCTACACGGTTTGGCCCATGGTGGGATTAAGGCGACGGTCAGATTAGTAACTCAGCGTTACGTTTGGCCGTCGGTCAAGTCTGATTGTAGAGAATGGACGCGTGGTTGCATTCCGTGTCAGTTATCGAAAGTACAGAGACATGTTACCGCACCTCTGAGCTCGTTTCCGCAACCGTCAGCGAGATTTGAGCATATTAACATCGATATTGTGATTTTACCGGTGTCCGAGGGTTATCGATACTGCCTCACTTGTGTGGACCGCTTTACGCGTTGGCCAGAGGCCATTCCGCTGTTCGACCAGGAGGCAGCCACGGTTGCGCGGGCGTTTTTCGATGGTTGGATATGCCATTTCGGGACCCCGTTGCGTGTGACCACGGACCAGGGACGACAGTTTGAATCGTGTCTGTTTAAGGAGTTAAACTCTTTAGTAGGCTCGATTCACTTTCACACCACAGCTTATCACCCTGCAGCCAATGGCAAGGTGGAGCGGTTTCATCGTCAGTTCAAGGCAGCCATTCGGTGTTATCAGCATGTTCGATGGACGGAGGTTCTCCCAACCATACTGCTGGGAATACGATCAGCCTGGAAGGAGGACCTCCAGGCAACTTCTGCCGAGCTGGTGTACGGAGGTTCGTTGCGTTTACCGGGCGAATTTTTATCACCGTCGACGAACTCCGACACCGCGGTATTTGTTAAGGAATTGCGTGATCATTTTCGAAACGTGGGGCCTACCGAACCATCTCGACATTGTACCCCTCGTGTGTTTGTTTTTAAAGAACTCGATAGTTGTAAGCGTATTTTTGTTCGACACGACGCGGTAAAAACAATTTTGCAACAGCCGTATGATGGTCCTTACGTTGTTGTGAATCAGAATTTAAAAACATTTACTGTGAATATTAATGGTAAACATAGGGTTATTTCGATTAATCGTTTGAAGCCAGCATTTGTAATTGCGGATGATATTCAAGGTCAGCCGGACCGCACGCAGTTATTACCTTTTAGTTCTATTGTTCCATCTGACGCTGCGACACCGCGAGTTACTGACGAGATTTCACCTGAAGATCCACCAGAGTTTCCACCCGTAATACCACCAGTTATCCATAACGTGTTACCATTGGTACCTGCTCCAGATTTGACTACGCCGGCACGGTATGTCACTCGCGTTGGTAGGAGAGTAAAATTCCCTGATAGGTTACAGGTCGGTTTCTCGTAATTAAAGTTAATTACTACCGGGGGGGGGGGTGATGTAGCGGCTTGCGCGCTGATTGTTTTCTAGTTTAGGGGTGAGAATTTTACCGTTGCGCGCAGCGACGCTCGGGTTTTTCCCGTGGACCTGGGAGAGTCAGGCTTTGGCCACGTCACGCATCTGGCAGCCAGGCTCGCCCAGGTCGGGGTTTTTCCGCGTGCGGACGCGAGTTCCGCGCCAAAATTTGCCGCGCGTTTTCAGCGTCGCTTGAGGGACGCGTCCCTCTGAGAGGGCTGCATAAATAGCCCTCCTGAGGTACCGCTCGCCCTCACTCACTCTCCGGTACTAGCCCTTAGCGGTAACGTCTCGCGTTGTGTCGTTCTGCCCGCGTATATTTTATTCTACCGAATTTACTAACTGTGTATCATCTTCAATTTATATATTAAAAGAGTGTGGTGTTAAAGAGTATTCATTCTTATTTCCTTTAATCCCCTCAGATCATTGAATGAATAATTGCGTATGCAAAACTCTACCTGCAAATTTGTGCGTACATAGTCTGACGTAGATCACACTGCATCATCTTCTGCTTCGATTACACAGTACAACAGCCATCTGGACTTGGAACATTCAATAGCCGTTTCTTATAGGTTTTCGTGCCCTGAAAACGAATCCGCAAACCGTTTGTCGCCATCACCCTTAGTTTTTGAGAAAATCGATTTTGAAAAAAACTGCAAATTTTCAACTTTGAACATATTTTCTGTCGAAACGGTAATAGTTATTCGATTGTTCGTTGCGTCAAATTATTCTATGAACCTTCCCGAATACAACGATGTAAGTGATTATTGCGTTATGATCATTTAAATATGTTTAAACAACGATCAAAGGGAAAAGGACACCCGAAATGCACCAATTTTTGCGGATATCTTTCAATTTATTTCCAAAACTAAGGGTCTGAGACGAAATCTGACCATCCCACGCGATGCAGCAGACATTGTTCCATCGGAAAGCGTCGGCAGAAGTGGTAAGTCTCGTTTCGTTTTCAATACAGAAACGAAATAGTTTGGCAAAACGCGCGGAGCCGACAGTGGTAGTCAACGGCGCGGCGGCACGCGCGGCGGCCAGAGTAGGTAGGTAACCCTGCCGCTCACGGTAAGCCTCTCACAGTGCTACAATATTGTATTTGTTATTTGTAAACTATTTAATTAAAAATTATTAACTATTGTATAATAAACTATGTAGGGTAAACCAACCAGTAATTGACCGCATACCAGTGAATGACCATTAGGCAAAGAAATGTCAATTATAAATTTTAAATATTTATATGTTTATAAATGGAGTGCAGTTGCACTTTTAATATCCCATATTTTTAATTACGCGTATTAAACAAACATTAATAAGTACAAATCTTATTAACAGTATGCGGTCATTTACTGGGCTTCTCATTCAACAACTCGGTCATTCACTGGTTGGTTTATCCTAATAAATTTTCTGTAATTTCAAACTTTGATTTTTTGAATATGCAAGGTTTCGGCGCTATGTGTGTACAATTTGCCGGTTTGGAGTTCGGTAGCGACCGACAAGCGAGCGGGCAACTATCTTGTAAACAGACTTATTAAAGCGTGTGAAAGATTGGGTTGCAATATGTCCCTCAAAATGCATTTTTTGCATTCCCATCTTGATTTTTTCCCGGAAAACCTTGGTGATGTGAGTGATGAGCACAGGGAACGATTTCACCAAGACGTGTCCGTGATGGAAAAACGTTACTACGGAAAAAGTAGCATCGCAATGTTGGCAGACTACTGTTGGCAACTCCAAATGAGTAGTAAAATAACCCATAAACGTCAGGCAAGAAGACAACACTTCTAGGTATGTAATTATTTTCAGTCTTCTTACTTTTATTAGAAAATAGTTTATAAATAACAAATATAATACTGGAGAACGGTAATATAGTCACGTGCGATATGCACTTCTGTTACACTGACGTGTTTAATATAATAGTGTAAAAAAATCACCTCGACAATGAATTTACCCCGTCGTATAGTATGACATTCACACGAACAATTCTCTTGTAATTTTTAATACATTGGGAACTAATGTGGGTACCTAACTGTACACACATAGCGCCGACACCTTGCATATTTAAAAAATCAAAGTTTGAAATTACAAAAAATTTATTAGGTACATAGTTTATTATGCAATAGTTAATAATTTTTTATTAAATAGTTTATAAATAACAAATACAATATTGTAGCACTGTGAGAGGCTTACCGTGAGCGGCTGGGTTACCTACCAACGCTGGCCGCCGCGCGTGCCGCCGCGCCGCGCCGTTGACTACCACTGTCGGCTCCGCGCGTTTTGCCAAACTATTTCGTTTCTGTATTGACAACGAAACGAGACTTACCACTTTTGCCGACGCTTTCCGAAGGAACAGTGTCTGCTGCATCGCGTGGGATGGTCAGATTTCGTCTCAGACCCTTAGTTTTGGAAATAAATTGAAAGATATCCGCAAAAATTGGTGCATTTCGGGTGTCCTTTTCCCTTTGATCGTTGTTTAAACATATTTAAATGTTCATAACCCAATAATCACTTACATCGTTGTATTCGGGAAAGTTCATAGAATAATTTGACGCAACGAACAATCGAATAACTATTGCCGTTTCGACAGAAAATATGTTCAAAGTTGAAAATTTGCAGTTTTTTTCAAAATCGATTTTCTCAAAAACTAAGGGTGATGGCAACAAACGGGTTGCGGATTCGTTTCAGGACACGAAAACCTATAAGAAACGCCTATTGAATGTTACAAGTCCGAGAAAAAGTCAAATTTTGTTGTACTGTGTTATCTGTAAATATATAAAAGCCACATTTTAGTTATATTAGTTATATTATTAGTTATATACAACTTAACCAAGAACTTACTTATATAGAAATTATATAAAAATATATAGAAATTATATAGAAATAGAGTGGCCTTTTGCTGTAGTAAGTGTAGAGACTACATAATGTGTCCGAAGGAGGTGAGAGCATATGGTAGAAATTCTTGTTGCAGGAAATTTAAAAAATGCTAATGATAATTTAGCGAAAATGAACAAAGAGATTTTCAATATATTTATTGGTGTTGGTTTAGATGTTTATTGGTGAATTGAAATATTGTTAATGGGAAACTAATAAAATGAATGAATATTGTGGGAACGACTGTGGATTTTAATTAATATAATTAATATATCTTTCACAAAAGATTGAAAAGTATCAAGGGAGATGCGTTTTCAGTGTGCTTTCTTCACTAATGTGACCTGCTCTACCTTGCAAACAGTCCGCCATAATTTTCTTAATTCTTAATGCAATGCTAATTTGACAAATTTTGTCGATTTACCTTATTTGACAAATTTCAAGAAACTTGTGCGAAAGAAAATGCTTCTCTGTCGAACCTTCTCCGAACAACTTTCAAGTCTGCGACTCTACATAAGAACATTTCAAATTCGGACAACTTACTTTATTTGACACTTGGCACTTGGTAGGTTATTTATAATATCTCTGTCTAGCTGTCAGATTACAACAACATGTTACGCGATTAGTCGAAACCCACATCCAATGAGCGACGTGCTTGAGAGACATTTCCTCACCCTTTCATACTCCCCTCTTGCCTAGAAGTGTAGGACGATGACGATGACGAGACGATGCTGAATCTTTAGAACATAAAATTCAGCAAATTGCAACTTTACATCGAAATATCTCAGCTCATAAGGCCCGTAGGAACAAAACGAAGACACTTTTCTTATGTAAATCAAACCCAAGCTATCCATTAAGACCATTCAAAATCTAATCGGATCAGCCGTTATTGAGATTCGGAAATCTCAGGGTTCATGATAGCGAGTCGTGGCGTAATAGAGCCACTCTGTGTCTCGCGCTGCGCATATATATATACTTGGCGCGAGACACTACCGTGTCTCTTGATAATTCAAATTCAAAAACAATGAAGAAAATCGATATAACTGCTTCCAAATAAAGCTGCCATCTCACCGGGCGTTGAATGTGTGCGTACAATCATACAAGCTAGGAAAAACGTGTACGTATACGCGATGTAGTAAACAATCCGTTTCAACCAACTTACATCGTGGGGTCGGCGAGAAACAAGCTTCTGCGGGTATAGTTGCGTCCAGTAGACATCCGTGCAGACGGGTCTGGTGCGTTTGAACGCTAATAAGCAACGTACGTTGAAATAATAATGAATTTATGACTCGAAAACTGCCAGAATGAAGCTTCAAGGCTTCTCCGTCACCGGCGTTAGTGATATATTCGAGCCACGTAGCACCAGCGTTATACGTATACGCGACGTAGTAAACAATCCGTTTCAACCAACTTACGTCGTGGAATCGACAAGAAGGAAGCTTTTGCGGGTATAGTTGCCTCCAGTAGATATTCGTCCAGGCGGGTCTGGTGCGTTTGAACGCCAATAAGCACCGTACGTTGAAATAATAATGAATTTATAACTCGTGTACTGAGACAGACTCGAGAAATGACAGGATTATGCTTCAAGGATTCTCCGTCACCGGCGTTCATGGTTTATTCGCGCCATGTACCATCAGAATCGGTGGAAGTCCAAGCTGGACGATAAATGTAGGAAATCCATAGTTGCTTTCCCTATTACTATTTTGTCGTCACGGAGGCTTGGATGAATCACGGCGAAGCGGCTGGAGAACAGAGATCGGCAAAGATAATACCTGGATAAACTCAAATAAAAGATGCTACAGTATTATCTCATTATGGGCTCGGTTTGGTGTACACCAGGGTTGTCTAACTGACGACTCACGAGATGCCGGGGGCTTCTTCGCCTTGCGGCCACGCTGACGATCGCAGTCGAATTCGTCCGTCCCTACACAGACATAAATACATTCGATTGCTACGCTCGGCCACGGCCATACGTTTACATATAATTATAATTAATACGACAATACGAACTGATATACAGTAATTCCTCGTTAGTGTCCCGTTTTTATCATGCGTTATAATCCCGCTCACTATCCCCACCATTTCTTGGAATCCTTCGGTCGAGAGTGAGAGAACGAAAGAGACGACGGCAACTTCGTGTCAACTGTTTCGTTCCCTCTCGCTCAGCTCTTGGGTTTTCTCACTCGCGGCATCGGCCGCACGGAATAGTCTTAGAGCATATACTACTCCAAGGAAATAGTGTCCGCATCGCGTTAGTGTCCCGCCGCCAGCCCCAATCGTCGGGATTCTAACGAGGCATTACTGTATCCTTAAGGCTGCCGTCTCAAGTTTGTTATGGTCCGAATCGATCGAAGCGTCCTCAGTAAACAGACGGACCCTAATGAAACTAGTCCGGTCGATAAAAAGAACATATACAGAGGTGACATCTCCAGGTACTCTGTGTAGACGAATTTTTTACGCATAGTTACCACATTTTCACTCTGTCTCTGCCGCGCTGTTGCCACAGTTCCTTCTATCGAGAAGCTCGAAGGAACACGGCACGAGAGCTGCGTCTAGCGTCAGAGCCTCGCTGAACGTAAAAGAGGATAGCAATAATAAAAGATAGAGAGGTTGGGTAGTGAAGTTAGGAAACGTGTCAATGAAACAATACTAATTTGCGTATTAATAGTTTTTATTTATGCGTAAAAGGATGTAAGATTTTGTATAATCAATGTGTAATTTCAAAGCATAGAATTTGAATAAGGTACATCGCTGAAGTGTAACACGCCGATCGCAATGAAATCTATAAATGCTATAGTTCTTTTAAAAACATATGACGCTTTCTTTTTTATCTAACTATAAAATTCTAACTATCAAATTATCTTTTTTATCAACAAGAATTGTCTGTTGTCTAAATACAAATTGAATAACGCAATCATTTTTTTTAAAACATCTATTTGGACAAAAGTATATTTCAATTTAATACTTTTGTACATGCTTTTCTTCGGAATTGTTATTCCACGATTGTAAAAATTTATCAACATAAACTAGAGATCAGTACTAACAATACGTATATTTTGGAATGTCTCATTAAACGATTTTATTCAGCTACGATCCCCTGTTTGTTTGTATGTTTGATTCAAATCTGGAAACTCAATTTTAATCCACTTCCAACTATCCAATTGTCTGAAACCTTTGCAGGGGTGCGTAGTTTGGATGACAATACAAAATTATGAAAAAAACTCCAAGGGGGTGAAAAAATTACCCAGTCACCAATAAATTAGAACCCATAACCACAAATCCAATCAACTTAAAATCAACCACTCGTGTTCTTTACGAACTTTTAGCACTGTAGGGTTCAAGCAAATTGTTAAACTGCATATGTAGTGCATACAACAATAAAAGATATTTGTAAAGAAGTTTGAGCTATGAAATGTAAATCCACGAACACTAAAAACTAGAAAATAAAAAATTTATAATAAACGATTTTATTAAAAATGCATTGAACTAAAAAATAATTATTTTCTTATACTACAATTTCGATGGTGTATTTTCACTATAAATAAAATCGTAGAGCAGGATATCTCGCAATAAATTTATTTTGACACTTGATGCTGTACTAAATTGATTCATCTAGAGACGCGGTAGCGTCTCGACGCCAAGTACATGAAAGAAAAGACACCTTGTATATGCCTGTCGCTGCCGTGTATCTTTACTCGACGCACAGCTATTCCAACCTAACCTGAAACTTATTTCATTAATATCTCATCACGCCTGCAATATTTTCTAAATTTAAAGGCATTTTTCTTATGTAAACCGCATATAAGCTTTCGAATAAGACCAATTTCAATAAAATCGGTCCACGCATGACAGAGATATCGTAATATCGCCTCATGAATCTGTCGAAAATGGTAAGATTCTTCTTCTGATTCTCCAAGGAATTTTTCGTCAACCATAGTACATATATATATTTTCGTCGTCAAACAGAATATACGTATATACGCGTTACACACACACACCTTCAGCCAACACATGTTTCGTTCTTCGTTCGTCGACTCTCGGGATTATTCGGCGGGGATCGTCGTCCGTCATTGTACATACATATATATATACTATTTTGAATTTTATAACCTACCAAGTGCTAAGTGTCAAATAAAGTAAGTTGTCCGAATTTGGAATGTCACGAGTTTTTACACTACATAGGAGACTGAATTATTGTCTCAATTAATAAGGTAAGTCGCCAAAATTTTTTTAATAGATTTCTTATGTAGAGTCGCAGACTTGGAAGTTGTTCGGAGATGGTTCGACTGCGAAGCATCTCCTTTCACACAAGTTTCTGGAAATTTGTATCATGCATGTACAAAATAATATATTGTAGTAAAAAATTACATTGCATTTAAATTGCCAGATACTTGTTTTTGTATATACCAGCAATTTAGAGTTTTTATGTAAAGCTTATTATATATTATAGAAATGAAGGGGACGCACAGGACTTGGATAAAAATGAAGGGGACGCACAGGCTTGGATAGTAGAATTGAAGGGGACGCACAGGCTTGGATGGATAGAAATGAAGAGAATGCACAGGCTTGGAGGTTGTCCGGAGAAGATTAAATAGATATATAGATAGACAGAGCATCTTGTTTCGCACAAGTTTCTGGGAATTTGTCAAATAAGGTAAATCGGCAAAATTTGTCAATCAAAAGACATAGCATTAAGAATTATTAAGAAAATAGATTATGGTGTACTGCTTGCAATGTAAAGCAAGTCACATTAGTTAAGAAAGTACCCTGAAAACACATCTCCCTTGATGCTTTTCAATCTTTTGTGAAAGACATTCGTAATACTTTAATAAAATCCACAATAGTTGTCACGCCATTCATTAATTTTTTAGATTCCCATTATTTCAATTCACCAATAAACATACTAAATTATTATTAGTTTTATTCCAACACCAATAAATTGTGCGTTAAAAATATTGGATCTCCTCATTCATTTTCGCTGAATTATTACCATTAGCATTTAAATTTCCTGCAACAAGACTTTCTGCCATATGCTCTCACCTGCTTTGGATACATTATGTAGTCTCTACACTCACTATAGCAAAAGGCCACTCTATTTCTATAAATAATTAATAAGTTCTACGTTAAGTTGTATATAATTATTAAAATGAGGCTTTATATATATATATATATATAATTTACAGATAATCATCAAAGCAGAAGATGATGCAGTATGATCTACGTTGGACTATGTACGCACAAATTTTCACGTAGGGTTTTGCATACGCAATTATTCATTCAATGTGAGCACGTGTGATAATATATTATATATTTACAGATAATCATCAAAGCAGAAGATGATGCAGTGTGATCTACGTTGGACTATGTACGCACAAATTTTCACGTAGGGTTTTGCATACGCAATTATTCATTCAATGTGAGCACATGTGATAATTTATATAAATAATTAGTAAATTTGTCCTATTTTTCAGTTAACGATGCAGATGAAGAGAATTATTTTAACAGCTGAAAGAGAAAGTAACTCTGCTGCATGAGCAAATGAAATAACCACATTTTTATGTATGAAAATAACGAATTTATTTTTTTATATGTTATTGGCCGCCGCCACGTCCACGGCCCCGCCCCCATCCACGACCCCGGCTCTGGCCACGTCCCCGGCCCCGGCCACGGCCGCAAGCTGCTTCGCACACTATGTACTGCACACAAAGTACTATACATTCATATAATACATATAGATCGGCAATGCAGTGCACATGTTTTTTGGGGGAAGGTGTTAAACTTACGTAGAATTTATCCTTAATCAAAAAATAATAAAAGTACACTCGCTGAACTGCTTTGCGCTATTCCGAGTATTCCGAGTAAGCTTTACTGGCTACAAACTAGCTTTATCTTCTAACATCACTCGATAGGCTGCAGTGCGCCGTAAACGCGTGGACGTGTAACGAAGATAGATCAGAATTTATAATTTATTGGGATTTCCTTACTTTATCCTTACTTTTAGTACCCGTGACAGGGAAAAATTTGTAAAAAAGAAGAAGCTGAAATTCTGAATCCCAAAAAAAACTTCAAAAAAGTAAAAAAATATGACGCCACGAACATGAATTATCTTTGTAAAAAGAAGTGAGATCCCCATAAAAAACTTTAAAAAAGTAAAAAAATTACGCCAAGTACATGAATTAGCTTTGTAAAAAGAAATGAGATCCCCAAAAAAAACTTTAAAAAAGTAAAAAATACGCCAAGTACATGAAAATGTCGAGGACAAAAAAGTATTATCAAAAATCACAAAAAAAAAAAGAAAATAGTATACATGAAAAAGTCGAGGAAAAAAAGAGTATTATCAACAAATAAATATAAAAAAAAGACAAAGAAACATGAAAAAGTCAAGGACGAATAAAGTATAATTAACAAAAAAATATAATCACATAAATAAAAAATATGATTACAATATAAAAAAAGATGTGAAATCAAAATGAGCTGCAAGTACGTCACAAAAAAAGAAAATAATATAATCACACAAAAACAGAAAATAATATATTCACATAAAAAAGAAAATAATATATTCACATAAAAAAGAAAATAATATAATTACAATATAAAAAAGGATGTGAAATCAAAATGAGCTGCAAGTACATCACAAAAAAAAGAAAATAATATAATCACACAAAAACAGAAAATAATATAATCACACAAAAAAAGAAAATAATCTAATTACAATATAAAAAAAGATGTGAAATCAAAATGAGCTGCAAGTACATAAAGGTACTTTCCAACTGCGCTTAAGATGACACAACTACATATACACAGCTACAATGCTGTGTTATTCCATTACTCATATCGCGGACATTTTAATTAACCCATCAAAAAGAATCCCATTTAAAAACATTGTCGTAAATTATTATTAGCTTTACAAAATTAATGATATACAAAAATTGCGCCAATTATCACAATGGCTATTTATACAAAGAAAAAATCACAATGGTACAATGAAAAAATGTATTAAATAATATTAAGCAGATATATTTTTATACAAATAAATATTTTCATACGAATAAATATTTTATTCAAAATACTTGGCGCTGCGATCTAAAATACATCATACGTAGCATATGCACATACACACATCCACGAACGCACGCACAGGAAAGAAAGAAAAAGATTATTGCAATTTATACATATTTATTCAGTTTAGCAACACCAATTCGGAGAGCAGCGCCAAGTATTTTGAATAAAATATTTATTCGTATGAAAATATTTATTTGTATAAAAATATATCTGCTTAATATTATTTAATACATTTTTTCATTGTACCATTGTGACCGCACAGTGGGACGGATCGACATTTAGGTAGGCATTCGCTTCATTTCTTACATATTTCATCATTTATTGATTATTATCTAAGATTACAGGTAATATATTGTATAATAAATACAATAATCATTTTTTTTCTCGTCGCTCTTTTTAATAATGGGACTTCAAGTGTCCCTTCATGTTGATTTCCATATATATGGATCGGGGCTTATTAATAAATTATTTAGAACATCTTGATTTGTCTTTTTTCGGCTGCTCTTTTTGCGTATAATTCGCAGTAGTTTTTAAAATCATTATTTCGGGCGTTCTGGGCTTCCTCAGTTAAATATTCTAAAAAATTTTATATTTCCATTTTTAGAAAATGATCAGCTTTTACACATTGGAATAGTTTTACTTAGTCTTTTTCTGGTAATGAAAAATATAAATGCTTATATTCTATTGCCAAATTAAGATTTTTTGTTACCATTTTCGTATTTTTCTAAATTAAAAGAATTGTTCGTATTTGTCCGTAAATTCAAGCACACCTCATAATTCTGGATAGATTCAATTTCACAAAATTCAATTACTCATATCCGACCACATCCGACCCTTTGAAAAATTGATATTTTTTTGCACAGACGCAGGTGCAAGTCAGGAGAAATATACTATTTTGCTCCAATTTTTTATTTGCAATAATAATTGTGCAAATTGAATGTTTTTAACTTTAAATTACACTAATTGAGTAATGTTCAAATATAATAATAATGAGTAATATATGTTGGAAGTGAGGCACGCAGAGGTGTGCAAAATTCGATTCCAATCACTCTCTGATTACATACATGATTCATTCTTATTTATCTAGCGTTTCATTCATACTTTTGCACGTTGCACACCCCTGCGTGCCTCACTTCCAACATATATTACTCATTATTATTATATTTGAACATTACTCAATTAGTGTAGTAGTAGTAGTAGTAGTAGTTCCTTTATTGTATTAAGGCTAACCTAGTACAATCTTTGTTCCTTTTCGCACGTTCGATACATTGCTCCTCTTTCTATCTTATTCTCTATAACTATGTTACTATACATTACTATGTCATTTACATACGTTGTTATAATCTTTTTACATTTTATTTTATCATATCTTGTATACTTTAGCGTTATACTATATCTTAACCTCTTATGTATTAGATTATACTATATTTTGTCTGTGTTTTCTATTTTAAATCCTAGACTCTATTCTAACAGTATTTTGTACTTTTCAAGTTTTCTTTGGTATTTTGTACTTTGTGTTGATTTTGCTCCTGCTTCTACTCCTCTAGGCAGAACGCTCTTATCTTCATGCTTCCCTTTATAAAGTTTGTCAACTCCCATACTTCTTTCTCGTTGGTCGTTTTTACCAGCTCTATCCACCCTCTGTTCTTCATTGCCATTGGACGAATTTCTGCATATATAGGGCACTTACATATTATATGATCTCTATTTTCTATTTCTCCTCTATTACATATTCGGCATGGCAGCGCTTCTTCTATTCTGTGTCTTATCCCAGCTTCTGTCGTTGTTGTCCATCCTATTTTTCCCGCTAACCTCACCTGAGCCATTACCCGTTTAGTTGATAGTGGGATATTCATGTTCAAATATTCAGCTCTTTCGAAAGTTTCCTCATTCTTTATATTCTTGTATTCCTCACTATACGTAGATGTTATTATTCTGCTTATATCCTCTTCCACTGACTTCTTTGCCATTTTTTCCAATATTTTTTGTTGAATTTCTTCCTGTTCTATTGCTTCCGTCCGATTACAAGTGTCGTATCCATATTGTTGCAGTATGTTTCTTATTTGTGTGACCCAATTTCTCTTTATGTCAGGTGTTTTCCTATCCAACGTTTTTAATCTTTCCCAGCATCTTCTGGGGAATCTTTCCTCTTTCATCTGTGATATCTTTCTCCAATATCCTAATGCTCTCCTCATTACTTCTACTTCCAATTTAATTCTACCTGTTTCTGTTCTTACCATGTATCCTGGTGTGTACCTGGGTACCCCTAACATTCTTTTTATAAAATCCGTTTGTACCTTTTCTATTTCAGCTAAGTGTTTTAATCCCCAGGTTCCTGCGCTGTACATTAGCGTCGCCTTTACTACTGACTCAAATAGTCTTTCTGCCGGCTCCCATTTGTTGGATCTCGCATTTAGTAGTGGTTTCCATATCGTACCTATCGCTATCTTCCCTCTTTTTACGAAATGTTTCGCCGCCGCGTAGAATCTACCAGATTGCGTGAATGGTACCCCTAGATATATGTATTCTTTTACTTCTTCTATTTCTATATTGCTGTACATTATTTTTCTTGTTCCTTTTTTCTTGTTGGACCTTCTGCATACTAACAGTTTTGTTTTGTCAGTGTTTACCTCGAGCCTGTTTTGTATACAGTAGTTATGTAGTGTGTTCATCTTTTCCTGCAAATCTATTGGGTTGTCCGCTATTATTACCATGTCGTCCGCGAATAGTAGTAATTCCATTTTCTCTTCTATTTTTTTGTGTCCATTGCGTTTAAAGTATTCGTCGATGTCGTAGAGCATTAATGAAAAAAGGGTGGGACTTAAACTATCCCCTTGAAGCACCCCTTTTGTTAATCTTATGTTATTTGTAAATTCTTTGTTGTTAACTTTTATTCGAGTGTTAGCGTTGTCATACAAACTATTTAGCACTCTTATTATTTGCGAGCTTATGCCTGCCATATGTAGTTTTCTCCAGAGAATTGAGTGCCAGACTGAGTCGAATGCTTTCTTAAAATCAACGAACATTATATATATTTTCCCTTTTGGGCGTGCTAAAGCCTCTGCGATTTTAGATTGCATGACAAATATATTGTCCTCACATGATCTGTTCTCTCTGAAACCAGTCTGACCTTCCGGCAGTATACTATTACTTTCACACCATTTATTTATTCTTTTTGCTAGTATTGCTGTAAATACTTTTGTTACTGTATTGGCTAGCGCTATACCTCTGTAGTTGTTTGGGTCTAGTTTATCCCCTTTCTTATATATCATTATTGTGTTAGCCTTTCCCCAACTCTCAGGGGTTTCGCCCTTTTGCATTACAAGGTTCATAAGGTTTAACAACTGATTTTTCATTTTATGCGGTAGATATCTAAGAAACTCGTTAGTGATGCCATCTGGTCCTGGAGCTTTGTTTGTCTTAAGTTTTCGTAAGATTGCGTTCAATTCTGTACACTGGATTTCTTGATCAAGATATGGATGTCTAGCGTCCATCAGGTGGTAGAGTTGACCCGTGTTTATTTTATATATTTCTTTGTAATATCTCTCCCATTCGTTTATGTCTATTTTGCATTTTGGGTAAATTTTGCCGTTTAATTTCTTTACTAGTTTCTAAAAATTTGTTGCGTCTTTTACATTTGTTATATCTGCCTGTAATTTCCTGTAGTATTCTTTTTTTGTGTGTTCTACGGTGGTTCGATATTGCTTTCTCTCTTTTACATAGTTTTCCCTCTCCTGCATTTCCCCTTTGTTCCTGAATGCTTTTACTGCTTCTTTTAATTTCTTTTTCGCTTTGTAGCATTCTTCATTGTACCACGGCTTGTCTATTTTTGATTTTGCTCTATTTATTTTCCTGTATGTTATCATTCCAAGCGTATCTGCTACAATATTTATTTTTGATATTATTAGTGTGTGTAGGTAATCTACTGTTGGATCCACTTCTGATTCTGTTGTTTGATTTTCTAGTTCTTCTATGTATCTGTCATAATTATCGTTGTTCCAGATTAATTTTCTTTCTACTATTACCCCCCCTTCTTCTATGCTTCCTGTTTTCTCTGTATTTTTCAGGCTTATCTTTATTGGTAAGTGGTCCGATATTCCCATTTCTATTACTTCGAAGTCTTCAAGTTCTTGTAGAGTATTTATGTCCGCCCATGCCATATCAATTGTACTACAGCCTTTTGTGTCAATATATGTGTATTGCCCAACTTTATCCATTTTGCTCCTACCATTTAGTGCTATCATTCCTACCTCTTCCATGGTTTCACATAATATTCTCCCTGCTTTGCTTCTTGTTGTGTCCCTTGCTTGTCTGTAATGTGTAAATTCTGTTGATTCTGTAATATCCTCTTCTACCTGGTTGCTTTCCCCTATCCTTGCATTGAAATCCCCCCCTATTAATATTGGCGCTGATGTTTTTTCCTTGATTTCCATTATCATTTCTCCCAGTGTTCTTATTATTTGTTCGTTCCCTTTATCTACATACGTACTACATATTATATATTCGTTCCAGTTAATCTTAATTTTTATGCATATCCACGACTCAGTAATTGATATTTTTTCCATTAATTCTATTAAATCTTCTCTATACAAAATGCACATACCTCCTTTGGCTCTCCCCATTGATTTTATTTTAGTTGCTTTGCTTACTATGCATTTGTACTTCTTCAAAAATCCTGGAAGCTTTATCGTTTCTTCCATTCTAAATGTCTCGCACAGGCATATTATTGGGCTTCCTTGTATATTTTTCTTGTAGTCTTCTTCGTTTAGGTTATGTAGATTTCCCATACCCCGTATGTTCCAGAATATTATCCCCATTGGTTTTTCTTCTCTTTCTGTGTTTCTATTCTTGTTTTTTCTCCCCTCGAAATAAGTAATCCTTCACCAATCCTTTGTCCTCTTTCCATACCATTAGTTCATTATCCACGTAGATCTTTTGGTATCCTATTTTTACCCTTTTCCCCAATTCCCTTTGTCCTGACGCTTATTTTCCTATTTCGTTTTGTATCTCTCTCTGCATTTTTGTTAAGTCGTCATCCACGTAGATTTTTTCTCCCTTCAACATTTTTTTATTTTCTTTTATTCTCCGTTTAGATTCCCAATCCGTTAGTTTTACCCTTATCATTTTATTATTGTTACTTGTGTTTATTATCTGCGTGTACTCTACTTTCGCTTCTACTCTTAGTTTTGTTTTTATAAAGTTTTCCACTTCTTCTGCTTTTCCCTCTATATCTAGTCCCTTGATGATGATATTGTTCTTCTTTTCTTTTCTTTTCCTGTTCTCCTCTACTCCTTCTAGTGATTTAAGTCTTCTTTCTAAATTTTTCTTTTCCTCTGCCCAAATTGAGTCTTTCTGCTTCATGTCGTCCTTTATTTCTTTGATATCCTTAATTATACCTATTACTTCTGCGTAATCCTTCCTTACCTCCTTTAATTCCTCCTTTAGTTCTTTCATTTCTTCCGACATCCAGTCCATCTTTTTTATTAAGTTATTTAGGATTTGTGATAGGCTTTGGTCAGTTGTCTCCTCCTGGCGTGTTAAAGTTTTGTCTTTTGAGGTTAGGGTCATCTGTTTTTCGTCCTCTAATGCTTTCTTGCTTATTGTTGCACTTTTCATTGGTCTGCCTCTGGTGATTTTTCCTGCACTTGACATTTCTACAAGTTTTATACACTGTTTTAGGGTTAATTCTGGCTATTGATTCTAAATATTATGCCGCAATTCTACTCAATTAGTGTAATTTAAAGTTAAAAACATTCAATTTGCACAATTATTATTGCAAATAAAAAATTGGAGCAAAATAGTATATTTCTCCTGACTTGCACCTGCGTTTGTGCAAAAAAATATCAATTTTTCAAAGGGTCGGATGTGGTCGGATATGAGTAATTGAATTTTGTGAAATTGAATCTATCCAGAATTATGAGGTGTGCTTGAATTTACGGACAAATACGAACAATTCTTTTAATTTAGAAAAATACGAAAATGGTAACAAAAAATCTTAATTTGGCAATAGAATATAAGCGTTTATATTTTTCATTACCAGAAAAAGACTAAGTAAAACTATTCCAATGTGTAAAAGCTGATCATTTTCTAAAAATGGAAATATAAAATTTTTTTAGAATATTTAACTGAGGAAGCCCAGAACGCCCGAAATAATGATTTTAAAAACTACTGCGAATTATACGCAAAAAGAGCAGCCGAAAAAAGACAAATCAAGATGTTCTAAATAATTTATTAATAAGCCCCGATCCATATATATGGATGTATATATATGGAAATCAACATGAAGGGACACTTGAAGTCCCATTATTAAAAAGAGCGACGAGAAAAAAAATGATTATTGTATTTATTATACAATATATTACCTGTAATCTTAGATTATAATCAATAAATGATGAAATATGTAAGAAATGAAGCGAATGCCTACCTAAACGTCGATCCGTCCCACTGTGCGCCGATCCCGACCAGCGATCCGCTAACGAGACAATATTGCAATATTATCTTCTCTCATTCTGTGTAATTCCTCTTCTCCATTGACGGTCTTCCTACAATTTTCCCAGGTCGCTCATAATGAAAGATAACGTAGGCAGTGTGGATCTGTAACACATTATGATACACATTAGGAAATAGGGTTGTTTTATAAGCGTACAAAATTTTAATGTAGATTTATAAGCTGTTAAACTTTACCTGGAATATGGTACTTATTCCATTTGTACTGGCATTACTGTCCCATATACCATGTTTGCAGTAATTTGGTAAAAGGTCCGCCTGTAACAAATAATCGCAGACATTTCGGTAAGTTTGGTATAACAGTAAAAATTTGTTTCAATAATTCGTCGAACATCATGCATACCTGCGACGCCCGTACATATATATCAGCTTTTTTTTTCAGAGGGGGAAAATGCTTTATGCATACCCCGGCTACAGTATTGCCGGGGTTATGTGGGACTCCCCGGTCTCCGGTATACCCACTAAAAACCCCCTCTAGGTGCCGCCTTCTCATTCCGGTCCCCTTGAATTCTGTCTATCTGCTCCTGTAAACTTAGAAATATGTCTGAAAAAATTAAAGGGTGAATTAAATTTAATATTTCCTTCGTCATTTTCTTAGGAATGTGACGGCGGCGTCGATCGACTCGCGTGATCGTATGATCAGCGAGTAAAAGTGCCATTGCTGGCTGACGGAGTCAGTGGTCCCGCGCTTTACAACGCGGTGCGACGCCGGATCGATCAAATTTATTATATCTTTCGTCACTTTCTTGGCAAAGTGACGGCGGCGTCGATCGACTCGCGTGATCGTATGATCAGCGAGTAAAAGTGCCATTGCTGGCACTTATGACCACTGACGGAGTCAGTGGTCCCGCGGTTTACAACGCGGTGCGACGCCGGATCGATCAAATTTATTATATCTTTCGTCACTTTCTTGGCAAAGTGACGGCGGCGTCGATCGACTCGCGTGATCGTATGATCAGCGAGTAAAAGTGCCATTGCTGGCACTTATGACCACTGACGGAGTCAGTGGTCCCGCGCTTTACAACGCGGTGCGACGCCGGATCGATCAAATTTATTATATCTTTCGTCACTTTCTTGGCAAAGTGACGGCGGCGTCGATCGACTCGCGTGATCGTATGATCAGCGAGTAAAAGTGCCATTGCTGGCACTTATGACCACTGACGGAGTCAGTGGTCTCGCGCTTTACAACGCGGTGCGGCGCCGGACCGTTACAACAGTTTCACTATTTTCAACTGGAGACCTTTTTCGCTTTTTCAAGCTTTTAGGTTTTTCTTTCGCTCTCTCCTCCAGTATAAATTCTGACTCCCGAATAGGCATGCACCTATTGTGCCGACTATCTATTAATTCGGGTAGCATGCATTTTAAATAAAATTGAACCAGTTTTGGCTCCATTTCTGTTTCCCAAAACGCATCATCTCTCTCTACTTTTATAGATTTCAGCCCCTTCGGGGTCCAAAGGCAAAATATACAGTACTTTCTGTCAGTAATATGTAATTGACCTTGTACTTGATAATAATAGTGATGCGTTTTGCTCATTGAAATACCTGTTTTACGTGTTGACATGCGCCGGACAGCGGGAACTTGTTCAATAGCTTCTTCCGGCGTAAAGTTCTCCGCTGATTTGGGGCATTTAATTTCCAAAATACCCTCTTGACCGATGATTCCATCCGGTGAAGCTCCTAAGAAGGGGATGGATCTGTCGATGAAAATTCCACATTCTGCAATATCCGTGTATTGCTTCTTCAATTCTTCACGAGCAATATTCTCGCATTCTTTTCCATATTCCACGGCGGGTGCACTAATTATCCGCGGATACAGAAATGACTTTACTGCATTTGCGCAAGGCGTGTCACGTCGGCGACGGCACACTTGTCCAAAATTGGATGCTGTCAACAATTTGGACCTGTACTGCAACCATCTGCGGTTCTTTGCTTGTCCAATGGTTTCGTCTTCGATAGCGTGTCTTTTCTCTTGCCAGTCCTTGAGCATTTGCATATGCTTTTCCCGCTCCAGTTCATACATTTCGGACGGCATGTCTGGCTTCTGCGCATTTTGTCCATAATCGGAATCTTTCTGCGAGGGCAATTGCTTGCGTACATATCGCGCAGTCTTCGGTTCCTTCTGTTTTGCAGCTCTCTTTTCCTTTTCTTTCTTTTTCTTTTCTTCCATTTGGAGAACAACCTCGGGCGTTTTCTTCTTCATTACCGCATTCAATCGCGAGTGCACTTGGTTACTGTTGTACTCCACGACAGCAGCTGCACATCTTCCTGTATAGGATCCTCTTTCGGCGAAATTTAATCTTTTTCCGCCAATGTACTTGGCAATTATTGCGTTCAAGCTTTCCACAGCGTTATTATTCGTGTTATAGAGTAAGCTCTCCGCATGAGCTAACACTGGACGAAGTGCTTCTTTTATGTCCTGGTACACTCCAATTTTCGTCAATTCTGGAACGATGTTTCTTTCATTCTCTTTATTCTTTCCATCGCAGAAATATTTTAGTTGTGCACACTCTTTGTGTTCACCAAACACGTGGCTCGGAACATTCTGTATATCGCCATGCAAATTCTTTGTTTTTTCTTCGATTGATACATTCTGATTGTATCTAAACTTTGCGGCTTTTACGATGTCCGTGCGCATCCGGCGAATGCTACTTTCCACAGATTGCCGCAATGGTCCAGGTGTAGTCTTCTTCACAATCGCTTTCATTTTTGTACAGAAGTTTCGCAACAAATGATTCGTGCATTCAATTTTTTTTACACGAATCTGTCTCTTGTATGGATCAGCATCAATAATCTTCTTATACACGCTGCTGTCCCCATCGGCAATCAAAGTAGAATAAACGGCTCCATATCAAAACTACACAGTACAAAACTACACACGCAATTTAGGACACATCAGAACAGTGCACAAAAAGTAGTGCACATGCAATTTACTACACATTCGATTTGCAGTGCACATACAATTTAGGACACATGCAATTTAGGACACATACAACTTAGGACACATACAATTTAGGACACATACAATTTAGGACACATGCAATTTAGGACACATGCGATTTACTACACATTCGATTTGCAGTGCACATACAATTTAGGACACATACGATTTAGGACACATGCAACTTAGGACACATACAATTTAGGACATATACAATTTAGGACACATGCAATTTAATACACATTCGATTTGTAGTGCACATACAATTTAGGACACATGCAATTTACTACACATTCGATTTGCAGTGCACATACAATTTAGGACACATACAACTTAGGACACATACAATTTAGGACACATACAATTTAGAACACATGCGACTTAGGACACATGCAACTTAGCACACATGCAATTTAGGACACATACAATTTAGAACACATGCGATTTATCATGTGCATAGCTAGGATTGCATTTGGGGTGGGGGGTGGGGAATAAAAGACTCCTTCGGTTTCCAATTCGGCCATTTATTCACTGAATTTTGAATTTATGTACTTATGTAGGAACCAATATAACCGGGATCGTGTAATGCGGAATTAGGTCACAATTGAATTTATTTCTATATTATAATAAACTAATTTAATTTTGGATAAACGTTTAAGTTATTTTTTTCCCGGTCAGGGGGGCAAGTGAAGACTACGCCCATGCGATTTATAGTGCACATACAATTTAGGACACATGCGATTTAGGACTAGGTCCGGCGGAACCCATTATGCAGGCAATGCATTGCATAAGGGCGCTAAAAACTATATCGCAGATTTAATAATAAAGGAATCCAACTCTCATATAAACAAAATGTAAACGTAATTCTGTTTTTATTGTACCTCGTAAAGGCAAAACATAGGGTAAAGACACCAGTAGTCGACCATGTATCAGTAGTCGACCACTCTCCGAAAAACATGAAAAATAAGGTTTTTAGAAGTGACAATCTTTTGAACAAAGTGCAGTTCTCTAACTGTACTTTAACTGCACTTTGTTCAAAAGATCGTCACTTCTAAAAATCTTATTTTTCATGTTTTTCATGTATTTAAAAATAAGGTTTTTGGAATTGACGATCTTTTGAAGAGAGTGCAGTTGGAGTGCAGTTAGAGAACTGCACTTTGTTCAAAAGATCGTCACTTCTAAAAACCTTATTTTTCATGTTTTTCGGAGAGTGGTCGACTACTGATACATGGTCGACTACTGGTGTCTTCACCCTATTAAATAGAAAACAGGAGCAAAAATTTGGGAGCACCAAAAATTTTCTTGCATAAAAGCGCCAACCATCCTCGTGCCGGGCCTGTTTAGGACACATACAATTTATAACACATGCGATTTAGAACACATACAATTTGGAACACATGAAATATTTTAATTATTTGTAGTTATAATTTGAATAAGGTTTCGTACAGTAGTGTGGCATACAAGATGGCGCGTATGCAATTAAACCTACAGTATATTTAAAATTCGGCGCGCGTACACATTGACACAGACAGCGAAACAGCATACACACAAAATTCGAAACACATTTAAATGTTACAAACAATGATCACAGTTTGGTAATAAACATTTCGGAAAGTAGCAGCATGGAAAAGGAGCAATATGAATTAAACGCATTTATTTAATAAATTATGACACGACGAGCGTGTGAACAGTTTCAACTTTCCGCTATAGATTCGCAAGCATAGTCTAGCGCTGTTCCTGACCCTGGTGGCCATAGGGTGGTCATAGATTGGTTAGTCGCATTTTTACATTGATTGGTTTCGCACGCAATACCATGGAATAATCCACCTTAAGCACTAATCATTTATTAACTAATAGGTATTCGTCATTTCTGCTTTGAAGCAACAGTTTAATATTAATAACTAGCGTGAAGTGATTATATGGCCAAAAACAAACGAGCAGTGTGTATTACTAGGGTGGTTCTAACTTACTCTTGGTAAAAATTTTTTTCAAGATTTTCTTCGGGGCACCCCCGAGAATGGTTCCAAGTAATTAAAAAAAAATCCCTGTAAAGTTTGAGCTCGATCGGATAACGGGAAAGGGTGCCCCTGGGCACTTAAACATTTAAATCATTATTTAACAGCTCGCGAAGTCGACTTTATATAACATCTTCCAAGTTATTGATTAAATAAAAAAATATGTCAAACAAAAGTTGTAGACCCGGACAAGGAGCATCTTTTTTGTTCTATTACTTTTTCTCGTGCGACAAACGGTATTCGAAAAAAATCTGAAAAACTCAAAATAAAAAACTTTTTTATTCTTCAAATTTTGAAAGTTTAAATGCTTCTAGAACACTTTTTATTTATGAAGGTGAACAAAAAAAATGGAATTTTTATTTTCGAGGACTATTTTTTAAACATTTAATTGAAAAACTCAAAATAAAAAACTTTTTTATTCTTCAAATTTTGAAAGTTTAAATGCTTCTAGAACACTTTTTATTTATGAAGGTGAACAAAAAAAATGGAATTTTTATTTTCGAGGACTATTTTTTAAACATTTAAGGGGACGGCATTTCCAGAAATATGCAAAAAAAATAATTTTTTTTTACTTATTTTCAGTGTTTGATGTGTCATGAATGTTTCTTGAAAATTTGGGATTGAAATTTGCAAAAATATCGAAAATATGTAGTCTATATCTTTAACAGCTCGCAAAGTCGATTTTATACAATATCCTTCGAAGTTATTGATTAAATAAAAAAATATGTCAAACAAAAGTTGTACATTCGGACAAGGAGCATATTTTATGTTCTATTACTTTTTCTCGCGGGACAAACGGTTTTCGAAAAAAATCCGAAAAACTAAGAAAAAAAATATCGAAAATATAAAGTCTATATCTCCGATATTTTTGCGAATTTCGGTGCCAAATTTTCAGGAAACATTCATCACATATCAAAGACTGAAAATAAGTCCCCTTAAATGTTTAAAAAATTGTCCTCGAAAATAAAAAATCCATTTTTTTTGTTCACCTTCATAAATAAAAAGTGTTCTAGAAGCATTTAAACTTTCAAAATTTGAAAAATAAAAATTTTTTTATTTTGAGTTTTTCGGATTTTTTTCGAAAACCGTTTGTCGCACGAGAAAAAGTAATAGAACAAAAAAGCTGCTCCTTGTCCGGGTCTACAACTTTTGTTTGACATATTTTTTTATTTAATCAATAACTTGGAAGATGTTATATAAAGTCGACTTCGCGAGCTGTTAAATAATGATTTAAATGTTTAAGGGCCCAGGGGCACCCTTTCCCGTTATTCGATCGAGCTCAAACTTTACAGGGATTTTTTTTTAATTATTTGGAACCATTCTGGGGGTGTGCCCCGAGGAAAATTATAGGTATAGGTATAGGTATTTATTTTCTATTAGGTTTACATAGTTCCCATAGATGGCACTTCAAGTTCTAAACTTATATAGCCCAACGAACACTAGACATTTTCGAGGAAAATTAAAAAGTCGAAAGTTAGAACCACCCTAAGTGTATTACACATGAATAAAATAGATTTCCACATCACCCTAGAGGTACTATCGTCGATGCGTTTTTTTTAAAGTGGTGTCCCCAGTAGGCCTATTCCACTAGAATTCAAAGTCCTGTACCGTTTGAACAATTTTCCTGCAACGATGTTATACCAGATTATGGTAACTATTCAGTTCTGGACATACGCATGAGAAAGTATTGTAAACGGCATACCTCAAATTAAGTTGGGATCGTTTTCACGACCATATCGTAGCGCGCACGACAAACAGGGCACCTTGTGCGCTTTGATTTTCTAAGGCACTCTGCATATATGCATAAATGCCCGCATGGAATAAACACCTCCCCCCCGCCTTCTGATCGGTTGCCGTCATCTGCGAAACAAATGGTAAGTAGTAAATTTGAATTGAAATCAAAGAAATTAGGGGAGCTAGTAAATATAAAGCGAAAGGTACGCCTTCGAAGGAATTTGTCTCTATAAGTACGGTATAAAAAGATGAACAAAATAAGTTTTCTAAAGTTGTCGGCAGTTTGTGCGAGAGATGACGCGATGGGCGCAGGGAGCTCATTTTTTACAACGTATTCTCATTTTCACTAATATTTCAGGTAGAAGGTGTAACAAGACATGTATGTTAAACAATTTTGGTGGGAAATACGCCAATTAAATTTTACGACGCACGCGTTTATATTAATGATAAAATGTAATTATTAAAATTCTTCTTATTATGTTCGTAGCCTTTAAAATGCTCTAATTATCTTTCTTATTCAGGTAGAGAAGTGAGATTCTGTGCGTGTTTTATCGCAGGGATCGAAAAAGTTCTCAGGACCCTCGTTTTTTAAAAATTCTGTTAGAACTTATTTGTTTCGATTCGGAAAATATATGTTCCTGTGGAATTTTTAATGAAACAAATGCTACCTTCAGGAACTTCTTTAAAAAGTGTTCTCATGGAACAGATATTTTAGAACCTATATATAATAAAAGTTCCATGGAAACAAGTTACATTAGAACATTTATTAAAAAAGTTTTCATAAGATAAAGAAAAGTACTAAACTATTAGGTATTAATTTTGTTTAACAATATAATATCATATTCTTCATATGTTTCTTTAATAAAAAATTAATGGTTTCGTAAGGAGTATTGAACAGAAAAGAGAACTTGTCAAGAAATAAAACTCGTACTTAATAGTTTAGTACTTTTCTTTATCTTATGAAAACTTTTTTAATAAACGTTCTAATATAACTTGATTTCATAGAACTTTTATTATAACGATTCTAAAACATCTACGTAGGTAAGTATTACATATAAATAACACATTCAAAATATCAATTTAACTATATGAATTATTTAATATTCTTATAGTACTATCCATTGAATAGTATTTAGTATTTGTTACAACGATTGAGAACTTTTTTAATATCGGTGAACAAAATATCTGTTCCTGTTATAGAGAAAATTTTATTCTTATATTTTATAAGTTCCATTCCAAATAGAACTTTTATTTTATCGGTTCTTCTGAGAACTTATAATGTGAGAACATTTTTAAAAAAGTTCCGCGGCATTTGTTTTAAATGGAACCTATTGAATAGTTCCAGAACTTTTTCGATCCCTGGTTTTATGTACTTCTAACTGCATCAGGAATAAGAGGCAATACAATCAACGATAATTGCAATTACATACTTTCCATAACGCCGGTCGAGGTGCTGGGCATCAGATGAGAGCTGGTCCGATGATCGGCAGCAACACCACCGTCGCTATCGCCACTACCGCGATGGACTGGAGTGGTTCCTTGGGACGCATCACCTAATTGTGGTAAGTTTAAAATTTAATAAGAATCTTTTCAATTGTATCGCAATATACATTTTACACTTGCTGGACTAACGTAAAATATGCTGGCAGGCGAAAAAGACATGTGATACTTTACAATATCTGTAACGTGAGTGGAATAAGCGCTGGTATTATGACGTTGCGCGAGTAGTTTTAGTATTCGTTTGAATCATTTGAAATTTGCAATAAACAATTTTACGCAATCCAATTTGTGTTTATCAATACATCTCAAATAAGCCAGAATCCTCGCTCATCTCTTATATCTTGTCGGCGCTCTGGTCCTGCGGGCTCTACCGCACGGGCTGTCGATTGGTCTTGAACGTTGGGCGAAGACCGCGCACGACCGCGACATCTTCGACGACCTCGTCGAAGTGGCTGTGCAGCTCCTTGTTCTTGCCCGCGTACAGGGGAGCGTGTCTGCACAGGGACTGTATCTGCCGGTTCAGGGACTGTATTTGCCGGTTCAGGGACTGTATCTGCCGGTTCAGGAACTGTATCTGCCGGTTCAGGGACTGTATCTGCCGGTTCAGGGGCTGTATCTGCCGGTTCAGGGACTGTATCTGCCGGTTCAGGGACTATATCCTCCGGTACAGGATTTACATCTGCACATAGAATACCGGAATAGAGAAAAACTTATAGTGTGCATGAAATACATAAATCGACAATGTCTACATATCTACTGCGCGTTGATGAGACGAAAGCTAACGTGGCGGCACAGGGGTTTTGATGTACTCGGCTCTCTTCTATCTGATTGATGCATCGGATAGAAGCATTCCTTTGCTTAGCCATTTCCCCATGAATGCACGGTACATTGAGAATTTTTTTTTCAGCAGTCGATCCGATCGAATTTTAGTCGTGCAGTTACCGGTAATGTGATATCGTGTATGTCTTTCAAGTAATACGCAGCAGCTGATATATGATTACTAAAGTTCTATTGCCGAATTTTTTTTCGCGTCTGATAAGGAAAAACAAATCGTACATCTCGGTGTCAATTCGTGTTTGTTTTTTTTTTTGTAATGCTATTATAACATATCTTATACGGGTACCGCTCTTTACTAAATCAAAAACTGAACCATGTGCAAAGTAGTTCCTTTTAAGATGTAATATACCAGCTGCGATGTAGCAATAGAAACACATATAGGTATTGACTAGGGGAGACCGGGGCTAGTTGATACGTTTTTCAGTTTTCAATTTTTTCATTTTTGTTTGAATTAATTACTTAATTAAAAATATGCCAAAATATTCTTTGGTCCTTCCTCTTTAATATATAGTAAGCGAAAACTTAAGAAAATACAAACAAAATGAATGAAACTATGTTATTTGGACGATCAATTTGGATATATCAAAGCTATTTACTTTTTCTCTATTGTTACGTGCGTAACGGATGGCCAAGTCAGGGAAAGTTTTGGTGAAAGCATCCAGATGTAGATCCGAGTGTTGGCAGGGCATTTTAGTAAACAATAAAGGCGCAGACCTTCCCTGAGCTCGGCGCGTTCATCTGGTGAGGGACTAGGCAGTAACCCTTAGGCACAAGAGCGGTCCTCGAAATCGTGACACCCAAGGATTTTCAAGGTCTACGCGGTAACGTCTTTCCGCCGATGCCGATGTCTGGACTTCGTCAGCGTTGTACTTTGAATCGTGGGAATGTTTGGGCCTGTCCTCCATCTTGGCCATTCGAGGGTAGAGGGTGAAACCTCTCTACCCAGCATTTTGTAAAAGAGGAGTTTCTTGGGGCGGAGGTTAGTTGACATTGAGAGTTCAAACAAGCAAGTTGACTCGGGGAATTCAGTTTTTCGTGCTACCGAAGTCCCTATCCCAGTTGTAAATGACTTAAATGTCATGACATAAAAAAGGGACACACTTTTATTAATAAAAGAATTTTAAAACCAGATAACTAAGCGTTATAATTCGTAACAGAATTTTGGTGACAGCGGTGGGATTGAAAATCGGTAGTGACGGAAAAATTTGAAGTGCTGTGAATTGAAGTTACTCAGTTAACTAAAAATGTCTGTGAAACGTACACCGACCGGGCCACACTTGCGTGCAACAGAAACATCACCAGAACGCTCGGGTTCATCGGAACTGTCGTCTCCAGAAGAACAACGGAGGCAAATGGAGGAAATGCGACAGTTAATGACGGAACAAATGGCACAAATGCAGATCCAGAAACAGCAAATTTTGATGCAACAGGAACTATTGGCCCAGCAACAACGATTAGGATTTCAACAGTTACAACAAGAACCACAACCAACATCTGTCGAAGATGAGGCAACATCCGTTCCGCTGATTCATAATGCAAATGTGAGTAGCACGTATTACATGACTTTGTACAAGGATGCGTTAAGCGCAGTTCCAGACTTTGACGGAAAAAACATGGACTTCGTATGTTTCGCCGAGGGCTGTGAAGAAGCTCTGAGCATGATTCCTCCACATTATGAAGAAAATTTTGTAAAATCATTGCGAAATAAGTTGAAGGATGATGTACGTCGGTCAATTATCGGAGTGCGGTTCAGTAAGGTGAGCGAATTGGTCGAGCATTTAAGGTCTATTTATGCACCGCACGAGGCGGTGTATGAAGCGTTGGGAAAATTATCAAATGTCTTTCAAAAGTCTAATGAGGAAGTAATAACATTTGCTAATAGAGTTCGTGAATTAGGAAAGCGAATATTAGACGCGTTTAAACGGGAATATGGAACAGTTTCACAAACGTTTATTATAAGTACGGATGAAAGCTTGAAGAAATGTTTCCTTCGGGGATTAAAATCTGAAGTTTCCGTGCGTATGCTTTCAGTAGACATAGAATCGTTAAACGGATTAATTACTAAGGCAATTGTCATTGAAAAGGAGAATGAAGCAATTTCACAGATGCGTGGGTTGTCAGAAGGGAAATCGGAAAAACGTGTCAATCTTGGTACCGTATATAAAGTTCAATCCGAACAAATAATTTGTCAACTTTGCAAGAAATTCGGGCATGATGCAACTGAATGTTGGTCCTATAAAACCATTCGCGTAAAGAGAAATGAAAATAGCAGTTATAATGTATCTTCACAACCGACTGGCACACCGGATTATAAACAGATTGTAGATGCTCTATTAAATGCACAACAGCAAATGTCATCTTCACAAGGTAACCGTCCGGAAGATAATAATGGAAATAATAATTGCAGTTACCATAGACGTATTGAAAATCGGGATAATAACCAGAATGATGCAAGATTTTGTAGATACTGTAGAAAACCGGGACATAACATTGAGGACTGTAGGAAACTTGCATATAATAATAGCAAGGGGAATAATAATTTCTCTTCGGAAAATTCACAGAATGTTTCGGGAAACTTGCGAGGCTCCACGAGGACGAGCGCCCCTCGCGGAAAGTTGTCAGAGCGTTCAGCTCACCCGATTGTCGCGGATGCCGTCGAGTCCGAGATAGACGAGTAAACCTTACGCAGACCGGTTATGTACCTGTTGTCCGAATTGGCGGTCCTGATTTGATTTCTCCCTCAAATTTTATGGTGGATAGTGGATCTGGTCCAAATCTGTTGAAACGTCGCTCGGTGCAGCCTTCCATATCAGTAAATGTAAAGGAAATTCTTCGTCTCACTGGAATTACTCCTCAGCATGTGTTCACAAGAGGACTAGTAGCTTTAGACATTTTAGGGCAATGTGTACATTTTCATTTAGTAGATAATGATTTTCCTATAGCACAGGAAGGAATTATCGGATCAGATTTTCTTATGCAGCAAAAGGCTCGTATAAATTACGAAAGGAAGTGTTTGGAATGCAATGGAAAATCGTTTCCTTTTGAGATAACAGAACACATTGTAATTCCAGCGAGATCACGAACACAAGCTTATGTTATAGCAGCAAATCCAGAAATCGAGCAAGGATATGTACCGCGTTTAAGGGTGCAAGGGATTGATGGAGTGTACCTTGGTGACGCTTTGGTCACAGTAACTAATGGAAAGGCTTATCTCGATGTAATCAATACAAATGATCGAGATATTGAAATAATTGTACCCAAAGTTAAAATTCAGGAAGTCTCGTACATAAGTAAGGCAAATAAAATTTCTAAATTCAATATAGCAGAGGAAACTGTTTCTGATTCTTTCTTGCCAATTAATCTTGAAAGGGAAAAAGGTAATTCGGAATATGTCACGGAAGGGGAAACCTTACATAAGGAATCAAGAATTTCAACTGTGCAAATTTCTAATTCGTATCCATCCTCGGAAAATGATTTTAAATTAATGGTAGAATCAAAGACAGCGATCGCAGATGTAGGAACTCAAATCTCGGTAAAAGATAGGATGGATCAAGTTCAAAAATTTCATGAGAACCTAAATTTAGAAATTAATTCATTTTACCGCGAATTAAGAGAAGAAGATGAAGTAGATCACTTTTATGAAACAGTTAAGATTTGGGAAACCAAAAGACAAAGTGACAAATATCATTGTTTTCCGGTGAGTAAGTTAGGAATTATTGAACGTGCAAATAGGATTGAGAGTTTATTGCGGTTAAATCATTTAAATTCGGAGGAACGAGGAAGTGTAAACCAGTTAATTCGGGAGTATTCTGACTGTTTCCACATACCTGGCGAGTCTTTGGGTTTTACGACAGTGACCGAACATCGGATACCGACAGTTGACAATCGACCCATAAACCGACGACAATACCGATTTCCTCCTGTGCACAAGGATGAAATTAAACGTCAAGTAAATACGTTGTTGGAAACTGGAATAATAAAACCATCGAAATCTGCTTATAATATTCCTGTCTGCATTGTTCCGAAGAAACCGGATAGTAAGGGCAATAAACTTTGGAGAATGGTTTTAGATTTTCGGGACGTAAATGAGAAAACTATAAGTGATGCCTATCCTATACCCAACATAGTGGAAATTCTTGATCAATTGGGTAGCGCTAAGTATTTTTCAATATTTGATTTGGCGTCGGGTTTCCATCAGATCCGCATGCACCCTGAGGACAGTCATAAGACCGCTTTTACAACACCTCATGGTCATTATGAGTTTGAAAGGATGCCGTTCGGCTTAAAAAATGCACCGGCAACCTTTCAAAGGTTAATGGATAGGGTCTTAACAGGTCTGCAGGGTAATGAAATGTTTGTCTATTTAGATGACATTGTTATATATTCGAGTTCTTTACGTGAACATGAAATCAAGTTTCGTAAATTGATGGAAAGGTTACGACAGGCGAATTTAAAATTACAACCGGATAAATGCGAGTTTTTGCGAACAGAAGTTTGTTATCTTGGGCATATAATTAGTGCGGATGGTGTTCGACCTGACCCGGCGAAAGTAAATGCAGTAAGGAATTTTCCAATTCCAAGAAATGCAAAAAATGTAAAACAATTTCTTGGATTGGCGGGTTATTATCGTCGATTCATTCAAAATTTTTCCAACATTTCAAAGCCATTAACTAATTTACTAAAAAAGGATGAACCGTTCCGATGGACTGAAAGACAGTGTGAAGCTTTTGAAATTTTACGCGATAAATTATGCGAGGAGCCCGTTTTGCAGTATCCCGATTTCAACCAACCTTTCGTACTGACAACCGATGCTTCGGATTTTGCAATAGGGGGTATTTTGAGTCAAGGTCCGATCGGAAAAGATAAACCAATAGCATATGCATCACGAGTATTAAATAGTGCAGAGTTAAATTATCCTACAATACAAAAGGAGTTGTTAGCAATGGTATATTGTGTGCAACATTTTCGGCCATATTTGTATAGTAGAAAATTTACGTTTGTAACTGACCATAAGCCACTCACCTGGCTGCATTCGGTGAAAGACCCAACTTCGAGATTAATGAGGTGGAGATTAAAACTTGCTGAATATGAGTATGATATCTTATATAAGGCTGGGAACACAAATGTGAATGCAGATGCATTATCACGGAATCCACCGAAGGAATTCATGCAAGGGACACTATATCCAATTAAAGTGGGCGAGTGGGACGATATAGTTTCTGAATCCGAGGATGAGGAGATAGAACGAAGACATGGGAATCCAGTAATGTTAAGGACACCGCCACCGCAGACTGCACAGATGATGGAAGAAAAAGAACCGATTGTTGCACAACCGAATTTGAGTACACGGAATCAACGGAATCAGGACCCTGATGGGTCCGTGCCTTTCACAGAAAAAGAGCTACGGCAACGACCTTTTGAACGCCATGTGGTCGAGGCACAGGTTCATAGAGACCCTTCACCGAGTTCAGGTTCTCCGGCCGCCGAAGGGACTACGACACCTGATTTTGAGGACATTCCTTTATCGTTACGTCTGGAAAGGCGAGGATCGACAACGGAGGAGATTGGGAATTCAACATCAGCATTGGAATTTAACAGGGATCAAATCACTACTACTGGCAAACCACCGTTAATATTAACTCCTGCAATTAGGCCAACTGGAAGAGCCATATCTCTCGAATTGGGAAACAATATGATGGTGGAGGATATTTTTGAATCTGAAGAAGATGAATCCGATAGCAGCAGTGAAAGTGGAGCCGAGAGCGTTGATTTTGATAAAATAATCAAGGACCAAGAATTTGCAGATACAAGAGAAACAAGATCAATCCGCAATATTATTTTAAATCAACGGGATAAACTTTTTATGAGAAAGGACAACTCAATGTATTTTCTTACTGTCAAAGGCGATCCAATAGATGACGGAGCGCAACAATTCACAATACGGAAGGAAATACCTAGGTTGGACAAACCACAAATTGGAGATGCTATTTTTATTAAAAAGGGAAAGAAGTACCATGTAGCGATAATTTGTAAGTCATCAAATGAAGACAAGCTAACTAAGGAAGCATTAGCAAAAGCTTTCTCCGAGTTAAATAGACAACTGAGTATTCATCCATGTGAAACAATAGGAATTGCGAAATTTAAGGAGATTGATGGGATAACTTGGCAGGAAGTAATAATGTTATTGCGTAATTCTATCACACAGAAGCGCATTAAAATAATCGTTTGCCATGGGACGGTAGAGGAACCGGAGGATCATCGACGGACGAACATTATTGAAGAGGCACATTGCTCTGCCGTGGGTGGACATAAGGGGATCACCAAGACCTACAATCGAATTCGACAGAGGTTCTACTGGGAAAATCTCAGGGTTGATGTGCAGACATTTATACGTAACTGCATTAGGTGCCAATTAAAGAAGGTGACCCGCAATAAAACTAAGCAGCCAATGGTCATCACGGATACTCCGAACGCGGCTTTCGAAAAGGTGTCCATGGATATGGTAGGCCCCCTACCAAGGACGACAAATGGGAACGAGTACCTGCTTACCCTACAGGATAATTTGACCAAGTTTTCCCTCGCTATACCTATGAAATCAGCGACTGCGGTCAGTGTAACTAGGGCCCTCGTCAAGCATTTCTTTAGTATATTCGGACCACCTAAGGCTATATTGTCAGACAGAGGTACAAATTTTACAAGCTTATTGTTAAAAAATTTATCCAAATATTTCCGCATTACTCGATATTTAACAACTGCTTTCCACCCGCAATCCAATGGTTCGCTTGAGCGATCTCATGCAGTTCTTGTTGAATATATCAAGCAATATGTGGACAGTCGACATGAGTGGGACGAATTTCCCGAGTTAGCGACATTCTCGTATAATACTAGTGTACACGAGGGTACCGGGTTTACTCCGTATGAATTGGTGTTTGGGAAAATTGCGAGACAACCGTCCAGTGAACCTTATAACGAAAGTAACATGCGAACTTATGGTGATTATTTAGTTGAATTGATTCACACAATGCATGACGTACGATTTTTAGCGCGCAAAAACTTAATTAAAGCTAAGGAAAAATCCAAATCATATTATGATCGTAGAATCAATCCACAACATTTTCAGGTAAATGACTCAGTATTTCTATTAAAGGAACCTAAGAAGGGAAAGTTGTCCGAGAATTATTCCGGGCCCTACAAAATAAGCGAAGTTTTAGGAAACCATAATATTAAAATTTTCGTTAATGGGAAACCTCGCGTAGTACATGCAAATAAATTGAAATTAGCCCATGTTCCATAAGTTTTGGAGACACTAAAATTCGTGCGATATTTATATTTACTTTCTTTAAGTATACTTCTGTTCATTTAGAATATTGTATATGTACGCATTTGTGTAATGCGTATATGTGCGGTGTATGTTTTTATGTACGAAGTATGGGTTTAATTATTGTATGAATATTAAGGATAATAAGTTTTATATGAGTGCATTAAGCGTAAATTGACGTACTTGTACGTATAGTTTGTTTTCTTATATATCTTCGTTTCAGTGTGATTCTTTCCTTAAGTATACTGTGTTTTGTGTGTTACTGATATTTGTGTTTTAGCGTATTACTCATTTTAGTATGTTCAGTATTTCTGTCGTTTCTGTAGGACACTTCTTCTCTATCAAACACATGAGCTTTTCAATCTAATGTGTTTGGTCTAAGGGGGAAGGTGTTACGTGCGTAACGGATGGCCAAGTCAGGGAAAGTTTTGGTGAAAGCATCCAGATGTAGATCCGAGTGTTGGCAGGGCATTTTAGTAAACAATAAAGGCGCAGACCTTCCCTGAGCTCGGCGCGTTCATCTGGTGAGGGACTAGGCAGTAACCCTTAGGTTAAAAAACGATTGTTAACGTCAAGGTACACACAGGTACGCTGGATCGTAGGAAAGAATTGAATAACAATTTTCACATATCTCGCTCAAATAAAGTTACATATATACGGTGTCGAGATAATTAGTCTGTATCAACTTGCCCCGGTATCAACTAGGCCCGGTCTCCCCTACCCAAAAATTTAAAAAGCAAGAAGGACACTAACACTGATAAAAGTACCTGGATACGTTGCACATACACTTATTCTTAAGATAATGTCCATTATCATTTTTTCAAATTCTGAGCAAAAGAAATGCACATCGTTTGCTCTATTTATCCCAGCTAAATACAGGGTATATTAGAACTGGTGTTACAACCGAGAAGTTGGTAAAAAAATAAGTTGAAAACATGGAATAAAATTTTTTGAAATTACGCTTTGTTTCCAAGAAAATTAACTTGGAACTTTAGGGTCGTGTGCTCGCACTGAAATACGGGTTAACCCTCGCACTACTGGAATCTTGGTGACTCGGTGTGAGTCAAAAGTGACTCCGGCACTGTATTCGGGGGGTTAATACGGCTGAGAGGTATGTAAGGGGAATGCGTCGGACTAGTAGTAGATGGAGACAAGGTTCAGACAACGAGTGTTCTTTGTACCCCCGCGTACTCTACTAGTACCACGAACCCAGTCGAAATTCAAAGTCAATCCTCTCAGAAACGAAGCGTGATTTGAAAAAAAAATTTGGTATTATCGATTTATCGTTTTATGTAGAATCACTCCCTTTTCGGCTGTACCATCATTTCTGATTGTGAGACACCGTGCATACACATCACTTGTTCGTTAAGTGCATGTGTAAAATGTTTAAGGGGGAGCCCTATTTAGTACGCTAGGAATAAAGTGATTCTTGGAAATTTTTTTTCTAAGAAACTGTTAAGCGGATCTTTTCCAAACTTTCAGGGTATTTTAGTCCACATTCAAACAATAAAGATTAATTTTTACGTTACAAAGCGTTTCGTAGAAATAAAACAAGCAACTGTAGAATATTTACGTATCTATAGAAAATGTACATTCTAAATAAGAATCGACAGCGTTTAATATTTCATATATTACTAGCTGTAATTAATGATACCGTGATATACATATCGTACCTGACTGATCATCTGACGAAGCTTCCAGGTCGGCCGTTCGAGGGTCAGAATCATTATCGTCGACTGAAACATATATGATTGTTGAAATTACACGTAGATAAATTTGATGATACTTGTATTACTAAAGAATGATTCACCTTCGCGATTTCTGGCCAACTCTTGAAACGTGTACTCCTCTTGAAAGCAGTTGAACGTCTGAAGGAATTCGCGCAGTGATAATCTATAAATTTAAAAAGAAATATCACACTTCGTTTATGTTTAATAGAACAGATAATAGTAGGCTAGATTTATATTTAAAGATAATACTGGAAGTAGCAATACGCGGTCTTATAACAAAGATTTCAGTCACCTTCCGGTAGTTAAGGCGTTTTGCGCTTTCAAAATTGCCTTATCGCGGTTTATATGTTTATTTCTCCGAGCCTCTTGACCGACGATGCCATTCTGCAGGCGGGAAAAACGAATCTCTTCATCTTTTATTAGGTCGTGCAGTTTATCTACGGTTATAAAGAATTAAAATTCAAGCTTATCCACAAATTTAACGACACATTCAATTTGGTTAATCGTTAATTAATAATACTTACATAAAAAAATCCATACGTTCGGATGCGTGCCGCCTAATTTCTTCCATGCTATGGCATGGAAGGCCTCAACAAAGTTATTCGTCCGAAGAGGGCAGTTATGGACGCTCACTACAGCAGCCCGCGATATCCAGGTCCGTTGCACATATGATACAAAGGATAAAACGGCAGGATATGCCTCCGCTATATCGTTGGCCAGGTCATTTATGATGGCCAGGCCATCATCGAAACGTTCCGCCGGCGCCAATGGCAAACTCATTGTCATTGACAATGCATCGCGGGGAGCATGGGTTAAGCCCAAACTCCGCCACTTGCGTAACACGGCCTACAAAGATATGCATAACATATATAACATATATTTTCCTTGAAGATGATGTATATTTTGTTAGAATGCATAATACCTGTTTAAAATGAAACCAGCACCCATGAACTTCTCCATTTGGGAATGTTTCCTGCAGGGTTCTCAGTGTCGCCTGCTCAAAGTCACTCATGGTGTGACGCACTGTTTCCCGCAACCCAGGACAAAGTTCCAATAATTTTCCCACTAAAGCACGATATGTTGCCCTTGTCCGCGCTTCACAGAGAGCAAAGATCGTGGCGATGCCCTGCATTACATAACATTTTCAGTTACTTACTTTTCTTAGTACAAAGTACGTGATAATCAAAGGATTCACGACCGCATTAGGCTACGGTTACAGTGGATGCGTTTTCATACGAATGATGTTCTGACGAATACGTTTCAACTGTTTTATCGCATACGATGAAACAGTTCAGACGTACAGGTATGTATTCGTCAGAACATCATTCGTACGAAAACGTATTCACTGTAACCGTAGCCTAATGTTGTAGTTGGGACGCGTCCGTGTCTAAAAGGGATAGTCTGGCGATAATATACCTACTAATTTAATATACATATATAGATTTCTATATTATCACTGAAAGTGCTATTTGTGAGATACATACTACTTCAGCAACGGCATATCTATCGAAAATTGCGCGGGGTCGGGGGGGGGGGGGAGGCGTGTCTGTCATTACATTCGTTAATATTTTTATTTTTCGAGTGGGATATAAAAATTACGAATCTGTTTGAAAATGCTACCATATACATCTTTTCAAAATCACAAGAAATATGAATGACAAAACTTTAGTAAACGTAGTATTATTCATGTGCATCTTACCGAATCCATACGCCGTACATGAATGGTGTACAATTGAGCAATGGCTGGTACTCTCGGAACAACCTAAGAGTAACAAACATCACATTATGCGAGTGTCACAAACGGTATGCTGAGAAACTTAAATTTAGAAGAATTTATATCGGTAAGGGTTAATGTGTAACATACGACACCTTTCAACCTCGGGCGTATATATGTAGATAGTTTAAAATAAGGCTGTGTGCAACAGGACTTATTTTACAATGTTAATAACATTAACGACTTACGCACGGCCTGCACAATGGCCGCTGGGAGGCAAAGTTATAATACGCGATCTGTACAACCATGTGCAATACATCGTTTTAATCTTCAGTGACGGCACCGAATAACTATAGTGAAGACAAACTGAACAATATTACGAAATGTTAAGATACCGATGGGCCGTGAGAATTTTTAGAACATGCTACATCTACCTATTCTATCAGGGATACTGATCTCCTTCCTCTGAGAATTCAAAGATCTTTTATCAATCATTTTTTAGTATGGCATAAAATTATAATAATTAATAATCAGTACCGCCCTTGGCACCGGACAGGATATCCACTTGTTCCAAGCCCCGCGCTTAGAGGACTCCACACGTTGATACATCTACATTTTATAGAAATTAAATGAATTGCGTATCATTAGCGAGGCATCCAGCTTTTAAACATATCTAAAAGCTTCTATGTTGTAGGAAATATTGCCTAGTTTGACATTACTGTCTGACGAACAAAAAACAAGTGAAACTGTAAATTGCGATGATATAATTAATAATTGTGTACTACAAAAGGTGAGAAAAGTAAATTTTGTGAGATAATTGTACTTCACTGTATGTTGTGAGATAATAAACATACAATACTTTATTTTGTTAATATTCAATCATTAATTCGTTATGTTTACCAACACCTAAAAACTTTGTAGTATTATTGCAATAGATTTCCGCTAACAATAAGCCTGACTAGAGAAATTATGCGCTATATACAAAGAGGGAGCGAGATGGAACGCTTTGCGTGCGCGACGGGCGCGAGCGCAAAGGACGGAGTGTCACGGCGTCCGAAAGACGGAGCGAGACAATACATCAACGTGTCGTCTGTCTCGTACCGTCCTCGCTCGCTTTCAGTGCCTCTCGCTCGCTCTCGTTCCATCTCGCTCTCGCCTTCGCCGGACAAGAGTGAGACAGAAGTGGCGGGAATAGCGAGAAGTCCGTATCTTGTAAACCAAACCGAGCCCGTAAGGAGACAATACTATAAATCTAATTATCTGCTCCTAATTAGACGTTTTCAATATTATCGGCTTTTTGTTCGAATTAAATAAATTAATTGGTCCGAGCCCCGCATCACAAGGGGCGGCTCTAGTTTCTGTGTGCCGCGTGACGCGTGATGAAAAATCTGAACATCGTTGGCCGTTCGCGTCGCGCCAGCCGAAAACGGTTTGTCAGTAGACAGACTTGTCGCGAAGCGAACGTACGGTTCTCCAGACTGCATTTCGTAATTTTCCTAAAGCGTGGTTATACCATCATTTACAAAGTGCGTTTAGCAGCTTTCTGAAAATCTTTACAAAGATTTTTATTTTGATAAAAAAAATTGTACGCATACATCATGCAGCGTATGCCGGGAAATAAAGCAAATGTATACGTATACGTGTACAATGGGTATTCGTATGGCGAGGACAAACGATGCACGGGCATTTACCGGTGCACCTCGCGAAGCGCACTTACGTGTAACGCTACCATCGCGAAAAGTAGTGATGGAACTGTGGAAGAAAGAGGGACTCACTGCCACCCACCAAAAACCACAGTGATCAAGGAGAAGGAGATGCGTCAAGAGATGCTGCGTTTGTGTAGGGAAACGATGATGCAGCCAAAAGAAATCTTCGACATTGTATGCCGTCGGTAAGTCGCTGTTCTGTATTTAAACATAAATAGATCATTTTGTGGTAAATCTGTAGTCGAAGGGATTCTATTTTGCATATGCAGGGTGTACAAGAATTACTGGTACAAGTGGAAAGGGAATGACTTTACATAAAAGAATAAATCGGAAATATACATAGAATAACATTATTTAAAATCGCGCTTCATTTTCGGGAAAATTGGCTTTGAATTTCGATCTAGTAGAGATTATGGTTAAATTTGAGACTCATATATTATTGGTTTTTTTTTTAGAGATCCTACTGTAGGACAAAAGCTGTCCTACAGGAGCATGAAGCCCTCTCTTGATAGAGAAAGGTCAAAACAATGGCCGGCTCTTCCACGATCATTCCACGAGCTTGGTCTCGCGCTACGCGAGTACGCGCCTCTACGGAACACGTTTCGGTGCATGATCGACGCGGACGACGGAACCAAAATTTTGCTATTCACATCGGACGCATTGCTGGGTGCGTTGCAGCAATCGCAAGAATTGTACATGGATGGTACATTTTCCGTAAGTCGTTAATGTTATTAACATTGTAAAATAAGTCCTGTTGCACACAGCCTTATTTTAAACTATCTACATATATACGCCCGAGGTTGAAAGGTGTCGTATGTTACACATTAACCCTTACCGATATAAATTCTTCTAAATTTAAGTTTCTCAGCATACCGTTTGTGACACTCGCATAATGTGATGTTTGTTACTCTTAGGTTGTTCCGAGAGTACCAGCCATTGCTCAATTGTACACCATTCATGTACGGCGTATGGATTCGGTAAGATGCACATGAATAATACTACGTTTACTAAAGTTTTGTCATTCATATTTCTTGTGATTTTGAAAAGATGTATATGGTAGCATTTTCAAACAGATTCGTAATTTTTATATCCCACTCGAAAAATAAAAATATTAACGAATGTAATGACAGACACGCCTCCCCCCCCCCCCCCGACCCCGCGCAATTTTCAATAGATATGCCGTTGCTGAAGTAGTATGTATCTCACAAATAGCACTTTCAGTGATAATATAGAAATCTATATATGTATATTAAATTAGTAGGTATATTATCGCCAGACTATCCCTTTTAGACACGGACGCGTCCCAACTACAACATTAGGCTACGGTTACAGTGAATACGTTTTCGTACGAATGATGTTCTGACGAATACATACCTGTACGTCTGAACTGTTTCATCGTATGCGATAAAACAGTTGAAACGTATTCGTCAGAACATCATTCGTATGAAAACGCATCCACTGTAACCGTAGCCTAATGCGGTCGTGAATCCTTTGATTATCACGTACTTTGTACTAAGAAAAGTAAGTAACTGAAAATGTTATGTAATGCAGGGCATCGCCACGATCTTTGCTCTCTGTGAAGCGCGGACAAGGGCAACATATCGTGCTTTAGTGGGAAAATTATTGGAACTTTGTCCTGGGTTGCGGGAAACAGTGCGTCACACCATGAGTGACTTTGAGCAGGCGACACTGAGAACCCTGCAGGAAACATTCCCAAATGGAGAAGTTCATGGGTGCTGGTTTCATTTTAAACAGGTATTATGCATTCTAACAAAATATACATCATCTTCAAGGAAAATATATGTTATATATTCCACCGTCGGCCACCCCGACGCAAAGGGATATAGAATGATAGACACGCCCGAGGGCACATTGCACGATGTAACTATATTTCCATACATCCGATAATTACAACACAGAGAGAGACCGATCGACACGTCCGGTCGTAATGGCGTATGCTATCAGACTGTCTTCTCGAAGGGGGTGGACCCTCTTCTGTCTTCAACTGCGAGCTCCAGTAGGCTATGCACGGGCCTATACCCGGTGCTCGCAACATTGCTCCCCCCTCTGGAAAAGCGGGCGTCCCGACCGCGTTGAGTCCTCTTCGGAATCTTCGTACCCCTGCCTGAAGAAGTTGTCGTGCAAGCCCCGTGGCTTCTACAGACATTCGCCTCGGCATTTGCCTTCTCGCTCAGGGGAAAACCACGGAAAAACCCTGAGCAAGGCGTGGGTACAACGGAACGGCTGGTGTATTCTCCTCTTCACCATGTCCTGGAACCTCAACGACGCTTTCGTCCTCTTCCCTTGGTCCCGCGACGAAATCCTCGGAGAACACCGGGTGCGTTCCTCGATGAGACGTTCCAGCTCCTTGCTCCACGATGTCCCTGGAACTCCGCCCTCCAACGACGATTCCACTGCGTTGCGCTCCCTCGGCAGGGATCTCCAGCGACGAAGCATCCTGGCCTCGTCCAACGTCCTCTGGAACTCCAACGGTGTTCTCGTTCTCCCGTGGGTCCCGCGACGTTCCTGGAACTCTGCTCTAGATTGTCCCACGACGACTCCGTTGTTCCGAGGCTACGTCCCCCTTTCGGACTCGACACCGACGCTGCGACACTCAGCCACGGACAGCCCCTGGGGTTCGTCCTCGATGTCTTTTTGGTGACCTTGCCCGAGACTCCAATCCATCGATGGATCCGGAGGTCTCTGAAACAACTCAAGAAAAGGGGCCGAGCTACGAAGGTAGACCTCCGCAGCCCAGTCCACTGGATTAGCTTAAAACTAATCTTCTGTCTCTCTGTTCAGACTCTCCCTAGCCATCCTCCTTGCGGGGGTCTTGACGTCCACAAGAAACACCTCTCGAGCAAGAGGCTTCCTCCAGTCGACGAACGGCCCATCTCATCTAAACGACTCCACTCTTCGGGGCTCTCTCTGTCTCTCGGGGGTTTGGCGATCCTGCGACGGTATTCGCCCTCGAACTCCCTCCGTCGCGACTTCGCACTCGGCCATCCTGCGACGATGTTCGCCCTCGAACTCCCTTCGTCGCAGCTCAGCAACTCAGCGCTCTCCAGGCGCCTCCACGTTGCTTCGGTGGTGCCGCACTCCTGGGGGCGCCGCTCGCCAGCAACACAACTGCATGGATCCCTGGCCGCCACCCAGAGCCGCACACCCACCAAACTTTGGTCCGGTCCATGCACTCCTGAACGTCCCTGCGTCCCTGCCGGAGTCGCATCCCCGCCACCAACACTTCGACGCTCCCACTACAGCGTCCTAACCGGCCTCTTATGGTGGTGATCCCCCGAATCCGACGAGCCCCTCGATTCTTCTTGCAGCTTCAAGACGAATCGGCATTGCTGAACGTTGTTTCTGGATGGCGTTCGACGACTCACGGAAAAGCATTCTCTCCGTCTCAGGAGAAGTTGAAATGTCAATGTCAAAACGTCAATGTGTCAACACGTCAATCTTGTTCGTTGCTCGCGAGAGAGCCAACTTCAGTGCGTAGTCATTTCTATTTGACGTACGCTTGTATAACATTTTAACGGCAACAGTCCCTTGCCGTTTTCTACATTACCCAATGGGAACGATACAACCAGGATTCGGTTCCCTTTTCATAGGTCGGCTTCACCAGCTTCCAGAGCCGATCCAGCAACGTCCTCCGGAGCTCCTTTCTTTTCGGCAGCTTCCTCGCCGAAGCCTCGCAGTCGCTCCGTTGTCGGCGGGCCTCGATCGCCGTCGATGTTGCTCCTATGGCTGTCCCTCGACGTCGGCGGACCTTGACCGCCGTCGCTCCCACGTATGTCCCTCGATGTCGGCGGGCCTCGGCCGCCATCGCCGCCGTTCCTTCTGCGACTGTCCCCCGTTGTCCTGCCGCAGGCTGGATCGTACGCAACGGCTCGTTGCGTATCGCACGCAACAGCTCCTTGCGTCTCGTACACGACAGCTCCTTCCGTCTGCCACGCAACGGCTCCTCGCGTATCGCACGCGACAGCTCCTTGCGTTTCTTCGGGATCCGTGGCCACGGATCCCACTTCTGACACCAATGTTGCGCCGGGGTGTTTCCACCGTCGGCCACCCCGACGCAAAGGGATATAGAATGATAGACACGCCCGAGGGCACATTGCACGATGTAACTATATTTCCATACATCCGATAATTACAACACAGAGAGAGACCGATCGACACGTCCGGTCGTAATGGCGTATGCTATCAGACTGTCTTCTCGAAGGGGGTGGACCCTCTTCTGTCTTCAACTGCGAGCTCCAGTAGGCTATGCACGGGCCTATACCCGGTGCTCGCAACAATATGTTATGCATATCTTTGTAGGCCGTGTTACGCAAGTGGCGGAGTTTGGGCTTAACCCATGCTCCCCGCGATGCATTGTCAATGACAATGAGTTTGCCATTGGCGCCGGCGGAACGTTTCGATGATGGCCTGGCCATCATAAATGACCTGGCCAACGATATAGCGGAGGCATATCCTGCCGTTTTATCCTTTGTATCATATGTGCAACGGACCTGGATATCGCGGGCTGCTGTAGTGAGCGTCCATAACTGCCCTCTTCGGACGAATAACTTTGTTGAGGCCTTCCATGCCATAGCATGGAAGAAATTAGGCGGCACGCATCCGAACGTATGGATTTTTTTATGTAAGTATTATTAATTAACGATTAACCAAATTGAATGTGTCGTTAAATTTGTGGATAAGCTTGAATTTTAATTCTTTATAACCGTAGATAAACTGCACGACCTAATAAAAGATGAAGAGATTCGTTTTTCCCGCCTGCAGAATGGCATCGTCGGTCAAGAGGCTCGGAGAAATAAACATATAAACCGCGATAAGGCAATTTTGAAAGCGCAAAACGCCTTAACTACCGGAAGGTGACTGAAATCTTTGTTATAAGACCGCGTATTGCTACTTCCAGTATTATTTTTAAATATAAATCTAGCCTACTATTATCTGTTCTATTAAACATAAACGAAGTGTGATATTTCTTTTTAAATTTATAGATTATCACTGCGCGAATTCCTTCAGACGTTCAACTGCTTTCAAGAGGAGTACACGTTTCAAGAGTTGGCCAGAAATCGCGAAGGTGAATCATTCTTTAGTAATACAAGTATCATCAAATTTATCTACGTGTAATTTCAACAATCATATATGTTTCAGTCGACGATAATGATTCTGACCCTCGAACGGCCGACCTGGAAGCTTCGTCAGATGATCAGTCAGGTACGATATGTATATCACGGTATCATTAATTACAGCTAGTAATATATGAAATATTAAACGCTGTCGATTCTTATTTAGAATGTACATTTTCTATAGATACGTAAATATTCTACAGTTGCTTGTTTTATTTCTACGAAACGCTTTGTAACGTAAAAATTAATCTTTATTGTTTGAATGTGGACTAAAATACCCTGAAAGTTTGGAAAAGATCCGCTTAACAGTTTCTTAGAAAAAAAATTCCCAAGAATCACTTTATTCCTAGCGTACTAAATAGGGCTCCCCCTTAAACATTTTACACATGCACTTAACGAACAAGTGATGTGTATGCACGGTGTCTCACAATCAGAAATGATGGTACAGCCGAAAAGGGAGTGATTCTACATAAAACGATAAATCGATAATACCAAATTTTTTTTTCAAATCACGCTTCGTTTCTGAGAGGATTGACTTTGAATTTCGACTGGGTTCGTGGTACTAGTAGAGTACGCGGGGGTACAAAGAACACTCGTTGTCTGAACCTTGTCTCCATCTACTACTAGTCCGACGCATTCCCCTTACATACCTCTCAGCCGTATTAACCCCCCGAATACAGTGCCGGAGTCACTTTTGACTCACACCGAGTCACCAAGATTCCAGTAGTGCGAGGGTTAACCCGTATTTCAGTGCGAGCACACGACCCTAAAGTTCCAAGTTAATTTTCTTGGAAACAAAGCGTAATTTCAAAAAATTTTATTCCATGTTTTCAACTTATTTTTTTACCAACTTCTCGGTTGTAACACCAGTTCTAATATACCCTGTATTTAGCTGGGATAAATAGAGCAAACGATGTGCATTTCTTTTGCTCAGAATTTGAAAAAATGATAATGGACATTATCTTAAGAATAAGTGTATGTGCAACGTATCCAGGTACTTTTATCAGTGTTAGTGTCCTTCTTGCTTTTTAAATTTTTGGGTAGGGGAGACCGGGCCTAGTTGATACCGGGGCAAGTTGATACAGACTAATTATCTCGACACCGTATATATGTAACTTTATTTGAGCGAGATATGTGAAAATTGTTATTCAATTCTTTCCTACGATCCAGCGTACCTGTGTGTACCTTGACGTTAACAATCGTTTTTTAACCTAAGGGTTACTGCCTAGTCCCTCACCAGATGAACGCGCCGAGCTCAGGGAAGGTCTGCGCCTTTATTGTTTACTAAAATGCCCTGCCAACACTCGGATCTACATCTGGATGCTTTCACCAAAACTTTCCCTGACTTGGCCATCCGTTACGCACGTAACACCTTCCCCCTTAGACCAAACACATTAGATTGAAAAGCTCATGTGTTTGATAGAGAAGAAGTGTCCTACAGAAACGACAGAAATACTGAACATACTAAAATGAGTAATACGCTAAAACACAAATATCAGTAACACACAAAACACAGTATACTTAAGGAAAGAATCACACTGAAACGAAGATATATAAGAAAACAAACTATACGTACAAGTACGTCAATTTACGCTTAATGCACTCATATAAAACTTATTATCCTTAATATTCATACAATAATTAAACCCATACTTCGTACATAAAAACATACACCGCACATATACGCATTACACAAATGCGTACATATACAATATTCTAAATGAACAGAAGTATACTTAAAGAAAGTAAATATAAATATCGCACGAATTTTAGTGTCTCCAAAACTTATGGAACATGGGCTAATTTCAATTTATTTGCATGTACTACGCGAGGTTTCCCATTAACGAAAATTTTAATATTATGGTTTCCTAAAACTTCGCTTATTTTGTAGGGCCCGGAATAATTCTCGGACAACTTTCCCTTCTTAGGTTCCTTTAATAGAAATACTGAGTCATTTACCTGAAAATGTTGTGGATTGATTCTACGATCATAATATGATTTGGATTTTTCCTTAGCTTTAATTAAGTTTTTGCGCGCTAAAAATCGTACGTCATGCATTGTGTGAATCAATTCAACTAAATAATCACCATAAGTTCGCATGTTACTTTCGTTATAAGGTTCACTGGACGGTTGTCTCGCAATTTTCCCAAACACCAATTCATACGGAGTAAACCCGGTACCCTCGTGTACACTAGTATTATACGAGAATGTCGCTAACTCGGGAAATTCGTCTCACTCATGTCGACTGTCCACATATTGCTTGATATATTCAACAAGAACTGCATGAGATCGCTCAAGCGAACCATTGGATTGCGGGTGGAAAGCAGTTGTTAAATATCGAGTAATGCGGAAATATTTGGATAAATTTTTTAACAATAAGCTTGTAAAATTTGTACCTCTGTCTGACAATATAGCCTTAGGTGGTCCGAATATACTAAAGAAATGCTTGACGAGGGCCCTAGTTACACTGACCGCAGTCGCTGATTTCATAGGTATAGCGAGGGAAAACTTGGTCAAATTATCCTGTAGGGTAAGCAGGTACTCGTTCCCATTTGTCGTCCTTGGTAGGGGGCCTACCATATCCATGGACACCTTTTCGAAAGCCGCGTTCGGAGTATCCGTGATGACCATTGGCTGCTTAGTTTTATTGCGGGTCACCTTCTTTAATTGGCACCTAATGCAGTTACGTATAAATGTCTGCACATCAACCCTGAGATTTTCCCAGTAGAACCTCTGTCGAATTCGATTGTAGGTCTTGGTGATCCCCTTATGTCCACCCACGGCAGAGCAATGTGCCTCTTCAATAATGTTCGTCCGTCGATGATCCTCCGGTTCCTCTACCGTCCCATGGCAAACGATTATTTTAATGCGCTTCTGTGTGATAGAATTACGCAATAACATTATTACTTCCTGCCAAGTTATCCCATCAATCTCCTTAAATTTCGCAATTCCTATTGTTTCACATGGATGAATACTCAGTTGTCTATTTAACTCGGAGAAAGCTTTTGCTAATGCTTCCTTAGTTAGCTTGTCTTCATTTGATGACTTACAAATTATCGCTACATGGTACTTCTTTCCCTTTTTAATAAAAATAGCATCTCCAATTTGTGGTTTGTCCAACCTAGGTATTTCCTTCCGTATTGTGAATTGTTGCGCTCCGTCATCTATTGGATCGCCTTTGACAGTAAGAAAATACATTGAGTTGTCCTTTCTCATAAAAAGTTTATCCCGTTGATTTAAAATAATATTGCGGATTGATCTTGTTTCTCTTGTATCTGCAAATTCTTGGTCCTTGATTATTTTATCAAAATCAACGCTCTCGGCTCCACTTTCACTGCTGCTATCGGATTCATCTTCTTCAGATTCAAAAATATCCTCCACCATCATATTGTTTCCCAATTCGAGAGATATGGCTCTTCCAGTTGGCCTAATTGCAGGAGTTAATATTAACGGTGGTTTGCCAGTAGTAGTGATTTGATCCCTGTTAAATTCCAATGCTGATGTTGAATTCCCAATCTCCTCCGTTGTCGATCCTCGCCTTTCCAGACGTAACGATAAAGGAATGTCCTCAAAATCAGGTGTCGTAGTCCCTTCGGCGGCCGGAGAACCTGAACTCGGTGAAGGGTCTCTATGAACCTGTGCCTCGACCACATGGCGTTCAAAAGGTCGTTGCCGTAGCTCTTTTTCTGTGAAAGGCACGGACCCATCAGGGTCCTGATTCCGTTGATTCCGTGTACTCAAATTCGGTTGTGCAACAATCGGTTCTTTTTCTTCCATCATCTGTGCAGTCTGCGGTGGCGGTGTCCTTAACATTACTGGATTCCCATGTCTTCGTTCTATCTCCTCATCCTCGGATTCAGAAACTATATCGTCCCACTCGCCCACTTTAATTGGATATAGTGTCCCTTGCATGAATTCCTTCGGTGGATTCCGTGATAATGCATCTGCATTCACATTTGTGTTCCCAGCCTTATATAAGATATCATACTCATATTCAGCAAGTTTTAATCTCCACCTCATTAATCTCGAAGTTGGGTCTTTCACCGAATGCAGCCAGGTGAGTGGCTTATGGTCAGTTACAAACGTAAATTTTCTACTATACAAATATGGCCGAAAATGTTGCACACAATATACCATTGCTAACAACTCCTTTTGTATTGTAGGATAATTTAACTCTGCACTATTTAATACTCGTGATGCATATGCTATTGGTTTATCTTTTCCGATCGGACCTTGACTCAAAATACCCCCTATTGCAAAATCCGAAGCATCGGTTGTCAGTACGAAAGGTTGGTTGAAATCGGGATACTGCAAAACGGGCTCCTCGCATAATTTATCGCGTAAAATTTCAAAAGCTTCACACTGTCTTTCAGTCCATCGGAACGGTTCATCCTTTTTTAGTAAATTAGTTAATGGCTTTGAAATGTTGGAAAAATTTTGAATGAATCGACGATAATAACCCGCCAATCCAAGAAATTGTTTTACATTTTTTGCATTTCTTGGAATTGGAAAATTCCTTACTGCATTTACTTTCGCCGGGTCAGGTCGAACACCATCCGCACTAATTATATGCCCAAGATAACAAACTTCTGTTCGCAAAAACTCGCATTTATCCGGTTGTAATTTTAAATTCGCCTGTCGTAACCTTTCCATCAATTTACGAAACTTGATTTCATGTTCACGTAAAGAACTCGAATATATAACAATGTCATCTAAATAGACAAACATTTCATTACCCTGCAGACCTGTTAAGACCCTATCCATTAACCTTTGAAAGGTTGCCGGTGCATTTTTTAAGCCGAACGGCATCCTTTCAAACTCATAATGACCATGAGGTGTTGTAAAAGCGGTCTTATGACTGTCCTCAGGGTGCATGCGGATCTGATGGAAACCCGACGCCAAATCAAATATTGAAAAATACTTAGCGCTACCCAATTGATCAAGAATTTCCACTATGTTGGGTATAGGATAGGCATCACTTATAGTTTTCTCATTTACGTCCCGAAAATCTAAAACCATTCTCCAAAGTTTATTGCCCTTACTATCCGGTTTCTTCGGAACAATGCAGACAGGAATATTATAAGCAGATTTCGATGGTTTTATTATTCCAGTTTCCAACAACGTATTTACTTGACGTTTAATTTCATCCTTGTGCACAGGAGGAAATCGGTATTGTCGTCGGTTTATGGGTCGATTGTCAACTGTCGGTATCCGATGTTCGGTCACTGTCGTAAAACCCAAAGACTCGCCAGGTATGTGGAAACAGTCAGAATACTCCCGAATTAACTGGTTTACACTTCCTCGTTCCTCCGAATTTAAATGATTTAACCGCAATAAACTCTCAATCCTATTTGCACGTTCAATAATTCCTAACTTACTCACCGGAAAACAATGATATTTGTCACTTTGTCTTTTGGTTTCCCAAATCTTAACTGTTTCATAAAAGTGATCTACTTCATCTTCTTCTCTTAATTCGCGGTAAAATGAATTAATTTCTAAATTTAGGTTCTCATGAAATTTTTGAACTTGATCCATCCTATCTTTTACCGAGATTTGAGTTCCTACATCTGCGATCGCTGTCTTTGATTCTACCATTAATTTAAAATCATTTTCCGAGGATGGATACGAATTAGAAATTTGCACAGTTGAAATTCTTGATTCCTTATGTAAGGTTTCCCCTTCCGTGACATATTCCGAATTACCTTTTTCCCTTTCAAGATTAATTGGCAAGAAAGAATCAGAAACAGTTTCCTCTGCTATATTGAATTTAGAAATTTTATTTGCCTTACTTATGTACGAGACTTCCTGAATTTTAACTTTGGGTACAATTATTTCAATATCTCGATCATTTGTATTGATTACATCGAGATAAGCCTTTCCATTAGTTACTGTGACCAAAGCGTCACCAAGGTACACTCCATCAATCCCTTGCACCCTTAAACGCGGTACATATCCTTGCTCGATTTCTGGATTTGCTGCTATAACATAAGCTTGTGTTCGTGATCTCGCTGGAATTACAATGTGTTCTGTTATCTCAAAAGGAAACGATTTTCCATTGCATTCCAAACACTTCCTTTCGTAATTTATACGAGCCTTTTGCTGCATAAGAAAATCTGATCCGATAATTCCTTCCTGTGCTATAGGAAAATCATTATCTACTAAATGAAAATGTACACATTGCCCTAAAATGTCTAAAGCTACTAGTCCTCTTGTGAACACATGCTGAGGAGTAATTCCAGTGAGACGAAGAATTTCCTTTACATTTACTGATATGGAAGGCTGCACCGAGCGACGTTTCAACAGATTTGGACCAGATCCACTATCCACCATAAAATTTGAGGGAGAAATCAAATCAGGACCGCCAATTCGGACAACAGGTACATAACCGGTCTGCGTAAGGTTTACTCGTCTATCTCGGACTCGACGGCATCCGCGACAATCGGGTGAGCTGAACGCTCTGACAACTTTCCGCGAGGGGCGCTCGTCCTCGTGGAGCCTCGCAAGTTTCCCGAAACATTCTGTGAATTTTCCGAAGAGAAATTATTATTCCCCTTGCTATTATTATATGCAAGTTTCCTACAGTCCTCAATGTTATGTCCCGGTTTTCTACAGTATCTACAAAATCTTGCATCATTCTGGTTATTATCCCGATTTTCAATACGTCTATGGTAACTGCAATTATTATTTCCATTATTATCTTCCGGACGGTTACCTTGTGAAGATGACATTTGCTGTTGTGCATTTAATAGAGCATCTACAATCTGTTTATAATCCGGTGTGCCAGTCGGTTGTGAAGATACATTATAACTGCTATTTTCATTTCTCTTTACGCGAATGGTTTTATAGGACCAACATTCAGTTGCATCATGCCCGAATTTCTTGCAAAGTTGACAAATTATTTGTTCGGATTGAACTTTATATACGGTACCAAGATTGACACGTTTTTCCGATTTCCCTTCTGACAACCCACGCATCTGTGAAATTGCTTCATTCTCCTTTTCAATGACAATTGCCTTAGTAATTAATCCGTTTAACGATTCTATGTCTACTGAAAGCATACGCACGGAAACTTCAGATTTTAATCCCCGAAGGAAACATTTCTTCAAGCTTTCATCCGTACTTATAATAAACGTTTGTGAAACTGTTCCATATTCCCGTTTAAACGCGTCTAATATTCGCTTTCCTAATTCACGAACTCTATTAGCAAATGTTATTACTTCCTCATTAGACTTTTGAAAGACATTTGATAATTTTCCCAACGCTTCATACACCGCCTCGTGCGGTGCATAAATAGACCTTAAATGCTCGACCAATTCGCTCACCTTACTGAACCGCACTCCGATAATTGACCGACGTACATCATCCTTCAACTTATTTCGCAATGATTTTACAAAATTTTCTTCATAATGTGGAGGAATCATGCTCAGAGCTTCTTCACAGCCCTCGGCGAAACATACGAAGTCCATGTTTTTTCCGTCAAAGTCTGGAACTGCGCTTAACGCATCCTTGTACAAAGTCATGTAATACGTGCTACTCACATTTGCATTATGAATCAGCGGAACGGATGTTGCCTCATCTTCGACAGATGTTGGTTGTGGTTCTTGTTGTAACTGTTGAAATCCTAATCGTTGTTGCTGGGCCAATAGTTCCTGTTGCATCAAAATTTGCTGTTTCTGGATCTGCATTTGTGCCATTTGTTCCGTCATTAACTGTCGCATTTCCTCCATTTGCCTCCGTTGTTCTTCTGGAGACGACAGTTCCGATGAACCCGAGCGTTCTGGTGATGTTTCTGTTGCACGCAAGTGTGGCCCGGTCGGTGTACGTTTCACAGACATTTTTAGTTAACTGAGTAACTTCAATTCACAGCACTTCAAATTTTTCCGTCACTACCGATTTTCAATCCCACCGCTGTCACCAAAATTCTGTTACGAATTATAACGCTTAGTTATCTGGTTTTAAAATTCTTTTATTAATAAAAGTGTGTCCCTTTTTTATGTCATGACATTTAAGTCATTTACAACTGGGATAGGGACTTCGGTAGCACGAAAAACTGAATTCCCCGAGTCAACTTGCTTGTTTGAACTCTCAATGTCAACTAACCTCCGCCCCAAGAAACTCCTCTTTTACAAAATGCTGGGTAGAGAGGTTTCACCCTCTACCCTCGAATGGCCAAGATGGAGGACAGGCCCAAACATTCCCACGATTCAAAGTACAACGCTGACGAAGTCCAGACATCGGCATCGGCGGAAAGACGTTACCGCGTAGACCTTGAAAATCCTTGGGTGTCACGATTTCGAGGACCGCTCTTGTGCCTAAGGGTTACTGCCTAGTCCCTCACCAGATGAACGCGCCGAGCTCAGGGAAGGTCTGCGCCTTTATTGTTTACTAAAATGCCCTGCCAACACTCGGATCTACATCTGGATGCTTTCACCAAAACTTTCCCTGACTTGGCCATCCGTTACGCACGTAACAATAGAGAAAAAGTAAATAGCTTTGATATATCCAAATTGATCGTCCAAATAACATAGTTTCATTCATTTTGTTTGTATTTTCTTAAGTTTTCGCTTACTATATATTAAAGAGGAAGGACCAAAGAATATTTTGGCATATTTTTAATTAAGTAATTAATTCAAACAAAAATGAAAAAATTGAAAACTGAAAAACGTATCAACTAGCCCCGGTCTCCCCTAGTCAATACCTATATGTGTTTCTATTGCTACATCGCAGCTGGTATATTACATCTTAAAAGGAACTACTTTGCACATGGTTCAGTTTTTGATTTAGTAAAGAGCGGTACCCGTATAAGATATGTTATAATAGCATTACAAAAAAAAAAACAAACACGAATTGACACCGAGATGTACGATTTGTTTTTCCTTATCAGACGCGAAAAAAAATTCGGCAATAGAACTTTAGTAATCATATATCAGCTGCTGCGTATTACTTGAAAGACATACACGATATCACATTACCGGTAACTGCACGACTAAAATTCGATCGGATCGACTGCTGAAAAAAAAATTCTCAATGTACCGTGCATTCATGGGGAAATGGCTAAGCAAAGGAATGCTTCTATCCGATGCATCAATCAGATAGAAGAGAGCCGAGTACATCAAAACCCCTGTGCCGCCACGTTAGCTTTCGTCTCATCAACGCGCAGTAGATATGTAGACATTGTCGATTTATGTATTTCATGCACACTATAAGTTTTTCTCTATTCCGGTATTCTATGTGCAGATGTAAATCCTGTACCGGAGGATATAGTCCCTGAACCGGCAGATACAGTCCCTGAACCGGCAGATACAGCCCCTGAACCGGCAGATACAGTCCCTGAACCGGCAGATACAGTTCCTGAACCGGCAGATACAGTCCCTGAACCGGCAAATACAGTCCCTGAACCGGCAGATACAGTCCCTGTGCAGACACGCTCCCCTGTACGCGGGCAAGAACAAGGAGCTGCACAGCCACTTCGACGAGGTCGTCGAAGATGTCGCGGTCGTGCGCGGTCTTCGCCCAACGTTCAAGACCAATCGACAGCCCGTGCGGTAGAGCCCGCAGGACCAGAGCGCCGACAAGATATAAGAGATGAGCGAGGATTCTGGCTTATTTGAGATGTATTGATAAACACAAATTGGATTGCGTAAAATTGTTTATTGCAAATTTCAAATGATTCAAACGAATACTAAAACTACTCGCGCAACGTCATAATACCAGCGCTTATTCCACTCACGTTACAGATATTGTAAAGTATCACATGTCTTTTTCGCCTGCCAGCATATTTTACGTTAGTCCAGCAAGTGTAAAATGTATATTGCGATACAATTGAAAAGATTCTTATTAAATTTTAAACTTACCACAATTAGGTGATGCGTCCCAAGGAACCACTCCAGTCCATCGCGGTAGTGGCGATAGCGACGGTGGTGTTGCTGCCGATCATCGGACCAGCTCTCATCTGATGCCCAGCACCTCGACCGGCGTTATGGAAAGTATGTAATTGCAATTATCGTTGATTGTATTGCCTCTTATTCCTGATGCAGTTAGAAGTACATAAAACCAGGGATCGAAAAAGTTCTGGAACTATTCAATAGGTTCCATTTAAAACAAATGCCGCGGAACTTTTTTAAAAATGTTCTCACATTATAAGTTCTCAGAAGAACCGATAAAATAAAAGTTCTATTTGGAATGGAACTTATAAAATATAAGAATAAAATTTTCTCTATAACAGGAACAGATATTTTGTTCACCGATATTAAAAAAGTTCTCAATCGTTGTAACAAATACTAAATACTATTCAATGGATAGTACTATAAGAATATTAAATAATTCATATAGTTAAATTGATATTTTGAATGTGTTATTTATATGTAATACTTACCTACGTAGATGTTTTAGAATCGTTATAATAAAAGTTCTATGAAATCAAGTTATATTAGAACGTTTATTAAAAAAGTTTTCATAAGATAAAGAAAAGTACTAAACCATTAAGTACGAGTTTTATTTCTTGACAAGTTCTCTTTTCTGTTCAATACTCCTTACGAAACCATTAATTTTTTATTAAAGAAACATATGAAGAATATGATATTATATTGTTAAACAAAATTAATACCTAATAGTTTAGTACTTTTCTTTATCTTATGAAAACTTTTTTAATAAATGTTCTAATGTAACTTGTTTCCATGGAACTTTTATTATATATAGGTTCTAAAATATCTGTTCCATGAGAACACTTTTTAAAGAAGTTCCTGAAGGTAGCATTTGTTTCATTAAAAATTCCACAGGAACATATATTTTCCGAATCGAAACAAATAAGTTCTAACAGAATTTTTAAAAAACGAATGGGCGTAGTCTTCACTTGCCCCCCTGACCGGGAAAAAAATAACTTAAACGTTTATCCAAAATTAAATTAGTTTATTATAAAATAGAAATAAATTCAATTGTGACCTAATTCCGCATTACACGATCCCGGTTATATTGGTTCCTACATAAGTACATAAATTCAAAATTCAGTGAATAAATGGCCGAATTGGAAACCGAAGGAGTCTTTTATTCCCCACCCCCCACCCCAAATGCAATCCTAGCTATGCACATGATAAATCGCATGTGTTCTAAATTGTATGTGTCCTAAATCGCATGTGTGCTAAGTTGCATGTGTCCTAAGTCGCATGTGTTCTAAATTGTATGTGTCCTAAATTGTATGTGTCCTAAGTTGTATGTGTCCTAAATTGTATGTGTCCTAAATTGTATGTGCACTGCAAATCGAATGTGTATTAAATTGCATGTGTCCTAAATTGTATGTGTCCTAAGTTGCATGTGTCCTAAATCGTATGTGTCCTAAATTGTATGTGCACTGCAAATCGAATGTGTAGTAAATCGCATGTGTCCTAAATTGCATGTGTCCTAAATTGTATGTGTCCTAAATTGTATGTGTCCTAAGTTGTATGTGTCCTAAATTGCATGTGTCCTAAATTGTATGTGCACTGCAAATCGAATGTGTAGTAAATTGCATGTGCACTACTTTTTGTGCACTGTTCTGATGTGTCCTAAATTGCATGTGTAGTTTTGTACTGTGTAGTTTTGATATGGAGCCGAATAAACGAGTCCACGTTTTTCTACGCTGGTCTTGAATCCTTCTACTATAGCATCGCTTTCCATAGCAGTCGATGCTCGAGATGCGTTCCAGTTTTTGAAGCATGTGTGCTTTCGGGGTTCTTTCTTGTTTTTCGCAGCAATCCGACAAATTCTGCAAACTTTATTTCGAACGCCGTAAAATAAAACTTTTTTCGTGTGATAGCCAACTATCACGCCGACTCCAGACGCAGAATCGTAACAACTACTGCGGTAGGATCTCTTCATCCAGCTTCCGTCAGCCACAACGGGGATGTGAGGGATCCCTGATCCGGAAAGAACGTCGCCTCTTTCAATCGCCAAACGTTTTTCTTCTTCAGCCGCTGCTAGCATCTCTTCTTCTGCAGCGGCAATTGCGGACTTGACGAATTCATCTTGATCCTTCACGAAGTCTCTCTTCGACATGCAACGTATGTTCACTCCTGCAAAAGTGTGTTGCAACTGGGCATAACTGCCTCCACATAAAATTGTTGCATTAACGGCGCCCTGATTGCAATCCACTTCTTCGGCTTCGTCCGATTGATTGCAGATTTCAGCTTTGTAATGGCATAAAGTGCACATTACGCTGAAGATGCTCTTGAAGCCACGCCGTTTCACACCAGTTATTCTTAGGTGTTCAATGCCACAGTCTTCCCTACCTTTTGCATGCTTACCTATTTTTTGCAATTGAGCAAGCACATTTGGGAAATTCATTATATCGTTGCTATTTAGGAGACTCGATTGCTCTTGTGGCTCGTCCTTCCCAACTTTTTCTATAACGAAGTTTTCCTCTTCGTTACTTTGTATATCAAATTCTTCAAGTGCCTCTGCAGTTTCTCCGGAACTGACCGTATCAGTATCTTCATCGGATGGCGAGTACATTATCTCTTGTCGCGTATGATGTCGTCCGTCGGAGGTTGATGGTTCCTCTACCAGACGTTCCCCGGCCACTTCTTCTAGATATTGTTCTACGGCAGTGTCGTCTGCCGTTTTTGCGCCTTCTTTTTTCTTCTTCTGAAGGGCTAAAGACATTCTCTTTACGCGATATACTTTCCGTTTCGAAAATCTCCTTGCGGACGGACGTAATTTTCGTGGACGAAACGGAGAATTATTGTCCATATCTTCTTCCACATCCTGCATATTCACATTTAGAGTGCCACTCATTCTACACTAAACCAACAAACACAACACAAACACAACGCAACACAACTCAAAATCCTACTGCCCGTTACAAAAAACGTAAACGCGAACCGTGAACGTGAATCCGAAGATTCGTCTGTGGTGCGTTCTAAAACAAATGACACTTTACAGACCACGTGCAACGGCACAGTCAGTCAGGAATCGGCGGGCTCCATCTACCGCTGACGAAGGCAGAAACACCTACAGGAGCAGTGGTCGTGTGTGCGTGAACTGCGCCTGCATCAGTCACGCACACATAACCACCGTTCCTGTAGGTGTTTCCCCCTCCAGCAGCGGTAGCTAGGGCCCGGGGATCCTTGCCACTCAGTCAGTTCCAAGCAAGCGATGGTGAGCAGTATGTCTAGTTCGAAAAATGTAAGTATTATATTGTATATTATTATACTGATTGTGAGTGACTCTCTAGCTATAGTATTCAAAGGCGATGCCGCCAATAAGCCGCGCCTCGCTGAGTTTTGTGAATTTCGATGCTCGTGACGAGATTTACTACGACGTATTGAAAAATTCTTTATTCTTCATCGCATCGATATGGCAGTGATACCAATGAATTCCTGGCGTTCTCCCGATTAAAATCATGTCATGTAAATCGGACTATTTTTAACGATGCGTGGGGCCACTTTCATTGGCACGACATTGATTGACGCCATTTTCGCAAAGATCTGTTGAGAAATGCAGAACGTGGATTTCGTCACTTCCACGAAACTCAGCGAGACGCGGTTTATTGGCGGCATTGTAACCGAGAGCTGGCTACATAGGGGTCCACATGTCTCGATGCAATCACAGTTCTTATGTAGCCAGCTCTTACCCCGGGTTTACACCAACGCGAACACGAACAAAAACATTGTTCGCAAACGTTTTCGTTTATTGTTGCCGTGTTCACACCGTCGTAAATAGAACAAAACGTTCATATACGATTCTTATACTGAGTTTTGTTCATGTTTGCGGCGGTGTGGACACGGCAAGAACAGACGAAAACGTTCGCGAACAATGTATTTGTTCTTGTTCGCCTTGGTGTAAACCCGGGGTTAGACTATTGTCTTTGAGGGCTCTAGCGAGAGAATCACGCTGTACAATCCTACTATTTGCCATAAAATAATACATTCATCATTTCATTTCCAGATGAAAGATACTGTACCCGCCGTATCGGCGGAGAGTGGAGGAGAGGGGGAGAAGGAGAAGCAGGAGGAGAGGAAAGAGGAGAAGAAGGAGGATAAGGAGAAGAAGGCGGAGGAGAGGGCGGCCAAATTAGAAAAAACTGTTGCAAAAGTAAGTTATGTTGAATCTGTGTGTATAGTATTGTCTCCGTATGTGGACGCTGATCAGAAACGACGTGGGGCTCCTGTTGTGAACAGATCCCTAATTCCGAGTGTTCGTTTCTCGCTTCTTTCTGGCCGAAGGGGGGAGCGATATGGAAAGCTTTGCCTGCGCGACGGCCGCGAACACAAAGGACGGAGTGTCAGGCGTCCGAAAGACGGAGCGAGACAAAACATCAACGCGTCGTCTGTCTCGTACCGTCCTCGCTCGCTTCCAGTGCCTTTGTTTGCTCTCGTTCCATCTCGCTCTCACCTTCGCCGGACAAGAGTGAGACAGAAATGATGGGAATAACGAAAAGTCCACATCGTGTACACCAAACTGGGCCCGTAATGAGACAATACTGTATTATTATTGAAAGTGGTATAACTCGGGCTATACTTCCGAATGGCCCCAGTGGCCGATCGACACGACGTTTCGGGGGTAGAGTGGGATGAGGTGTGGACCCTAAATCTAAAATTGTTGCTTCGAGAATTTTTTAGTTTCCGAGATATTAATAAAATACTTTTAGTATGTCTGTGATTTATTCCGACATAACGCATTCCACTTTCCGCTTTGTCCCGGGAATTAGTATTGGTTTGGGCTAGATTAGGGGGGAGGGAGGTGCGCGCCCGCTTGCGGGCGCGAAAAGCATGGTAGCGAACCGATGTGAGTTTGGAGATTTGAACCAGCAACTTGCGAATGCGACCCATTCTACTATATAGGGTATATAGTATACATATACATTCTACTGACAGTGAATATTCTAGGGGGTGATTCTAGAGGCCAAAATAAGACGAAAATATAGAATACAATTTTTTAATATTGCGCTTCGTTATCGAGAAAATTGACTTTGAATTTCAGCTAAATACGCGTGTCTTTCCGGCGCCTGGGGAGCACGCGGAGGTAAGGGGAACGCGTCCAGCAGTTCGTAAAACAGTTTGAGGGGACGGGGAGGGTCGCCGAGTAAGGGTGCCTACACCTACGTCCAAAAAAATTTAAAAATAAAATTAACAATAATTTTTTATTAATATTTTGGAAACTAATAAATACCCGAAGCTAAAATTTTAGATTTAGGGTCCATACTCTCTCCCCACTCCTCCCTCCAAACCTCATCTCGATTGGCCACTGGGGCCATTCGGAAAAATATCCATAACTCGATCTGTAGCTAAAAAATCGTTTATTTTCTTTAAAATTTTTATTGATTATTATTCCATAATAAAATTGGATATTCTTCCGAATGGCCCCAGTGGCCAATCGAGATGAGGTTTGGAGGGAGGAGTGGGGAGGGGGTGTGGACCCTAAATCTAAAATTTTAGCTTCGGGTATTTATTAGTTTCCAAAATATTAATAAAAAATTATTGTTAATTTTATTTTTAAATTTTTTGGACGGTAGGTGCAGGCACCCCTACCCGGCGACCCTCCCGTTCCCCCAAACTGTTTTACGAACTGCTGGACGCGTTCCCCTTACCTCCGCGTGCTCCCCAGGCGCCGGAAAGGCACGCGTATTTAGCTGAAATTCAAAGTCAATTTTCTCGATAACGAAGCGCAATATTAAAAAATTGTATTCTATATTTTCGTCTTATTTTGGCCTCTAGAATCACCCACTAGAATATTCACTGTCAGTAGAATGTATATGTATACTATATACCCTATATAGTAGAATGGGTCGCATTCGCAAGTTGCTGGTTCAAATCTCCAAACTCACATCGGTTCGCTACCATGCTTTTCGCGCCCGCAAGCGGGCGCGCACCTCCCTCCCCCCTAATCTAGCCCAAACCAAACTAATACCCGGGACAAAGCGGAAAGTGAAATGCGTTATGTCGGAATAAATCAACAGACATAGTAAAAGTTTTTTATTAATATCTCGGAAACTAATAAATTCCCGAAGCAACAATTTTATATTTAGGGTCCTCACATCATTCCCACCCTACCCCCGAAACCTCGTGTCGATCGGCCACTGGGGCCATTCGGAAGTACAGCCATAAAATTACACAAGTTTATAGTTTTAAAAACATTACCCGATTTGATTTACGGATGCGAATATTTTTAAGTTGATTCAAAAGCATACCCTTAAATATCCCAATGTATGAATAAATCGACTTATACCACTTTAAGAAATAACGGCTCATATGTAGGCGTCGAACTAGAAAATGTAATTTTTATGATACTGTTTCAGATGAAAAAGGAGATTAAAATACTCAAATATGGCGAGGGGGGCGCCGTGGAGGCCGCCGAGGAGGCCGCCGGGGAGGCCGCCGGGGAGGCCGCCGGGGAGGCCGCCGAGGAGGCCGCCGTGGAGGCCGCCGTGAAGGCCGCAGCGGCAATCCCATTATTATTAATAATTTTTAATTTAAAATAAAATATATATATAACATTATAAATACTCGATGATTGTTTATTTTTTTGTTTTGTATCGGCATGAACGTTTCAGTAACATACTGCTTAGATTTTCCAGATGAAAATGAATTTAAACACGATATTTCGGATTATTTTTAGCTTTATTAGATTTGAAATGTTACGCATTTATATTTAATTATCTAGTACAGTTCTAGAAATAATCCGATTCACACCGTGTTTGAATTCATTTTAATGTGGAAAATCTCAGCAGTGTGTTACTGAATATTGAAAACGTGACGTTTTACATTTTATCAACACTGTATGCCTCTGCAACTGAGATTACAAGCCGCCGCCGAACAGCTGGTCGGGACGGACGCGGCGTTGAATCCGTATCGCGAACAGAACCCTAATTCCCAGTGTTCGTTTCTCGCTTCTTTCTGGCAGAAGGGGGGAGCGAGATGGAACGCTTTGCCTGCGCGATGGCCGGGAACGCAAAGGACGGAGTGTCAGGCGTCCGAAAGACGGAGCGGGACAAAACATCAACGCATCGTCTGTCTCGTACCGTCCTCGCTCGCTTTCAGTGGCTCTCGCTCGCTCTCGTTCCATTTCGCTCTAGCCATCGCCGGAGAAGAGTGAGACAGAAGTGGTGGAATAGCGAAAATTCCACATCCTGTACACCAAACCGAGCCCGTAATGAGGCAATACTGTAGTATCTTTTATTTGAGTTTATCCAGATATTATCTTTGCCCATCTCTGTTCTCCAGCCGCTTCGCCGTGATTCATTCAAGCCTTCTTGATGCCAAAATAGTGATAGGGGAAATGCGGCAACAGCGCAATTCGACTCTCGATACGTCTCGGTAACTGCGTCTTTCCTACATTTATCGGCTAGATTGGACTTCCACCGGTTTTGATGGTACAAGGCACGAATATACCATCAGCGCCGGTGACGGAGAAGCCTTGAAGCTTCATTCTGTCATTTTTCGGCCTGTCCTGAGTACACGAGTGAAAAAATCCTTATTATTACAACGTACGGTGCTTATTAGCGTACAAACGCACCAGACCACCCTGCACAGATGTCTACTGAAGGCAACTGTACCCGCAAAAACTTCCTTCGTACCGATTCCAGGACGTAAGTTGTAATTTACGGTTTGTTTACTACATCGCGTATACGCAGGCCCGGCGGAACCGTGCGCCGCACAAGGGCGCCAGTCGAATGGGACGCTAAAAAAACTAGATCGTACGCTTAATAATAAAGGAATCTAACATCCCACATAAACTAAATATAAATGTAATTCTTTTAAACATATTAAATAGAAAACAAGTGCAAAAATTTGGGGAAACCAAAAATTTGTTTGCACAAGGGCGCCAGCTAACCTCGCGTCGGCCCTGCCTTACGTCACGCTGGTGCTACATGGCTGCAGTGCACCATTAGCGCCACCAACGGAGAAGCCTTGAAGCTTCATTCTGACAGTTTTCGAGTCATAAATTCATTATTATTTCAAAGTTGGGTGCTTATTAGCGTTCAAACGCACCAGACCACTCTGCACAGATGTCTACTGAAGGCAACTGTACCCGCAAAAACTTCCTTCGTGCCGATTCCAGGACGTAAGTTGTAATTTACGGATTGCTTGCTACACGCGAATACGTACACGCTTAACTTAGCTGGTGTGAGCGTACGCACACATTCAAGGCCCGGTGAGACGGCAGCCTTAACAGCGAAGACCAAGAAATGTATTATCGAGTTGCATTGTGTAATTTGCAAGCAGATCCGTTCGTTCATCAATGTTTGGTTCTACATACAGATGCGAAAGTGCGTTTTCCGTTATGAAAAATATAAAAAGTAAATATCGGTCAAGATTAGCGGACCATTCATTATCTTCGCTGCTAAGGATAGCCATAACAAAAATTGATGTGGATATACCATCCCTTGTCAATAATATGACGCGGCCTCAATGTGCACGTTCACATTCACACAGACGAGTAAAAGTAAGTATATATCAGTTCGTATTGTCGTATTAATTATAATTATATGTAAACGTATGGCCGTACTGCCCCCTTTAGTTAAAACGTCTTATCTAGCATTTTGAAACAACCGAGAAAACTGAAGTTTTATCAGTTACTTTGTACCATATTTATTTTCCTTCATTCAAATTAAAACATGTTGTCATTATTTCGTAATAGCCTAATATCAATTTTTGTAATAGGTGTACCGGTAGGGAATGTATTATTAACGTACCAATTAATTAATTGCTTCAGATAAGATATTTTAACCATTTTGAAAGAAGTTAGGTTAAATACATTAGACTGCTCATAATTTTTTACGAAGCACGTAGAGGTTTCTAACTTTACTTAAAAGGTAAAAGATGTGTGGAACTTCAAATATTTCAACATATCTCAAAAAATGAAAAAATGCTAGATAGGACAGTTTAACTAAGGAGGGCAGCGTAGCCGGCCGTAGCAAACGAATGTATTTATGTTTGTGTAGGGACGGACGAATTCGACTACGATCGTCAATGTTTAGTATGTGTGGAGGGGGCCGTTCAGCGTGGCCGCAAGGCGGAGGAGCCCCCGGCATCTCGTGAGTCGTCAGTTGGACAACCCTGTACACGATGCGGACATTTCGTTATCCCCACCACTTCTGTCTTCTGAAGGCGAGAACGAGATGGAACGAGAGCGAGCGAGAGACACTGAAAGCGAGCGAGAGCTGTACGAGACAGACGACGGGATAATGTTTTGTCTCTCTCCGTCTTTCGGACGCCTGACACTCCGTCCTTTGCGTTGGCGCCCGTCACGCAGACAAAGCGTTCTATCTCGCTCCCCCTTCGGCCAGAAAGAAGCGAGAAACGAACACTCGGAATTAGGACTCTGTTTACGATACGGGCTCAACGCCGGTCCCGACCCCTACAGCACCAAAACGTATCTAGTACGTAACTGCTGCGTAACCACCATTTTTTGGTTACGTTACGTGGGGGTCACACAGTGGTGGGTCCGTATTTTACCTAACGTAGAAAAGTGAATTTTCTACGCGTAGAATAAGACGTAGTAAATAGCTTAACTTTACTACGTCATGTATTTTATGTATAAAATCACATTGTTTGAAAAACCGTTGCAGACTTTGGAACAACATAATCTGCATTGCAATATGAGAAAAAGTGGACGACCAGAACACAATTCCTGGAACGCATTAAAATTCCAGTATCAAATTCGCAGAATCAATGGGAAAGATAAAAGAACTGCATTGTGTTTAGTTTGCAATCAAGAGATATGCAACACATCTCTACAAAGATTACAATCACATAGGTAATTTAGTGTATTTTATTATTATGCATTATAATATTTCATTCACTTATGCTTAAATAATCATGTTTTATCTATATTTACTACTGTTACATATACAGGGTGTCCCACGGTAGACTGGACAGCGCCGTAGCTCCTAAAGTATTGGAGATAAAATTTTTTAAAAAATAGGGGATTGCATGGTTCGAGGGGGCTAATAAATTAGCCCGAACGATTTTTGTTCTATTATTATTTTAAAAAATACGATGGTCAAGTTCGGTTTTTCAAATGGAACTATTTTTTTTTGAAGTCCTGAGTTGATAGTGCGTTCCAAGACAAATTCAATAAGCATCAATGTATACACTTTATTTCCACTGGTTTTTGAGATATTGCGCTTGCAAGTGTACTGATTTTCACTGCAAGAAACTCCTCTGGAATAGCAAGGACGGGGGACGGTCTTACTGGCGCCACGGGTGGCACTGCCTGTTGAAATAGATACTGTTTCGGCAAAATCATCTCTCTCTGTCCATCTCTCTTTTTCTCTACCTTTTTCTTTCACTCGAACAGCTGACGGACTTCTTATTTACTTCTCGCGACATCATACATACATACTCTTCTACACAGACACTCACACACACTCGCGCTCTCGTGACCGACCTGAGTGCTCGGTTATACAGGTCAGTAGTATCTCGACAACAGACGTCGAAATCGTTACACCTCTATTGTATCACCTCATTATCTAGTCTCTATCTCAATAAACCGCACTATTCTCAACAATTTTTGAGTTCTCTCTATACAGATACATACCTGCGAAAGGTCTACGCCAGGCCCAAAGGCTGGACAATTCTTTTCCGCCAGAAATGCTACCTAGGTAGGTACATCTGCGGTATCGAGATACATCATCGTTACTTTTATTTCGCACTTGCTTCTACGCTCGGATGGCCGGTTCTTTTGGGAGGGATGCAAGTTGGATTGGTTAGGTTCGGAGGAGTTAGGCCCCCCCTGGGGGAGCGGCATTCAAACCGCTCCCATCAGAGCGATCGAGCTCTCGGGGCAAGACGGGCGGTCGATAGCGGGCCGCCCTGTAGGCGTTTTAGTCAGCCGCCCGACCGAGGTGTCCCCCGGGTGTTTTCAACACCCGGTCGCCGAAAGGCCCCCTCGGTTAGGGCGGCTTGGGCGGCCCTGAAGGCTGTCAGCGCCCCGGCCCGGTCGCGACCGTAATTACGCAGTGACCGGGTAGGTGTTCGATCGCGGGGTCGTGGGGTGGCGGTGTCGGGGGAAACCACCCGCCCTAGAAGCAGCGACCCCGGAAGAGGCGACGCGGACGCGTGATCCGTCGCGCGTCGCCGGTCCCGGAGACCATTGTTGGGGGAGGTTGTGATACTCCGCCAGGAACGACCCCGTTGAGGGGACCTCGCGCGGTGCCGCACGAAGCGCAGGAGGGGGGGTAGCGAACGTATCGCTAGTTTGATCTCGCATACAAATCCTCCCCCTCAGGCGCGCGGCTCCGCGCGCGAGGTAGATCACCTTGGTGGTTTTAGTGGGTTCGAGTCCCACATAACCCCCTGCCCGCCCCCGCGGGTGGGGGGTATCCGTGGGGATTTCCACCAAGTAAAAAAAAAAAAAAAAGGTTCGGAGGAGTGAAAGTTGCTAGACTAAATTTCAACCATAAGGAGCAGATTGTATCAGAACCAATCGGATTTGCATCCCTCACAAACGGCTGCACTCTTGAAGAGGTCCTCTTCACAGCAATACCTCCTCCCCAATGCCCACCTTCTCTCGCACGGAATACGTCAACGCATGGTTTTGTTTTGATATCGAAGCTCATGTTTATACTCGGGAGGACCACGCGTCGACAGTGGGCTACCCAGTTATTGAATTCAGGAGACGATAGAAACACTTTATTACAAAACACACATGTACTATAATTAAAGTAAATCGTATTCCTCTCGGGCAGGAGTCGCCCGACGTTCGTCAAGGAGATGCGGCCTGGTACCCCGTGGCGAGGGCTGCCCTTCGCAGTGCCTCACCCGATTTTTATGGCTTTTACCGGAAAAAGGTACGAATCCTGGGCCGAACGTAACGAATTGGGGTCGAGCCCCTGCAGTCGATGGTGGAATATCCATTACAGCGTATTAAGAAATTCTTTTCTTCATCCTATCGAGAGGCAAGTGACGCGAATGGATTCCTTATGTTTTTCTGACGAAAATCATACCAAATATCATGCAAATCGGACTACTTTGATACAAGCTATTTGTATTCCCTATGTAAAAGTTGTCCGATTTACACGACATTTGTAATGATTTTCATCAGAAAACCCCAAGGAATCCATCGATGACACATCCATATCCATACGATAAAGAATAAAGAATGATTTTATTTCGTAAACAAATACGGGTAATTCTGAAGGTACGCCCGTCGCCTCGTGGCGAGGACAACACCCCGCAGTGCCCATCGAATTTTATGGCTTTCGACCCTCGAAGGGTTTGGAATATCATTAAGAAGTGAGAAATATTTAGGATTTCAAATGTTTGCTTCTTTTCTTCGTCGTATCGAAGGAGAAAGTGATGCCACTGGATTCCTGGCGTTTCGTCGATTAAAATCATAACAAATTTCATGTAAATTGGACTATTTGTAACCAAGTCAAGTCAGCTTGAAATGATATAAATCGATTTTCCGTGGAATTTCCTTCATTGTGTCATTTTCAACGGCGAAACATAAGGAATCGATGGTTGTCGTTTTTGCAAAGATCTGATGAGAAATGCGCGAGTAGAAGATTTCTCACTTCTTAATAGGCTGTCGAACCCCTTCGAGGGTCGAAAACCATAAAAATCGGGTGAGGCACTGCGAAGATCTGTCCTCGCCACGGGGTACCAGACCGCATCTCCTTGACGGGCGTTGCTCCAGAATTACCCTGTATTTGTTTAGGAAATAAAATCATTCTTTATTCTTTATCGTATGGATATGGATGTGTCGCCGATGGATTCCTTGGGGTTTTCTGATGAAAATCATTACAAATGTCGTGTAAATCGGACAACTTTTACATAGGGAATACAAATAGCTTGTGTCAAAGTAGTCCGATTTGCGTGATATTTAGTATCATTTTCATCAGAAAAACATAAGGAATCCATTGGCGTCACTTCCCTTTCGATACGATGAAGAAAAGAATTTCTTAATAAGTTGTAATGGATATTTCACCCTCGACTGAGGGGGCTCAACCTCAATTCGTTACGTTCGGCCCAGGATTCGTACCTTTTTCCGGAAAAAGCCATAAAAATCGGGCGAGACCCTGCGAAGGGTTGTCCTCACCACGGGGTACCAGGCCGCATCTTCTTGACGAACGTCGGGCGACTCCTGCCCGAGAGGAATACGATTTACTTTAATTATAGTACATGTGTGTTTTGTAATAAAGTGTTTCTATCGTCTCCTGAATTCAATAACTGACATCCAGACATCTGCGCTTCTACAATCCACCGGCAATACTCCTCGTGGAGAGACACAGTAAAAAAAGGGGTAGCCCGCTGTCGACGCGTGGTCCTCTCGAGCATAAACATGAGCTTCGATATCAAAACAAAACCATGCGTTGACGTATTCTGTGCGAGAGAAGGTGGGCATTGGCGAGAAGGTATTGCTGTGAAGAGGGCCTCTTGAAGAGTGCAGCCGTTTGTGAGGGATGCAAATCCGATTGGTTCTGATACAATCTGCTCCCTATAGTTGAAATTTAGTCTAGCAACTTTCACTCCTCCGAACCTAACCAATCCAACTGGCATCCCTCCCAAAAGAACCGGCCATCCGAGCGTAGAAGCAAGTGCGAAATAAAAGTAACGATGCGCTTCTCGATACCGCAGATGTACCTACCTAGGTAGCATTTCTGACGGAAAAGAATTATCCAGCCTTTGGGCCTGGCGTAGACCTTTCGCAGGTATGTATCTATTTCAACAGGCAGTGCCACCCGTGGCGCCAGTAAGACCGTCCCCGGTCCTTGCTATTCCAGAGGAGTTTCTTGCAGTGAAAATCAGTAAATTTGCAAGCGCAATATCTCAAAAACCAGTGGAAATAAAGTGTATACATTGATGCTTATTGAATTTGTCTTGGAACGCACTATCAACTCAGGACTTCAAAAAAAATAGTTCCATTTGAAAAACCGAACTTGACCATCGTATTTTTTAAAATAATAATCGAAAAAAAATTCGTTCGGGCTAATTTATTAGCCCCCTCGAACCATGCAATTCCCTATTTTTTAAAAATTTTTATCTCCAATACTTTAGGAGCTACGGCGCTGTCCAGTCTACCGTGGGACACCCTGTATATTTAAATACATTGTTTTTACTAATATTTTATATTATTTTATTTTACAGAAATGTATGTAAAGACATTGAAAGTAATAATAACCAACTATAACATAAACGTAAAGAACGTGATAGCAATGATTGTACAAAGAACGATGACATATTAAATAATAATGAATTGGAGATTAGTCAACCTAATACCACAGAAAGCTATACACAAATTAAATCTGTGTTTTCAATTTTCAATAAAGAAAATGAGCAAGTTTGTAATAACAGTAATAACACCGAGCTTGCAATAACTAGAAGCCCTGATAACCAGATGTATGCGATCTGACGTCAGATTGGCAGCAGGGTCTGCCGTGAGAGCGCAGAGCCTGACGTCAGATCCGTAGTCATCTATGTCCGCATTAGGATACGTTCTGAGGTACAGAGCCTGACATCAGGACCCTGACGTCAGATGGGCAGCACACGGAAAGACCTCAGCACCGTTCCCAACGGTGCTCGAAAAATGAGCACCGTCGGGAACGGTGCCGAGCACCGTCGCACAGTGGTTCAGAGGCGGAAAAAAACTCAAAAAATCATGTCACAATTTCGAATGGCTTTTTTAGGTATGTTTTTTCATCGGTTATGTATTGATCATTTCCTGTCACTTAGCCTCTAAAACCGATTACAAGTGCGGAAAAACTCGCACTAAAGAAGTATGGCCAAAATTTCTACATATCACTAAGTGGACCTGTTTTTTCCGGAGTAGTTTTATTACTCATTTTTACATAGTGTAGAGCAAAAAGAAGTAGAATTGAAACTGTTGTCAGAATATAACAATATCTCAAAGAATACCGAGGTGTTTTAGAAATCACCATTTTTTTCAGGTACCTCCGTCTACCTCCGCAACGACACTGGAAAGGTTTGAAAGTACATATTTTGAGGTACAATTCCCATTAAAAAATTTCACCGTCCATCACCGTCTGTACCGTATGCAAACGTTTTTGTAAGTTTTTTTCGTAAAAAAAAAAAGGTTAATACCTAATTGCTACTGTTGACCGTCGATCGCTCTTGTGGGTGTCGCCTTTCAATAGAAAATTTTGCGCTGATTCCGAATATACCCCATGTTCCTATACCTGAAATAAACGATTCATGTGTTTTAGGCCAAAAACCATGAAAAATCACATTTTTTGACATGTTAATTATAATTTTTTATTTATTTTTTATTTGTTTTGCAGTCCAGCAGATCAAACCTTTATTTAAATTATTAAACTCCACTTTAGTAGGACAGACAATACTCTTTCACTATTCCACAACTAATGTAGTATTACATAAAGAATTATGCAAAATTGTAATTGAAAGGGAAATGCAGTTAACATCAACAATAGCCACAAAAATTCCATTTTCGTAAGGAAAACTGTTTTAATGATTATATTGATACAATGTACAATGATTTCAGAATTTAACACACATGTTTAGCCTCACATTTGACATTTCCATAAAAATGTAATACATAGTTTTCATGATTTTGTACTCAACACAATAGTTAACACAAAAGTGTTACAATTTTATTGCAGATTGAGCTCTTCCGACTTCGAAGAAATAACAGACTCAATACTCCAGTTATTTCCAACTGAAAAATTGAGATCAATTTATTATTGCCCATCATATGTGATACAATTGGACGGATCAATCAAAAGCAAACAACGGTTTAATAGTAGCGGCTTCTTACAAAAAGCTTATTTAGCACTACGTGATCATTTATGAACAACAGGATTAATAAATTCACCTTTGCAAGGAGGTCCGTGTGATGTATCTAGAAAAGGTATTTAAATATTCGATATATCTATAGGAATGACTTTGGTAGGGGAACTATCGATAACGTGTATGCGTTGAATTACCTGATTAACAGGCAGGTTAACAGGAAGGGGAAGAAAATGATAATTTTCTTTATAGACCTGAAGGCGGCCTTTGACTCGGTGAACAGGGAGGTACTCATAAAGGCGATGAGGAAGAGAGGGGTAAGGGAGGGACTAGTGGAAAGGTGTGCGGAGGTTTTAAAGGAAACAGTTTGTAAGGTGAGAGTAGGGGAGGAGGAAGGGAAGGTGTTTTGGACGGCTAGAGGAGTGAGACAGGGGTGCCCGCTAAGCCCGAGCATGTTCACGCTGCTGCTTGCGCATTTAGATGAAGAGCTACAAAAAGGAGGATGGGGTGGGGTGAGATTGGGGGGGAAGAAGGTATATACCCTGGCGTACGCAGATGATGTTGCGGTGATGGCAGAGGATGAGGAAGGGATGAAGGGGATGCTGGGGAAGTTGGAAAAATATATGGATGGGAAGGGGCTACAGTTGAACGTAGAGAAATCGAAGGTGATGAGGTGCAGGAGGGGTGGAGGTAGATGGAAAAAGGAGGGTTGAAGGTGGAAGGGAAAGGAGCTGGCTGAGGTAAGGGAGTTTAAATATTTGGGATATACACTGATGGGAAATGGAGGGCAAGAGGCACATGTAAGGGAGAGAGTGAGGAAGGCGGCGGCTGTGATGGGGCAGGTGTGGGGAATAGGAAAGAGGAGATTAGGAAAGGATTGGGGGAAAAGGGTGTGGTTGTTTGATAGGTTGGTGTGGGCAGTGTTAAGTTATGGGGTGGAAATTTGGGGTTGGAAAGGTAGGGAGAGGGTGGAGGGGGTACAGGACAGGTTTTTAAAATGGGTTTTGGGGGTTGACTGGTGTACGCCGGGTTATTTAGTGAGGGAAGAGTTGCAGAGATGTTGAAGGGAAGGGCGGGGATGAGGGCATGGGAGTATGAGAGGAGGCTGGAGGAGGGGCAAGGACGGGAGGTGGCAAGGATGTGTTGGGAGGAGATTAAGGGGAGGGCGAGTAGAGGGGGGGGTCCTGGGGGGATGGGAAGAGGAGAGGAAGGGGTTCTATGAGGAGAAGGGATGGACGATAGAGGGGGTGGAAAGGATGAGGGGTAGGGGAGAATTGAGGGGAGAGGAGCTGGTAAGTGTGGAGAAGAGGTTACAGGAAGGGGATAGGTGGGAAAGGATTAGGGAGGCTAGGTATAATAGGTGGTATGGGGCGGTAAAGGGGGTAGGGGTGCCAGGATACCTGAGGAAGGGGTGGGGGGAGAGCAGATGGAAGAGGGTGGCTAGGTTCAGGTTGGGGAGTGAGATGAGGAGGGGGGGAGATATTGGGAGGATGAGGGGAAAAGGAGATGTAGGGTTTGCGGGTGGGGGAGGAAACATGGGAACATGTTTGGGAGGAATGTACGGGGTGGGGAGAGGGAAGAGGATGGCAGGAGATGGCGGGGGAAGTGTTGGGAGATGATGGAGCGAGGGAAGGGTGGATGAGAAAGGTGGAACAGTGGAGGGGGGTACAAGGTGGAGGAATGAATGGGTAAGGAATGGGAGTGAAAGGAGGCGTGCGGAAGCGGGGGTCCGGAAGAGGGAGGGAGGAGCGGGAGAGGGGGGCGAGGCGGTGGCGAGCGGGCGAATAGTTGTATGATTAGGTGTAAGGTTTAGGTATAAGGAGTAGTTTTTAAGGAGTAGTTTTAAGAGTTGCGTAAGAGTTAAAGAAGTAAGTGTAAGGAGGAGAGGAGAGAATTGTAATCCCCAAGGGGGCACAGTAAAGTATACTACTATAGGAATGACTTTAGAAAAACAGTACTTATGACATTAGTCATAACATATAACAAATTCTTTATCTCTATTATTTGATAATAGTTTATTTATATATATTCTGTAGAATCAAGTGATATAGAAATTGACCTTAGTATTCTTGTTTGGGAATGGTATAGTTCCACACGCCGCCACACTCACTCTCACGGCAGCACCTACTGGGCAGTGTTGCGTATTTTCGCGGTGATTTTAAGGACAGAACGCAAGTTGGTGCCCGTGGAGCGCTGAGCCGCTCTGCTCGTCAGAGTGCGCGGGTGTTATGAATAAAAAGAAACTATTTGTTCTGGTAAAACTGGTATATATTCTTAATAAATTTAAGGAATTGCTTTGTAAGTGAAATCTGCACTTGTACATTCAAGCGTCAAAAAAGTTCTGCCTTCTCCGAGTCCTCCGTCGTTGCTCCTTCCTTCCTCGAACGTGGTGCCCCTTCCATCCCTAGGCGTCCTCCCAGTCCTTTGGCCAATCAGGATGAGGGATGAGCCGGATTCAAAGGGTAGGTTGTTCCGCGGATGTCCGTCCGCCCCCGCGAATCGACGTCCATCTTTCCCTCAGTCTTCGGGTGGTGGTGGAAACTCGGTGGAAGCGCGCTTTTCCGTTACACAGCGGGGTGCACACGTGGGAAGAGAAAGTTGGCTCGGCTACGAGGGTCGAGTAGACTACTCTTGAAGAGAATTTATGACTTCCTTAGCGTCGCCAACACTTCTGGTGTCAATCAACACTCCTAAAGTCTAACAAAGGACAAGGCCTTCTCAAGAGATTACGTGACTTAGAAGAAACTCGCGATTCGTTTCGGGGTTCGTTAATAGGTATCCTCTTCCTGCCCTCGAGCTCTGCCCAAGATCTTTCCCACGAATGCCACCCGCATTGCGCATCCTTTATAATACTTCTTAATCATACGCAAGTATCTACTTTCAAACTTCGCTCCTAATTTACCTATCGATTATATACATTTCTGTGACTACGTTCGCGTAATCACGCAACACCTCCCTTCATATAGAAAAGGATGTTTCAAATGGAAACAACTTTTAAAAAGAAAACAATACATCAGTTCTAACTTAAGTATGCAAAAATTGAATGAATACGCGCTTTACATATGATTACAACTACCCCTCCTCTTCCCGCGCCAGCCCTGCGGTAAACGAGCTACTCGGTCCAACCATTGTCCCGCAGGAACAAGAAGCACGAGTTGAAGAATGATAGTTGCACCGCAACATTTTACAATAGAAAGATATTATTCTATTACTAGGTAATATTAAATCAATTATAATGTAACGCATAGCCAATATACGGTAGTAATGTAACACCCTAACTAAACTTATCTAAGTACTTCATCCAAAAGCTATAATCCTTATTCGATTTAAAATAATCATAACTCATAACATAATGCCACAATACATTCGACACATACAAATTAACAAAATAATGGTACTTGCAGAATAAAATTTGGATTACACACATATCAAACCAAAAAGGAATACAGAATTATAAAATTACCACACATAATATTAACATTAATCTTCCAGATCAGTGACATCTGGTCTTATACATGCTAGTTTAAGCTTGTTCGCATGAACTATCTTAGATTTATTTGTTGATATCGCTATTTCTATCGTTAAGTCATCATACATTTGAATAATCTTATAAGGACCCGTCCAACTTGAGTCGAATTTGGATGTTTTGGGTTCCTTAAGTAAGTATACATGATCGTTTACAGAGAATTGACGAGGATTAACATTCTTATCATAATATTGCTTGCTCTTTTCTTTTGCTTTTTCAAGGTTAACTGCAGCTGTAGCCTGAGTGGTAGTGAGTTTCATGAATAGTTGATCTAAATATTCGATGAAAGTTCGTGGAACTTCCTGCTTTGCAAACTCAGTGGGAATAATAGCCTTCACACCGAAAACAAGCTCATGGGGAGTGAAACCAGTGGCTTCATGAACTGAGGTGTTATAGGAAAATATCCCGAATCTAATCCAATCATCCCAATCTGTTTTTGTGCAATAATGTTTTAAATAGTCGACGAAAACACGGTGGGCACGCTCTAAAGACCCTAATGATTGCGGATGAAATGCGGTGGAGGTAATTCTACGAATTTTGAAGATCCTACAAAAACTCTTCATTACTTTGCTAACAAAATTACTACCCTGATCCGTATGAATGACTCTAGGACAACCGAACCTGCTAATAAACTGTTCAGTGAGGCCGACTGCTACGGATACAGAGTCAATATTAGATAAAGGAATAGCATCCGAATATTTAGTTAAATTATCTTGAAGCGTTAAGAGGTATCGATGGCCCCTTTTGGTTATTGGTAATGGACCAACTATGTCCATCTGCACCTTTTCGAAAGCTATTTTTGGAGTATCAGTAATTCGCATTGGCTGTCGAGTCTTTGCTGAGTGAATTTTGTTCCTTTGACAAATTGGACAGGTACGTACGAATTCCTTAATTTCTTTTCCCAACCCTGGCCAATAAAAGTGTTCCCGAATACGACTATATAACTTAGCTATGCCTTTATGACCTCCTATTACAGATTCATGATATTCCTTAATAATTTCAGATCGTTTTGGTTTAGGTGGAGTTTCAATCTCACCGGTACATACAGTAATAATATACTGGGGATCATTAAAAATCTGCCGTAGAATATCCTCTATGAATTCCCACTCGATGGGTTCAAGATGGTTATGATTTCTTGATATACTGATGGTCTTAATACTCAAGGAACTCATGAGCTGTTTGAGAGATTTCAACGAAGAGACAATATGTGTGCAGTCTGGATTTTCCTGAGAAGTAGATTTAACGAATAGATGGAAAATGGAATATTTATCCCCGGGAAAAGTCATAGCTTCTCCAGGATTGAGACGATATTTCCTTATTTGGTCAATGGAGAACCTATTTCTTATTAGCAAATCCTTGCTTACTTGAGAATCTATGCTACAATCAAGAGGTAGAAAGTGAATGATATTATCTCTGCGCATGAAAAGGTAATCTTTGGTGTTAAGGATAGTAGGAAATTGAGAGAGGTGCGTCGTCTGTCCATGTAAAATATCAGTAACCAATATTCTATTTCCCTTTTGTATATTATCACAATCACTATCGTCAAGTTCTGATTCATTTCTATTAGATTCTATTGAGGTCATTCTACTGAGGGTCCTCCGCGCGGTCTTGGTCGCTATTTTACCAGGCTCGTCAGCCTCTGCCACGACATTAGTCGAGAAAATATCCGGCATCAAAGCCTCTACCACAGCATAAGCTGGGAAACTAACAGACTCCCCACGTCTCTGCCACGATTCAAGATACCGCAGGCCCTGCGATGTCTCCTGAGGGGCCGGACAGAGCGCAGGCACCTTTACTGAACATGGACCACTTCCAACGGAATCTGAAGCGGCTGCCGGGGGTTCGGTCTCACCGTTCAACAAATGTCCGAATGGAAGCTGATCCATAGTGTCCAGCTGGAGCGTTCCCTCACAATCTGTATTACCTTTGCTAACATTAAAATTTCTCAATAATTTACTTATGACCTCATTCTGCCTAGTCTCTGCCTTCCCGCGCGCCAGGAAAACAGAAGCCACCATTACTTCATTATTGTACTCGAGAAATGCGTCATCTCTCCTGTCCACTTCGGAATCTGCAATTGATGACTCGTCTGCGCAGACAAGTACCTCTTCCAGACGCCTCGAACAGGAATCATGAATCTCATTTGTCCGTGAAGGATTCAATTGGAAATCGGAAGCATGACTAGGTATAATTGGGTTGCGCGACAGTGCATCTGCATTGGAGTTTACTCGGCCAGGCTTGTACACGATGTTGTAATCGTACTCATTTAATTTAATTCTCCATCTCATAATTTTAGAAGTGGGATCTTTTGCATTATTTAACCAAACTAATGGACGATGGTCTGTAACTAAGGTGAACTGATGTCCATACAAGTAAGGCCGAAAGTGTTGCACAGCAAACAAAACAGCTAATAGTTCCTTCTCTATAGTGGAATAATTGGTCTCGGCACTGTTCAAAGTCCTGGAAGCATACGCTATTGGAAGATCTTTCCCAATAGGACCCTGACTTAGAACAGCTCCTACAGCGTAATCGGAGGCATCGGTGGTAACCAGAAATGGTTGCGAAAAATTTGGGAACTGCAATAATGGCTCCGAACAAATGATATCCCTTAGCTTTTCAAAAGCAGCCTGAACCTCGTCACTCCAGCAAAAAGGACTATTTTTCTTCAGAAGTGTTGTTAATGGCTTCGCAATCTTAGCCATGTCTTGAATAAATCTCCTATAATATCCTACGAGACCTAAGAACTGTTTAATATTTTTTTTAGTTTTTGGCACAGGAAACTGTTTTACCGCTTTGATCTTTCCGGGATCCGGTTTTACTCCCTTACTAGTTAATATATGTCCTAAGTATATTATTTCTCGCTGAAGAAAATGGCATTTGCCTGGTTGAAGGGTCAATCCGGAGTTCTGTAAACGCGCCAAAAGAATTTTTAATTTTCGCGCATGCTCTTCGAGAGAATCAGCGTAGACGACTATGTCGTCCATATACACGAAGAGTTCGCTTCCTTGCAAGCCGGATAATACCAAGTCCATAACTCGTTGAAAGGTGGCAGGGGCAGTTTTAAGGCCGAATGGCATCCTGTTAAATTCATAATGACCATTGGGAGTGGAAAAAGCAGTTTTAGGTTTAGAAACAGGGTCAACTAAAATTTGATGGAAACCGGAAGCCAAGTCCAAAGTGCTAAAATATTTCGCTCCCCCCAATTGATCTAATATATCGGTAATATTAGGAAGGGGATAAGCGTCTCCGACAGTTTTTTCATTTAACTTCCGATAGTCTATAACCATGCGCCAACGGAGTTTTCCAGAAGAGTCGGGTTTTTTGGGAACGATCCAAATGGGAGAATTATATGGTGATGCTGAGGGCTGAATTATATCATCTTTGAGTAGTGTATGTATCTGTTCTTTAATTTCATTTTTATGAACCGGAGGAAACCTATATTGTTTGGTGTTTATCGGTACTTCGTTGGTAGTTACTATGGTGTGTTGAGCAGTATTAGAAGACCCTAACTTATCTGTCGGAAGATAGAATTGATAAGGAAACTCATTAACTATTTCCAAGATACTGACTCTTTCCGCCTCATTAAGGCTTTCCAAATTCAGAGCCTTAACCAGTTGAACAAACCTTTGTGCATGTGCACTCGAATGATTGAGGTTAGAATCTCCCGGTTGATATGAACGGGGAGCAGGGGGTTTGATATCAAATTCTTCCAATTCCACAGAAGGTATGGTAAGAGTAACCTTCTCGGTTGTGGTGTTGATTGCGTAAATCTTTGCGAATCCATTTTCCTGGCTTGCTAAAACCTCACCTACGTAAATACCCGGTCCAACATCTATTTTCTGCATATAACCTGATGTGTTATTATTCTTGACAGGGACGGAAATTAAAGTCTTAGTGCGTGGAGCCAAATCAAAAGATGAAAAAAATGCAAGGAGAAGATTTCCCTTTTCCAAATTGCAAACTATTGGGTAGCTTATCCCTGAATGTAAGAGTTACCTCCTGTTTCTCAAGGAATGAAATTCCCAGAATTCCTGTCTGTTTAATAGGAAAATCGTTACTCACAACTTGGAAGTTAATCGGAATATCACGAACGGTGATAATGACTTCACCATGAGTGCGAATCATTCCTGGACAAATTCCGGTAAGGTGATAGATCATGTTAGTATTAACTGCTAAATTCGAGGCTAAACCCTCCTGTTTGATCAGATTTAGATGAGAACCTGTGTCAACGAGGAAGCTAGCAGATCCGCTGCAAAACAGATTTTCCTCCAACTGGATCACAGGCGATTGGTTAATACCTATCGCGTCAAATTGATAGAGGGTTCGATGGTTTCGACGCGCGCAATCAGGGGTTGGTTCCGCACTGCGCTTGCTTGTGGGGCCCCTTGCGAGTTTAAATTTTGCGAGTTCCTGGAAGCTGCGGTCATTGAAGATTGCGGTATGTTAGACCTACGAGGTGTATTTTTCCTAAAGCACCGGTCTTCCGTGTGTCCCGTCTTTTTACAATGATTACACCTGATGTCTTGACGAGTTGGTAATTTAAACAAGGTATTTCCATTTTTTTTAGGGCAATTTCTACGCAAGTGACCTGGCTGGTTACAGCCATAACACCTGCGATCATCCACATTGACTGCACATACTTTAGTACTACTAACTACGGTTTCCGAAAAGGGGGTCTGTATCTGATGCTCTAACTCCCTCTCTATCCCAGTCGCGGCATGTATAGCCATCCCTAAACTATCCGCCTTCTCCCTTATCATTAATGTTCTAACATTATAGTTATAGAGCCCTCTCTTAAAACCCAATATAGCTGCACTATTCAATAAATTTCTAACGCCTCTAGACTCCACCATATCAGATTCCTCGTTAGCTGCTTCCGTACCCCTATTTAAAATCTCCTTCACCCTAGCCCCAAAACTATCAATGCTCTCACTATCCTTTTGACGCAGATTCTTTAACTCGTCCTGAACGCGATTAATATCAAAAGACTGGGAAAAAGAAGATTTTAACAAGTCGACCAATTCGTCCAACGTAGTCAATTCATTGCTATCAGATATGAGCTGATCTGCATCACCTTCAATTTTATTGCGGATCAAAGCGAGTAAGTTAATCCTATTTCCGGGTTTAATTCGTGAATCCGCCAGTCTACACTGACTAATAAACTTAGTTATTGAACAGGACTTTCCATCAAAGCGGGGAATCAAAGAAGCGGCGAAAGTCAACGACATAAATATAGTCTCTGAGGAATCAGAAGGTAATTCCGTAATTTTCGCAGCACTTGAACTATCTGAAGGAATTGATTCATCACCGAGGAGAGGGTAATTATATCTACGAATAGGAATTCGCGATGGTATTACGCTCAATTCATTCGACTGTAACGCAGTTGAAGAAGACTTCGGTGCGGGTAACTCTATCATTAAATTTCCTATTTCGGACGCGCTACTACCACTCAAGTCAGCCCTTCCATTACGTCTAGCCTTTACAAATCCGGTCTTATACGGCGGCATTTTGAAGAGAAAAAAAAAAATCTAATTTATGCTTATCACGTAAGATATAGTTTCTTATAATTATAAACTCTTACAATAAAACTTACGAACAAGGTGATATATAAAAGTCAGCTAATATCCCAGAAATACACTAAGATTCACTAATCCTCAATTGATGTGTAGGTGTTCCAATTCCAACAGGTGCTTGTGATTTCAGGATTTGCGAGCACGGCCGCTGAAACCACCCGTCTCCGGCATCCACCCTTGCCCTTAGGGAAACCGTGCAAAAACCTTAGGGGGAGAGGTTGCACTTTCACGTTGGTTACACAATTATAAATTGCTGCTTAGTAATGTCAGTTCACAAGTTTACGAAAATCACAGTTCTAGAAGTGTAGACTGTATATATCAAACACTCACGAGCCGGCAAAGTTTATCACTCAAAATGTTTGTGAAATTAACGCGATTATTTAGAACAATCCCACCGCTGTCACCAATTTTGTTGCGTATTTTCGCGGTGATTTTAAGGACAGAACGCAGGTTGGTGCCCGTGGAGCGCTGAGCCGCTCTGCTCGTCAGAGTGCGCGGGTGTTATGAATAAAAAGAAACTATTTGTTCTGGTAAAACTGGTATATATTCTTAATAAATTTAAGGAATTGCTTTGTAAGTGAAATCTGCACTTGTACATTCAAGCGTCAAAAAAGTTCTGCTTTCTCCGAGTCCTCCGTCGTTGCTCCTTCCTTCCTCGAACGTGGTGCCCCTTCCATCCCTGGGCGTCCTCCCAGTCCTTTGGCCAATCAGGATGAGGGATGAGCCGGATTCAAAGGGTAGGTTGTCCCGCGGATGTCCGTCCGCCCCCGCGAATCGACGTCCATCTTTCCCTCAGTCTTCGGGTGGTGGTGGAAACTCGGTGGAAGCGCGCTTTTCCGTTACACAGCGGGGTGCACACGTGGGAAGAGAAAGTTGGCTCGGCTACGAGGGTCGAGTAGACTACTCTTGAAGAGAATTTATGACTTCCTTAGCGTCGCCAACACTTCTGGTGTCAATCAACACTCCTAAAGTCTAACAAAGGACAAGGCCTTCTCAAGAGATTACGTGACTTAGAAGAAACTCGCGATTCGTTTCGGGGTTCGTTAATAGGTATCCTCTTCCTGCCCTCGAGCTCTGCCCAAGATCTTTCCCACGAATGCCACCCGCATTGCGCATCCTTTATAATACTTCTTAATCATACGCAAGTATCTACTTTCAAACTTCGCTCCTAATTTACCTATCGATTATATACATTTCTGTGACTACGTTCGCGTAATCACGTAACAGCAGCGGAACGAACGGCTGATCGACGATCGATGACAATCGATCGCTCGATACTCACCATCGAACGCACAGCCAATCACCGCTTAACTCGCAAGCCCCTCCGCCAATCAGAAAGCAGCGACGCTGCTCTCTGAGAAACCGAGAAGAAGCGCTAGCGGAAATCCGCCATATTACCTCTCTCTTGTGTTTCTTTAAACCATAACGGTCGTGCGTTAGCGTTTTCATTAGTTTTTTGAGAAATCCCATGTCCTCTGTGCGAACTCAACAATTCTTAAGTTACACTCACACTCACGAATACAAATCAGTAAGGACAATCACTGAAGAACACTCAAGTTCCCTGCAATCAGTAAAATTGCACGGACGCCTCGTGGCTCTCCACGAGGTTCAGAAAATCACTTCTCCACACACTCAGTTAAGATTTAATAAAAATCTCAACACTCACACTCACCAGTTTCGTGTCGGCCTATTTGTTTTTTTGTGCCTTTGATAATTCTGATTGGTTTAATAAATCGTGACAAGTGTCTTCACACAAAATTCAGTGCAGTTTTCTCCACCTGTCTAAGACTCCTTACGCACACTCAACGCACACTCAAACAATTCTATATGAGGAAGAATCAGATAATGATGATTTGATTTTATATACGTGGAAACTAAGCTACTCCCAACGCCACAATATTTTGTTCAAAGGAAAAACTTTTGCAGATATAATAAATGAATTTATAATCTTGAAAAGCACTTTTGGACCAAAATTGGTATGTTCGCAAATAAACTATTTAAAAATTAGATGTGATGTAAGAAATATATCATTAAATATATCCCGTTTTAGATTCTGTTAGATTTTGATGAAAAGTTTGAGAAGCACGAATCGAAACAAGATGATCAATATAAAAATATCAAATTAGGTGACAGATTACTTGAAAATTGGAGAAGTATTGCCCCGAAAATTATTAAATTTGCCAAGAATAGACTGAATGCACCTAAAAAAGCTGCAAAGAAGAAATTTTGGCGCAATGCTCCTGGCTTAAAAATGGTGCTGATGACCAAATTCAGCGAATAAATGTCAATTATATGGATTTAAATGATGTTTGGACTAATAACAATTCCATAAAAAGTATTGGTGAGTTTGTAAAATTATTATTAAAATATATATATTTTCACGATTCATGCAACTATTAAATGACACACGCACGCACGCACACACACACACCATTGTAAAATTGTGTTTTAGACCATACAAGTACATTAGCATTGCTAATGCTTCCTGGTTTAATCACTCATGCGTTTAAATAAAAAAACATAGAGGGAATTTGGAAGCCCAAACAAGGGGATATTGCGAGATCATTCATTGAACACATTGAGGTAAGGGCAATCTACTTCGACTTATATGAAACTCATATATAACTTATAACCAAATATTTCCAAGCATTTCAATATTTTAATATTTAAATGGTTCAGTATACATTATTAAAATTTTCATTTCATGTATAAATAATTATATAAATATATATATTTTTATATATTATAAACATGAAATGAAATTCTTTATATATATACTGTATTATAATTTGATACAATTAAAATTTTCAATTATTACATTTTAGGTACCCAAAAATGAAGATGCGTTGAAAGAGTTTATTGAAAGAAAATATACGTATTACATAGAAAATAATGTGAGTGAAACACAACCGTACATCATATTGTGTGGACCCACGCATTGCGTGGAAGCGTAATACGTCGTGATAGATACATTTTTTTATAAGTTGGACTCTCCTCTGCGTGCAGTTGACTTTTGTTTCAAATTATTTTATTTTGCGAATATTGAATATTCCATGGCATGCGCCCATATCTGGAGTTTTTTTCATAAACATATTTTTGAAATAACGGGTCATAAAATTACTGTGGCTTCACAAAAATTATTAAGTATAGTTACAGAGCTTCGAAAAATCACATGAAACTTTTAAGAGCTCAAAAGTTTTATAAGTGTTTAAATTTAATTTATAGTTTTCCAGATCTATATCTTGTTGAAGATTGTTACACAAATTCAGTGTTTGCGTAATATTGAATACAATTATTATAAAATAAATGGTTTATTTTTTAATTCTAATAATTTAGTTAAATATTTTAATATGGAACTAGAGACTGAAATTTTCAAAATAACTTGTGAACTATATAGCAATTTAAAGTTTGCAAACACTGATGTTCAGTATGTTATAAGCCTTTTACGAAATCTTATAATAAATAGTTATAATCCGTTTTTGTTGAAAGAATTAGATTCAAATGTTTTAGAAGCAGTAGATACAGAAAATAAAAATGATATTAATTTAATATTTAAAAAATATAAAGACCCATTTGAAAAGTTTTCTACTCATAAGAAGCGAATGGTTTTATATAAAAATATGGGAGTCTATGTTGAACCAGAAATATCTGCTATAAAAGAAATTCCCATTGCTGTAGTTCGACAAAATAAAATCACTTTAAAAAGTAAACAGGCTCAAACAGTACATATGTCGATTAAACATTCTTTTACAATATTATTGGAAATGGACGGTTTATTTGATGGCACTATGTCATATCTGAATTCTTTGAAATCAGATGAACGCGTGCTATTTAATTTTGTTCAGGGAAGTTTATGGAAAAATCAAGTAGAAGAGTTTCATGAAGATGGTATTGCTCTCCCTTTGATAGTATACTTCGATGATGTTGAAACGGGCAATGCTTTAGGAACTCATGCCGGAAACAATTCAGTTGGTTGCGTGTATGCCACTATACCATGTTTTCCTCCAAATTTCGCTTCTAAATTACAAAGTATTGTATTAACAGATATTTTTTATACGAAAGATAAGGCAAATTACGGAAATGAGGTTGTTTTTAAAAAGCTAATTAATGAATTACAAGATTTAAGGAAAAATGGAATGCTAATTGTTGTAAACAAGAAGCTGTACAAAATTCACCTCTTAACATGTTTAATTGTAGGTGATAATAAGGGCCTTAATGATATTGAAGGTTTTGTACGATCGTTTACTAGTTCGCACTGTTGTAGAATTTGTAACGCCGGGCCAACTGAGTGGAAAAAATTAAAAGAGGAAGATGAAGTATTATTGCGTACAAAAGCAAAGCACGAGACAGATATGCAAATTAGAGATATTTCGGAAACCGGTGTGAGAGAACAATGTATATTTAATGAATTGGAGGGTTTTAATGTAATCGAAAATGGGTCTGTTGATGTCATGCACGACGTTTTCGAAGGAGTGGCCAATTATGACATATCAAAAATTCTTTTACATCTAATTAATGAGAAATACTTTTCTATAGATTTTATTAATGACGTTTTAAACACGATGGATTTTGGTTTTGAAAAAACAAATTTATCCCCAAATATTAAATTTGATTTTTTAAAGAGTAACAATTGGTTGAAAATGTCACCATCTGAAATGTTATTTTTTACGAGATACCTTGGTCTTATAGTAGGAGAACTAGTTCCACAAGACAACGAAATTACTACCGAAGATCTTATACAATTAGATAGTTTGATAAGTGAACACCATAATATATATATAAAATATTTTGGCCACTTAAAATTTAAGTTTCACTCGATGATTCATTATAAAAAAATGATTTTACAAAACGGTCCATTAATAAAAATATCGTCAATGAGATTCGAGTCAAAACACCGCGAAATTAAGGCGATGATACAGGCTACTTCTTCAAGACGGAATATATTAAAAACTATAGGCATAAGGCATCAATTATGTCTAATGAAATATAAGTATGCGCAATACAAGAATTTAAACATTCATTGTGTCCCGGCAATAAATAATGATTCAATTAACATTCATTTTCAACATTCAGATGTTAGACAATCCTTCAGTAACATTGTAATAAATGATATCAAATATAAAGTTGGAACTATAATAGTAGCTACTATTGGGGAAAATTGTCCTGGTTTTGGCGAAATTGATCAAATTTATCAAGTAGATAATGAAATATACTTCAGGTATATACCTTTCTGTGTGATTGGATTTAATACTCACTATTTTGCATATAGCGTCGTTGCAGATATGGAAAAGAAAGTAATGATTAGTTACGACTCTGTATCTGTAAGAACACCATGTATAATTTACAAAAAAAAGGAATCACATTCATTTCTACAAGGCATGGATTGTAAAGAACAATATTTTCTTGTAAATAAAAACGTAATAAATTAATTAACATACTGCCTTATATATTTCAAAACAACAACTACATTATTTACCTAGTAGAAATATAAATGATTACTAAAGATTAATAAATGTACTTAGGTATGCATCATGGTATACTGGGTATTCAAGAAAGTGTATGCGTGCATATGCGTATATGGATAGACCTCGTAAATTATTATACATTCAAAGTTTAAATAAAATGATATGAATATAGGTTACATTTGCATTTGAAATTCACATTTGTTAAAAGCATATTCGGATCTGTTTGTTAGCCAGATTATAATGTGGCTTATTCTTAGTTTATTAATTGAACTATTAATTAATAAGCCAGCCAGATAGATCCATTAATTTTCATACACGAACTCAACGGTGCAGACCTTATCCCGTGTACAGGCCGCCACACACGGTCCGGCCGAACTGACGGTTTGGCCTGCGCAGGCCAAACTGTGCAGGCCGGCCGGACGCCCGTAGTGCCCCCACACGCTCCGTCCGGCCTCGCAGGTTGGCCGGATGGTGCATCCACACACTCCGGCCGGCCTGACAGTATTTTAAATTTTTTAAATTTTGTTTCCTGTGCTTTATCTTGATAAAACAGTACCATAATGGCTGAAAAAAATGTGTCCTTGAATCAAAAACTAGAAACTGGAAGCGCTAAACTGCTTTTTAAGTATTTTTTGCGACAATTTTTCGCGGAGATACAGCCATTTCAAAATGACCGAATTTATCGGGACATTATAGTGTTCCTTTAATTTTGTCCAGCAGTGTATTTCCATTTTCAGTTTACTTTATAATTATTCACATTATTAACAACCATTATTCACATTCCAGTAGATAGGGGAAGGTGGGGCAAGACGGGGTAGTTAAGGTTTGATGATGAATAAAACACAGGTTTTCATAATCAACTAATCAATTTTATGTCTGAGCGATTCTTTGGTAATAAGTCTCTCAGTTTAACTATGAATCAACCTAATCTTTACAGGTTTTAATGGAATAAATAAAAAAATTCAGAAAAAGTCCTATCCCCCCGTCTTGCCCCACGGGTGGGGCATGATGGGGTACCAATTAAAAAACAATATAAATAAAGTAAATATATATAAATTAATTATTTATTGGGTTGACAGAGGCGGCACATATATATGGCTTCATCGTCCTCATCTCGTACATCAGCACAGGAGAAATGAAGATGTTATAATTGCGGTGTTTCCAGTTTTCTCGACATACGAGTCTTTTGCTTTGTGATTGGGACGGGAATCAGTTCTTTTGGACTAATTAGTAGAAAAGAAGTATCATTTTCCTCGGTCCGTCTTTCGTTTGTAGTTTCTAACTATCCTGGGACAATGAGAAAGTTTGATTTTTATTTCTAGGTTTGTGAGGGGCATGATGGGGTAATGAAAATAAGAGGTACCCCATCTTGCCCCTTCTCATCTCACTACAATCATATGAACACTGCCCGAAACATTATTTGCGAAAGGATAAAATGACACACGTGCCTTATAGCCAGCTAAATTCTGCCTCAGAAACATATACATGTACTGAAGATCTTCTATATTATCATATCATTATCACGGGTGCTAAAAATAAGGAAGATATTAAGAAATCCCAATAAATTATAAATTCTGATCTATCTTTGTCACACGTCCACGTGTTTCACTGACTTGCTGCTCACTGACGGTGTCGGTAACGACACGTTTAACGCGTATGCTGAATTTTGATAAGTGCGTTTGTATCACGAGATGGGGGGGGGGGGGTACCCCGTCTTGCCCCCCACCCCGTCTTGCCCCACCTTCCCCTACACGTTTCCTAAAATATTCCAAACATTTTCATTGCCCGAAACGTCCAACCTTCAACCTACTCGACACAGTCTACGGCCCGCTCGGTTTTTTCGGACGGCTCGGAAAAATTGTACCTACTCGGTTGTTGCGGCCGATCGGTTTTTACGGGCACTCGGCTCGGCTCGGTTCTTCGAGCCGAGTGAGGCTCGGCTCGCTTCTTTCGGGCATTGGAACAGCCCTACAGTATTCACAGTTTTGTCAGCTGACCACGACATCGACAGACGACGCTTTAGCCGTAGTAGGCTTTATATTAGCTACAAAAAATTGCTCTAAACGCAAAATAGGGATACGCAATATCGGCATCACTTCCATATCGATAACATAAAGAATAAATAATTATTTTTTTCTGAAACAAGTATGAATCCTCGGGTGAACGTAGCGAATTGAGGTCGACCCCTGCAGTCGAGGATGAAAATGTGAAATATTCATATCAGCGTAGTAAAAAATTCTTTATTCTTTATCGTATCGATATGAAAGTGGCACCAATGGATTCCTTATGTTTTTCTAATGCAAATCATACCAAATTTCTTGTAAATCGGACTACTTTTACATAAGGAATATAAATTGATTGTGTAAAAGTAGTCCGATTTGCATGAAATTTGTTATGATTTGCATCAGAAAAACATAAGGAATCCATTGGTGCCACTTTCATATCGATACGATAAAAAATGATGAATTTTTTACTACGCTGAAATGGAGAATAGGGAGTCTCAAGTGGCGTTCGGTTCGGATCTGGCCGCGGCCTCAGGCCGACCGAATCGTTTTTCCATTTTGCTCCGGCAGGCCTGCACAGTCCGGATTGCGCAAGGAAAAATAAACTTTCTGCTACCGAAATCTACTGAATGTATACAACAGGGTGATTCTCCAGCGACGCCTGTCAAAGAGATGCCGCCTTGTACCCCGTGGCGAGGACAGGAATTTGATGGCTCTCGATCTTCGAAAGGGTTGGAATACCATTAAAAAGTCAGAAATATCCAGGATTTCCGCATTTCTCATCAGATCTTTGCTAAAACGACGCCTATCGATTCCTCATGTTTCGCTCATGAAACTAACACCAAGAACGACACTAATTCGGACCATAATGAAGGAAATTTCATGAAAAATCGAATTATATTTTCAAGCTCAATTTGATAAAAATAATCCGATTTACATGAAATTTTGTGTGATCTTCATCGGAAAAACATAAGGAATCTATCGGTATCACTTCCATATCGATACAATTAAGAATAAAGAATTTCTTAATACGCTGAAATGAACAAATCCATTGAATAAATTAATAATAAATGAATATTAATGTTTAACTAAACTGTAGATTTCGTCAAAATTTCTAATAGTACTATTTGGTTTTTCCTTATAATCGGAAACTAAAACTTTCCCCAACAAGCGATTTAAACGCTTAAAGAGCATTAAATAAAATACTAAATAAATAGTTTTCAAATTTTTTATAACAATTAAGTTGAAAAACTGGAAAAAAAACATTAAATGAACGTACAATATATTCAATTATAAATCATTAGAATGGAATAAATTTTTCAATTCATGTTTTTTGGCGCCATTCCGAGATCTTTTATAGTTTAAAAGTTATTAAACAAGAATGTCACTAACTATTCCTATCCCGACCATGTGCGGCGTCCGGCCGGCCTGCACAGTTCGGCCTGCGCAGGCCAAACCGTCAGTTCGGCCGGACCGTGTGTGGCGGCCTTACCATGCGCGTATCGAAACACGGTGTAAGAAGGAAAGGTGGTCCGACTCCGCTACCCCCACTACTGAATTCTTGTGATCTAAAGTGTGTAGTTCCGCCAAAGCCCGCTATGTTCGCTAGTGAGACCGCGTAAACGTCGGTGAGAGGTGTTACTGTGTGCATAGACTCACGTATATACACATGTACATACTGTAGACAGCCTGGGGGCGCTGTTGCTCTACACACATCAGTAACAACTCTCACCGACGGGTACGCGTTCTCACTAGCGCACATAGCGGGCTTTGGCGGAACTACACACTTTAGATCACAAGAGTGGGGATGGAGTCGGACCACCTTTCCTTCTTACACCGTGTATCGAAAACAACGACGAATGGCGAATATGGAAAACAAAGATGGAAGATAGCAATGCATCGATAATTTCAGTGCGCGTTCATCAGGAACACCGTTGTAAACGGTGCCCAGCACCGATATTTGCACCAACCACCAGTGGTGGGTAAAGACACGAATTTTCGATTTTATACACGACACGTGTAATAAATGTCGTAAATGTGTCGTAAATGTCGTATATCTGAAATGAAAACAACTAACCTATAATACATTTTTCGTATAGGTTATGAAGAAGTGCCAGTTTATTAATAATTATAATTGTGATTAAAAAAGTTAAATTAAATTAAGTTACACTGACGAAAAATGGATATTGATAGGTTAGTAAAAGAGAAATGCATTGGGAAACCAAGAATTTCGATACGCCAACTAGTGACAGAAAATTGAATTACTGAGAATAGGTCGAAATACGTTGTTGCGCGTCCCGGCGGTGATTCTCAAACGGAACGCGGGTTGGTGCCCGTGAAGTGCTAAAGCACTTAGCTCGCGAGTATGTGCGGGAACTTCAAAAAAGAACTTTACTCAATTAGACTTTTGAATACGTACATATATTCTAAAATACAGAAATAGCTGTTGACTGTTCTACTAACAAGATAGATCTGTTCTTTTACAAAATAACGCCTCGCTGGTCACCTCCGAGTGCCCTACTCCTTCAATTTTGGAGTCTTCCTCTGACTCCCTCCTCGGGTCCCTTCGTCCAATCAAGACGGTGTCATCCTTCTAGCTTCGTCAGGGGGTTGTCCTTCAGCAACCTCTTTGTCCTTGGCCCCTTCCTCCACGCTTCCTCCCACTCTCGTCTAGTGATCGAGGCACGCTCCCGTTTACATAGAGTGATACATAGGCTACGTACAGTACATACATATCTCGCAGGTAAGTAAACGCAACCCTCGGGGTCAAGACGACGTCACTCGGAGAAAGTTTATGGCTTTATGATTTTCAGCCTTCCCCGACCGGAGTTTTTACCCTAACAGGACATCGGCTATTATTGAAAGGGAGGACAGAATTTTAAGTACTTTTACGAGACGAGCCGCTGTCCGCTCGACGAAATTTGGCACGCAGATGTGCAAAGGAAAAAGTTAAGCTATTTATTACTCTCGCCTGGTCTAACGGTAACTTAAAAGCTAATGAATGCGCCCCCAGGTTTTCGTACACCTTCTGAGTTCAGGCATCAGCTGCTAACATCGTAAGGACACGTTTAAAAATAGCAGGGAAAAAAACCCTCGAGATGCACAAATTCTTCCTTGTCCTCCGTTTCATAATTGCTTAAGACTTTTCAGATGCTTCGTTCGTTTCGAATCTATATTATATATTATTCCTATTCTTCAATTCAAAAGGATTTTGAATCCCGCTCTACATCTAACTTCGATGTCTCTATGACTTATAGCTAACTTCATATAGTACATGGATTAACACCAGCGGATAACGCAACAACGTCGAAGTCCATATGATTACATATCAGTGTTTAAATAGAATAGACATGTTGTGAAAAACGAGTGTTTTTAAATTTCTTTGAACATTAAATTTTTACTTATTCGATTAATATATACTTATTCGGAATGTTTGGTGGAACTAGAGCACTAAAGACCTCTTTAGTGCTCTAGTGGAATCGGATCTACTTTCAATAGTTTGCCAACTTACCATCAGAGGGCTGAAATCTAAGCCACGTCTCCACTAAGTTTCCCAATATAGAATAATAAATATAGGTTAGGTTAGGTTTTATTTTTTCCTTTAAAAAATATACATTCTATAAAGGTGGCGCTTTAGGATCAAAGTGTTCCTATACTGCCCAAGGAAATCTGTCCATGCCCTCATCGTTCACTATCTTTCTCCTCTGTTCTCCTCCTCCACTCAGGTACTCTTCCAGCACTAGTTCCTTTTACCCCATAAACTATATGAAACTTATCCTATGAATCGCTTACTCCTATCACTATGCAGATATAAAATGTGAAAACAAAATAACAATATAAAAATATAAATATCGTATGTACATGTGTTTCTATCAGTCTTTGGTTCACTCTACTTAAATCTACTCATCACATTCTTTATTCCCTGTTTGTCCCTCCCTCTCTCTCTCTCTCTCTCTCTCTCTCTCCCCAGATCCTTATATCCCTCTTATGTCCTTATGTCCCTCTTAATCTTACTCAGGAAAGCCGCGATCACCCTCGCCGCGCTCGTGTTTCCAATCCTCACTATTCTTCCAATCTTCTCTCCCACTTGTATTCCCCTCTTCGTCAAACTTTCCTTCAAGCTGCTCCTCTCTGTTTCATGCCTGCTGCATGTCCATATAACATGTTCTATGTCCTCAATGTCTGCTCCGTATTCACATTCTGGCGATCCTATTAGATTTTTCCTATATAGTGATTCGCCTAGATTATAATGGTTCGCCCTGATTCTGCTTAGGAAGTTTATTGATCTTCTCTCCAGCCTCCCCAAATTCCTAAACCACGGATTCCTACTTCCAGTGTTGACCTCACATTCCGCAAAGTACCTTGTTCCCTTAACTCTTCCCTCCTCTTGCATCTTTCTCGCTGAGACCCTCCATAATCGTTCCCGCATATCCGTTCTTAGATCCGATTTTGGGATTTTTATGCTGTGGTCTGGTTCTGTTTCCGTCTGTTCTTTTGCCCTTCGATCCGCCCTCTCATTCCCCTCAATCCCTCTATGAGCCGGGATCCATGTCATCTTAATTGTCCTATTCCCCCCCCCCCCGGTACTCCTCTCTCGCTTCCTCTCTCCTATAATTAATCTCCCTTAGGTCCCTCCTTATTTCTTCTATCCATTTATTCTTTTCCTTTCCATTACCATTTGCTGTGTTTATTAATACACTCTTCGAATCGGTTAGTATAATTACATCTTTATCTCTATATTCTTGTTTGGCAATTTCTATGGCCTTTTTAATTGCTATCGCTTCTGTAGTGAAGATAGATGCCATCTTGCTAATACTGAACCCTTTTTCCGTCCAGTCCTCTCCCTCTCTGATAATTATACCAACTCCATTTGCCTTCGAGTCTTCTTTTTTTGATCCGTCTGTATATATTTCTATTGTGCCCTGGATCTGTAGATTTAATTTAGTCTTGATCTCATTTATCAGTCTTCCTTCTAAGTCTCCCACGTTGTCTTCGTTCTCTCCCACCTCCCATTCTATAAACTCTTCTCCTATTCCTTCTTCTTCTTCCTCTTCCTTCTCTTCCCCATCTCTTTGGTCCCTTTTTATTATTATATCCTCCATATTTCTCGTTTCCCTCCATGCTCCTACCAATGCATTCCTCTCTTCACCATTGTCGTCGTCTGCCCATTCTGCCATTTTCTCAATCCTCTTTATGACTTCGCTCTGTTGTTTTCCTCTATGCGAGATAACGTACCTGTTCGAAATTAACTTGATTCTACTTTCCAGGTCCATTACCCCCGCTTCCACCGTCATGACATTTATCGGTGTTGTAATTCTATAACCCATCGCCGTTCTAATTCCCGCATTTTGAATCCTTTCAATCTTATCCCTGTTTTTAGTCTCCTTTGGATATGTGATTTGGATCCCGTACTCTAAAATCGATCTTACTAAAGCTTTGTATAGTATGATCATGGTATATGGGTGTGCACCCCTTTTGATATGGCCTATGTATCTAAGCATCGTGTTTCTTTTCTTGGCTTTTTCTATTATTCTGAGTAGTATAGCTATGACAGTTCTAACCCAAATTTGAGTTTGAAGGCCATTTCCCCCTTCCCTCCCCCGACCTTGAAACTCAAATTTGAGTTTCAAGGTCGGCGGAAAAATTCCCCGCGGGCAGCGCGCGAGCGGCGCGTGGCCGGGCGGATGACGTCATCGAGATCGGGCAGCGGCGGATGATGTCATCGAGATGGCTGAGTGGTGGGGGTTATAGCGCGAGACCAGATATCGAATCAATCGATACCGAACCGATACCGAATCCGCATCGAGGGAACCGCGGGTGAATTGCTGCTACTATCGGGCGTGGTATCGCCACAGTCGGTAAGGAAGGAAATATTAATTTAAGATATTAATATAAATGAAAAAACAGAATCTCGGGCGACGGGGCTCGAACCCAAGACCTCCGCGGTACGAGTCAGCCGCCTAACCAACTCCCCCAACGCCGACGCTGTAACATTAGTCTTTAATAAATGGTACATATACAGAGCGTCACCAAGCATAATACATTATTTTTTCATCGGACGATGTCGGGCAATGTCGGGAAAGATCGGCGTTTTTACACACCGCGTCTTCGGATGGATGGGAAAGAGAGAGAGCATGCATTCTAAAGCTTAAATTCAAGGGAGGGAAGAAGACAACAATACACAGTGGTACAGTCGCATGCATTCTATAGATAACAGTATTTCAAGCGCCGCCGCGTATCACGCGATCTCGCGTAATTCGACTCCTCTGGAGCAACCATCATGTAGCGGTGTGAAGAAGGCGTGAATCTTAAAATTATGTGGCGAGGAGGAAGACGGGTAAATAAAATGGGGACAGAATATGTGTTTAAGGTATATATATTGTTACAAAAAATATAAAAAACGAATATAAAAATAGAAAAATAGAAATATAAAAATACAATTAAAATATAAAATAAAATACAATACAATATAAATGAATATAAATATAAATGAATATAAATATAAATATAAAATAGAAATATGAAAAATAGAATATAAATATATAATATAGAATATAGAATATATATATATAGAATATATATTTATATATATATATATATATATATATATATATATAATATAGAAATATAAGAATAGAAATATAAAAATAGAATATAAAAATAGCATATAAAAATAGAATATAAAAAAGAATATGAAAAAAATATATAAAAGAAAAAAAACTATGAGGGTGGTGGTGAGGGGGGAGGTGGGGAGGGAGGTGATAGGGGTGGTAGGGGCGACGGTGGCGATGGGGGTGACGGGGGTGATAGAGGCAATGGAGGTGATGGTCGTGATCGGTCGGGGGGGGGGGGGAGGGTCGCGCTGCCGCGACCACGCCGCTATGGGACCGATTACCGGCCCCGACCGCCGCATCTGGACCCCGATGGGCGCAACTTGGTGCGCCCACGTCTCCAATTCCGCCAACCAATCCTGCATGACATGCAGCGGTATGTCCTAGAACACATACGCAAACGTTGATATAATATTAACACATCAAACATAATAAATATCAAACGCACGCACCAATACAAAGTATTACATACATGCGGAGGCGGCGGCGGTGATAGCGGTGGGGACTGCGGTGGCGGCGACGGCTGCGGCGACGGCTGCGGCAATCCCCAATCCGACGACCAGGTAGGCGACGGCGGTGGCGATTGCTAGAAAAATAGAAATCTAGGATATAATAATGACATTTTAACCCTCGGAAGACGAACCCCCGATTTAAGAGCACTTGGTTCCAACGGTTAAACGCGATAAATGTTGAAAATATTGTTATGTACATACCTCGGGGTCGCACTCTGGTGCTATCCGCGTTATTCCCATTATTGTAACAAAACTTGGCTCACACAAAAAAAAAGTTAACTATTAAGAACTGTTGCCTGTCAAGCTTTGAAGACAACTGGTCTCGCTGCATCTCCTGGCTCTCGCATCTAAAATCTTATCATGAAACCGAGAAGTGCGTAGCTTTGCAAAGTAGGATGCCTTTGTTCTTCACCATCTCCATCACAAGCCACCTGCATTTTCGCTGACCATCCTCCTCCATGTACTTATCTTCTTCTTCGCTGACCGTCCTCTCCTTATTCACACGCATCTTCTTTCCCTTCTTCTCTGACACATCATTCGACTAGACCATATCACTTAAATGTATCCAACGTCAATCATACCACCTTGATCGGGTATTGAACGGATATTGAACGGCTTTGATCGTGCATCGAACGGGTATTGAACGGCTTTGATCGGGTATTGAACGTCTATCATACCACTTTGATCATGCATCGAACGGCTTTGATTGGGTATTGAACGGCTTTGATCGGGTATCGAACGTCTAACGTACCCCTCTGAACGCGAATCGAACGTGAATCGTACCACTCTGAACGTGAATCGAACGTGAATTGAACGGGTAATGAACGGCTTTGAATGGGTATTGAACGGGTATTGAACCACTTCGAACATGTAATGAACGCCAATCGTACCTCTTCGAACGTGAATGATACCACTTCGAACGCGAATCGAACGTGAATCGAACGTGTATTGAACGACTTTGATCGAGTATTGAACGGTTTTGAACGTGTATTGGACATGTAATGAACCACTTCGAACATGTAATGAACGTCAATCGTACCTCTTCGAACGTGAATCGAACGGCTTTGAAAGTGAATCGAACGTGTATCGAACGACTTCTGCATAAGTATCGTCTTAATCTAGCCGTCATCAAACGCATGAGGTTGGGTTGGGTGAGGGTGAAGAAAATTATACGTATTAAAAAATTGATTATATTTTATTTATGAATTTCCCTGGTGTTTAGACCACCAGTTGAATATTTTAAATACATTTTGCATGGCACAGTGTTTCGCGTGTCTACCACATCGCAGAGTATTAACTACATTTAGCTTATTTAGAGATTTGATATCCTCGTAGTCAATGTCCAGCGTCTCGATGACCGCGTCTGCTCTCGTACTTTCATCGAGGAAATCCGCAAGCCAGTCGCGTTTCTGCAGCCCTTTAACATATACGACATGGCATGTGTCATCCTCTTCTTCATCGATCGCATCAGCTACAGCTTTCGAAATTAGCCGTTTAGCCATACTGTATGGAACTTCTCCATCGTCCCAGCGTAACCCATGATGTTTCGCCGTTAACCAGCGGATGCTTGATTTGTCAGATTTCGAAAGAAGATAATGCGGCATCGAACTCCCAAAAATATAGTGCGAGAGAATTGTTCCCATTCGTAGGACAGCCACTTCCTTGACGACAAATCTTCCATCAACGATGAACCCTTGCATGTCAACGAACGTTGGTACAGCCATTATCGATACAATTTGGAGGTCCACTCGCTTCCAAGACAGACGAGAGAATGCAGTCTTTCTCGTAAAACATCTCGATTTTCACGATGAAATTTTTTTGCGAATTTCATACAGGAGAGGGCGGGCAAGTAGCGTGGTAATTTAATTTATTTTGCGCACCATGTTTGTCAATGGATTGTATTCAACCACTCTATCGTGTAGAATCAGACAGTAGGCTGTAGTATTTGCAGGCACATTCTCTTTACACTCGAATTCTATGCGCACGTCCACGGTGCCATTCTTGATCGACTCATTTTGTCGCGAGCAATCAATTACCACGAGGGGGCCAAATTGTAAAAATTCAGCCACGGTGAATAATGCCTCGTTGCAACTATACCCATAATATGATTTACGGAATTGAATATACATGTGATACAAGATGGCGTGCTTATTCTTGTCAAAGTCCAAGTTCAGATCATCATATGGGTAAAATTCCGAGTTGAGAAAAAGTTTTACATTGGCCAATTTGCAGTTGTTGAACATAGTAACGTCTTCACTCATCACATTTCTTCGACCAGTCTGTAGAGCAAGGATCACGCATCGCGGCTTCTCCAGCTGTGCAGATGCCTTCACGGCCCACGAATGCTTGGTCGTGCTCTGTAAGAGAGGATACTCGTACAGATCCCACGATTGAAAACAAATGCTCAGGTTTTGTCCACGTTCCAAAGTATGTAGCAACGATAGCTTATTAACGTCATTTAATGTCACATGGGGCATCCGCCATTGTAGTTTAACCAATTCAATTTCTGGTTCCAACATCGACGATCCTATCAGAGCATTGTTGTCGTTGCGCGATCGTATTAAAATCAATTCGTGACGCGCATTAATAATCATGCGTTTGTAGTCCTCACAAAATCCCAGCAAATATTTGAGTGGGATGCAAAAATTGAAATGACTTTTCACTATTGGCCCATCCCGCCGTTTCAACCCCCATCCAACATTCTCCATATTTTTGTCTTCGCCAGATGTCAGCGATACATAGTTTTTAAGCGTGCTAGTTATTCCAACGTTTCTGCTGCGATCAATCTCCACGCCATTCAGCTCGTATCGAATCTCATCGAATAAGAACGCCATGCAATTATTTCCCAACGTCACCGTTAATGCATCTTTTGGCTTATTTATCTTCAATTTCCCCTCCACATAGAGAAAACTTTCACACGGCAATGTGTATAAATCCTGCTGTTGTATCGGTATTCTTATCTCATCGCTGTATCCAAACGTTGTGTTGACGTATGGGTTGTATGTGTGAGTCTGAAGCTTGACGATGCGGTCATCAAACGTCGGCTTCCCTCCAATACTTAGAATGTCAACCATTTTTCAACCTAAATGCGCACATGAATCCCAATGATTTCAAAAATGCAATGTTCGCAGCACTGAGCCTCTTCTTTTTAGCGTGATCGGAGCTGTTGCAGTTGTTGTTGCAGTTGTAAACAATTTCACTTGGAAGAAACGGGTTTCTAGAGTCGTTCAATACAAGCATCTCTTTCGTTCGCACCACATGTATTATCGTCGTCGCCGTCGTACGTGCAATCTGATGGTAATCTCTTCACCTCGAAAATCGAGCAACCGTCCGTTTTGATCCACAACGCGTATCGTTAGATCCGTAATGATCCGTGCGGTGATTGGAAGGTAAATGATCTGCGCGGGCGTTTCCGATATCTTATATCCTGGTGGAACTCTCGGAGAAAATTCATGTATCGTATGTACACGCCTCCCACTGTTGTACGCGCCAGCGGTCACGCTACATTCTATACGAACAATGTTCACGTTCATGATATTAATTGGATCGTCCGATTCGTGCCACCGTCCTGGTTCTAATACCCGATTCGTCGAGAATCCCAGTAGCGATCCAATGTTATTAGGCTTTGTAAAATCTACGGTGAACCGACAGTACAGTTCGCTTTTCATGGTGTTGTTGTTGGGACGCAACACTATTGGATACGCATCGTTGTCACCACCATCGGTACCTTCGAGATTTTGAGGATATCGCTCGAGTAATCGCTGCTTCAAATACTTGGTAATGGCGTCTAGTTCGTAGGAGCCGTGGGGAATCGTAATGTATTCAGGAGTGGTGTCGACGCTGTTGCTGATGTCATAGTTTACGGTGAAGTAGAATTTATCATTGCTCGAGTCGATGTTTGGTATGGTGTGATAAGTTTCAAAGGTTGTTAGACCAAGCTCGTAATCATCGTCGCTCAAATCTATGGGTGGAAAGTAGCTCACCGCGAGGGTGCTACTCTTGCCGGTTAGAGTGAATGTTAACGACATATTCCGAACTGTACGGCTCGATTAGTACTGAATCAGAGTGGCGGAAAGTCAATCCTTAAATTTGGTACCGATCGTTTGTAGAAAGCGTAGACATAGTTGTCCACAATTGCTCTGATCGTACTTTTGATAAGACGTTCGATTGTATTCAATTTTCACAGCATCCTTATCCAGATATTTGACCAATTCCTTGGGCGGTCGAAGATTTCCAAAGCTGTCGAAATATATAGCTCGACACCCTCTCTTCGCATATGCCACCCAATGAGTCCCCGACCCCTCGACATTGTCCAAATTTACAATACCGCTCTCGTTTCGACGTACTCCTCCGACTGGTAGCGCGTTTCGCATAAAAACACCTCTAAAGAATGGAATACGCATACGTTTTGCCAACTCCTCCAATTGTGCATCGGTAGTTACACCCGCGGGCATTTTTATTTTTTTTTCGACGTTTTTTTTTTCGTTTCGATATTCCCTGTCCACGCTTGTATGGTGCGAGATAAAGTCCGCGACCTTCCATGGAGCGATTATGACGTTGCATTTCCTGCAGCTGATGTTGTGCCGCCTTATTATCGTTTACCGCCTTGGCGATCCCCGCCGCTCCACCAGCTAATGATCCGAGAACACCTAGCAGCGGGAGAAGTGGTAATATACCACCCCGTTTTGCCACCGGAAGAATCCGCTTTTTCGGCGCTCTCTTTGGAGTACTTTTGCGGGGTTTTGTTTTCATCCCCATTCCGATTTTCGTCTTGGCCTTCATAGCTGCCCAAACAGCTGTAGCAGCACCTCTTTCACCCAGAGTCGAGTCTCGCGCAACGATGCGTTTTCGCGCTTTGTCAGCGAGAACTTTATCTGCCGCGTGCCTTTCGCCGAGGTCGTTGCTGCGCGAATATGCAATATCGTGTTCGCGACACGCCGCGTCCAACGGATTGATGCCTTGATCCCCTCTAGCCAATCGTTTTGCCAGATGTGTTCCTGGACCGCAAAACTGGTATCCCGGAATATGTAATTCGATAGGTAGCGCGTTTATCGCTCGATTTAACAAACCACAGCCTTTCTTTACTCTCGTCGGCGACATTCGCTACAGTTTTTAATCAATGGTGCTGGACCGTCGATATGCGTTCGCTGCCAAGGACGATTATAATGCTCCAGACACCGACGATACTGCCGAACCTCAGAATCGGCTTTTATGTGCTCGGGGAGTCTGTCCCACAACTGATCAATGTGTCTCCCAAACTCTCGGAGTAGAATAATCTTTGGTATATATTTCAACTGCTCAGAGGTTAGGTCTCGAATATCGCAATTATCCGACAGGATCAGAAGCATTTTGAATACTGAGCTGTTTTGTGTCGATGCGGACCTATAAATAGGGCGCTTCGATGTATCAAAATCATTTTTCACAGTTTGCGGAGAGGATGCGATTCGTGCGACAACCTGTAACGATACGCGTGACAAATTTTGACGATAAATCACGAGTGATGTCTTCGAAAACAAGACGCAGACATGGTAGCATGCTACCAAATACTATACGCTGCCTCGTTTGTGGCCCATCAAATTGCGGAAAGACAAACGTGTTGGTGAGCTTGTTGGAAAGTCCTCACGGCGTCCGCTTCGAGAACGTGTACGTGTACTCCAAGTCGTTGCAACAGCCGAAATATCAGTATTTGGAGAATTTATTGACTCCGATAGATGAAATTGGCTACTTTACGTTTTCGAATAACAGTGACGTCATCCCACCGTGCGAATCGCTTCCGAATTCTATTTTCATCTTTGATGACGTGGCATGCGACAAGCAAGATACGATAAGGGAATACTTTGCAATGGGGCGCCACTCAAACGTTGACTGCTTCTATCTCTGTCAGACGTATGCAAAGATACCCAAACATCTTATACGCGACAATGCCAATCTGTTGATTCTGTTTAAGCAGGATGGTACCAACTTGAAACATGTGTATAACGATCACGTAAACACTGACATGTCTTACGAGGATTTCTGCGCTTTGTGTCGTAATTGTTAGCAACGGGAGTATGGTTTCGTGGTAATAGACAAGGATAGCGCGATGTCCAATGGACGTTACAGAAAGGGATTTAACGAGTTTGCCGTACCGTGAGACGGTCAATTGTCATCAACACATCGGTGGGAAAGCAACGTCAGCGGTACAACGATGATTGATATCGATACTCTGGAGATTAAGGATCGCGAGAGAATAGCGAAGGAAATTGCAAAAACTAGCGAATCCATTCGCAAGAAACATCAGGCTTTGAAGACAGGCAAGATGGAGGAAGATGTCGCGTTGGAGAGATACTTCAAACCTATCGTCGAACCCTTAAAACATATTGTGGAAAATACCTCAGCGACAGAAGCTAGCACATCATCACCGATGAGCATAGACGTTGAAGGGAATGAAACATTAACGCCTAAAAAAATCCATCCGAAAGGGAACACATCGCGCAAGACAAAGAGGAAACGGCACATGTCGTCTGAATATTCACCCATAACCTCAACACCAGTTCAATCGAAGCATAAACGACGGAATGCTACATCAAACGAGTCTCCCGTTCCTCACACACCAATAAGTACATTTCCCAGTGTACAATCGCTTGCAACCATTGATGACGACGTTTTTGAAACTAGTCCCAATGAGTCGTTTGTAACATCTATCAGACAGCAACTTCAAACATCCGAGGGACAAGAAACGTTTCGCAGTCATTTCGGTCCGCTGGGGCAAAAATACATGAGCGCGATCCTAAGTGGTGACAAGGATACAACAATGGACTATGTGTACGGTGTATACTTTGGCAATAGTGGAACGATGCTTGGGGATAAGGCTTTCGATATAGACAAGGATGATAATATAATCATAGATGGTGTAAGATACGGAGGAACATCCGGTCTTTACGAACTGATTTTCAAGAGAATTCCCAATGATGCTATATACACGGATGCTGATAAACAAAAATACAAAAGTATACTGCTGGCGACGAATGCCCACAGACGCGGTCATGGTGCTAAAAATCCCATATTGAGCAACAAGGGATACAAGTACAGACATGTAATTGCACCGCTAATCCCACGCACATCAGTCAATAAAGCAGGGAAAGGTCTTAGGACACCACGAGCCATGGTGGTAAACGATAACAAGATCGATTACGTACACTGGGACGATCCCAACGAGCTGGTGGATCGATTGCGTTTGCTGGAAGCGTCACGTCAGGCGGGTAACAACTCTCATGATCCCGAAATTCTATCGATTGTCGAGGAACTACGCGAGGTAGGCCTCATTATATAAATTAAGCCGCACGCCAATGATGTGCACTGTATGCATCGAGATGCCGATCAACAAATTTGGGGTATCGCTCGAGAAGAGTGGAGCAGCTAGAATGGACTATTACAAATGGAGTGGTTTGCTTCGAAATTACATGCAAGATAACGCTCTTTGCGTGGTTGGTGCCGACTTTGATGCAAAATCATGCAAGATACGACGCGTAGCTCAACCGGTGGCTGACACCGATGCCGTCAATAAACTATACATGGAAAAGAACATTAAACTTTTGAGAGAGCGGCAGGAAGAATTAGAGAGGAAACTGATCGCGTTTCAAAGAGATATGCTGACGCTGCAAAACAGCGTTCAAAAGATATCGCAGGCGTCGAATTCTATCCCGCAGCAACGCTGCGAAGGAGAATCATGCGAGGCGGATGAACTTGCCCCTGGACCGATTGGGAGCACTTAATGAACGTGCCTGATAATTATCGCATCATTCGTGTCAAAGACACCTCTGCGATCAAACATGCAGCCATTATCGAAATCCAAGAGTAAAGAAAACCACGGCCACAAGAAGCTACAACTCGTTGAGGAATTGCATGCTCCAGCTCGAAGACATTTTCCGCGGAGGCGTGTCATAGTGCATGGATACGATGATCTGTGGTAAGCTGACATTGTAGAAATGCGTCCATACTCACGATTCAACCAGGGTCACCACTACATACTCACCGTCATCGATGTGTTGAGCAAGTATGTATGGGCGTTGCCGCTCAAGACTAAAAGTGGCGCTGAGGTGACTAAAGCGTTTGCAAAGATATTTAGAGATCGATATCCGAAAAATTTGCAAACCGATCAAGGAAAAGAATTTTACAACGCTGATGTGCAGAAACTCTTGGCAAAGCATAACGTTAATCATTATTCGACGTATTCTGTGATGAAGGCCTCCGTCGTAGAACGTTTCAATCGAACTTTGAAAAACAATATGTGGAAACTGTTTACGCTCAATGGAACCTATAGATGGACCGATGCTCTACCAAGTCTACTTGCAGAGTATAACGCACGAAAACATAGAACCATCGGAATGCGTCCTTGCGATGTTACCCCTGCGATCGCCGATAAGCTGCTAGCCAGCGTATACAGCAACATAAAGATCGCTGCTCCAGCGAGATTCAAGTTGGGCGAGTTTGTGCGCGTGAGCAAATTTAAAACCATATTCGATAAAGGCTATACGCCGAATTGGACAACGGAGGTGTTCAAGATAGCCAAAGTACAAGCAACTAATCCTGCAACGTATCTGCTGGTCGATTCCTGTGGAAAACCTGTTGCCGGAGGATTCTATGAACACGAGCTGCAACGCGTCACCGATCCTGATGTGTATCTAGTGGAAAAAGTCTTACGTAGGAAGGGGGATAAGGTGTACGTCAAGTGGTTGGGATTTGATAAATCACACAATTCTTGGATAAATAAAAATAATGTATTGTAGCATAATAATACATGGTTCAATAAATACAATGATACATATATATGCGTGAACAATTTTTTTATACATTAATTCCACCATTTATATTTTACACAATAAATAGAATAAACACAATAATAATTTTATTTTATACTTTCTCAAATAATTTTATATTATACAATAAATACAATTTCTATTTTACAATGGGATATTATAATGACCCCAGGGCAGAGTGTCGATCGAATTGGGTACGATATGCCGCTTGTCATCGTGTGGGCTTAGAGCGATTTTAGATTCCGAAATGGTGTACACTTTATGCAATTTAGACCGTATGCATGATTGTCTGCGAATCATTTCGATCTCCCTATGCAAACATTGCGCGTAGTCGTCGAAAGTTATCGTTCTGGCTATGACGTTGGTCTTGACGCCTTTCGCCTTTTTCGTATCTTTTTTGCCGTCTACGCGAAGTGCATACATTTTCGCTCTAAGACCTACGAATTCGGTCATTATCGCACCGTTATTTTCATCCTTCATCAGCCCCGGAACCTTCTTATTTACGCGCGGCATATTATATGGATTGTCGGTAGGATAATCGCTCGTGTCGAATCTATCGATATTGTGTTTCATGGACTCATAGATATCATCGCATTGAATGTGATAAATGAGACTATCTGTGTCGGTATATAGAATTTTACAATTTTTTCCATGCTTGGGCGACATGTACTCGTGGTGAAATTCGTACAAACAAATTTTTTATATGTCCAGAATGCACATACTCACATATATCGGCTTGTTGAATTTCACCTCGAGTTTTCGCAATTCAACAGCTATTAAATTTTCCGAAAAAACACTTCTGCTGTGGAAATTCGGTTTCGCGATCATTACCTCCGCACCATATCGCCCTTCCTAATGTGTCAAAAGTTTTACATCCACGTGATTTCGTACATTTTCCATAGTTTTACCGAATACCGCGTTGTTCATCAATTTGTACAAATTTTTTTCAAAGTCGTTTGTCGCGCTTGTTCTAAACCGTGTATTGAGTTCGATATAATCGCGGAGCCAGGGAGATTGAGCGAATTGAAGCACGCGGTGTATCTTTGTAATACGAAGACCGTGTCGCGTGCACTGTTGCAGGTTGCGATAATGAATAACGTAACGCTGCTTATCGTATACCGTCGCGAGTAATTTGTCCTGCTTGCAACCAGGTGGTTTGGCACGCGTAGGGCAGAACGGTAGATCGGCATGAGCGTCGTGCAGACGTTGCGGATATTCCAGATCTACCTCAAGAATGTATCCCGTAGGTGAATCGATCGGGATTGAAGACACGTCAAAATTCGCAACATCTTCGACCCATTGAAATTTAGCGTATGGCAGGGGCTGACACATTGCCCATCCATACAAATTGTTCACGTCAAAGTACATCAAGTACGATGACTTTTCCGATGCGTCGTAAGATGACATGTACTTGTTATTGGCATGTGCGTATCTTCCGGAACATTGGCTTAAACCCCCACGTATACCGCGTTCGATAAACATAACCATATCGATGTCTGTGAGCAATTCGAATGTAATTTTAGTATGTTTTAGCATTGCATCCCATGTGAAACCAGGTAGAGTATAATAATGTGCTGAATCTAATCCGTAACTCTTGATACAACTTTCGCGAAAATTTTCAAAAATATCTGCCAATAACAAGACATCAGTTTTCAAATACAAGTCGCTGTATTCGCCCAAGGTTCTAATCTCGAAACGCTGCCAGACAGTCTCGGCGTGCGCGTAATCGCTCTCGGATACAGTCTCACCCGTTAACGAACTGTAGAATGATTCGCGCGGCGGTAAGCATGGGTCCTGCAGCTTGTCCTCGCAATCAAGGTATTCGTACGGAAAGACACCCTTTCGTGTCAATAAATTGAAATCCTCGGTGGATAATGTTTCAAATTGGGATTGTAAAATTTTTAATTTATCTGTGCTAAGAAAGGATGCTAATTTGTCGAGACTGGCGTTGAGAAATTTGTACGAATCGATGAACCGCAATTTAATACAATTTCGCGAGTCTGAATCAGCCGTATCTTCGACATTTTTTGTGAAAGAAATATACTTTTCTTTAGTTATGGGTAATACGTCAACGTGACCTTCGAAAGCGATAGCTATTTCCTCGATAATGAAATGTGAATCATAGCCGGATAAATTGTGGAAAACTATGGGGATGTAAAACGCGTTTTTATAATTTAAATTGCATTCCGTATGTGCTGGGCCTCTAAACCGTCCGGACAGATGGCAATGATCGTGGACTCGTACATCGCTAGCCTCGAATGGTTTTTCGCAAATATGACAGTGTGTTGCATTGCGAAATGTCGACAACTGTTCGGGAGTTAAATCCAGCATTGGAACATTACTGGCCAGAATGGGATTGACAAAATTCGCGAAATTTTTCAATTCGTCTACGAACCATGAAACGCAATCTGCGTCGCGGCGACATCGATACGTCGACAGCGATGTATCGTACGAACAATGCATATAATATGCAATACTGTGTACTTTATGGTGCTGATACGCGCATAATTTATCACCCATTCGGTGACTGTCCTCTGTTTTTTCAATCACACATTCCAGATCTGCGTACACCACGAAGGGAAGTCGCTCCTTCCTGCAGTGGTTGTTGAAGCTGAGGAGATTTTTGCCTTCGGTGGGCAGCAGGATGGCGCAATCGTTCATTTGCCCACAGTCCACTGCATGGGCCTCCAACTTCGCGGTGGATCCGAAGTAGTGCATGCACCTGTAAACCCAAAAAATTTTTTTATTTAATTTGTTTCATGAGATATTTCAACATTTCATAAATTTTCTATACGTACCGATCGCAGATGAATTTCTTTCCATCATGCCTGCTCAACTGGGTGCTCACCAGCCGGGACAAGTTCTTGATCAGTATAAAGTGCCCTACATCGCCGTGTTCTTGATTCGGCGTGTAGAGCAGGTTGACGTGTCGATCCCTCTTTTGGCTGGTGAGGCGCAACGGAAAGACCGTCGATCCCTTCTTCATCTCCGCCTCGAAGGTGTACACATTGATTGAGATGTCGTTCTGTCGCTCAAATTTTCCAATTTGCTCCAGGGACATTGGGAACTCAATGCCTTGGAGATTTAGCACCAATGTATAGTCGGGGTACGAACTTGGGCGATCGGGATGTCTTTCCGCGGGATGGAGAGCGGCGACCACTGCCCACGCGAAGCATGCATTATCCTCGGATCGTACGCTAATGGTCGCTTTCTTCAGCAATAAATCACGCGGCAACTTGAAATGACACCCCGCGCGCAACGGATTGTATTTGTTGACATTGATGGTCAGATTCATGATTCTCGTCAATGCCCATCCGCTGTCGCGTTCCTGGAACTCTTCCAGCGATGCCAGGGTGGGTTCGATGACGCATCTCTGGTACCACTCCTGTAGATCGGATGTGCGGAAGAGTTCGCAGTTCCGGGTGTTGATGCTTTTACATGCATGCTTGTCACCTGCCACAAATTCACCGTTGAATACAGTGTTCACTTTGAGGTTTCGATGTTTCCTCAATGTGTCCCGCACATGCTCCAACACAATGGTCCCCGCATCCTGGAGGAAGTTGCGCGGCTCGATGTAATTCGAATTTAGCACGGCACCAGTTAATACGCGGCTATCGAACGCAGCGTCTATTTCGCGCCACAAAAGTCCCGTACTCGAATGTCCTGCACCTTCATGCACGAAACGTCCGCGCAACGAATGTTTCAATCCTTCGAGCTGCGCGATTCGAGCAACCAGCGATTGCCGAACACCGATTGATAATCGCGGGCGTTTCGCTCGGCTGTGTTCTTCCAAAGATTCGATGCACTCGTTGCACCGTTCTTCCCACGCGAGGTATTCTTCCCGTGAAATCAATCGTGCGGATTGATCCAATAATTGGCGGATTACTTGCGCGAATTCTCCCATGGTCGTAAATGGAATGTATATGTAATGTCTTTTCCACGCAACACGTTGCAACGATTTGAGGCTTTGTGCAGTTTGGAGTGCGCTTTTATGACTGATACCACGATTTGATATCTCTGGCTATCTCTTTTGGTGTTCCCCCTCCCCCCAAAAGATTGCATGTAAAAAGCCGATTGGTCCAAACAATGCAATTTGTGCTGATACAGCATAATTCTGTCTATGATTCACGCGTATGTTTAACTCTTTTGGTGTACCCCCTCCCCCCAAAAGATTGCATGTAAAAAGCCGATTGGTCCAAACATGGTTCTATGCAATTTCTGCTGATACTGCATAATTCTTTCTATGATTCACACGTATGGCAAATTAGCGCGCAAAATCATCCGATGCAGTTTCTGCTGACACCGCATAATTCTAAGATTTGACGCTTCCACAGGTATTATATTACAATCGGCGCGTGTCGAGACTTTTATCCTTGAGGGTGGGACTCAAGTTACATGCTACGTTAAGATTGAAACACATTATGGAAAAATTGGTAGTTTTAAAATAAAATGCTGTGGTGGGGGAGGCAATTGCGCCTCTATTTAAGCCGTGCTCTCAGACGCTATTCTATTGTCTTCTTCCCTCCCTCGAATTTAAGCTTTAGAATGCATGTTCTCTCTCTCTTTCCCATCCATCCGAAGACGCGGTGTGTAAAAACGCCGATCTTTCCCGACATTGCCCGACATCGTCCGATGAAAAAATAATGTATTATGCTTGGTGACGCTCTGTATATGTACCATTTATTAAAGACTAATGTTACAGCGTCGGCGTTGGGGGAGTTGGTTAGGCGGCTGACTCGTACCGCGGCGGAGGTCTTGGGTTCGAGCCCCGTCGCCCGAGATTCTGTTTTTTCATTTATATTAATATCTTAAATTAATATTTCCTTCCTTACCGACTGTGGCGATACCACGCCCGATAGTAGCAGCAATTCACCCGCGGTTCCCTCGATGCGGATTCGGTATCGGTTCGGTATCGATTGATTCGATATCTGGTCTCGCGCTATAACCCCCACCACTCAGCCATCTCGATGACATCATCCGCCGCTGCCCGATCTCGATGACGTCATCCGCCCGGCCACGCGCCGCTCGCGCGCTGCCCGCGGGGAATTTTTCCGCCGACCTTGAAACTCAAATTTGAGTTTCAAGGTCGGGGGAGGGAAGGGGGAAATGGCCTTCAAACTCAAATTTGGGTTAGAACTGTCATAGCTATACTACTATTCTGGTTGTCTGCCTGTCAAACTTTAGTTTTTTGTCCAGTACCACCCCCAAGAAGTTCACGTATTCCTCCTCTTCCTTAACACAACCTTTGATCCTCAGTTTTATTTTACCCCCGTGTCTCGTCCGCTTCCTTCTAGTAAAATTTATCACATTTGTCTTTTCCTCTGCTATATCTAATCCTATTTTCTTTAAGTTGGTAACTATTATATCTACAGCCTCTTCCATGACCTCTTCTTTTAGTGGTCCTGCATTGCTGGTCGTGTATACGGCTATATCGTCTGCGTACTGTAATATTTCTACATTTCGTCTATTAACATTTTGTGTTATGTCCGCTGTATATATGTTGTATAATATTGGGCTTATGATCGCTCCTTGTGGTAGTCCTTTTTTCTGTCTTCCCTTTATCGGTGAATCATATGCTCTTATACACTTGACTTCTCTATCCTTAATCCATTCTTCTATGTATTTTCTAATATTTCGTGGACAGCCCTTCTGTTTTAATATATCAATCAGGGCCTCATGGTTTACGTTGTCGTACGCCGATCTTACATCTAACAAGACTGCTAGAGTTTCTTTACTTTGTTCCCATCCTATTCTTATATCTGACGTTAGTATAGCCAAATTGTCAATTGTGAACCCATTCTTCTGAACCCATTCTGATTTTGATCCATGATATTATTTCTTTCCGCCCACCTCATTAATCTGTTATTTATTATTCTCTCTAATATTTTTCCAAAGCAGTCTGTCAATGAAATTGGTCTGACCCCTTTCTTGTTTGGCTTATCTATAAAGATAATAATTGCCCTTTTCCATTGACCTGGTATTTTCTGGGTCCTCCATATTTCTTCTAGAAGATCTCTTAGTAACTCTTTATACTCTTCTGATAAGTTCTTGTACACTTCATAGTCCAATCCATCTTCTCCCGGAGCAGATTTTGTGTTGGCCTTGTTTATTGCTGTCTCCACTTCCCTCATGGTAATCTTCTCTTCCTCCACATTCAAGTTTGCTTCCATCTCTTTCTCTCCTATGCCATTCGGCAGGTTTATTTGGTTTGGATCTTGTAGTATCTTCCTTATTTCCGCTTCCTCCAGTTCTCTTCTTTCCCGAATGTTTGTGACTCCCTTTGCCTCCGATAGAAAGCCGTTTTGTAGCCTCTTTATCTTACCCCATATTTCTTTCCCGTTTGTTTGGTGATTTACCTGTTTTGCCATATCGAACCAAGCCTTACCCTTCTTTTCCCTTATCATATCCTTCATTTCTTTCTCTTTTTCTTTGAGTATTTTCCAGTTTTGTGTTGTTGTGTTTTTTACGAAGTTGTTGGTAGCTCTCCTTCTCTTCTCCTTTGCTCTTTCACACTCCTCATCCCACCATGGGAATTGTTTTTTATTTTGTTGTTGTTGTTGCTGTTGTTTTCCTTTTTTCTCCTTCTCCCTCGTTGCCTTCCCTTCTCATATGTCTTCTTTTTGCTCCCTCTCCTGTCACCCCTTTTCCTCTTTTTTCCCTTCTTGTGTTTCTCATCTCTCCCCTCGTTGCAAATCGCAAGGCTTCCGTAATATCTTCTATAAAGATCTTGTATTTATTTTCCACTTCGTTTTCTTCTTCCATTCTTTTCCTTGTTTGTTCATGCTCTCGTATTTGATATAACTTAAAATCTTTCCAGTTGACTTTGCCTTTTTTGTATATTCTAGTGATATGTCTATTTTTTTCTATTCTTATCGGTTTCTTGAAAATCTCCACCCTTATTACCTGGTGATCGGAGCCCAGGGTTTCTCCTTCCTCACTCACTTCAGAGTCCTTGTATATTTCATATGTTGCTATGACTAGATCAATATTTGATATATTGTATGCTCCCGATCCGGTTCTAGAATTGGTTTTGTTATTTATAACAAACATGTCTTGTTCTTGTACGATTTCTGCCAGCTTCATGCCATCCCTATCCTCTTTATGGCAGTTCCATTCTGTTGGAGACGGAATGAGGAGGGGGTCGTTGACGTCACGCGCTAGGCGACACTTGGTCTGTAGCTCGGCCGCGGGCCGATATAAAGATACTGAGTGGGCCATCTCTGAGGTAATTAGACAATTACCGTGGCCCACTCATCCGCGAATGACGTAACTCGGAGTCACGTGACTTCTTGGAATCCTCGTCAGGATTCCGGGAGACGAGAGTCCTTCTTCTCGTTTCACGTGCCGAACGAAGCACATGTATCGCGATCGCGCGAGAATTCAATTCGGTACTTCGACCCGAACAAGTGGCCAGATCGCTGGTAGTGAAGTCAGGAGTTGTTCAGTAAATGAATAATTTAATTGCGACCTGTAATTAGTTGTACATAGCGTAAAGTGATCTTTATTTCATTAAAATATATATTTTGTGTTTTGTTAAACAAAGTCGATTTTCTTTAGCGCGAGCCGATACAAGTTCTCTTACTCAATCTCTAACATTATTTTTGGTCCTTCGAGCCGGATTACTTCGGTTTCTTACATATCGGGTGATAAGTGCGTGAATCGTGGGAGTGTTGTTCGCACGTGCTCGGTTGTTGGTCGTCCATAGCCCGGTGTTCAAGATGGCTGCCCTAATCGAGGAGCAGAAGGACACCATCAGGAGAATTTCCAGAGTGGTGGAGAATTTGAAAAAAATGGGCGCAGCAAAAATTACCGAAGGGGCCGTGCGCGCGAGATTGGACATGCTCGAGGACTTGTGGTCTGATCTGAAAACCATGCACAGGGCTATCGTCAAGGCCGCTAGGGAGACCGCTGCACTCAAGGCAGACGATTATTTTTCGAGAGATCTGTTTGATCTCGCGGAGGGTTCGTACATGGAACAAAGGGGCTTATTATTGGACATTTTAAAACCAATTGGACAATCGTTACCTGTCGCAGGCACGAGCTCAAATGTAACGGTTGCTAGTGCCGAATCAAGGTCACGCGCTGTTTTGCCTCGAATCCCCTTGCCAGAATTCGATGGCCGGTATTGTGATTGGCCGTCCTTCCGTGATCTGTTTGTGTCGCTGATAGTGAAGGATTCGTCGCTCAGTGAGGTGGATCGGCTTCACTATCTGAAAACGTGCCTTAAAGGAGAGGCCGCGGGACACTTGAAGAACTACACCATAACAGAAGACAACTTTGCGTTGGCATGGCAAGCTCTTCAGGAGCGATATCAAAATAAACGCAAGCTTGTGCGAGTACAAATTGCCACGCTAACGAAGTTGGCCCCAGTGACAAAGGAGTCGTCTTCCGAGTTGAAGCGATTATTGTATGATACCGTCGGTGTAGTCGGAGCGCTGAATAAACTCGGACGCCCCATCACCAACGCGACTGACTGGTTGGTGTACATCACCGTGGAGCGACTGGATCGCCAGTCGCGTCGAGATTGGGAATTATCCTTGGGCACGTCCGATGAGGTGCCAACTTTCGACGAGCTGAAGGAATTCCTCGAGAAACGAATCGACACCGTGGAGGCTCTCGAAGAGCAGCGAGGTACTGGACAGTCTGAAACGAAGAAAGGCGAGAAGGGTGCCCGCGTTCATCAGGTGTTCACCCCCGCTAATCCTGCAAAGGATTGCAGTCTGTGTAAGGGAAAGCATTATGTGGCGTTCTGTCCCACTTACCATAAGAAATCCCCCGCAGAACGGCAGGCGTGCACGGAATCATTAAATCTATGCTTCAACTGCTTGGGTAAACACAAGTATGATGCGTGCCAATCAGTGAAGAAGTGCAGGATCTGTGACGAGAAGCACCATACGTCTCTTCACGACGTATATCGCGTTCCCGAAAAGCCAGCGGTGCATCATGCCGCGTTACAGGGTTTTCGTTCCGCTCGAGTGATCCTCAGTACCGCAAGGGTAAAATTACTGGAGCCCAGTAGACCAGCGGAATTCGTGCGAGCACTCATCGACCCAGCAAGTGAGGTGTCCATCATAGCAGAGTCCCTGGTGCAACGACTGGGACTCAGTCGACGAGCTGCTCGAATCCCTCTACTTGGAGTAGGTGGCGCTCGGTCTCGTACGACGAGGGGATACACGACCGTCACTGTCACGTCCCACTGTGGCACAGAGTGTAGTCATGAGGTGGCAGCATTGATCCTGCCAGAGCTTTCGGGACACGTACCTAGGAAGTTCCCCGAAGAACGGACTTGGCTCCATTTACAGGGACTACCACTTGCTGATCCGTGGTTCCAAAGAAATGATCCTGTGGAGCTGCTCCTGGGTGCAGACGTGTATAACAAGATCCTGCGCTGTGGGGTCCGTCTTGGAGGTCCTAACGCTCCAGTTGCCCAGGAAACATGTCTGGGATGGATCCTCAACGGAGGCATCCAGGGCGATCCGGATCAGGTGGATGCATTGTCGTCCTCTCCCGCTGTTCACCACTGCGCTGTGGACAAGGAATTGGTAAGCATGCTAACCAAGTTTTGGGAACAGGAAGAGATCTCTGTAGTCGTGCCACCGACGCCAGAGAATGAAGAGTGCGAGCAGCACTTCCTGCAAACATACAGACGGGAGGACGATGGTCGCTTCGTAGTCGCCCTCCCCTTCAAAGCATCGCCGAACCTGGGCGATTCCCGACGTGCAGCACTGCGGACTCTGGAGGCGATGCAGCGCAGGTTTCGACGATCGACGAAACTACAAGAGGCGTACGACGACTTCATGACTGAGTACGAGAGCATGGGGCACATGATTCGCGCGCCAAATTCAGGTGAGAGCCTCACCAGGGGTATTGATTTCTATCTGCCTCACCATGGAGTGTGGAAAGAGACCAGTACGACCACTAAATTAAGGGTGGTATTCAATGGCTCATTGAAGAGCGACAACGGGCGGTCTCTCAACGAATTTCTCCATACGGGTCAAAATTTACTCCCTCCTCTCGCGGAGGTGCTCCTCCGCTGGCGAAAGCACGCAGTCGCTTTCACAGCTGATGTAGCCAAAATGTATCGCCAGATTCGCGTACATAAGGACGATTGGCGGTGGCAGAAAATCTTGTGGAGCAAACACACTGGTGAGGCTCCTCAAGAATATCACCTGTGTACCGTCACTTACGGATTGGCATGTGCTCCATACCTGGCGATCCGATGTATTCACCAGCTGGCAGCAGAGGAAGCTGAGAAGTTCCCAGCAGCAGCAAAGGTGGTCCAGCGCGACATCTACGTGGACGACGTACTCTCTGGAGGCTCCACGGTGGCAGAAGCCCAACAGCTCCAAAGCGAGCTGTACAGTCTCCTTATGGCGGGCGGATTCCCGCTCCGAAAATGGGCGTCCAATTCCAGAGAGTTGCTGGGCGGTGTAACCTCGGGCGATACAGAGGCTCGGAGCTGGACATCTGCCGACACACACAGCGTGTTAGGCATCGAGTGGCTGCCTTCTGCTGATTGTTTTCAGATTACAACAGCGAGCAGCCCCAATGCAGCAACCGCCACCAAGCGAACTGTGCTGAGCAAGACGGCCCAGTTGTTCGACCCACTGGGATGGTTGGCCCCGGTGACAATTGTAGCCAAAATCCTGATCCAGGAACTGTGGCTACAGAAGAGCGACTGGGACACGCCTTTGCCACCAAGGGAAGATCACCACTGGACACAGTTTGAGCAGGAGCTCCCATCTCTAGCCGGCATCCAGATTCCACGATGGTTAGGGTGGCTCCCTTCCAGCGAAGTTGTGGAGCTACACGGCTTCGCAGACGCATCAGAACGAGCCTATGCAGCTGTGGTCTACCTACGAGTCGTCGACGCATCAGGCAACTCACGAACCACACTGGTAACTGCCAAAAGCAAGGTGGCGCCGTTAAAACAGGTTTCCATACCACGGCTGGAGCTCTGCGCCGCGTGGCTGCTGACACGCCTGTCGGCCCATGTACGTACCGTCTTAGAACTGGAGGAAATGGACGTGCATCTTTGGAGCGACTCCATTGTGACCTTGGAATGGGTCCAAGGACACCCGACTAAGTGGCAGACATATGTGGCCAACCGTGTGTCCTCGATCCAGCAAAAGCTGCCACTTGCAGTGTGGCACCACGTTCCAGGAGCCGACAATCCCGCAGACTGTGCGTCTCGGGGGCTCTCACCTGAACGCCTCGCCGAGTTCTCCCTTTGGTGGACGGGACCGAGCTGGCTCAGCACCCCCGACCGCTGGCCCAAGACAGAGACGTCCATCCAGGAGCCAACCCTGGAGAAGCGAACGAGGAGCCTCCACACTCAGCTTTCGGGGGAGGACGAGGTGAGCCTGTACGTATCGAGGTACTCTAATTTCCGTCGTCTGCTCAGGGTAACCGCTTGGTGCTGCCGTTGGTTGCCCGAGAAGAAGGGTAGTCGTGCAGCTTACCTCACATCAGAGGAGATCCATGCGGCACGAAGACGACTGGTCCTGATGGTTCAGCAGCAGGCCTTCCCCATGGAAATCAGCAATCTGCAGGCGAGCCGGGCCATTTCAGCTAAGAGTCGGCTACGGAAGTTGAGTCCTTTCCTGGACACAGAAGGACTTTTGAGAGTAGGAGGGCGACTTCAAGAAGCTGCATTACCGTACAACAGGACTCATCCGCTCATCCTGCCAGACGAATCTCCCTTGGCCGTCCTGTGGGTGAAAGCTGCCCACCTGCGATGCCTTCACGGAGGGGTTCAGCTCACGCTAGCGACATTGCGGCAGGAGTGCTGGATTCTGAGGGGTCGTCAATTAGTAAAGTCATGTCTGCGAGAATGTGTTGTATGTTTTAGGTGGAGACACCAACCTCCTGTACAGTTAATGGGGAATCTTCCCCGTGCGCGCGTCATTCCCTGTCGACCATTTATGAAGGCCGGTGTGGACTACGCCGGGCCGATTCAGGTGCGTGCTGGGCTGGGGCGTGGACAGAAATCCGTCAAGGGATACATCGCCGTATTCATCTGCCTGTCAACAAAAGCCATTCATTTAGAATTAGTGTCCGATGGCAGTGCGGAGACATTCTTGGCCGCACTCAGGAGATTCGTGGCTCGACGGGGAATTTGTTCCGAGATATATAGCGACTGTGGCACCAACTTCGTGGGAGCCAACCGTGAGCTACGCTCCCTCTTGCGAGCTGCCCTGCTTGATGGCCGCGACCTCCTCACGGCCATTGCCTCGGAGGGCATCGAGTGGAAGTTCAATCCACCCGCTGCTCCTCACTTTGGCGGTCTGTGGGAGGCAGCGGTCAAGTCGGTCAAGCACCACCTTCGACGACAGATCGGCGAGCAAAGGCTCACTTTCGAGGAACTGTCCACGCTCCTAGCCGGTATTGAAGCGTGCCTGAATTCCAGACCGCTCGAGCCATTGACTGACGACCCTGAGGATTTCCAAGCGTTGACTCCCGGTCATTTTTTAATCGGAGGGCCCTTGATCGCCATCCCTGAACCATGCTTAGAGGAGGTGCCAACGTCCAGACTCTCCCGGTGGCAGCTGGTGCAACAGATGCAGCACCACTTTTGGCGTCGGTGGTCGAAGGAATACCTGAACACGTTACAAACGCGAGGTAAATGGTGTCAGGCACGACCCACGATAAAAAAGGGGACCCTGTGCCTCTTGAAACAGGAACTTCTTCCACCGACGCGGTGGCCCTTAGCTCGCATCACGGCTGTACATCCAGGCCCAGACGGGCTCACACGGGTCGTCACTGTGAAAACTTCTAAAACGGAAATGAAAAGACCGATTAACAAGGTCATTCCGTTACCCACAGCGGCAGGAAGCAGTCTGGACGTGGCCCCTTCTTCTGACTCGTGAAGCTAACCTCAAAATTTTTATACATACTGGCGTTTACTTACCGTGAATGGGGGAGAGTTGTCCGTCCTATAGGGTTATGGTGATGGTTGTTTTATTCATTAAGTTCACTGCACACACGAGCACCATGTCAAAACTTTCTTTTCTGTGCTTTATCAGCATTATTTTTTGTAGAGCGTTTCTGCGCACTTGGCGCCAAAACGATCAGTGTTGCCGCGTGGACGCCGGCGGCGCCCCCTCACATCGGTAGCGAGGAAGGCCCAAGATGGAACTCACGCGGCTCGGGAGTGTACCAGTGCTCTCGAGATTACACTATTTCGTCAAGTTCCTCGACGAAGGCGGGCGGGAAATGTTGGAGACGGAATGAGGAGGGGGTCGTTGACGTCACGCGCTAGGCGACACTTGGTCTGTAGCTCGGCCGCGGGCCGATATAAAGATACTGAGTGGGCCATCTCTGAGGTAATTAGACAATTACCGTGGCCCACTCATCCGCGAATGACGTAACTCGGAGTCACGTGACTTCTTGGAATCCTCGTCAGGATTCCGGGAGACGAGAGTCCTTCTTCTCGTTTCACGTGCCGAACGAAGCACATGTATCGCGATCGCGCGAGAATTCAATTCGGTACTTCGACCCGAACAAGTGGCCAGATCGCTGGTAGTGAAGTCAGGAGTTGTTCAGTAAATGAATAATTTAATTGCGACCTGTAATTAGTTGTACATAGCGTAAAGTGATCTTTATTTCATTAAAATATATATTTTGTGTTTTGTTAAACAAAGTCGATTTTCTTTAGCGCGAGCCGATACAAGTTCTCTTACTCAATCTCTAACACATTCTTTGCTATGTGCGTTGAAGTCTCCCATTATAACGGTCTCCCTGCCTTGTATCTTGTTTTCAAATAGTTTATTCCACTCTGCTTTATTTAGCGGTTTATTTGGTGGTCTGTACGCCAAGACAATGTCTATTTCTTTGTCCTCAGTCTCAATCGTAATTGCCAGTATTTCTGTCTTGTCTTTCATCCACTGTATGTTCTCTCTTCTTTCTGCCATTATGTCATTCTTTACTATCAAACATAACCCTCCTCCTTTTTTTCTATTTTCTCTATCCTTCCTATAAACATTATATCCCTGTATTTTCAACTTATCCGATCTTGTGAACCATGTTTCCGTGATTCCTATTATGTCGTATTCCCAGATTATATTTTTTAATTCCGTCGTTTTATTTCTCAGGCTTCTAGCGTTCCACACTGCCATTTTACATCCCTCTCTTGTTGTCCGTGTTGTTCCCTGTCCTGTCCCTTGTAACCTCTGTGGTTGTGATTGTAGCTGTAGTTGTCGTTGCGTCATTTGTTGAAGTTATATAAATTACTGTAGTGTTTATTTTTATTGCCCTTTACTGTTCTTATGTTAATCCAGCTTATTGTTGTAGTATAGGTACTCGTTCTGATTCCTGTTCTTGTTCTAACCCCTGTGCTTGATCTTCTACTTCTTCTAAGTATTCTACTTCAAAGAACTCTTCTCCTTGTGATTCCGTTGACCATCCTGATTCTTCCGCCATTTCTACGTCTTCCTTGGTCGTCTTTATCCCCTTGTTACTAACTCCTTCTATTTCTTTCTTCCTTTCCCCTCTCATTTCCCCGTTCTCTGTTCTCTTCTCCCCCGACTCTAACTTTTCTATCCCTTTCATATCCAGCTGTTTCTTTTTTTTCTTTTTCCTCCACTTCTTTATTTTGCCCTTCCTTATCTGCCATATGGTTATTCCTTCCTTTTTCTTTATCTTTCTCTATTTCCTTTTCCCTTACTTCCGTTGCACTTTTTACTTTTTCTCCTTTTTTCCTCTCCTCTTGGTCCTTTATTTCTTGCTTCCATTTGTTTACTTCACTCTTCCTCTTTAACTTTTCCTTTATATTTACTGTTGTGTTCATATTGTATGTCTGGTATTGTCTTCCATTCCCAACTTCCTTTCGATCTATCCTATGTATTTCCGTTGTCCTCCTTTTTATCAGTTCCCTCTCCATTATATCTTCCAGATTCTTCTCCTTTAATAGGTTTATTAGTTCTTCTATTAGTTCCTTTTCTGTTGTTGTTTTAAGATTTTTTATTTGTTCTATACCCCCTCTTCTTTCTTCTCCGGAATCAGTCTTCTGCTTTTCTGTGTCTCTGTAATTTGCCTTTTGTTTTTCTGTTTCTCTCGAAGTCCTTTCTGCTCCGTATGCTCGTTCCTGTGTTCTCGGTGCGAAGTAACCTGTTTTCGTACTTGAATTTATGTCTGTTTGTGTCTGTCCCCTCCATCTTCTCTCTTGTCTTTCTTGATCTTGTGCTCCCCCCTTTGTCCTTAACATCGTCCCTTCTTCCTCTATTTGTGTTTTAAATCCTTCTTCGTGGTTATGAAGTATTCTTCCCCTGTATCCTTTCCTGGTTTCTTCTTCTCTTCTTTTCTCCTCTAACGATGATTGCTTTAATTGTTTCCCTCTGTTCATTGCTTCCCTGTACTTTCCTATTTCTCTCTCTGCTGGGTATTCCAGGCTTTCCCAGTACTCTGTCTTCTGTTTTTTTTGCAGTGCTGGAAAATTTCTTCCTCTCATCCCTTCTTCTTGTTGTTCTTCCTCCCAGTCTGGGTCGTACTTTCCTGGTTCTGTTCTTCTCAACATCTCCTGTGCTGTAAAATAGGACACATTTTTGTACGCCATTATTTTTTTAATGGCTGCTTCTTTCTGGTATGTCGGACACTCTCTGGATGTGCTAACATGCTTTCCCTTACAGTTCAAACACCTGGGGCTCTCTGTGCAGAGTCCGTGCTGTTTTTCAGTGCATATGAAACATCTTTTATCATTCGCTCTACACTGTGCTTGTAAGTGTCCATATCTCAGGCACTTATAACACTGTTTGATCGATTCTACGAACGGGTCTATTTTAAGCCATACATGGCCATAACCAATCAACAATTTAGTTGGTAAGGAGTCTCCCTGCATAGTTATTAATATCGCCTTACCTTCTTCCCACGTGACTTTTCCCTCCTGTACCTTCCTCTTTCTTAACTTCTCTAACGAGAATGTTCCCTGATTTTTTTTAGCTGCTTTCTTAGGTCTTCTAATGTTCCATACCATTCGTGGATCACCCCTTTTCTGATCCTCTTCCTCCTCGGGATCTCCGCCTTGCACGGAATTCCTTGGCCTTGACCCTTCATTATCAGTTCATTTGCCCCCTCCCGGCTCCTCGCTGTCACCTCTGCTCTTCCATGTCCCACCATCCTAATCCCTTCTATTCTCACTCCTGTTTCCACTACAAATCTATAAATTTTTATAAGATTATTTTTCTTCTTAGTGGTTACTTGCGTGTGGTTACTTGCGAGTGTAACTGTGATTGTGTTTTCTCCACTTTCTAATTCCTTTTCATACAACTCACCAGTTGTCTCTATTTCTCTGTTGTTTTGTATCTCGTTGTCGTAAACATATATTTTATTTTGCTCACCTCGTTCATCCATCGTTCCTACCCTTTGTTCTTTCTCTCCTTGGTATTTACTTTTCTCCTCTTCTCCTTTGCTTTCCTGTATTTCTTCGTACCTTTTCCTATTTGTTACTTTAAATCCTTTGTCTGCTTCTTCACACCCATTTACTTTGCTATCTGCTAACTCTATTCGGCGTTTTGTTGGCCATTTCCTTTGATCCGTTAGTTTCTCTTCTCCTTCCTTTGCAATATCCTCTCCATTGCTTGTAGCGTTTCTCTCTTCCATTTCACTACTTTCTCTTCTAGTGATTTGCACGTCCGTGCCACATTTCTCCTTCTGTTTCTTCGTCTAAGGAACTCAGAACCTCCCACCTATTGTTTCCCTTATAATTCTCTGTATCTAATTTCTTGCTTTCCCTACCTTTACTCCCATCTTCATTTTTTCTCTTCCTTGAATTCTCTTCTTTTGTTTCTCCTATGTGTTCTCTTTTCCCTTTTTCCATCTCTTCTTTCTTTTTTGTCTTACATACCCATTCTCCCACGCCCCTAGGGCGGTCTTCTGTTTCCAGGTCTTTTTAGGTTATGCTTACCTTTTGTCCTATTTTAACCTTTTCCTGCCTTTTCCTTCCACCGCCGTTTCTCTTCCCTCCTAATTCTCCTTCTCCTCTCACTCTCCGTCGTTCTCTTCCCTTAATTTCTCTGTTTAGCTTCTTTATATCTTATTTTATTATCTCTTTACCAAAAACCCGTTCTATTCAGTCGCCATCTTTCTCGACCCTTCTAATAAATATAATTTCTTTAAATTAAAAATTATGTTAATAAACAGACTATTTTTATTTTAGGAAAAGAAGCTATCAATTAAAATTACAGCACCTTACTGTTCATTTTGTCCAATGGAATTGTATAATTGTTCATATTGTACATTTAAATGTATTGTATTTAATGTTTCTCTCGATGGAACTACATAGTCCTTATTTAGTGCATGCACAAAAGCTTTAAAGTGGCTCAATTCCACCACACTGAAAGGGATATTGCACCAAAAAAAGAAATTTGATTACAATTTATCAAATTCATTTTTTCTGAAACAGATATTTTTATTTACATAATTTTCAATTCAAATAAACTTTATCTTTTATCGTACATTTATTTCTAATTACTTTACCTTTCACGATTCATTTTTTACTAGTTTTATTTAAACAATTACAAAACAATAATTAAGAGTATTAAGACCAAGACCACGCTTTGGAATACTTTTTTGGGGTTATGAACGCGGCGATTATACGTAGTTTTCGACATTATCGACGTATTCTACGGTATTCTATAGTATTCGCATGCAAACAACAAGCGAGTCAGAAAGAACTATATTTTTCCAACACTTTAATTGTTGAAACCTTAAAATAATGAATATTTCTATTTACGACATTTGCGACAAATGACACGTATAAAATGGGCTTAAAAACGACATATTATACATACATTTACGACGCGGCGTAAAATACACGACCCACCACTGCCAACCACAGATTCTGAATGCGTTTGGTTTTAAGCACCGCATTGAATAGGCCCAGCACCGGATTTTACGGTGCTCGGCACCGTTCCCGACGGTGCTCATTTTTCGAGCACCGTTGGGAACGGTGCTGAGGTCTTTCCGTGCAGATTCGCATCAGATCCTGCCGTTCGCCTGACACGTATAACAGCGCCATCTGAGGACCAGAATTACCAAACTATTCCCTACGCGTGACGCCACACGGCTGTCCCTACATAACCACCGTAGATAATAATTTAACATATGTTTTCTTATAAATGTTAATGTTCGCAGGAGCATGCATGATCGCCTAGGGTGTGTACTGTGCGGAGATGAAGTTGAAGTAAGTATGGCATGTATCCTGTTTATCCATACGTTACGTTTAATTTTATACTAATATTGTGTTTGTTTTCAGCGCTAACACAACAGGAAATATGATGCTTTTACACAAAAAAGAAGTCGAAAATATTGAATGAAATTTTCTGATATCGCTCCTACTAGGTACCAGTGGTTACGGGACGTGGATTTGTAAATTTAAATGTTGAAAGTCCCTCTTTGGATTTATATGCGTTACTTATATTATTTTGTAACAATTGTAATCACCGATCATGTATATTAATAAAAAAAGAATAAATACTTTTTGAAATAAGTAGCATTAATTATTTAATAAACTGTAGAATTTGCTTGATGGTTATGTAAGGGTAGGGACAGCCGTGTGGCGTCACGCGTAGGGAATAGTTTGGTAATTCTGGTCCTCAGATGGCGCTATTATACGTGTCAGGCGAACGGCAGGATCTGATGCGAATCTGCTGCCCATCTGACGTCAGGGTCCTGATGTCAGGCTCTGTACCTCAGAACGTATCCTAATGCGAACATAGATGACTACGGATCTGACGTCAGGCTCTGCGCCCCAGATGTGGTTATCAGGGAGATCGTCAAAAACGAAAAAGTTGAAAAATTTTATTGATAGCATCAGTAAGGATGAAATAATTAAGATAAACGAATCTTTACTAGAATTATTAGTTGTTTTGAATGTTGGATTTGAGTATACAAAATCTAAATATTTATAGAACTTAGTAAATCAGTTACGACCGTCATATAAACTTCCAACTGCTGAAGAATTGTCAGAACTTTTACCTAACGTGTATAAAAAACATTTAAACAGTATTCCGCGATTTGAGACTTCTGGAACATTATTAATTTATAAAACGACAGATGATAAACAAATTTTGGGTGCAATAGTCAATGAACATGAGAATTTATTATATGTAAATTCTGAAGAATCCATTAACGATATAGAATCTTTTATTGTCCTATCAATTTCTTTAGCAAAAGAAAAATACAATGCTGATGTTCATGCTATAGTTTGTGATACTTATGTAAAAACCTTAGATTCTGGTTTATGTTTTTTTGTTGATTTATCAAAACAATTGGGGGTATTAATTAAAAGTTTAACTACCCAGATAGCCACGTCTGTATTTGCAGATTTTGCTCAACGCCTGAGTACAAATGTTTGTGGCAGAAAGACTACAGATTTGATACAGGATTTGTTATATTCGATGATGAAAGCAGACTGACAGCAGAAAGCCGACAGATTATGCTGCCTTAACCTGAGAGCAGATTGGCGGCAGGGTCTGCTGATACAATTTAATGGCAGGAATCGAGCAGACCCTGCGCAGTGCAATCTGACGGCAGATTGGTGTCAGATACAGAGCAGATTCTGTTGACATAGCCTGCGAGCAGTTTGGCGGCAGACACTGCGGAGAATCTGCTAATCCAATTTAACGGCAGAAATCGAGCAGGCTCTGCGCACCGCGATCTGATGGCAGATAGGCAACAGAAATAGAGCAGATTCTGCTTACATAGTCTGCGAGCAGTTTGGCGGCAGAAAGTAAGCAGAGTCTGCTAATCCAATTTAACGGCAGAAATCGAGCAGGCTCTGCGCACCGCGATCTGACGGCAGATTGGTGTCAGATACAGAGCAGATTCTGTTGACATAGCCTGCGAGCAGTTTGGCGGCAGACACTGCGGAGAATCTGCTAATCCAATTTAATGGCAGAAATTGAGCAGGCTCTGCGCACCGCGATCTGACGGCAGATAGGCGGCAGAAATAGAGCAGATTCTGATGTCAGGATCTGACAGCAGAATGGCGGCAGAAAGTAAGCAGAATCTGCTAATCCAATTTAATGGCAGGAATTGAGCAGACTCTGCGCACCGCGATCTGACGGCAGATAGGCAACAGAAATCGAGTAGATTCTGCTGACATAGTTCACGACGCGACCCGCCAGGCCGCGATCGGGCGACCGCTTCTCGCTTGCGAAATAGCACCGTGGCGGGAATAAGTGGCCGAGGGCTTGATCATTCAGGGCTCTCGAGTACCACTCGTATTTGCCGGCATTCCACTGCGGAGTATATCTAGAGACGCGGTAGCGTCTCGACGCCAAGTACATGAAAGAAAAGACACCTTGTATATGCCTGTCGCTGCCGTGTATCTTTACTCGACGCACAGCTATTCCAACCTAACCTGAAACTTATTTCATTAATATCTCATCACGCCTGCAATATTTTCTAAATTTAAAGGCATTTTTCTTATGTAAACCGCATATAAGCTTTCGAATAAGACCAATTTCAATAAAATCGGTCCACGCATGACAGAGATATCGTAATATCGTCTCATGAATCTGTCGAAAATGGTAAGATTCTTCTTCTGATTCTCCAAGGAATTTTTCGTCAACCATAGTACATATATATATTTTCGTCGTCAAACAGAATATACGTATATACGCGTTACACACACACACATTCAGCCAACACATGTTTCGTTCTTCGTTCGTCGACTCTCGGGATTATTCGGCGGGGATCGTCGTCCGTCATTGTACATACATATATATATACTATTTTGAATTTTATAACCTACCAAGTGCTAAGTGTCAAATAAAGTAAGTTGTCCGAATTTGGAATGTCACGAGTTTTTACACTACATAGGAGACTGAATTATTGTCTCAATTAATAAGGTAAGTCGCCAAAATTTTTTTAATAGATTTCTTATGTAGAGTCGCAGACTTGGAAGTTGTTCGGAGATGGTTCGACTGCGAAGCATCTCCTTTCACACAAGTTTCTGGAAATTTGTATCATGCATGTACAAAATAATATATTGTAGTAAAAAATTACATTGCATTTAAATTGCCAGATACTTGTTTTTGTATATACCAGCAATTTAGAGTTTTTATGTAAAGCTTATTATATATTATAGAAATGAAGGGGACGCACAGGACTTGGATAAAAATGAAGGGGATGCACAGGGCTCCATATCAAAACTACACAGTACAAAACTACACACGCAATTTAGGACACATCAGAACAGTGCACAAAAAGTAGTGCACATGCAATTTACTACACATTCGATTTGCAGTGCACATACAATTTAGGACACATGCAATTTAGGACACATACAACTTAGGACACATACAATTTAGGACACATACAATTTAGGACACATGCAATTTAGGACACATGCGATTTACTACACATTCGATTTGCAGTGCACATACAATTTAGGACACATACGATTTAGGACACATGCAACTTAGGACACATACAATTTAGGACATATACAATTTAGGACACATGCAATTTAATACACATTCGATTTGTAGTGCACATACAATTTAGGACACATGCAATTTACTACACATTCGATTTGCAGTGCACATACAATTTAGGACACATACAACTTAGGACACATACAATTTAGGACACATACAATTTAGAACACATGCGACTTAGGACACATGCAACTTAGCACACATGCAATTTAGGACACATACAATTTAGAACACATGCGATTTATCATGTGCATAGCTAGGATTGCATTTGGGGTGGGGGGTGGGGAATAAAAGACTCCTTCGGTTTCCAATTCGGCCATTTATTCACTGAATTTTGAATTTATGTACTTATGTAGGAACCAATATAACCGGGATCGTGTAATGCGGAATTAGGTCACAATTGAATTTATTTCTATATTATAATAAACTAATTTAATTTTGGATAAACGTTTAAGTTATTTTTTTCCCGGTCAGGGGGGCAAGTGAAGACTACGCCCATGCGATTTATAGTGCACATACAATTTAGGACACATGCGATTTAGGACTAGGTCCGGCGGAACCCATTATGCAGGCAATGCATTGCATAAGGGCGCTAAAAACTATATCGCAGATTTAATAATAAAGGAATCCAACTCTCATATAAACAAAATGTAAACGTAATTCTGTTTTTATTGTACCTCGTAAAGGCAAAACATAGGGTAAAGACACCAGTAGTCGACCATGTATCAGTAGTCGACCACTCTCCGAAAAACATGAAAAATAAGGTTTTTAGAAGTGACAATCTTTTGAACAAAGTGCAGTTCTCTAACTGTACTTTAACTGCACTTTGTTCAAAAGATCGTCACTTCTAAAAATCTTATTTTTCATGTTTTTCATGTATTTAAAAATAAGGTTTTTGGAATTGACGATCTTTTGAAGAGAGTGCAGTTGGAGTGCAGTTAGAGAACTGCACTTTGTTCAAAAGATCGTCACTTCTAAAAACCTTATTTTTCATGTTTTTCGGAGAGTGGTCGACTACTGATACATGGTCGACTACTGGTGTCTTCACCCTATTAAATAGAAAACAGGAGCAAAAATTTGGGAGCACCAAAAATTTTCTTGCATAAAAGCGCCAACCATCCTCGTGCCGGGCCTGTTTAGGACACATACAATTTATAACACATGCGATTTAGAACACATACAATTTGGAACACATGAAATATTTTAATTATTTGTAGTTATAATTTGAATAAGGTTTCGTACAGTAGTGTGGCATACAAGATGGCGCGTATGCAATTAAACCTACAGTATATTTAAAATTCGGCGCGCGTACACATTGACACAGACAGCGAAACAGCATACACACAAAATTCGAAACACATTTAAATGTTACAAACAATGATCACAGTTTGGTAATAAACATTTCGGAAAGTAGCAGCATGGAAAAGGAGCAATATGAATTAAACGCATTTATTTAATAAATTATGACACGACGAGCGTGTGAACAGTTTCAACTTTCCGCTATAGATTCGCAAGCATAGTCTAGCGCTGTTCCTGACCCTGGTGGCCATAGGGTGGTCATAGATTGGTTAGTCGCATTTTTACATTGATTGGTTTCGCACGCAATACCATGGAATAATCCACCTTAAGCACTAATCATTTATTAACTAATAGGTATTCGTCATTTCTGCTTTGAAGCAACAGTTTAATATTAATAACTAGCGTGAAGTGATTATATGGCCAAAAACAAACGAGCAGTGTGTATTACTAGGGTGGTTCTAACTTACTCTTGGTAAAAATTTTTTTCCAGATTTTCTTCGGGGCACCCCCGAGAATGGTTCCAAGTAATTAAAAAAAAATCCCTGTAAAGTTTGAGCTCGATCGGATAACGGGAAAGGGTGCCCCTGGGCACTTAAACATTTAAATCATTATTTAACAGCTCGCGAAGTCGACTTTATATAACATCTTCCAAGTTATTGATTAAATAAAAAAATATGTCAAACAAAAGTTGTAGACCCGGACAAGGAGCATCTTTTTTGTTCTATTACTTTTTCTCGTGCGACAAACGGTATTCGAAAAAAATCTGAAAAACTCAAAATAAAAAACTTTTTTATTCTTCAAATTTTGAAAGTTTAAATGCTTCTAGAACACTTTTTATTTATGAAGGTGAACAAAAAAAATGGAATTTTTATTTTCGAGGACTATTTTTTAAACATTTAATTGAAAAACTCAAAATAAAAAACTTTTTTATTCTTCAAATTTTGAAAGTTTAAATGCTTCTAGAACACTTTTTATTTATGAAGGTGAACAAAAAAAATGGAATTTTTATTTTCGAGGACTATTTTTTAAACATTTAAGGGGACGGCATTTCCAGAAATATGCAAAAAAAATAATTTTTTTTTACTTATTTTCAGTGTTTGATGTGTCATGAATGTTTCTTGAAAATTTGGGATTGAAATTTGCAAAAATATCGAAAATATGTAGTCTATATCTTTAACAGCTCGCAAAGTCGATTTTATACAATATCCTTCGAAGTTATTGATTAAATAAAAAAATATGTCAAACAAAAGTTGTACATTCGGACAAGGAGCATATTTTATGTTCTATTACTTTTTCTCGCGGGACAAACGGTTTTCGAAAAAAATCCGAAAAACTAAGAAAAAAAATATCGAAAATATAAAGTCTATATCTCCGATATTTTTGCGAATTTCGGTGCCAAATTTTCAGGAAACATTCATCACATATCAAAGACTGAAAATAAGTCCCCTTAAATGTTTAAAAAATTGTCCTCGAAAATAAAAATTCCATTTTTTTTGTTCACCTTCATAAATAAAAAGTGTTCTAGAAGCATTTAAACTTTCAAAATTTGAAAAATAAAAATTTTTTTATTTTGAGTTTTTCGGATTTTTTTCGAAAACCGTTTGTCGCACGAGAAAAAGTAATAGAACAAAAAAGCTGCTCCTTGTCCGGGTCTACAACTTTTGTTTGACATATTTTTTTATTTAATCAATAACTTGGAAGATGTTATATAAAGTCGACTTCGCGAGCTGTTAAATAATGATTTAAATGTTTAAGGGCCCAGGGGCACCCTTTCCCGTTATTCGATCGAGCTCAAACTTTACAGGGATTTTTTTTTAATTATTTGGAACCATTCTGGGGGTGTGCCCCGAGGAAAATTATAGGTATAGGTATAGGTATTTATTTTCTATTAGGTTTACATAGTTCCCATAGATGGCACTTCAAGTTCTAAACTTATATAGCCCAACGAACACTAGACATTTTCGAGGAAAATTAAAAAGTCGAAAGTTAGAACCACCCTAAGTGTATTACACATGAATAAAATAGATTTCCACATCACCCTAGAGGTACTATCGTCGATGCGTTTTTTTTAAAGTGGTGTCCCCAGTAGGCCTATTCCACTAGAATTCAAAGTCCTGTACCGTTTGAACAATTTTCCTGCAACGATGTTATACCAGATTATGGTAACTATTCAGTTCTGGACATACGCATGAGAAAGTATTGTAAACGGCATACCTCAAATTAAGTTGGGATCGTTTTCACGACCATATCGTAGCGCGCACGACAAACAGGGCACCTTGTGCGCTTTGATTTTCTAAGGCACTCTGCGTATATGCATAAATGCCCGCATGGAATAAACACCTCCCCCCCGCCTTCTGATCGGTTGCCGTCATCTGCGAAACAAATGGTAAGTAGTAAATTTGAATTGAAATCAAAGAAATTAGGGGAGCTAGTAAATATAAAGCGAAAGGTACGCCTTCGAAGGAATTTGTCTCTATAAGTACGGTATAAAAAGATGAACAAAATAAGTTTTCTAAAGTTGTCGGCAGTTTGTGCGAGAGATGACGCGATGGGCGCAGGGAGCTCATTTTTTACAACGTATTCTCATTTTCACTAATATTTCAGGTAGAAGGTGTAACAAGACATGTATGTTAAACAATTTTGGTGGGAAATACGCCAATTAAATTTTACGACGCACGCGTTTATATTAATGATAAAATGTAATTATTAAAATTCTTCTTATTATGTTCGTAGCCTTTAAAATGCTCTAATTATCTTTCTTATTCAGGTAGAGAAGTGAGATTCTGTGCGTGTTTTATCGCAGGGATCGAAAAAGTTCTCAGGACCCTCGTTTTTTAAAAATTCTGTTAGAACTTATTTGTTTCGATTCGGAAAATATATGTTCCTGTGGAATTTTTAATGAAACAAATGCTACCTTCAGGAACTTCTTTAAAAAGTGTTCTCATGGAACAGATATTTTAGAACCTATATATAATAAAAGTTCCATGGAAACAAGTTACATTAGAACATTTATTAAAAAAGTTTTCATAAGATAAAGAAAAGTACTAAACTATTAGGTATTAATTTTGTTTAACAATATAATATCATATTCTTCATATGGTTCTTTAATAAAAAATTAATGGTTTCGTAAGGAGTATTGAACAGAAAAGAGAACTTGTCAAGAAATAAAACTCGTACTTAATAGTTTAGTACTTTTCTTTATCTTATGAAAACTTTTTTAATAAACGTTCTAATATAACTTGATTTCATAGAACTTTTATTATAACGATTCTAAAACATCTACGTAGGTAAGTATTACATATAAATAACACATTCAAAATATCAATTTAACTATATGAATTATTTAATATTCTTATAGTACTATCCATTGAATAGTATTTAGTATTTGTTACAACGATTGAGAACTTTTTTAATATCGGTGAACAAAATATCTGTTCCTGTTATAGAGAAAATTTTATTCTTATATTTTATAAGTTCCATTCCAAATAGAACTTTTATTTTATCGGTTCTTCTGAGAACTTATAATGTGAGAACATTTTTAAAAAAGTTCCGCGGCATTTGTTTTAAATGGAACCTATTGAATAGTTCCAGAACTTTTTCGATCCCTAGTTTTATGTACTTCTAACTGCATCAGGAATAAGAGGCAATACAATCAACGATAATTGCAATTACATACTTTCCATAACGCCGGTCGAGGTGCTGGGCATCAGATGAGAGCTGGTCCGATGATCGGCAGCAACACCACCGTCGCTATCGCCACTACCGCGATGGACTGGAGTGGTTCCTTGGGACGCATCACCTAATTGTGGTAAGTTTAAAATTTAATAAGAATCTTTTCAATTGTATCGCAATATACATTTTACACTTGCTGGACTAACGTAAAATATGCTGGCAGGCGAAAAAGACATGTGATACTTTACAATATCTGTAACGTGAGTGGAATAAGCGCTGGTATTATGACGTTGCGCGAGTAGTTTTAGTATTCGTTTGAATCATTTGAAATTTGCAATAAACAATTTTACGCAATCCAATTTGTGTTTATCAATACATCTCAAATAAGCCAGAATCCTCGCTCATCTCTTATATCTTGTCGGCGCTCTGGTCCTGCGGGCTCTACCGCACGGGCTGTCGATTGGTCTTGAACGTTGGGCGAAGACCGCGCACGACCGCGACATCTTCGACGACCTCGTCGAAGTGGCTGTGCAGCTCCTTGTTCTTGCCCGCGTACAGGGGAGCGTGTCTGCACAGGGACTGTATCTGCCGGTTCAGGGACTGTATTTGCCGGTTCAGGGACTGTATCTGCCGGTTCAGGAACTGTATCTGCCGGTTCAGGGACTGTATCTGCCGGTTCAGGGGCTGTATCTGCCGGTTCAGGGACTGTATCTGCCGGTTCAGGGACTATATCCTCCGGTACAGGATTTACATCTGCACATAGAATACCGGAATAGAGAAAAACTTATAGTGTGCATGAAATACATAAATCGACAATGTCTACATATCTACTGCGCGTTGATGAGACGAAAGCTAACGTGGCGGCACAGGGGTTTTGATGTACTCGGCTCTCTTCTATCTGATTGATGCATCGGATAGAAGCATTCCTTTGCTTAGCCATTTCCCCATGAATGCACGGTACATTGAGAATTTTTTTTTCAGCAGTCGATCCGATCGAATTTTAGTCGTGCAGTTACCGGTAATGTGATATCGTGTATGTCTTTCAAGTAATACGCAGCAGCTGATATATGATTACTAAAGTTCTATTGCCGAATTTTTTTTCGCGTCTGATAAGGAAAAACAAATCGTACATCTCGGTGTCAATTCGTGTTTGTTTTTTTTTTGTAATGCTATTATAACATATCTTATACGGGTACCGCTCTTTACTAAATCAAAAACTGAACCATGTGCAAAGTAGTTCCTTTTAAGATGTAATATACCAGCTGCGATGTAGCAATAGAAACACATATAGGTATTGACTAGGGGAGACCGGGGCTAGTTGATACGTTTTTCAGTTTTCAATTTTTTCATTTTTGTTTGAATTAATTACTTAATTAAAAATATGCCAAAATATTCTTTGGTCCTTCCTCTTTAATATATAGTAAGCGAAAACTTAAGAAAATACAAACAAAATGAATGAAACTATGTTATTTGGACGATCAATTTGGATATATCAAAGCTATTTACTTTTTCTCTATTGTTACGTGCGTAACGGATGGCCAAGTCAGGGAAAGTTTTGGTGAAAGCATCCAGATGTAGATCCGAGTGTTGGCAGGGCATTTTAGTAAACAATAAAGGCGCAGACCTTCCCTGAGCTCGGCGCGTTCATCTGGTGAGGGACTAGGCAGTAACCCTTAGGCACAAGAGCGGTCCTCGAAATCGTGACACCCAAGGATTTTCAAGGTCTACGCGGTAACGTCTTTCCGCCGATGCCGATGTCTGGACTTCGTCAGCGTTGTACTTTGAATCGTGGGAATGTTTGGGCCTGTCCTCCATCTTGGCCATTCGAGGGTAGAGGGTGAAACCTCTCTACCCAGCATTTTGTAAAAGAGGAGTTTCTTGGGGCGGAGGTTAGTTGACATTGAGAGTTCAAACAAGCAAGTTGACTCGGGGAATTCAGTTTTTCGTGCTACCGAAGTCCCTATCCCAGTTGTAAATGACTTAAATGTCATGACATAAAAAAGGGACACACTTTTATTAATAAAAGAATTTTAAAACCAGATAACTAAGCGTTATAATTCGTAACAGAATTTTGGTGACAGCGGTGGGATTGAAAATCGGTAGTGACGGAAAAATTTGAAGTGCTGTGAATTGAAGTTACTCAGTTAACTAAAAATGTCTGTGAAACGTACACCGACCGGGCCACACTTGCGTGCAACAGAAACATCACCAGAACGCTCGGGTTCATCGGAACTGTCGTCTCCAGAAGAACAACGGAGGCAAATGGAGGAAATGCGACAGTTAATGACGGAACAAATGGCACAAATGCAGATCCAGAAACAGCAAATTTTGATGCAACAGGAACTATTGGCCCAGCAACAACGATTAGGATTTCAACAGTTACAACAAGAACCACAACCAACATCTGTCGAAGATGAGGCAACATCCGTTCCGCTGATTCATAATGCAAATGTGAGTAGCACGTATTACATGACTTTGTACAAGGATGCGTTAAGCGCAGTTCCAGACTTTGACGGAAAAAACATGGACTTCGTATGTTTCGCCGAGGGCTGTGAAGAAGCTCTGAGCATGATTCCTCCACATTATGAAGAAAATTTTGTAAAATCATTGCGAAATAAGTTGAAGGATGATGTACGTCGGTCAATTATCGGAGTGCGGTTCAGTAAGGTGAGCGAATTGGTCGAGCATTTAAGGTCTATTTATGCACCGCACGAGGCGGTGTATGAAGCGTTGGGAAAATTATCAAATGTCTTTCAAAAGTCTAATGAGGAAGTAATAACATTTGCTAATAGAGTTCGTGAATTAGGAAAGCGAATATTAGACGCGTTTAAACGGGAATATGGAACAGTTTCACAAACGTTTATTATAAGTACGGATGAAAGCTTGAAGAAATGTTTCCTTCGGGGATTAAAATCTGAAGTTTCCGTGCGTATGCTTTCAGTAGACATAGAATCGTTAAACGGATTAATTACTAAGGCAATTGTCATTGAAAAGGAGAATGAAGCAATTTCACAGATGCGTGGGTTGTCAGAAGGGAAATCGGAAAAACGTGTCAATCTTGGTACCGTATATAAAGTTCAATCCGAACAAATAATTTGTCAACTTTGCAAGAAATTCGGGCATGATGCAACTGAATGTTGGTCCTATAAAACCATTCGCGTAAAGAGAAATGAAAATAGCAGTTATAATGTATCTTCACAACCGACTGGCACACCGGATTATAAACAGATTGTAGATGCTCTATTAAATGCACAACAGCAAATGTCATCTTCACAAGGTAACCGTCCGGAAGATAATAATGGAAATAATAATTGCAGTTACCATAGACGTATTGAAAATCGGGATAATAACCAGAATGATGCAAGATTTTGTAGATACTGTAGAAAACCGGGACATAACATTGAGGACTGTAGGAAACTTGCATATAATAATAGCAAGGGGAATAATAATTTCTCTTCGGAAAATTCACAGAATGTTTCGGGAAACTTGCGAGGCTCCACGAGGACGAGCGCCCCTCGCGGAAAGTTGTCAGAGCGTTCAGCTCACCCGATTGTCGCGGATGCCGTCGAGTCCGAGATAGACGAGTAAACCTTACGCAGACCGGTTATGTACCTGTTGTCCGAATTGGCGGTCCTGATTTGATTTCTCCCTCAAATTTTATGGTGGATAGTGGATCTGGTCCAAATCTGTTGAAACGTCGCTCGGTGCAGCCTTCCATATCAGTAAATGTAAAGGAAATTCTTCGTCTCACTGGAATTACTCCTCAGCATGTGTTCACAAGAGGACTAGTAGCTTTAGACATTTTAGGGCAATGTGTACATTTTCATTTAGTAGATAATGATTTTCCTATAGCACAGGAAGGAATTATCGGATCAGATTTTCTTATGCAGCAAAAGGCTCGTATAAATTACGAAAGGAAGTGTTTGGAATGCAATGGAAAATCGTTTCCTTTTGAGATAACAGAACACATTGTAATTCCAGCGAGATCACGAACACAAGCTTATGTTATAGCAGCAAATCCAGAAATCGAGCAAGGATATGTACCGCGTTTAAGGGTGCAAGGGATTGATGGAGTGTACCTTGGTGACGCTTTGGTCACAGTAACTAATGGAAAGGCTTATCTCGATGTAATCAATACAAATGATCGAGATATTGAAATAATTGTACCCAAAGTTAAAATTCAGGAAGTCTCGTACATAAGTAAGGCAAATAAAATTTCTAAATTCAATATAGCAGAGGAAACTGTTTCTGATTCTTTCTTGCCAATTAATCTTGAAAGGGAAAAAGGTAATTCGGAATATGTCACGGAAGGGGAAACCTTACATAAGGAATCAAGAATTTCAACTGTGCAAATTTCTAATTCGTATCCATCCTCGGAAAATGATTTTAAATTAATGGTAGAATCAAAGACAGCGATCGCAGATGTAGGAACTCAAATCTCGGTAAAAGATAGGATGGATCAAGTTCAAAAATTTCATGAGAACCTAAATTTAGAAATTAATTCATTTTACCGCGAATTAAGAGAAGAAGATGAAGTAGATCACTTTTATGAAACAGTTAAGATTTGGGAAACCAAAAGACAAAGTGACAAATATCATTGTTTTCCGGTGAGTAAGTTAGGAATTATTGAACGTGCAAATAGGATTGAGAGTTTATTGCGGTTAAATCATTTAAATTCGGAGGAACGAGGAAGTGTAAACCAGTTAATTCGGGAGTATTCTGACTGTTTCCACATACCTGGCGAGTCTTTGGGTTTTACGACAGTGACCGAACATCGGATACCGACAGTTGACAATCGACCCATAAACCGACGACAATACCGATTTCCTCCTGTGCACAAGGATGAAATTAAACGTCAAGTAAATACGTTGTTGGAAACTGGAATAATAAAACCATCGAAATCTGCTTATAATATTCCTGTCTGCATTGTTCCGAAGAAACCGGATAGTAAGGGCAATAAACTTTGGAGAATGGTTTTAGATTTTCGGGACGTAAATGAGAAAACTATAAGTGATGCCTATCCTATACCCAACATAGTGGAAATTCTTGATCAATTGGGTAGCGCTAAGTATTTTTCAATATTTGATTTGGCGTCGGGTTTCCATCAGATCCGCATGCACCCTGAGGACAGTCATAAGACCGCTTTTACAACACCTCATGGTCATTATGAGTTTGAAAGGATGCCGTTCGGCTTAAAAAATGCACCGGCAACCTTTCAAAGGTTAATGGATAGGGTCTTAACAGGTCTGCAGGGTAATGAAATGTTTGTCTATTTAGATGACATTGTTATATATTCGAGTTCTTTACGTGAACATGAAATCAAGTTTCGTAAATTGATGGAAAGGTTACGACAGGCGAATTTAAAATTACAACCGGATAAATGCGAGTTTATGCGAACAGAAGTTTGTTATCTTGGGCATATAATTAGTGCGGATGGTGTTCGACCTGACCCGGCGAAAGTAAATGCAGTAAGGAATTTTCCAATTCCAAGAAATGCAAAAAATGTAAAACAATTTCTTGGATTGGCGGGTTATTATCGTCGATTCATTCAAAATTTTTCCAACATTTCAAAGCCATTAACTAATTTACTAAAAAAGGATGAACCGTTCCGATGGACTGAAAGACAGTGTGAAGCTTTTGAAATTTTACGCGATAAATTATGCGAGGAGCCCGTTTTGCAGTATCCCGATTTCAACCAACCTTTCGTACTGACAACCGATGCTTCGGATTTTGCAATAGGGGGTATTTTGAGTCAAGGTCCGATCGGAAAAGATAAACCAATAGCATATGCATCACGAGTATTAAATAGTGCAGAGTTAAATTATCCTACAATACAAAAGGAGTTGTTAGCAATGGTATATTGTGTGCAACATTTTCGGCCATATTTGTATAGTAGAAAATTTACGTTTGTAACTGACCATAAGCCACTCACCTGGCTGCATTCCGTGAAAGACCCAACTTCGAGATTAATGAGGTGGAGATTAAAACTTGCTGAATATGAGTATGATATCTTATATAAGGCTGGGAACACAAATGTGAATGCAGATGCATTATCACGGAATCCACCGAAGGAATTCATGCAAGGGACACTATATCCAATTAAAGTGGGCGAGTGGGACGATATAGTTTCTGAATCCGAGGATGAGGAGATAGAACGAAGACATGGGAATCCAGTAATGTTAAGGACACCGCCACCGCAGACTGCACAGATGATGGAAGAAAAAGAACCGATTGTTGCACAACCGAATTTGAGTACACGGAATCAACGGAATCAGGACCCTGATGGGTCCGTGCCTTTCACAGAAAAAGAGCTACGGCAACGACCTTTTGAACGCCATGTGGTCGAGGCACAGGTTCATAGAGACCCTTCACCGAGTTCAGGTTCTCCGGCCGCCGAAGGGACTACGACACCTGATTTTGAGGACATTCCTTTATCGTTACGTCTGGAAAGGCGAGGATCGACAACGGAGGAGATTGGGAATTCAACATCAGCATTGGAATTTAACAGGGATCAAATCACTACTACTGGCAAACCACCGTTAATATTAACTCCTGCAATTAGGCCAACTGGAAGAGCCATATCTCTCGAATTGGGAAACAATATGATGGTGGAGGATATTTTTGAATCTGAAGAAGATGAATCCGATAGCAGCAGTGAAAGTGGAGCCGAGAGCGTTGATTTTGATAAAATAATCAAGGACCAAGAATTTGCAGATACAAGAGAAACAAGATCAATCCGCAATATTATTTTAAATCAACGGGATAAACTTTTTATGAGAAAGGACAACTCAATGTATTTTCTTACTGTCAAAGGCGATCCAATAGATGACGGAGCGCAACAATTCACAATACGGAAGGAAATACCTAGGTTGGACAAACCACAAATTGGAGATGCTATTTTTATTAAAAAGGGAAAGAAGTACCATGTAGCGATAATTTGTAAGTCATCAAATGAAGACAAGCTAACTAAGGAAGCATTAGCAAAAGCTTTCTCCGAGTTAAATAGACAACTGAGTATTCATCCATGTGAAACAATAGGAATTGCGAAATTTAAGGAGATTGATGGGATAACTTGGCAGGAAGTAATAATGTTATTGCGTAATTCTATCACACAGAAGCGCATTAAAATAATCGTTTGCCATGGGACGGTAGAGGAACCGGAGGATCATCGACGGACGAACATTATTGAAGAGGCACATTGCTCTGCCGTGGGTGGACATAAGGGGATCACCAAGACCTACAATCGAATTCGACAGAGGTTCTACTGGGAAAATCTCAGGGTTGATGTGCAGACATTTATACGTAACTGCATTAGGTGCCAATTAAAGAAGGTGACCCGCAATAAAACTAAGCAGCCAATGGTCATCACGGATACTCCGAACGCGGCTTTCGAAAAGGTGTCCATGGATATGGTAGGCCCCCTACCAAGGACGACAAATGGGAACGAGTACCTGCTTACCCTACAGGATAATTTGACCAAGTTTTCCCTCGCTATACCTATGAAATCAGCGACTGCGGTCAGTGTAACTAGGGCCCTCGTCAAGCATTTCTTTAGTATATTCGGACCACCTAAGGCTATATTGTCAGACAGAGGTACAAATTTTACAAGCTTATTGTTAAAAAATTTATCCAAATATTTCCGCATTACTCGATATTTAACAACTGCTTTCCACCCGCAATCCAATGGTTCGCTTGAGCGATCTCATGCAGTTCTTGTTGAATATATCAAGCAATATGTGGACAGTCGACATGAGTGGGACGAATTTCCCGAGTTAGCGACATTCTCGTATAATACTAGTGTACACGAGGGTACCGGGTTTACTCCGTATGAATTGGTGTTTGGGAAAATTGCGAGACAACCGTCCAGTGAACCTTATAACGAAAGTAACATGCGAACTTATGGTGATTATTTAGTTGAATTGATTCACACAATGCATGACGTACGATTTTTAGCGCGCAAAAACTTAATTAAAGCTAAGGAAAAATCCAAATCATATTATGATCGTAGAATCAATCCACAACATTTTCAGGTAAATGACTCAGTATTTCTATTAAAGGAACCTAAGAAGGGAAAGTTGTCCGAGAATTATTCCGGGCCCTACAAAATAAGCGAAGTTTTAGGAAACCATAATATTAAAATTTTCGTTAATGGGAAACCTCGCGTAGTACATGCAAATAAATTGAAATTAGCCCATGTTCCATAAGTTTTGGAGACACTAAAATTTGTGCGATATTTATATTTACTTTCTTTAAGTATACTTCTGTTCATTTAGAATATTGTATATGTACGCATTTGTGTAATGCGTATATGTGCGGTGTATGTTTTTATGTACGAAGTATGGGTTTAATTATTGTATGAATATTAAGGATAATAAGTTTTATATGAGTGCATTAAGCGTAAATTGACGTACTTGTACGTATAGTTTGTTTTCTTATATATCTTCGTTTCAGTGTGATTCTTTCCTTAAGTATACTGTGTTTTGTGTGTTACTGATATTTGTGTTTTAGCGTATTACTCATTTTAGTATGTTCAGTATTTCTGTCGTTTCTGTAGGACACTTCTTCTCTATCAAACACATGAGCTTTTCAATCTAATGTGTTTGGTCTAAGGGGGAAGGTGTTACGTGCGTAACGGATGGCCAAGTCAGGGAAAGTTTTGGTGAAAGCATCCAGATGTAGATCCGAGTGTTGGCAGGGCATTTTAGTAAACAATAAAGGCGCAGACCTTCCCTGAGCTCGGCGCGTTCATCTGGTGAGGGACTAGGCAGTAACCCTTAGGTTAAAAAACGATTGTTAACGTCAAGGTACACACAGGTACGCTGGATCGTAGGAAAGAATTGAATAACAATTTTCACATATCTCGCTCAAATAAAGTTACATATATACGGTGTCGAGATAATTAGTCTGTATCAACTTGCCCCGGTATCAACTAGGCCCGGTCTCCCCTACCCAAAAATTTAAAAAGCAAGAAGGACACTAACACTGATAAAAGTACCTGGATACGTTGCACATACACTTATTCTTAAGATAATGTCCATTATCATTTTTTCAAATTCTGAGCAAAAGAAATGCACATCGTTTGCTCTATTTATCCCAGCTAAATACAGGGTATATTAGAACTGGTGTTACAACCGAGAAGTTGGTAAAAAAATAAGTTGAAAACATGGAATAAAATTTTTTGAAATTACGCTTTGTTTCCAAGAAAATTAACTTGGAACTTTAGGGTCGTGTGCTCGCACTGAAATACGGGTTAACCCTCGCACTACTGGAATCTTGGTGACTCGGTGTGAGTCAAAAGTGACTCCGGCACTGTATTCGGGGGGTTAATACGGCTGAGAGGTATGTAAGGGGAATGCGTCGGACTAGTAGTAGATGGAGACAAGGTTCAGACAACGAGTGTTCTTTGTACCCCCGCGTACTCTACTAGTACCACGAACCCAGTCGAAATTCAAAGTCAATCCTCTCAGAAACGAAGCGTGATTTGAAAAAAAAATTTGGTATTATCGATTTATCGTTTTATGTAGAATCACTCCCTTTTCGGCTGTACCATCATTTCTGATTGTGAGACACCGTGCATACACATCACTTGTTCGTTAAGTGCATGTGTAAAATGTTTAAGGGGGAGCCCTATTTAGTACGCTAGGAATAAAGTGATTCTTGGAAATTTTTTTTCTAAGAAACTGTTAAGCGGATCTTTTCCAAACTTTCAGGGTATTTTAGTCCACATTCAAACAATAAAGATTAATTTTTACGTTACAAAGCGTTTCGTAGAAATAAAACAAGCAACTGTAGAATATTTACGTATCTATAGAAAATGTACATTCTAAATAAGAATCGACAGCGTTTAATATTTCATATATTACTAGCTGTAATTAATGATACCGTGATATACATATCGTACCTGACTGATCATCTGACGAAGCTTCCAGGTCGGCCGTTCGAGGGTCAGAATCATTATCGTCGACTGAAACATATATGATTGTTGAAATTACACGTAGATAAATTTGATGATACTTGTATTACTAAAGAATGATTCACCTTCGCGATTTCTGGCCAACTCTTGAAACGTGTACTCCTCTTGAAAGCAGTTGAACGTCTGAAGGAATTCGCGCAGTGATAATCTATAAATTTAAAAAGAAATATCACACTTCGTTTATGTTTAATAGAACAGATAATAGTAGGCTAGATTTATATTTAAAGATAATACTGGAAGTAGCAATACGCGGTCTTATAACAAAGATTTCAGTCACCTTCCGGTAGTTAAGGCGTTTTGCGCTTTCAAAATTGCCTTATCGCGGTTTATATGTTTATTTCTCCGAGCCTCTTGACCGACGATGCCATTCTGCAGGCGGGAAAAACGAATCTCTTCATCTTTTATTAGGTCGTGCAGTTTATCTACGGTTATAAAGAATTAAAATTCAAGCTTATCCACAAATTTAACGACACATTCAATTTGGTTAATCGTTAATTAATAATACTTACATAAAAAAATCCATACGTTCGGATGCGTGCCGCCTAATTTCTTCCATGCTATGGCATGGAAGGCCTCAACAAAGTTATTCGTCCGAAGAGGGCAGTTATGGACGCTCACTACAGCAGCCCGCGATATCCAGGTCCGTTGCACATATGATACAAAGGATAAAACGGCAGGATATGCCTCCGCTATATCGTTGGCCAGGTCATTTATGATGGCCAGGCCATCATCGAAACGTTCCGCCGGCGCCAATGGCAAACTCATTGTCATTGACAATGCATCGCGGGGAGCATGGGTTAAGCCCAAACTCCGCCACTTGCGTAACACGGCCTACAAAGATATGCATAACATATATAACATATATTTTCCTTGAAGATGATGTATATTTTGTTAGAATGCATAATACCTGTTTAAAATGAAACCAGCACCCATGAACTTCTCCATTTGGGAATGTTTCCTGCAGGGTTCTCAGTGTCGCCTGCTCAAAGTCACTCATGGTGTGACGCACTGTTTCCCGCAACCCAGGACAAAGTTCCAATAATTTTCCCACTAAAGCACGATATGTTGCCCTTGTCCGCGCTTCACAGAGAGCAAAGATCGTGGCGATGCCCTGCATTACATAACATTTTCAGTTACTTACTTTTCTTAGTACAAAGTACGTGATAATCAAAGGATTCACGACCGCATTAGGCTACGGTTACAGTGGATGCGTTTTCATACGAATGATGTTCTGACGAATACGTTTCAACTGTTTTATCGCATACGATGAAACAGTTCAGACGTACAGGTATGTATTCGTCAGAACATCATTCGTACGAAAACGTATTCACTGTAACCGTAGCCTAATGTTGTAGTTGGGACGCGTCCGTGTCTAAAAGGGATAGTCTGGCGATAATATACCTACTAATTTAATATACATATATAGATTTCTATATTATCACTGAAAGTGCTATTTGTGAGATACATACTACTTCAGCAACGGCATATCTATCGAAAATTGCGCGGGGTCGGGGGGGGGGGGAGGCGTGTCTGTCATTACATTCGTTAATATTTTTATTTTTCGAGTGGGATATAAAAATTACGAATCTGTTTGAAAATGCTACCATATACATCTTTTCAAAATCACAAGAAATATGAATGACAAAACTTTAGTAAACGTAGTATTATTCATGTGCATCTTACCGAATCCATACGCCGTACATGAATGGTGTACAATTGAGCAATGGCTGGTACTCTCGGAACAACCTAAGAGTAACAAACATCACATTATGCGAGTGTCACAAACGGTATGCTGAGAAACTTAAATTTAGAAGAATTTATATCGGTAAGGGTTAATGTGTAACATACGACACCTTTCAACCTCGGGCGTATATATGTAGATAGTTTAAAATAAGGCTGTGTGCAACAGGACTTATTTTACAATGTTAATAACATTAACGACTTACGCACGGCCTGCACAATGGCCGCTGGGAGGCAAAGTTATAATACGCGATCTGTACAACCATGTGCAATACATCGTTTTAATCTTCAGTGACGGCACCGAATAACTATAGTGAAGACAAACTGAACAATATTACGAAATGTTAAGATACCGATGGGCCGTGAGAATTTTTAGAACATGCTACATCTACCTATTCTATCAGGGATACTGATCTCCTTCCTCTGAGAATTCAAAGATCTTTTATCAATCATTTTTTAGTATGGCATAAAATTATAATAATTAATAATCAGTACCGCCCTTGGCACCGGACAGGATATCCACTTGTTCCAAGCCCCGCGCTTAGAGGACTCCACACGTTGATACATCTACATTTTATAGAAATTAAATGAATTGCGTATCATTAGCGAGGCATCCAGCTTTTAAACATATCTAAAAGCTTCTATGTTGTAGGAAATATTGCCTAGTTTGACATTACTGTCTGACGAACAAAAAACAAGTGAAACTGTAAATTGCGATGATATAATTAATAATTGTGTACTACAAAAGGTGAGAAAAGTAAATTTTGTGAGATAATTGTACTTCACTGTATGTTGTGAGATAATAAACATACAATACTTTATTTTGTTAATATTCAATCATTAATTCGTTATGTTTACCAACACCTAAAAACTTTGTAGTATTATTGCAATAGATTTCCGCTAACAATAAGCCTGACTAGAGAAATTATGCGCTATATACAAAGAGGGAGCGAGATGGAACGCTTTGCGTGCGCGACGGGCGCGAGCGCAAAGGACGGAGTGTCACGGCGTCCGAAAGACGGAGCGAGACAATACATCAACGTGTCGTCTGTCTCGTACCGTCCTCGCTCGCTTTCAGTGCCTCTCGCTCGCTCTCGTTCCATCTCGCTCTCGCCTTCGCCGGACAAGAGTGAGACAGAAGTGGCGGGAATAGCGAGAAGTCCGTATCTTGTAAACCAAACCGAGCCCGTAAGGAGACAATACTATAAATCTAATTATCTGCTCCTAATTAGACGTTTTCAATATTATCGGCTTTTTGTTCGAATTAAATAAATTAATTGGTCCGAGCCCCGCATCACAAGGGGCGGCTCTAGTTTCTGTGTGCCGCGTGACGCGTGATGAAAAATCTGAACATCGTTGGCCGTTCGCGTCGCGCCAGCCGAAAACGGTTTGTCAGTAGACAGACTTGTCGCGAAGCGAACGTACGGTTCTCCAGACTGCATTTCGTAATTTTCCTAAAGCGTGGTTATACCATCATTTACAAAGTGCGTTTAGCAGCTTTCTGAAAATCTTTACAAAGATTTTTATTTTGATAAAAAAAATTGTACGCATACATCATGCAGCGTATGCCGGGAAATAAAGCAAATGTATACGTATACGTGTACAATGGGTATTCGTATGGCGAGGACAAACGATGCACGGGCATTTACCGGTGCACCTCGCGAAGCGCACTTACGTGTAACGCTACCATCGCGAAAAGTAGTGATGGAACTGTGGAAGAAAGAGGGACTCACTGCCACCCACCAAAAACCACAGTGATCAAGGAGAAGGAGATGCGTCAAGAGATGCTGCGTTTGTGTAGGGAAACGATGATGCAGCCAAAAGAAATCTTCGACATTGTATGCCGTCGGTAAGTCGCTGTTCTGTATTTAAACATAAATAGATCATTTTGTGGTAAATCTGTAGTCGAAGGGATTCTATTTTGCATATGCAGGGTGTACAAGAATTACTGGTACAAGTGGAAAGGGAATGACTTTACATAAAAGAATAAATCGGAAATATACATAGAATAACATTATTTAAAATCGCGCTTCATTTTCGGGAAAATTGGCTTTGAATTTCGATCTAGTAGAGATTATGGTTAAATTTGAGACTCATATATTATTGGTTTTTTTTTTAGAGATCCTACTGTAGGACAAAAGCTGTCCTACAGGAGCATGAAGCCCTCTCTTGATAGAGAAAGGTCAAAACAATGGCCGGCTCTTCCACGATCATTCCACGAGCTTGGTCTCGCGCTACGCGAGTACGCGCCTCTACGGAACACGTTTCGGTGCATGATCGACGCGGACGACGGAACCAAAATTTTGCTATTCACATCGGACGCATTGCTGGGTGCGTTGCAGCAATCGCAAGAATTGTACATGGATGGTACATTTTCCGTAAGTCGTTAATGTTATTAACATTGTAAAATAAGTCCTGTTGCACACAGCCTTATTTTAAACTATCTACATATATACGCCCGAGGTTGAAAGGTGTCGTATGTTACACATTAACCCTTACCGATATAAATTCTTCTAAATTTAAGTTTCTCAGCATACCGTTTGTGACACTCGCATAATGTGATGTTTGTTACTCTTAGGTTGTTCCGAGAGTACCAGCCATTGCTCAATTGTACACCATTCATGTACGGCGTATGGATTCGGTAAGATGCACATGAATAATACTACGTTTACTAAAGTTTTGTCATTCATATTTCTTGTGATTTTGAAAAGATGTATATGGTAGCATTTTCAAACAGATTCGTAATTTTTATATCCCACTCGAAAAATAAAAATATTAACGAATGTAATGACAGACACGCCTCCCCCCCCCCCCGACCCCGCGCAATTTTCGATAGATATGCCGTTGCTGAAGTAGTATGTATCTCACAAATAGCACTTTCAGTGATAATATAGAAATCTATATATGTATATTAAATTAGTAGGTATATTATCGCCAGACTATCCCTTTTAGACACGGACGCGTCCCAACTACAACATTAGGCTACGGTTACAGTGAATACGTTTTCGTACGAATGATGTTCTGACGAATACATACCTGTACGTCTGAACTGTTTCATCGTATGCGATAAAACAGTTGAAACGTATTCGTCAGAACATCATTCGTATGAAAACGCATCCACTGTAACCGTAGCCTAATGCGGTCGTGAATCCTTTGATTATCACGTACTTTGTACTAAGAAAAGTAAGTAACTGAAAATGTTATGTAATGCAGGGCATCGCCACGATCTTTGCTCTCTGTGAAGCGCGGACAAGGGCAACATATCGTGCTTTAGTGGGAAAATTATTGGAACTTTGTCCTGGGTTGCGGGAAACAGTGCGTCACACCATGAGTGACTTTGAGCAGGCGACACTGAGAACCCTGCAGGAAACATTCCCAAATGGAGAAGTTCATGGGTGCTGGTTTCATTTTAAACAGGTATTATGCATTCTAACAAAATATACATCATCTTCAAGGAAAATATATGTTATATATGTTATGCATATCTTTGTAGGCCGTGTTACGCAAGTGGCGGAGTTTGGGCTTAACCCATGCTCCCCGCGATGCATTGTCAATGACAATGAGTTTGCCATTGGCGCCGGCGGAACGTTTCGATGATGGCCTGGCCATCATAAATGACCTGGCCAACGATATAGCGGAGGCATATCCTGCCGTTTTATCCTTTGTATCATATGTGCAACGGACCTGGATATCGCGGGCTGCTGTAGTGAGCGTCCATAACTGCCCTCTTCGGACGAATAACTTTGTTGAGGCCTTCCATGCCATAGCATGGAAGAAATTAGGCGGCACGCATCCGAACGTATGGATTTTTTTATGTAAGTATTATTAATTAACGATTAACCAAATTGAATGTGTCGTTAAATTTGTGGATAAGCTTGAATTTTAATTCTTTATAACCGTAGATAAACTGCACGACCTAATAAAAGATGAAGAGATTCGTTTTTCCCGCCTGCAGAATGGCATCGTCGGTCAAGAGGCTCGGAGAAATAAACATATAAACCGCGATAAGGCAATTTTGAAAGCGCAAAACGCCTTAACTACCGGAAGGTGACTGAAATCTTTGTTATAAGACCGCGTATTGCTACTTCCAGTATTATCTTTAAATATAAATCTAGCCTACTATTATCTGTTCTATTAAACATAAACGAAGTGTGATATTTCTTTTTAAATTTATAGATTATCACTGCGCGAATTCCTTCAGACGTTCAACTGCTTTCAAGAGGAGTACACGTTTCAAGAGTTGGCCAGAAATCGCGAAGGTGAATCATTCTTTAGTAATACAAGTATCATCAAATTTATCTACGTGTAATTTCAACAATCATATATGTTTCAGTCGACGATAATGATTCTGACCCTCGAACGGCCGACCTGGAAGCTTCGTCAGATGATCAGTCAGGTACGATATGTATATCACGGTATCATTAATTACAGCTAGTAATATATGAAATATTAAACGCTGTCGATTCTTATTTAGAATGTACATTTTCTATAGATACGTAAATATTCTACAGTTGCTTGTTTTATTTCTACGAAACGCTTTGTAACGTAAAAATTAATCTTTATTGTTTGAATGTGGACTAAAATACCCTGAAAGTTTGGAAAAGATCCGCTTAACAGTTTCTTAGAAAAAAAATTCCCAAGAATCACTTTATTCCTAGCGTACTAAATAGGGCTCCCCCTTAAACATTTTACACATGCACTTAACGAACAAGTGATGTGTATGCACGGTGTCTCACAATCAGAAATGATGGTACAGCCGAAAAGGGAGTGATTCTACATAAAACGATAAATCGATAATACCAAATTTTTTTTTCAAATCACGCTTCGTTTCTGAGAGGATTGACTTTGAATTTCGACTGGGTTCGTGGTACTAGTAGAGTACGCGGGGGTACAAAGAACACTCGTTGTCTGAACCTTGTCTCCATCTACTACTAGTCCGACGCATTCCCCTTACATACCTCTCAGCCGTATTAACCCCCCGAATACAGTGCCGGAGTCACTTTTGACTCACACCGAGTCACCAAGATTCCAGTAGTGCGAGGGTTAACCCGTATTTCAGTGCGAGCACACGACCCTAAAGTTCCAAGTTAATTTTCTTGGAAACAAAGCGTAATTTCAAAAAATTTTATTCCATGTTTTCAACTTATTTTTTTACCAACTTCTCGGTTGTAACACCAGTTCTAATATACCCTGTATTTAGCTGGGATAAATAGAGCAAACGATGTGCATTTCTTTTGCTCAGAATTTGAAAAAATGATAATGGACATTATCTTAAGAATAAGTGTATGTGCAACGTATCCAGGTACTTTTATCAGTGTTAGTGTCCTTCTTGCTTTTTAAATTTTTGGGTAGGGGAGACCGGGCCTAGTTCATACCGGGGCAAGTTGATACAGACTAATTATCTCGACACCGTATATATGTAACTTTATTTGAGCGAGATATGTGAAAATTGTTATTCAATTCTTTCCTACGATCCAGCGTACCTGTGTGTACCTTGACGTTAACAATCGTTTTTTAACCTAAGGGTTACTGCCTAGTCCCTCACCAGATGAACGCGCCGAGCTCAGGGAAGGTCTGCGCCTTTATTGTTTACTAAAATGCCCTGCCAACACTCGGATCTACATCTGGATGCTTTCACCAAAACTTTCCCTGACTTGGCCATCCGTTACGCACGTAACAATAGAGAAAAAGTAAATAGCTTTGATATATCCAAATTGATCGTCCAAATAACATAGTTTCATTCATTTTGTTTGTATTTTCTTAAGTTTTCGCTTACTATATATTAAAGAGGAAGGACCAAAGAATATTTTGGCATATTTTTAATTAAGTAATTAATTCAAACAAAAATGAAAAAATTGAAAACTGAAAAACGTATCAACTAGCCCCGGTCTCCCCTAGTCAATACCTATATGTGTTTCTATTGCTACATCGCAGCTGGTATATTACATCTTAAAAGGAACTACTTTGCACATGGTTCAGTTTTTGATTTAGTAAAGAGCGGTACCCGTATAAGATATGTTATAATAGCATTACAAAAAAAAAAACAAACACGAATTGACACCGAGATGTACGATTTGTTTTTCCTTATCAGACGCGAAAAAAAATTCGGCAATAGAACTTTAGTAATCATATATCAGCTGCTGCGTATTACTTGAAAGACATACACGATATCACATTACCGGTAACTGCACGACTAAAATTCGATCGGATCGACTGCTGAAAAAAAAATTCTCAATGTACCGTGCATTCATGGGGAAATGGCTAAGCAAAGGAATGCTTCTATCCGATGCATCAATCAGATAGAAGAGAGCCGAGTACATCAAAACCCCTGTGCCGCCACGTTAGCTTTCGTCTCATCAACGCGCAGTAGATATGTAGACATTGTCGATTTATGTATTTCATGCACACTATAAGTTTTTCTCTATTCCGGTATTCTATGTGCAGATGTAAATCCTGTACCGGAGGATATAGTCCCTGAACCGGCAGATACAGTCCCTGAACCGGCAGATACAGCCCCTGAACCGGCAGATACAGTCCCTGAACCGGCAGATACAGTTCCTGAACCGGCAGATACAGTCCCTGAACCGGCAAATACAGTCCCTGAACCGGCAGATACAGTCCCTGTGCAGACACGCTCCCCTGTACGCGGGCAAGAACAAGGAGCTGCACAGCCACTTCGACGAGGTCGTCGAAGATGTCGCGGTCGTGCGCGGTCTTCGCCCAACGTTCAAGACCAATCGACAGCCCGTGCGGTAGAGCCCGCAGGACCAGAGCGCCGACAAGATATAAGAGATGAGCGAGGATTCTGGCTTATTTGAGATGTATTGATAAACACAAATTGGATTGCGTAAAATTGTTTATTGCAAATTTCAAATGATTCAAACGAATACTAAAACTACTCGCGCAACGTCATAATACCAGCGCTTATTCCACTCACGTTACAGATATTGTAAAGTATCACATGTCTTTTTCGCCTGCCAGCATATTTTACGTTAGTCCAGCAAGTGTAAAATGTATATTGCGATACAATTGAAAAGATTCTTATTAAATTTTAAACTTACCACAATTAGGTGATGCGTCCCAAGGAACCACTCCAGTCCATCGCGGTAGTGGCGATAGCGACGGTGGTGTTGCTGCCGATCATCGGACCAGCTCTCATCTGATGCCCAGCACCTCGACCGGCGTTATGGAAAGTATGTAATTGCAATTATCGTTGATTGTATTGCCTCTTATTCCTGATGCAGTTAGAAGTACATAAAACCAGGGATCGAAAAAGTTCTGGAACTATTCAATAGGTTCCATTTAAAACAAATGCCGCGGAACTTTTTTAAAAATGTTCTCACATTATAAGTTCTCAGAAGAACCGATAAAATAAAAGTTCTATTTGGAATGGAACTTATAAAATATAAGAATAAAATTTTCTCTATAACAGGAACAGATATTTTGTTCACCGATATTAAAAAAGTTCTCAATCGTTGTAACAAATACTAAATACTATTCAATGGATAGTACTATAAGAATATTAAATAATTCATATAGTTAAATTGATATTTTGAATGTGTTATTTATATGTAATACTTACCTACGTAGATGTTTTAGAATCGTTATAATAAAAGTTCTATGAAATCAAGTTATATTAGAACGTTTATTAAAAAAGTTTTTGTAGAAAATGTAATCTCCCACCGGATGGCGCTGCGGTGCCCGGGACCGGTGAGGTGCATCGACTTGCCGCTCTAGGCTAGTTGCGAACTTGTAGTCAGCACACGATACTCACGGATATACTTTTCATTACGACTTTTCTGTTTTTGTGTTCTTTTTCAATAAACACCAACTATATTTCCAAAAGGTTATGGGCCCAGAACGCTTCGACTGCGTTCTGAAGTACTGGTGAAAGTGTAAAAGCTTCGACGACGTTGAGGCGGAAGAACAAAAACGTGAAAGGGTGTCTTAGACTGAACGCATCACGTGTAGCGTCGGTCAAAGGGGTAAGATACACGATCGCATCAAGTCAAGCGGCGTGTGTTAAAACAGTGAAAAGAAGATCTTCCGCTTCTCTCGATCGAGTTCTTGTAAGCATCCTGTGAACACAGTAAAGTTTCGTGTCGACAGGTTGCCGGTTACGTACAGAAGCGGTACAGGTTAGAAATCGCCGAGTCGTGTGTGTCGCGTGAGCATTCATTGAAGATGGCGGAGTCGACCAAAATTGACGTCACCCATGTGAACAAATTTGACGGCAAGCACTACCACCAGTGGAAGTTTCAAATGCAATGTGCGCTAAGAGCGAAGGGACTGTGGAACATCGTAAGGGGCACAGAGGTAAAACCTGAAGACACCGATGTAAATCTCCTAGTAAAATGGAATAGGAATGACGCCACCGCGATGTTTACAATAACTGCTGCAATGGAATTTGACCAAATAACTCTCATTCAAAATTGTGAATCGTCCCGTGAGATGATGGAAAAGCTAGATGCAATATACGAACAAAAATCGGAGACAAACAAAATGCTTGTTCACGAAAGATTTCATCAATACAAAATGGACCGAAACGATTCAATTGCGCAACATATCTCGAAAGTCGAGAACTTAGCACGCCAAATAAGGGAATCGGGTGAAAATATCACCGAAGTGGCGGTAATGACGAAGATTCTCGGTAGTCTTCCAGCGAAGTATAGAGTAGTACGACAAGCGTGGCTCTCGCTGGATGAGGCCAAACAAACGATCTCGAATTTGACAGCGCGCTTACTGGACGAGGAATCCACGTTAACATCCGTCGAACAGGGCGAAAATGCACTTGCGACATCAACGAACTCCAAGAGTGTTCGGAACGACAAGAAGAAGAGTCAAAACGAGAAGTCAAAAATCACCTGCTACAACTGCCAAAAGAAGGGTCACTTCGCTCGCGAATGTCGTGCGCCGAAGAAAAATAAACAAGGCAGTCAGCAACCGCAGACGCAGCAAGGTAATATGACTGCATTCAACGTCGAAGAGGTCCCGGCGGCAGATTTGGTCGACAAGGTCGACAATGTGTGGGTAATGGACAGTGGAGCATCGGTCCACATGACCTATCGACGTGATTTTTTCTCAACCTTGGAGGACATTGAAGATCACGCTCTCGTGTCTTTGGGCAACAATCAAACACTTTCGGCAACGGGAAGAGGCACCGTTCGTGTGCAAAAACAGATAAACGGAAAGTGGGAAAATGCGATCATTACCAACGTTCTACTTGTACCGGACCTTAAGAAAAATTTATTCTCGGAGGGTGTGATTACCCAAAAGGGTATGAAGGTCGTAAAGGAGAACGAGACCGCGACGGTTTATGAGAATGGGAGACTCACCGCATGCGCTGTTCGAGAGTCAAACAATCTTTACCGAATGTTGTTCCGTACCGTCATCTCATTCGAAGCGAATGCAACGGCGAAGGATAGTCTAAGGAGGTGGCATGAGCGTCTTGGCCACATAAATACGAGCTCGCTGAGGCATATGGTTTCCCAAGACTTGGCCGGTGGGGTGAGTATGGACAATGTTGATCCTTTCTTTTGCGAGGCCTGCGTGTACGGCAAGCAGCATCGACTCTCACTTTCGTCTTCGAAGCGCGAAAAGGCGAGGGCTGGCGAATTGATTTACAGTGACGTCTGTGGGCCCATGACGAAAGCGTCCATAGGAGGAGCGCTGTATTTCGTCTCGTTTAAGGATGACCATTCCGGCTATCGAGTCGTATTCTTTATAAAACACAAGAGTGATGTTTTAGACTGCTATAAAGAGTTCTCTGCTATGACAAGAAACAAATACGGATACTCAATTAAGACGCTTCATACCGACAACGGACGCGAGTATTGCAATCAAGAATTCAAAGAATTTCTGCTGAAAAATGGAACTGAACACGAAACAACAGCGCCATATACACCCGAACAGAATGGCAGGGCTGAACGCGACATGCGGACTATCGTGGAAAGTGCCCGGTCGATGCTGTATGCCAGAGATTTACCAGTATATTTATGGGCAGAGGCTGTAAACACGGCGGTCTACGTTTTGAATCGAACGCCCACGAAACAGGCGCCGAATTCAACTCCATTTCAGATGTGGACGGGCAAAGTGCCCTCACTTTCACATGTGAGAGTCTTCGGTAGTGAGGCGTATATGCACGTTCCCAAAGAACTGCGAAACAAGCTCTCACCCAAGAGCAAGAAATACATTCTAGTGGGCTACGACGGGAACAGCTGCAACTATCGACTACTGGATCTAGTAACTAGAAAAATCAAGGTATCACGCAATGTAACCTTCAACGAGGAAATAAGTACTCCTGATCCACGCAGGAATTCGGTGTCTGTACAGTTGGACGCTTTCCATTCTGACGAAGAGGCTCAACCAGAAGACGTTCAAGAAATACAATCCGTGGACAATCAAGAGGCACAACCTCTGGCCAACCGCGAAGAGGAACCGAAGCCTGACAAGACCGTTCAACGTCAGCTTCGTCCTAGAATCACCCTGAAACCACCAGATCGTTTTGAGGCGAATATTTGTGAAGTTCAAGTACCGACAACCATTGAGGAGGCGATGGCCAGCCCAGAATCAGATCACTGGTCCGCTGCAATAGAAGAAGAGCTTACAGCTCTGGAGAAGAATGAGACCTGGGACCTTGTATTGCCGCCGCCTGGAAGAAGAATCATAAAATCGAAGTGGGTATTTAAAATAAAATACTCGCGACATGGAGAAATAGCTCGATACAAGTCGCGGCTATGTGCAAAAGGGTATGCACAGAAAGAGGGTATAGATTATAAAGATACATTCTCTCCTGCAACGAGATACGATTCGATTCGTGTCCTACTGGCTATGGCAGTACAGTATGACTACGAGATCATGCAATTCGACGTAAAAACCGCTTTCCTTCACGGGGAATTAGAGGAAGAGATATATATGATGCCGCCCCCCGGAGTAAGGCTGAAGGACCAAAGATTGGTTTGCAAGCTTAGGAAATCGTTATATGGTTTGAAGCAAGCGCCCCGCTGTTGGAATCAACGTTTCAACAGGTTCCTGGAAAGCTTTGGACTTCTGCAGGGCAAGGCAGACAGATGTGTCTACCGCGGCAGTGTGAACGGAGCAAAAATCTGGCTTGCTCTGTACGTCGATGACGGTCTTGTGTTTGCCGAAAATAAAGAAGCTTTAGACGTGATTCGTGAAGAGCTGATGAAGACATTCGAAGTCACCACTGGCGAGCCCGAGTGTTTCGTCGGAATGGAAATTGAATATGATCGAACCAAGGGGTCCATGTTCCTTCACCAACATCACTACATTCGTCGAATAATTACGCGATTTGGTCTGGAAGATGCTAGATCAAACTCAGTTCCTGCAGATCCAAGTACTCACCTAAAATCAAGACTGGAGGAAGAGACACGAGAGGAAGCAGTGCCGTATCGCGAGGCAGTTGGCTCACTGCTGTTTGCTGCAATCGTAAGTCGTCCGGACATAGCGTACGCGGTGGGAACGGTTAGCAAGTATTTGGAGGATCATGGCACACCGCATTGGAACGCTGTGAAGAGAATTATCAGGTACTTGATAAAAACAGAGTATTATGGTATCCAGTACCGAAGAACCACCGGCTGTTTTGAGCTCACGGGTTACTCTGACTCTGACTATGCTGGTGACTTGGACACGAGACGGTCTACTACTGGGTACGTGTTCAAGATGCAGGAAGGGCCAATCATGTGGTCGAGTCATCGACAGGGATCAGTCTCTCTCTCGACAACTGAAGCAGAGTACATTGCTGCATGTACGGCAACGAAAGAAGCTATCTGGCTGCGTCAACTACTTGATGACATCGATCAAACGCTGAAGGGTCCAACAATCCTGCATATAGACAACCAGAGTGCCATCAAACTAATTCGTAATCCGGGGTATCACAAGCGGACGAAACATATTGACGTTCGATATCATTATATTCAAGAAAGATTTGCAGACGGACTAATAGACGTCAAATATGTAAACACGAAAGAACAGTTAGCCGACGTTTTTACCAAGGCACTCCCATGTGACCGATTTTATTGTATTCTCAATGCAGTGGGAGTGATTGACGGGGCGCCCATCGTCTCTGGTTCCTCGACGGCGTCATCCGGTGATCGCTTAGTGGGAGTGTAGAAAATGTAATCTCCCACCGGATGGCGCTGCGGTGCCCGGGACCGGTGAGGTGCATCGACTTGCCGCTCTAGGCTAGTTGCGAACTTGTAGTCAGCACACGATACTCACGGATATACTTTTCATTACGACTTTTCTGTTTTTGTGTTCTTTTTCAATAAACACCAACTATATTTCCAAAAGTTTTCATAAGATAAAGAAAAGTACTAAACTATTAAGTACGAGTTTTATTTCTTGACAAGTTCTCTTTTCTGTTCAATACTCCTTACGAAACCATTAATTTTTTATTAAAGAAACATATGAAGAATATGATATTATATTGTTAAACAAAATTAATACCTAATAGTTTAGTACTTTTCCTTATCTTATGAAAACTTTTTTAATAAATGTTCTAATGTAACTTGTTTCCATGGAACTTTTATTATATATAGGTTCTAAAATATCTGTTCCATGAGAACACTTTTTAAAGAAGTTCCTGAAGGTAGCATTTGTTTCATTAAAAATTCCACAGGAACATATATTTTCCGAATCGAAACAAATAAGTTCTAACAGAATTTTTAAAAAACGAATGGGCGTAGTCTTCACTTGCCCCCCTGACCGGGAAAAAAATAACTTAAACGTTTATCCAAAATTAAATTAGTTTATTATAAAATAGAAATAAATTCAATTGTGACCTAATTCCGCATTACACGATCCCGGTTATATTGGTTCCTACATAAGTACATAAATTCAAAATTCAGTGAATAAATGGCCGAATTGGAAACCGAAGGAGTCTTTTATTCCCCACCCCCCACCCCAAATGCAATCCTAGCTATGCACATGATAAATCGCATGTGTTCTAAATTGTATGTGTCCTAAATCGCATGTGTGCTAAGTTGCATGTGTCCTAAGTCGCATGTGTTCTAAATTGTATGTGTCCTAAATTGTATGTGTCCTAAGTTGTATGTGTCCTAAATTGTATGTGTCCTAAATTGTATGTGCACTGCAAATCGAATGTGTATTAAATTGCATGTGTCCTAAATTGTATGTGTCCTAAGTTGCATGTGTCCTAAATCGTATGTGTCCTAAATTGTATGTGCACTGCAAATCGAATGTGTAGTAAATCGCATGTGTCCTAAATTGCATGTGTCCTAAATTGTATGTGTCCTAAATTGTATGTGTCCTAAGTTGTATGTGTCCTAAATTGCATGTGTCCTAAATTGTATGTGCACTGCAAATCGAATGTGTAGTAAATTGCATGTGCACTACTTTTTGTGCACTGTTCTGATGTGTCCTAAATTGCATGTGTAGTTTTGTACTGTGTAGTTTTGATATGGAGCCGATGCACAGGCTTGGATAGTAGAATTGAAGGGGACGCACAGGCTTGGATGGATAGAAATGAAGAGAATGCACAGGCTTGGAGGTTGTCCGGAGAAGATTAAATAGATATATAGATAGACAGAGCATCTTGTTTCGCATAAGTTTCTGGGAATTTGTCAAATAAGGTAAATCGGCAAAATTTGTCAATCAAAAGACATAGCATTAAGAATTATTAAGAAAATAGATTATGGTGTACTGGAGGTTGTCCGGAGAAGATTAAATAGATATATAGATAGACAGAGCATCTTGTTTCGCACAAGTTTTTGGGAATTTGTCAAATAAGGTAAATCGGCAAAATTTGTCAATCAAAAGACATAGCATTAAGAATTATTAAGAAAATAGATTATGGTGTACTGCTTGCAATGTAAAGCAAGTCACATTAGTTAAGAAAGTACCCTGAAAACACATCTCCCTTGATGCTTTTCAATCTTTTGTGAAAGACATTCGTAATACTTTAATAAAATCCACAGTAGTTGTCACGCTATTCATTAATTTTTTAGATTCCCATTATTTCAATTCACCAATAAACATACTAAATTATTATTAGTTTTATTCCAACACCAATAAATTGTGCGTTAAAAATATTGGATCTCCTCATTCATTTTCGCTGAATTATTACCATTAGCATTTAAATTTCCTGCAACAAGACTTTCTGCCATATGCTCTCACCTGCTTTGGATACATTATGTAGTCTCTACACTCACTATAGCAAAAGGCCACTCTATTTCTATAAATAATTAATAAGTTCTACGTTAAGTTGTATATAATTATTAAAATGAGGCTTTATATATATATATATAATTTACAGATAATCATCAAAGCAGAAGATGATGCAGTATGATCTACGTTGGACTATGTATGCACAAATTTTCACGTAGGGTTTTGCATACGCAATTATTCATTCAATGTGAGCACGTGTGATAATATATTATATATTTACAGATAATCATCAAAGCAGAAGATGATGCAGTGTGATCTACGTTGGACTATGTACGCACAAATTTTCACGTAGGGTTTTGCATACGCAATTATTCATTCAATGTGAGCACGTGTGATAATTTATATAAATAATTAGTAAATTTGTCCTATTTTTCAGTTAACGATGCAGATGAAGAGAATTATTTTAACAGCTGAAAGAGAAAGTAACTCTGTTGCATGAGCAAATGAAATAACCACATTTTTATGTATGAAAATAACGAATTTATTTTTTTATATGTTATTGGCCGCCGCCACGTCCACGGCCCCGCCCCCATCCACGACCCCGGCTCTGGCCACGTCCCCGGCCCCGGCCACGGCCGCAAGCTGCTTCGCGCACTATGTACTGCACACAAAGTACTATACATTCATATAATACATATAGATCGGCAATGCAGTGCACATGTTTTTTGGGGGAAGGTGTTAAACTTACGTAGAATTTATCCTTAATCAAAAAATAATAAAAGTACACTCGCTGAACTGCTTTGCGCTATTCCGAGTATTCCGAGTAAGCTTTACTGGCTACAAACTAGCTTTATCTTCTAACATCACTCGATAGGCTGCAGTGCGCCGTAAACGCGTGGACGTGTAACGAAGATAGATCAGAATTTATAATTTATTGGGATTTCCTTACTTTATCCTTACTTTTAGTACCCGTGACAGGGAAAAATATGTAAAAAAGAAGAAGCTGAAATTCTGAATCCCAAAAAAAACTTCAAAAAAGTAAAAAATATGACGCCAAGAACATGAATTATCTTTGTAAAAAGAAGTGAGATCGCCATAAAAAACTTTAAAAAAGTAAAAAAATTACGCCAAGTACATGAATTAGCTTTGTAAAAAGAAATGAGATCCCCAAAAAAAACTTTAAAAAAGTAAAAAAATTAAGCCAAGTACATGAATTAGCTTTGTAAAAAAAAGTGAGATCCCCAAAAAAAACTTTAAAAAAGTAAAAAATACGCCAAGTACATGAAAATGTCGAGGACAAAAAAGTATTATCAAAAATCACAAAAAAAAAGAAAATAGTATACATGAAAAAGTCGAGGAAAAAAAGAGTATTATCAACAAATAAATATAAAAAAAAGACAAAGAAACATGAAAAAGTCAAGGACGAATAAAGTATAATTAACAAAAAAATATAATCACATAAATAAAAAATAAAAAATATGATTACAATATAAAAAAAGATGTGAAATCAAAATGAGCTGCAAGTACGTCACAAGAAAAGAAAATAATATAATCACACAAAAACAGAAAATAATATATTCACATAAAAAAGAAAATAATATATTCACATAAAAAAGAAAATAATATAATTACAATATAAAAAAGGATGTGAAATCAAAATGAGCTGCAAGTACATCACAAAAAAAAAGAAAATAATATAATCACACAAAAACAGAAAATAATATAATCACATAAAAAAAGAAAATAATCTAATTACAATATAAAAAAAGATGTGAAATCAAAATGAGCTGCAAGTACATAAAGGTACTTTCCAACTGCGCTTAAGATGACACAACTACATATACACAGCTAAAATGCTGTGTTATTCCATTACTCATATCGCGGACATTTTAATTAACCCATCAAAAAGAATCCCATTTAAAAACATTGTCGTAAATTATTATTAGCTTTACAAAATTAATGATATACAAAAATTGCGCCAATTATCACAATGGCTATTTATACAAAGAAAAAATCACAATGGTACAATGAAAAAATGTATTAAATAATATTAAGCAGATATATTTTTATACAAATAAATATTTTAATACGAATAAATATTTTATTCAAAATACTTGGCGCTGCTCTCCGAATTGGTGTTGCTAAACTGAATAAATATGTATAAATTGCAATAATCTTTTTCTTTCTTTCCTGTGCGTGCGTTCGTGGATGTGTGTATGTGCATATGCTACGTATGATGTATTTTAGATCGCAGCGCCAAGTATTTTGAATAAAATATTTATTCGTATTAAAATATTTATTTGTATAAAAATATATCTGCTTAATATTATTTAATACATTTTTTCATTGTACCATTGTGATTTTTTCTTTGTATAAATAGCCATTGTGATAATTGGCGCAATTTTTGTATATCATTAATTTTGTAAAGCTAATAATAATTTACGACAATGTTTTTAAATGGGATTCTTTTTGATGGGTTAATTAAAATGTCCGCGATATGAGTAATGGAATAACACAGCATTTTAGCTGTGTATATGTAGTTGTGTCATCTTAAGCGCAGTTGGAAAGTACCTTTATGTACTTGCAGCTCATTTTGATTTCACATCTTTTTTTATATTGTAATTAGATTATTTTCTTTTTTTATGTGATTATATTATTTTCTGTTTTTGTGTGATTATATTATTTTCTTTTTTTTGTGATGTACTTGCAGCTCATTTTGATTTCACATCCTTTTTTATATTGTAATTATATTATTTTCTTTTTTATGTGAATATATTATTTTCTTTTTTATGTGAATATATTATTTTCTGTTTTTGTGTGATTATATTATTTTCTTTTCTTGTGACGTACTTGCAGCTCATTTTGATTTCACATCTTTTTTTATATTTATTTGTTATACCCGACTGTAAGGGCGGTATTATCAGTCGTTGCTGAAGACGAAGATCGTCTTAAGCATCCGGCATCCTTTACTAATCTACTAGACTAGTAGAGGATGTCGCATGCTAAAAACTAAAAAACGATTGATGATAATACGGCCCTAAGACGACTGAATAAATAGTAGTTATCATTAATTCTTTTATATGTGGAAGAACTGTCTTTAAAAGTTTAAATAATTATTTTGAGCCTCCCTGGCATTCAATTGACTAACAACTAAGTAAAACATTAAAAATGTTATAATACCCGTTTAAATACATGGTTTACCAACTTTTTTTTCTTCCATCAAATATGGTAGGAATCAGATCTTTCAAGTCGGTCTTATAAACGTGTATAAATAATATATTATTTACGCTACAGACTTTTGCACTGTTTTTAAATCTATACTATTATATAAAATTGCCTACTATGTCCGACATCAGGATCTGCTTGATTTCTGCCACCAATCTGCGGGCGGTTTTTGTCAGCAAGATCTGATCGAAATCTGACATCAATCTGCGGTCAGATCCTGATGTCAGGCTCCGACCGCAGAACCATAGTTAAATGCGGACATAGTAGGCACCGAATCTGACGTCAGAATCTGCTCTGTATCTGACACGAATCTGCCGTCAGATCGCGCTGCGCAGGATCTGCTCGATTTCTGCTCTCAATCTGCGGTCAGCCACGGCAGCAAGATCTGATCGAAATCTGACATCAATCTGCGGTCAGATCCTGATGTCAGGCTCTGACCACAAAACCATAGTCAAATGCGGACATAGTAGGATCCGAATCTGACGTCAGAATATACTCGAATCTGACATCAATCTGCCATCAGACTGCAGTCAGTTTGTTTACTGGGTAAGTCTGACATTTTTAAGAATTTTCAACTGTTATTAGATGATTGTAAAATTATTGAAAAAGATATAATTTTAGCATCTGGTGTAAAAGTTGATTTCATAGATGACCAAGATTTGTGCAGTTATTACAAAGCAACCTTATCTTGTTTCATAAACTTAAAAATAATGCGTCAACTTTTAATAGAAAATCGAACTACTTTTTCTAATAATTGCACTTTAATTTTACTCAATGCAACTTTTGAAAAAGATCTAGGCGAACTTGTAAACGTTTTCAAGCATATTTGTAATATTATTGAAAAAAGATATATTAATTATGTGACTGCAGATGCGATTGAAGATTGGAAAAATATGGAAAATGATGAAAACAATGCAGTATTCAAAACTATAATAGAAGAAAATGCTCAGCTAATTTATAAACAGTTCGTTCTGGTAGCAAACTTTTTGCATCCTGCATATCGGGGAAAGCAATTCAAACAATATGAACGAGAAACAATGTTATTTTTAATTGAGCATTTAAATGAAGCAGGAATGACAAGTTATTTTGAATTCCTAGATAATAAAGGAATATTTGCTGCTTTACTAAAAAAAGAATATGTATCATGGAAAGTATTCTGGAAGTCGGTTTTAAAATTACATTTAGATTTAGCCAAAATGGCTCTGAAAATTCTTAGTATTCCTGCTTATAGTGATAATTCTGAATCAAAGTTGTTTGAAAAAAGTAATTTAAAAAATAACGATAAAATGTAAGAATTATTTTATTTGTTAAAGATCAGCGAGTAAATATAAAAATTTTAAGGGGGGAACCACGTGACGTGCACGAGAGAATAACGTGTGAGTAGGTATAGTATGCCGATTCTGGGACCGGGTGGTGAGGGGGTGAGGCGGGGCGGGGGGTACCGCGCTCTTCGGCGAGATGGGCGCGGGGGTGAGGCGGGGAGGGGGTACCGAGTTCGTTGGTGAGGGGGATGACGTCACAGGGGAGGGGGATTCCAAAAGGGCGTCGACCGAGTTCGTTGGTGAGAGGGGGATGACGTCACAGGGGAAGGGGGATTTCAAAATTTTCAAAATGGCGTTTCGTATTGGCGCCACCTATTGGATGTTTAAGGTACTTTGGGTCCGCGTCGGTATTTGGGCCCGCCTTGGTAAATTTTTCAGGTTTTTCATACATTTCGTATTAGCGCCACATGCTGGATGTTTAAGGTACTTTGGGCACGTGTCGCCGCCGCGCAATCTCCGTACGCGTGCGGGGATCGGTGCGCAGGCGCGACCGCGACCGATTCGTGGAAATTCAAATCGCGTCTTCGACGATAATTTCTGAGAAAGAGGGTGGACCAGGAGAAAAGATTTTCTTCTGAGGAAATATTTGAATCGTGGGACCGATATAGTGCACGTACAATGATGTAAACATAGAACGATAATTATTGTAAATCAATCATCGCGATAGCCCATGGAATAAACACGACATTGCACCGTGCCATGCCGCGTGTTTATATCTGAGCAGGATTGAACGCATTTTTGGTGCCTACGTGCACGCGCTTCATACCATATGTTTATATTTGAATCGTGGGATCGATATAGTGCACGTACAATGATATAAACATAGAGCGATAATTATTGTAAATCAATCGTCGTGGTAGCCCCAGGAGTAAACACGACATTGCATTCCATGATGATTTCTAAGAAAAAGGGTGGTACATAATTTCTGAGAAATCATAGAGCGAACCGCACTATGCCGTGTGTTTATATTTTAACCGTGGGACCGATACAGCACACGTGTGATAGCCCATGGAGTAAACACGACATTGCACCGCGCCATGCTGTATGTTTATAGTAGGTAAGTGGAAGTGGGACAGCGACCGTGTAAGGGTGAAAAGAGTTCGATATAGGCCCATGGGCATCTGATTTTTACTATACCAATGTCAGTACCTCCATGATGCTCGCGTCATCGTCTTCCGATGACGATACCGATGGTTGGGCGAGCTCTTTATCGACGTCGCTACAGTTGGATGAAAAATCACTGACGATCGAGAGACATAAGATCCGCGACGCTTTAAGTCCACCGTCATTATCCGAGACGTCGTGGATTAGCATCTTCCGATACGGATTTATGCAATTGTCGCAACAGCATCGTCAATTGCTACGCCATATCGCGCGATATAGTACTGCGAGCAAGTGAACAATATATTGCATCGTTGGTGATAAGGACGCGTACCTTAAGTGTACACCGTTAACGTTTTTACAGGACATTGAGAACGGTACGAGCGAAGTGTACAAAGTGTTGTGTCCTCGAACATTGACTATTACCGTGGACTCGTTTTTGTGTCGCGAATTAACAAGATTTTTGGATGAGCACCCGACACCGATTGTGCGACGACAATCGAAGCGCATCATTTTACCGTTGGGTTTCCGATATCCGAACACGGACCACGTCACCTGGAAGAGCCGTATCACCCATTCGGCACTACTCGTGCGTGTCTGGTAGATAAAAAAAAATCTCTTTGTAAATAAGTGAATATGGAAGGATTCATGAACACGTACAGGGTTTTGTCCCGGATGTCTAATCTTTTACGCAGTATTGCGGAATTCCGAGACTGGATCGATCATTGTGACACGTGCCTGCAGCTCATCGTCGAGTACCAGTGCAGCGGAGGAGTGTCCGTGGCCGCGAAACAACGCCTGGTGTCGCTGATCGCGCGAATAAAGACATTGCGTGCGATCGTGCGGGCACGGCTTTCGCGAGTAGGGCTCGGGGTGTCGGATCGACCGTACCTAAAGTCGAATGGGAAGACGTGGAATCTGCCTTTATAGGCCGTATTTCAACCGGTGCGGTCATCAACGTGGGACACGTCTCGCGCGTTACGAACGCTATCAGGACGCATAAGAGCGTGGCCGTCAATACGAACTTGAACGCGGAGTTTATGTTGGGTGAAAATACTGATATGAAAAGTTTCGGTACGCGAAACCGCGTACTATTCGAGACATCGAGCGTGCGCGAGTGGTACTCAAAGTGTGTGGTCGCTCCCACGTTAGTGGCGATCGAGGAGTTTCAATATCGCGACAGTGGATGTACCTTAAGGGCTGTGCTAAATATTCTAGTGAATATTAATAAGCATAATCCACTACGAGCGGGTTGCAACGTATCGCTTCCGCTTGACGTCGTGCTGAAAAAGCAGTTGTAAACGTAAAGAGCGGGGACAACGCGTGCTTTTTATGGTCTGTCGTTGCAAGTTTGTACCCTGCTGCTGCTGCTACGAATGTGAGTAGGGACTCATCGTACCCACACTACACGACGGTGCTTCGCACGAATGATGTGACGCTTCCCATGACGTTGGACCACCTGGTCAAGTTCGAGAGGTTGAACGACGTGTCGGTGAACGTGTACACCTGGACCGACAAAAGCTGCATGCCTCTGCGTCTAACTGAGGATAAGCGGGAGAGGCACGCGAACGTGCTATTGATACAGGACACCAAGGACCCTCAACTTTATCATTTCGCGTGCATTCGCAGCATGTCGAGACTGATTTCGAAGCAGCTCGGCAATCACGAACACCAAGTATTCGTTTGCGAAAGGTGAGTAAAATACGGAATATTTCGATCGTTGTATTATTTATTCTTATGTTCTATTAATGCTATTGTTATCACTGCAGATGTCTCAACTTCTTCTATTCATCCGAGCGATTGACCAAGCACAACGTGGACTGCAAGCGTCTGAACGAGTGTGACGTCGAATTACCGTCCGTGGATGATAAATGGTTGCAGTTCAAGAACTTTAAAAATAAGGAACGAGCGCCATTCATCGTGTACGCAGACTTCGAATGTATGCTGGAGGACGTCGGGCCTGCGAAGCGGAGTCGTACGTACACGTACCAGCAGCACAGAGCGTACAGCGTGGGATACTACGTTCATTGTTCCACCGACACGTCTCTGTGCCGTTATCGCGCGTATCGTCACGACTCCGAGTGCGTGAAGTGGTTCGTGCAGGAACTACGTGACTTTGCGAACATTGCGTATTCGCGGTTGCGGAACGCGAAACCGATGAACTCGTTGACGAGACAACAATCTCTCAGTTTTGAAAACGCGATCGTGTGTCACGTGTGCGGAAAACCCTTCATCGACGGGGATACAAAAGTGCGCGACCATTGCCACTCGACGGGCGAGTATCGAGGCGCGGCCCACGTGTCGTGTAACTTGCAATTTCAACAATCGTACACGATACCGGTAGTATTTCATAATCTATCAGGCTACGACGCGCATTTCGTGATTAAGGAGTTGGCGTCCGCGTTCGAGGGGAAGATCGATCTGCTGCCGGTAACGAAGGAGCGGTATATATCGTTCGCAAAACACGTCAAGGGAATTGACGGCGAGAACAACGATTGGAAGAGGGGATTGAAGTTTCGGTTCATAGATTCGTTGAAGTTCTTGGCCGCTAGTCTGGAGAAACTCGCTTCGGACCTTGGCAAAGAACGATTCGCGATTCTACGACGCGAGTTTCAATCCCTGTCGGACGATCAGTTCAATCTCCTGACCAGGAAGGGTGTCTTCCCTTACGACTACGTGACGTCATACACCAAACTAAATGATACGTGTTTACCGTCCCGCGAAGCGTTCTATAACCGGTTGAACGATAGCGCCGCGTCGGAGCCTGATTACGCGCATGCCGTGAACGTGTGGTATACTTTTCGCGTACAGACATTGGGCGAGTACAGTGATTTGTACTTGAAAACAGATGTGCTGTTACTCGCCGACGTATTCGAGAGTTTCCGCACCGACTGTATCGCGAGTTACGATCTGGATCCCGCGCATTATTTTACGCTACCGAGTTTCACGTGGGACGCGATGCTCAAGTACACCGGCGTACGATTAGAACTTTTGACGGACGCGGACATGTTGCTGTTCGTGGAGCGTGGCATACGCGGCGGTCTGAGTCAGTGCTCGCACAGGTACGCGGTCGCCAACAACAAGTACCTGCCTGCAGGGATGTACGACGAGTCAAAGGCATCAACGTATCTGATGTACTTCGACGTCAACAACTTGTACGGATGGGCGATGTCGCAGGTTATGCCGAAAGGAGGGTTTCGATGGCTGGACGATGCGACAGTGACTACGCTTAACGTGTCATCCCTACCCGACGGCGAGGACCCCGAAAAAGAAGAATCCGAGGGATACCTGTTGGAGGTGGACATTGAATATCCCAAGGCCATTCACGACGCGCACGCCGACCTTCCATTCTGTCCGGTGCGCGAGCACGCGCCAGAAGGAAAACAGACCAAGCTGCTTGTCACGCTCGACGATAAGGAGCGATACGTCATCCATTATCGCTACCTGAAACAGTGCGTGCGACACGGTTTACGCGTGACGCGAATTGATCGGGTGTTGCGATTCGATCAGTCGCATTGGTTGCGCGACTATATCCAATTGAACACCGATTTGAGGACGCGAGCCACGAGTGAATTTCAGAAACTCTATATAAATTAATGAACAACGCGGTATACGGGAAAACAATGGAGAACGGTCGTTACGGCGCGGAAACGCTGATCGCGAAACCGAACTTTCACAGTCGGACGATTTTCTCCGAGGAGTTGGTGGCCATCGAGATGCGCAAACTGAAAGTGAAGTTCGATAAACCGATATACGTGGGTATGTGTGTGCTCGACGTATCGAAGGAATGTTTATATGAATTTCACTACGCATATATGCGTGCGAAGTTCGGTGATCGGTGTAAGGTTCTGTACACCGATACCGATAGTTTAATGTATAGTGTGAAAAGCGATGATATGTATGAACAGATGATGCGCGACGTCGTACGATTCGATACGAGTGATTACGCGGTGGACAATCCGTACGGTATGCCCCGCGTAAACAAAAAGGTGCCGGGACTCATGAAAGATGAGAACAACGGCGCCTTGATGACCGAGTTCGTCGGACTACGATCTAAAATGTACGCGACTAGAACGTTTAACGCTGCAGTGGGGTCCACGAGTGAGACTAAAAAAGTGAAGGGTGTGCGGAGACACGTGGTCGCGAATCATGTACAATTCGACGATTACACTCGTTGTCTTCACAATCTCACCCTGAAATCGGTTCGGCAGAACAATATACGTTCCAAAGAGCATGATGTCTATACCGTGAGTGAAGCAAAGAATGCTCTCAGTCCCTTCGACGACAAGCGGTGTATTTTAGCCGATCGAGTCCACACCCTTCCGTGGGGGCATTATCGAATCCCCGAGCACAGGACCACGAACGTCTCGAGCTTGTGTCCGACGAGTCCCTCGAGAATCCCATTGTATAGTATGCTTGCATGTACATATGTATACGTTTCTTTCTTTTGCTCATGTTATTTATTTATCTATGGATATTTAATATATGTATAGCGTAGAATAGTCAAAATTGTATATAACGTAGGATAGTCAAAATTGTATTTTATACGTGTTAGTATATATATAGATATATGTATATATATATGTATATATATTTTTTCTTATTTTATTAATTTTATTTCAGTAACACATAGTGCGTTTATAATCGGGAATCATAGAATATCCTTGTCGCTTATCCACGAGTTTCGCGACGAATCAAATCCAAGCCATTTAACGTACACCTGGTTTCCCTTGCGACGAATAATCTTCTCGATCAGATAGATGTCAGGATTCGCGACCGAATGCAGTTCGTATTCGTAGAATCCACTCGAGATCGGCTCTCCTGCGGAATCGCGTAGAATGTACGTTACCGGACAGGTTCGTTGTACGGTTACGATTTCGAACACCTCGGTTGACCAGTTCGGAGTGTACCCCTTCTCGAAGAGGGTCTTGAACTTGCTCACGCGTACCTTGTCACCGACTTTGAATTTCGCGCGTCGTCGAAAACCTTTCGATGTGGATAGGGGGGTGGGTTCATTCACGGCCAACGACAAACGTGTCGCGGGGGTCACGTCAACGGGTCGGGCGTTGATCGTTCGATGCTTGCGATGATTGTAGGTGCGTACGAGTGTAGGTAACAGGTCGATCCAACGATAGGACGCGTTCAAGGAGAATTGTTTCCACATGAGGTTTTTCAGCGTACGATTGAAACGTTCAACGATCGACGCTTTCATCACGCTGTACGTGGAGTAGTGGTTGATCCCGCGGGTCTTCATACATCGTTGAAATTCCGCGTTGTAAAACTTTACCCATGTCGGTTTGTAAATTTCGCGGGCATCTATCGCTCTGTCGCAATACGATCGTGAACGCCGCGGTCACGTCGCGTCCGCTTTTCGTTTTCACGGGTACGGCCCATGCATACTTGCTGAACGCATCGATGATCGTTAGTATGTAGTGATATCCTCGATTTTGCTTCGCGTACGGACGCATCTCCACCAAATCGGCCTGCCACAAATCATCGTAGCCGCGAATCACGACGGGTCGCCGCGGAAAATTTCGTCTCGCGGGTGCATGTAATTCGTTCACTAATTGTACTCGCTACTTGTTCATGCTTCGCGGGTTGGCGGGGCTGATCGCGGCGATTCAAGGATGATAGAAGTAGTATGAGTTCCTCGAGTGTTCGTAAAATACAAGCGGTGCACGTTTTTCGCGATCGTGCGTCATCATTCGACGATGCGGAGCCGCAGCCGCTATCGTAAGGGTCGGGATCAATAATCATCGGCGTCGTCGACCCTCATTAGCTTTTCGCGACTCCTTTTGTTTGTGCAGATTCGTGATCGTTATCGCAGTTGGCGTCGCTGTTGATGTCGTGAACTCTTCGAGTCTGTCTTTCAAGTGATCCGAGCGTCGTTCCATCGCGTTATTTAAATCGTCCTCTAACCGAGATAATTGCGCGTTAATTCGCGTCTCGAGTTGAGATCGTTGATACTCGGCGTCCAGTCGCGCGTTCGCGATAGCCTTTTCGATTTTTCGGGTAAAGCGATCGTCCGCCGCGGACAATAGTCTAGTCATTGTCATCATCGCTTCGTTGTTATTGTTGTTGATGTTGTGATTGCGTAACGAGGTGCCAAACTTGTTCACCGACATAACGACGCGTGCGCGCGAACACTACTGACGCGGCAATTAAGGGATCGTTCAATTTAAGATATGTCCGGCCTCGCGAAGTTCCTCCATGATGGATGCGATTTCGTTATCGTGACCCGTGTGACCTGCCGCGCGCGATGCCATGAGCAATCTCAGTCTATCGACCAATTCATTCGGATTGTCCCAGTACACGTAATCGATCGCGTTATCGGTGACCGTCATGGATTCGTCGATGGGCAATCCTAAACCTTGTCGCGTGCCCGCGGTGCCCGTACCGCCCGCGACGTTACCCCTGCCCCTAACGCGTCTGATACCCGGTGTCCGCACCCCGCCGATTATCGCGGATATAATTTTCTTGTACTTGTACCCCTTGTTACCCAACGTGCGCTTGCTCGGTGAATGGTTTCGCTTATGCGCGTTCGTTGATAATAAGATGCGTCGGTACGAGTAAAAATCCGCGTCCGTGCATGTGCGAATGTTTGGTATTCGCATGAACAACAGTTCGTACAAACCCCGAGTGCCCGCGTATCGCATTCCGTTGACGCGAACGTCGTCACCATCCTCGTCGATGGAGAGTACGGAATCACCGATCATTAGGTCTTCGTCGGACCCCAAGTATACGCCGTACACGTTGTCAATTCGTTTCTTCGTGTCGGTGAATAACAGTCGTAAATATTCTCGCGACAACGGTCCTTTGGCGTTTCGAAGATACACTTCGATATCCTCCGCGGGGTTGCGTAGCGTATCCAAATCGTAAACCTTTGCTGACGATTCATCATCCTGAATTTTTTCACTGTCTTCGTCGTCAACATCATCAACAACATCATCAACATCGTTATTATCGTTGTCGTTGTCATTGTCATTGTTATTGTCATTATCGTTGTCGTTATCGTTGTCGTTGTCGTCGTCGTCGTCGTCGTCGTCGTCGTCGTCGTCGTTGTCGTTGTCGGTGTCGTCGTCGTCGTCGTCGTCCTCATCGTCGTGGTCGTTATAATATGGAAGGTTATTCAGACGTTCCTTGGATGTATACGGAGTAACGGGTCGAAGTCTCTTCGATGATTGTTGTTGATCGTACTCATGTTTCCTCTTCACTGACCACGATCGAGGTGTAGAGGGCGTTTTCAACGCGGACGAATTTTCAATCAATCGGTTCAACGGTTCGACGATGGGACGAGTGCTCGCCTCCACAGCTGCATCCGTAGTCATTTTACCAATTTTCAAAGCTAAACACTTTTTACGTATAACGTCGCTGACTTTAGCGATTTCCACCTTTGCATGCACCTTTGCGTCCATACCTTGACGCTTCGTTCTTTTTTGGTGTTTCGTTCCTTTTTGATGTTTCGTCCCTTTTTGTTGATGAAGTCGACGATGTTTTCGCGCATGCTTCGCATCGACGTTGCTCGAGGTTATCGGAGTCGTCATCGTTGTCGTTGGTTCGCTGGACATTTCGTGTTGCTCGATGAATGACTTATGGTTTACTGATGTCAGCGAGCTACGACGAACTCGTTAAATCCTCTTCGATATCGACCTTCGTACATAGAACTATCCTTATCGATCACCACGAAATCGTATCGTCGACGCCAACATCTCGCGCACAAGTCGTTGAACGACTCGAACGTCATGTCTGTATTCACGTGATCGTTGTACACATGACGCAAGTTCATGCCGTCTTGTTTGAACAGCATGAGAAAATTCGTGTTATCCCTGATTAAATGTTTAGGTATTGGAGAAGTATTCGCGTATCGCGTTCTGTTCGTCGCATGCCACGTCGTCGAACACGAAGATCGAATCGGGTCGAGCGTCTCTAGGTGGAACGATCTCAGCGTTGTCCGAGTAGGGAAAGTATTCGATTCCATCGACGAGTGAGAACACCTGCTCGAGATATCGATACTTTGGCTGATGCAACGATTTCGAGTATACGTATACGTTCTCGAAGCGTAAACCGTTCGGACTCTCTAGCATGCTCAGAAGCACGTTCGTTTTTCCACACCCGGACGGGCCGCAAATCACGCCTCGCACGCTGTTCGGTAACAACGGGCCGTGTCTGTTCGATCGACTCGCATCGCTATCATCCTCCAGCATTCTGTTCGCGGTCACGCGAATAACGTCCGACTGTTTCGCGAATCGCATGTTGTCGGTGTTTGTCAGGTACTCGCGCGCGTGTGACGAAGCACGACTATTTATATTCGTGGCACGCGTCACCCAGGTCACTATCACTGTGATCGGCTAAGCGCGCGTACGCGTTTATTATTGCAGTAGCTATTGTGACTATTCTAACGTATATGGTAGCATCAACGACTGCGACGTCTCACGGACTAGGCAAGAATCAGAAGAGGAAGAAGAATCTTAAGAAGGATAAGAAAAAGACTGGATCGGGTCTCGTGAACGGTATCATAAACCGTCTACCGTTCGAACTACACGTTCCGGGTTATCAGTTCTGCGGACCGGGGACGCGTTTGCTAAAGCGATTGGCTCGTGGCGACGAAGGTGTGAATCCCTTGGACGCAGCGTGTCGCGACCACGATATCGCGTACTCTCGTCGAAAGGATTTAGAGGGGCGACACGAGGCGGATCGTGCGCTAGCCGAACGAGCGCGAGAACGAGTTTTCGCGAACGACGCGACCTTTGGTGAAAAAGCAGCCGCGACTGGAGTGTGGGCAACGATGAAGGCTAAGACTAAACTCGGCATGGGTATGAGAAGGACGAAACGTAAACAGAGAAAGTCTGGAAGGAAACATCCTCAACGGCGTCGACGACGACATCGTAATCTACGAGTGGCGAAACGCGGCGGCTTTCTTCAATTTCTTCCGTTCGTGCTACCTGCTTTATCGGCTATCGGGGCATTGACCGGTGGAGCGGCTGGTATAACCAAAGCGGTCAACGATTCGAAGGCCTCGCGAAAACAGCTGGAAGAGACATTGCGTCATAATCGGGCGATGGAAGGGCGAGGGATGCATCTGACACCGTACAAGCGAGGTGCGGGCTTGAATCCTAGACGTCGAAGCCAACGACGACTGAGATCAAAGAAAAAAAACGCCGATCGAGTAGGCGCGTGGCTACGGTGGCGGCGATAACGCAACAACCTATGACGAACCTGCAATTAGAATGCGAATGCGCCAGAATCCCGTTCTTTCGAGGGGTGTTTATGCGCGAGACACTTCCCACGCGCATACGAAGCAACGAATGTGGCATCGCGAATCTGGACGAGAATCGAGGCGTCGGTACGCACTGGGTCGCGTACGCGAAACGCGGGCCGCGAGTACAGTACTTTGATAGTTTTGGGAATCTGCGACTTCCCGCGGAATTGATCTACTATTTCGGACATGGTACAACAATCACGTATAATCACAATCGTTTTCAACGTTTCGACGAAATGAATTGCGGTCGCTTGTGCATGCAATTTTTACAGCACAAGTCTATCGAATTATGGCCTATATACTAATAATATCGGTATGTGTACTAAGATTATGTTACAATGGATCCATGCGTAATGACAATCCACACCACCTATATTAATAAAGACTCATAATATCGATAAAATGCCGAGTATTCGCAGGCGCGCGTCACTTACCCCCTCTCCGTCTCGCGAGTGTAATCTATGATATGTCGTTCACGCTTACGTTAACGGGTCGCAGTAGCATGCTCACGGTAAACTATTTCCCTCCGATAGATTTGAGTGATGGTCAATACGAATTAGGACTCGCGGACTTGGAGACGTTTCACACGATACCGAACATCGACTCGAGGAACGAAAAATTCTATTTCGTCGTGAATTATGACATCGAAAACAACACCATCGCTGACACCGAAAACAACACCATCGCTGACACCATTCATGAATGCATTACGATCCCCCACGGCTCCTACGAATTAGACGCTATCGCCGAGTATCTGAAGCAACGATTACTCGATCGATATCCTCGAAGACGCGAAAACAACGATAGCAACGATGACGACAAGTACCCTCTAATGCTACGAGCTAACAACAACACCATGAAAAGTGAGCTGTACTGCTCGTTCTTTGTAGACTTTACGAAACCGAACAATGTGGGCTCGTTGCTAGGATTTTCTCCGAATCGTATCGTATTACCGAGAATCTGGCACGAGTCCGACGTACCCGTGAAAATTATAAACGTTAACGTGATCAGAGTAACGTGCAACGTCACTACCGGCGCGTACAGCAACGATAAACCGGTACACACGATTCATGAATTTTCACCTCGCGTACCACCGGGATATAAGATATCGGAAACTCCGCGACACGTCATTTACCTGCCGATCGTCGCACGAGCAATACACGATCTAACGTTGTGCATCGTCGATCAACACGATCGTCCTATAGATTTCCGCGGAGAAGAAATAACTATTCACGTTTGCACGTTCAACGACGTCCGCGCGATAGGCTAGCGTGACTGCACGCGTATTCGCGGGTGTGTAGTATGTTAGTGTTAGATCACGCGTACGAATCATCAATCGTCACTGCCGCTGCTACTCCTGCTGCCTCTGTCTCGCGTCATCGGCGCAATCCTTTATCGGAAGGCGAAAGTAGAAGAATAAAGGTTGGTGGAGCGATAAGAAGAGGATCCATAAGGAGGAGAAAGCCGTTGACTCGTCCGAACGTACGTTTCTTACGATCGTTAGGTTTCATCGTCGCAAATAAGACACGCAACCACGATGTCGATTATTCTGGACGTGGCGAATACGCCAACCTTCGACAATCGTATCACGAAGATCGAGTTACACACGTACAATCCGTACGCCAACACGACGTTCGACAACGATTTCGAATGTAAAGAAAATATCCCCGCTAATACTACCGCTTTCTGTTTGATAATACACGATCCTATAGTCGAATACGGCCCTTTAACCAACGTGGTACGCAAACTAATATAGCGTGCGTACATATATTATTACTACTACTACTACTAATACTACTACTACTGCGGATACTGCTACTGTTTTAAAACGTCGATGTCGAAGACCTCAGTTACTGTTCCGACTCCGTCACCGCCGGTGCTACCTAAACGAATAATAATGTTCGCCATTGTCGATCTGCAAAGTTTCAATATCGAACGTGAGTTCGTCGCCAAAGAGATCGCGATTCGCGCAAACAGCAACAATGATGAAACGACGACAACTACGACGATAATCAGCCATTGGATCTTCGAACCACCATACTTCTTGAAACATCTGAATTCGTGGGATAACCGTCAAGCGTCCTGGCTGGCGAAGCATCATCACAGACTTCGCTGGTCTGACGGCTATGTTCCATACTCCAAACTTCCGGGGCTCCTCACCAGCGTACTCGCGAACATTGACTTCGTCATCGTGAAAGGTGCGGAAAAGAAAACGTGGATGCTGCAACTACTACCTAACATAATCGTGGAGGATGTATGCAATTTGTACGAACTGACGGCGCGAAAGATCAACACCAACAACAGCAATGACACAACGCTCGAACTGTCGAAGACGACGGCGGCTACGACGTTGACGATGATTATTGCGGGATCATGCCTGACGTCCCTAATCTGAAGTCTATGTCTTCAACCAATGCTATTCGATGTGCATTTCACAAAAACGACGGTGTTTGCGCGCTAGAGAATGTCGAGAAAATATGGAATTATATACGTAGGGTCACCTAATGTAAGTCCCACACACGCATTGCATCTACTTTACGCGTCATATGCAGAGAAACGAATGTGTAAGAGTTATTTTTTTGTTTTCTATAGTGAACACAACGGCGGCGGTGATGAGAACAATGACAACGGCGACTGATTCCTCTACCCACGAGCATGAATATCCCTCCCATACGAATGTTACTTTTACGCAAATACTGATTTTATAATTTAAGTACGCATGGATAGCTTTACATTGTACATGAATAAACACATACACTGCTATTTTTTTAAATATATATATATATATACATTTATTTAAAAAAATTGTTGTACATTTATTATTAAACATATATATATATGCACGTACTATAGTGGTACATGGTTTACATCACGTAGCATAGATTGTAATCCTAACGCTAACAATTCACAATCGATCAATGAATGCTGCTCAAAGTGCTCGCTTTCGGAAATTAATTTCACATAATTCGTTGGTACGGAAGTGGTACGTAGAACTTCCACGAAGGTGGTATATTTACTACTTACAGAGTACATATTTTCAGTTAGCCAGGTGAACATATGTTCAATGCAATGTTTATACGCGAATAGTTTACGTATCGTGGCTTCAGTCATATATATGGCAGCGCGATTATCAGTGATTTTAATAAGTTGATCATCATGCATACGCGTGAATTCGAGTCACAAATGATCAATTACGATGTGGGTTTGGGGCGATGTTGCGTTGCTGCGTAATCGTTGGAGTATGTCCGCCTCGTTTTGCAGTAGGAGCTTCCACGTTGACATTGAAAAGCATACCTCACAGCCTTTATTGTCGGCTATGGCGATCTCGACGTGGCACGAATCCATACCAATGCGAATTCCAATAGTTAGCCGTTTATAAGCTGTTACGGTCAGTGGGTAATCACGCCAGGATCCGTACGATTGATGGTTTTGGTGTTCTCAACGTTTTTGACGTTGTGGATCCAGAACTGTAAGAAACATGTACACGAAATTAATACTTCGGTCGTTTCCGTTTACAGTGAAAGAAGTAAGCGAATGAAGTAAGTGAAAACTGTACAGTAACGTATACATACCTCATACTGGACTGTTGATGATGTTGTTGTTGACGTTTATTTGGAAACCCACCATTGTTGTCGGACGCGCAAGATGAATCGTTTAAGCTGCGCTTGTACATTTTTATATGCACTATGTATGATTCTCATCGGCGGAAAAAATGATGCGAGCGATACTTGTTAGCACTCGAGCGTACGTGGTGTAATGAAGTCCCCATGACTGACCCACGTCATTTTATATTGATTCACGCACACGTACATGTCAATGTGTGGAAGTATATTGCATCACGTGGTACAGTGTCATACTTACTCCATGGGCTACGGCGACGATATTTACTGAAATCACCGATAATGCATTCTTTACGAACGATATCGACGATGCTATATTCAACGATGATGTTGTCCAGTGGGATAACTAAGATAAATTACCAAAATCATGAAAATCTATGTACGAATTCTTTTTCGCCCTTACACGCTCCCACGACGCTTGACTTACAGCTCCTCGAGAAAGATCGGCTTGAGACGTCACTCTCGATCGTGAAAATACTTGGAACTCTACCCCGAATAATTATCGCTCTATGTTTACAATGGTTGCTTACGCGGACGTACCGCATAGTTCATTTCTTCATTACACGTGCGCCGTATCGGTCCCACGGTTAAAATATAAACACACGACATAGTGCGGTTCGCTCTATGATTTCTCAGAAATTATGTACCACCCTTTTTCTTAGAAATCATCATGGAATGCAATGTCGTGTTTATTCTATGGGCTATCGCGATGATTGATTTACAATAATTATCGTTCTATGTTTACATCATTGCACGTGCACTGTATCGGTCCCACGATTCAAATATTTCCTCAGAAAAAAATCTTTTCTCCTGGTCCACCCTCTTTCTCAGAAATCATCGTCGAAGACGCGATTTGAATTTCCACGAATCGGTCGCGGTCGCGCCTGCGTACCGATCCCCGCACGCGTACGGAGATTGCGCGGCGGCAACACGTGCCCAAAGTACCTTAAACATCCAGCATGTGGCGCCAATACGAAATGTATGAAAAACCTGAAAAATTTACCAAGGCGGGCCCAAATACCGACGCGGACCCAAAGTACCTTAAACATCCAATAGGTGGCGCCAATACGAAATGCGCGCGACGCCATTTTAAAATTTTGAAAATCCACCCCCCCCCCTGTGACGTCAACCCCCTCGCCCACGAAGTCCATCTGCGCGCGCGGCGCCATTTTGAAAATTTTGAAATCCCCCTTCCCCTGTGACGTCATCCCCCTCTCACCAACGAACTCGGTCGACGCCCTTTTGGAATCCCCCTCCCCTGTGACGTCATCCCCCTCACCAACGAACTCGGTACCCCCCCTCCCCGCCTCACCCCAGCGCCCATCTCGCCGAAGAGCGCGGTACCCCCAGCCCCGCCTCACCCCCTCACCACCCGGTCCCAGAATCGGCATACTATACCTACTCGTGTGTAAGCAGACAGGCGAAAGAAATAGACGAAAAGTGTGGCAAAAGTGCGCAGAAAATAACGAGGTCGGGTGAAAAACACGGGGAGAAGACAAGGTTCCGGTGGACAGTATAATCCACAGTTAATAAAGTGTCGAAGGGTGAAATAAAAGGTGAAGAAGAGAAGGTGTGAAACGAGTGCACGAAGTATAAGAGACGTGGCAAGGATAAGTGACATCTACGGGAGTGGAAAAAGTAAGAAGTCAAAACGGAGACAGCAGTAGGTAAAGAAGAGCAGAGACTCCAATGAACCGAGCAGGCGAAGGCGGGGAAGTTCAAAAGGAATCGAGAAGAAGGGGAAGACCATCGTTGGCAGAACAGCTGGGAAGAAGTAGAGCGGGCAGCGAAGGCTCGATATTGGACACGTTCAAGAGGAAACGGGAGGGCGAAGAGGAGCAGGAGAGGTTAAGGGCCGAAAAGGAAATAGAGGAAGAATTCCTAAAAGCGAGGAAAATAGGGAGGTCGCCTCCGACGAAGAAAACTGAGGCAGTTATAGGAACTGCGGTAACGCCGGTCTGCCAGGAGACGGAACAGGACAGAGAAATGGATAAATTAGACAAATTGATAGAAGTAGTGATGGCAGTTAAGAATGGATTGGAGGAACTGAGACAAGATAATAGAGAGCTGAGGGACGAGTGGAAGAGGAGGGATGAGATATGGGAAAAGGAAAGAAAGGAAATGAGAGATAGGATAGAAGTACTGGAGGCCAAGAAGGATCAGGCAGAGAGGCTGACAGAAAGACTGGAGGGGCTAGAAAGGAAGGAAGAGGCTAGAGAAAAAAGAGAGAGAAGAAACAATATTACCCTAAGGGGAGAGGATTTACCGCGGAAAGAGACGCCGAAGGATACGGTGGAGTATGTGTTAAGGCACGAATTGCAGGTAGAAGCAGAAATCGAGGAAGCCTACTGGGTAGGAAGGGGAGAGAAAAGAGGGCTACTGATAGCGAAGTTAAAAAGCTGGCAACAGAAAAGAGCAATAATGCTAAAGAAGAATACATTGAAAGATAAGAGGCTGTTTATTGACAATGATCTGACAAAAAAGGAAAGGGAGATACAAAAAAATATTAAAGATATCGCCAAAGCGGAAAGGGAGCAAGGGGCAAAGGTGAAAATTGGATACAGGAAAGTAAAAATCAACGATAAGACATTTATTTGGAAAGAGGATGGTGGGCTGAAGGAAGTAAATTTTTGGAGTCGGCAAAGTTCTGTGAACCTCTAAATTATTGGAGGATCACAGAGCTTACAAGGACAACCAACGCACGACAAAAGGCAGTACCAACACCCGTTCCCCGCGCGCCTGCGTATGCAGATATGCGGGAAGAGGGGGTACACAGAATTGGGAAAGGAATAAGAAATCTAAGAGACATAGATACATTTAAAATAGGCTACTGGAATGTAGCAGGTTTATTGAGCAAAGACGAACAGTTTTGGGATTTCTTACAAGATCTCGACGTAATAGGATTAGTAGAAACGTGGATTGAAGAGAAACAATGGGAAGGATTGAAAGATAAATTGCCACAAGAATTCTCATGGAAATGTAAATATGCCACTAGAGAGAGAAAAAAAGGGAGAGCGATAGGCGGAATTATCACAGGTGTAAGAAAGGGCATAGAAGAGGAGGAATCGAACGCAGGAACGGAACATATTCAAGAGCGAAGAATCAGGATACAAAATGAAAAATGGAGAGTAATAACAGTGTACAGCAGAGATATGAAGGAGACGAAAGAAGCGCTAGACCAGATAATAGAGGAGAGGGAGGTGGAGAAACTGATAATCGGAGGAGATTTCAATGCGAGAATTGGACAGGAAGGAGGCGACTTTAGAATAGAAGAAAAGCATGACGTAAGGAGATCAAAAGACAAAGTTAAAAACACGGAGGGAAAGGTGTTATTAGAGATGGTGGAGAAAAGAGGATGGAATATTCTGAACGGGAATATGGAGGGAGATGAGAAAGGAGAGTACACATACACGGGTCCGAGAGGCAGCACGGTAATTGACTATATACTAACAAATGTCGAGGCGAAAGAAGATATCAAGAAATTCACAGTGGAAGATAGAGTTGAGTCAGATCATATGCCTCTGATAGCAGAACTATATAGGGGAAATAAAATGAGAGACCAAGGGGGAAATCAGGAGGGGAGGTGGAGAGAGAGAAGAGTCTGGACAGAGGAAGGAAAGAGAGAGTTTCAAATGGAATTAAACAAAATAAACTTTAATAGGACAGAGGTGAATGAAATGGTAGAAGAAATGGTAGGAAAAATAAATAATGCAGTACGGAAAGAAGAAGTAAAAATAAAGAAATGGAAATTGGGCAGCTTTAAGTGGTGGAATTCGAATTGTACAAAAAAGAAAAGAGAAGCCAGGAAAGCACTGAGGAACTGGAGAAGGGGTAAAGGAGACAAAGAAGACTATCAGAAGAAAAGAAGGGAGTACAAAAAAGTGTGTGAAGAAAGGAGAAGGGAATTACAAGAAAGTATAGAAAATGAGATAATGCAATTAAAGGGAGAAAACCAAATATGGGAATATATAAATAAACAAAGAAAGAAAAGAATAGGTATTTCCAATAAAATAGATTTAAAAGAATGGAAGGATCATTTTAAAACATTGCTAGAAGGCGTCGACTGTAAAAAAGAAGTAGAGGAATACAAAGAAATAGACAACACGGAAGGAGAAGAGGAAGAGGAAATAACAGAAGCAGAAGTAAAAGAACAAATCAGAAAACTAAAAAAAAAGAAAGCAGCAGGGGAAGACAAAATAGAAAATGAAGCCTGGATTTACAGTAACGTGAAAATAGTAAAAAGGATCACAGAAATTTTCAATAAAGTGTGGAAGGGAGAAGGATTCCCGGAGAGATGGAAAGAAGGGGTGATTTCACCAATATTCAAAAAAGGAGATAGAGAAAAAGTAAACAACTACCGGAGGATAACGATCCTAAACACAGCGTACAAAATATATGCTATGGTCCTAGAAAAAAGATTAAAAGAGGAACTGGAAAAGAACCACATAATACCAGAAACGCAAGCAGGATTCAGGAGCGGTAGATCGATAACAGATAACATTTTTATTCTGAACTATGTATCTAACAGAGAAATACAGAAAAAAGGGGGGAAGCTGTATACGTTTTTCGCGGACCTAAGCGCTGCATTTGACAACGTGGATAGAGTAAAACTTCAGAACATAATGAAGAGAATGGAAATAAGTAAACGCTTGAGAATGAGAATCGGAGAAATTTACAAAGAAACAAGAAACACAATAAAAGTAAACGGAGAAATGTCATCGAAATTCTGGACAACAAAAGGGGTAAGACAGGGATGCCCACTGAGTCCAACGTTATTTACAATATATGTAGCGTATTTCCTACACTTGGAGGAAACCATGAGGAAAAACCAAGCAGGAGGAGTTACAGTAGGAAAAGAAAAAATCTGGACTCTAGCATATGCGGACGATATAGCGTTACTGGCAAATGAACCAAAGGATCTTAAGGACATGATACGAAGATTCGGAAAATACCTTGAAAGGAAAGGGTTACAACTGAACGCAGAGAAATCTAAGGTGTTGATTTTCCATAAAGGAAGAGGAAAGAAGAAGAGAGAAGAATGGGGCTGGCAGGGGCACAGTCTAGAAGAAGTAAAGGAGTTCAAATACTTGGGGTATAATTTTCAGAAAAACGGGGGCAGAGAGGTGCACATAAGGGAAGTCATAAAGAAAGCTAGAATAGCAATGGCGCAGATATGGGGAATAGGACAAAGAATGTTCAAGAACAATTTTGAGAGAAGAATGAGGATATTCAGAAGCATAGTGAAAAGTATCTTGCTGTACGCGTCAGAAATTTGGGGTTGGATGGAAGCAGAAAAGGTAGAGAAGATACAGAAGAAATACATAAGGTGGACTTTAGGTCTGGACTTTAATACACCAGCATATCTAATTTTGGAGGAAACAAAAACAGACAAAGTAAGGATAGAAGCGGGGAAAAGAGCAATAAAATATGAGGAGAAAGCGAAACGGCTGAACAAGAATAAAATAGTACAAGAATGCTGGAGGGAAATAGACGCGAAGCAAGCAGAGAAAAAGTCGAAGTGGGAGGAAATGAGAGATGCATACTACAGGCAGAAAATGATGGACATCCAAGAAATGGAAATAGAAAGAAGGCGGGGAAGAGAGTTCGCTGAGGAACTAGCGCAAAGGGACAGGGCAGAGCAGATTCAATGGCAATACGACAGAATACAAGGAGGCAGATACAACGCACATTACACAGAAATAAGGGATGACCAAAGAGCAAATTACCTAGACGAAAACTACAGAGGCAGAGATCAAAGCATGATTGCTAGGTTCAGATGTGGAAACGAAGAGCGGGGGAGCAAGTACTGGAAGGAGGAAAAAGACACAGTATGCAGACTATGCAATGGGGCTAGAGAGACGCTGAGTCACATGCTACAAGACTGTAAGAAGCTGAAAAGAGAGAATTCAACGATCAGAGCGATTCTAAAGGGAGAAGAAGAAGGAGCGGAGTGGATGCGAATGGTTCTGGAAAAAAGGAGAAGAAAAGAAGAACAAGATGAAGGAAGAAATCAAATCGAAAGCGCATCCTTGAGTTAACAGTCCCAGAAACACTTACACATATAACACATGTAACCCCATTTTGAGGCCGAAAGGCAAAAAATAAACCTATTTACTACTACAAAAATTTTAAGAAATGCGATCAATAGTAAAATTAATGTACTCGTAAAACTACAACTGAATATTTGCTCTTATTTAAAAAGTACAACAATTATAATTGATCTCAAAACTGTGATACTATATGTTCTGCCTAGTTTATATAAGTAATATTACTTACGTACCAAATGTTGTAATAAATAAAATAAAGTTTGTATTTTTATAATGTATACGCATACTTTTCCTTAATAAACCCTTAATATTTCAATGACGGTTTTAGTTTTTATATCAATTTTTAAATCATTAAATTTTGATTTATTAATAAAATGAATTTAACTTAAGCATGAAATATAAAATTCTGTGTTGTATTGTTAGAAATATACATATTTCGTTTTCAATGCAAAAGTTCAAAAGTAATAGCGAATTCGGGAGACCCGCACTGGCCGCACTGAGTGCGACTTTTAGCCAATTGGAAACGAGAAAACTCGCACTCAGTGCGGCCAGTGCGGGTCTCCCGAATTCGCTATAATATTACATAGTATTTACATAATTTAATCTGCATCTTCGTTATCTAATTCTAGCATCCCAGACAGCACACGACATCTTATAGACGTCCATTTTAAGTCTGTTTTACGTCTGAACGTCTGAATGTCCTGATTCGTGACAAAGACATCTTTAAGACGTCGTACGGACGTGTGAAAGAGGTCTTTAAGATGTCTTTAAGACATCCACAAGACTTCTTCAAGACGTCTTTAACATGCTCATAAGACGTCTTAAAGATGTTTGTCAAGAGACATCTTAAAGATGTCTGTCAAAAGACATCTTAAAGATGTCTGTCAAAAGACATCTTAAAGATGTCTGTCAAAAGACATCTTAAAGATGTCTGTCAAAAGACATCTTAAAGATGTCTGTCAAAAGACATCTTAAAGACGTCGGTAAAAAGCCATCCGGATGGCGTCCGTAAAAAGCAATCTTAAGGCAAGACCGGCGCAAGGATTTGCAAATTTTTGCACCATTTGTATGGAATATAACAATAATAATTTGCCAAAGCATTATCAATTTCTTCAGAATCCATGTTAATAAGTTGATATATGTATGTATAAATTTGAGTATCTTTTCCTCACCAAACTTATGAACTTTATTAAAAAATTTCAAATTATTTATAACTAGCTTAAAGCACCTGGTATTGCCCAGGTAAAACTTTGTCACAGAGTGTCAAGGGGGTGAAATAAGAGGGAACGGATGGTAGATTGGTAAAGGTTAATAGTTTGTATATGAATTTTGGACATTTTCTACATTTTCTACATTTTATACGATTATTTACATTTTTTACGCGTGACACGTAATAAATTCGATGTAACGTAGTAAACCCATCACTGGGGTCACATGAAGGTATCATCAGAGTGGAAATGTTCGCCACATTTACATAACAGTACGCGTCACATTAAGGTCATACTTTTATATAAATTTTACCTTTCTCTGTAATCTCTCTGTTACGTAGCAACAGGATAACAGCAATAACTTTATTGTTACGTTATGGATAATTACACTATTGGTATTTGGAAGGATTATTTTAATTAAAAAAAAAGTTAAATATTTGTATATATATATGACATGTTATATATAATATAAAGTTTATAAAAAAATTCTAACAGATATTTAACTTTTTTGAAAAGAAAAAATATTTGAAAAACTATATGTATGTATGTTTATTAATTTTTTTCCTCCTCTCTACACTTCCTTTGCAATCCTAAACGGAACCATTCCGCGGCTTCTCTATTGAAGTCAACCGCGCGGAAGTCGGAGTTGCTATTTATTACTTTATCTGAATAAAATAATAATATTGTATATATTAGCTCGCATTTTTAATATAAAGGGTTCATAAAATAAGTGTGTAAATACCTTTTATTATTCGCACCATTTGTAATTGGGATATATTTATTTTATTTTTCCTCTCTTTCCACGTGTACAACGCAGCAAATTCTAAACTGAACAGGTTACTCCCCCCACAGCACAACTTGTAAATACTACGTAACATGGAAGTCACAAATTCTGTAACTTTTGTTACATGTACAAAATATAACTGCTACGTAATACAGGTGTCACAATGTTCTGTATCTTTTGTTACATAGATAGAACATAGCAGCAACATAACCTATAAACATAACTGAAAAGTTACACAAAACATATAATTTTTACGTAACTTTTTTACGTATAGGCAACATATTAATCCTGATGTAAATGTCATGGAACCTAGGTGTCACAAGTACTCCGTAATTTTTGTTTCATAAATAGAACATAACAGCAACATAAACGATAAATATAATTTACCGGTTGCTCGATCGTGACTGATCGTGACCTTCGGTAACCACTGGTAACGTTTCCTGCTGCAAAACTCCTGCACGGAACGTATTAAAATAAGGACTGCGTTTAGCATCAGTGTGTTTAGAGTGCAAAATCTAACGTTTACGCGAGGATTAAACGTGGCGTGTTGCAATTAACAATTATTACATTGGTTTCAGGTTAAGTTGGATAGATATTTTAATTAATATGTCAGACAGAAAACGTTTGAGAAGAGATCTTGAAACATACTCTTCTCGACATTCAGTTACATGAAATGATTGATTCAGATGTCTTATTTCGTGTTTCCTTTTGCAGTTTACTTATATAGATAGATTTGGGGGGAAATCGCCGGCAGACAATGTTCGGCACATATTCAGTAACCTGTTCAGTTTAGAATTTGCTGCGTTGTACACGTTGTTACGCTATGCGCCAGGCTGGCGCCGATAGACAAGGATCAGCCCAAACCCGCGACAAAGGACCACTATAACTTCTCGTTAGATCCACTCGATAGCAGATCTCTCCGGATCTTCGCAATAGATCTTAGCGCTAGATCTCCAACGAGGATCTTCCCGCCAAAAAGCAGAGGAAAGCGTCGGGCCCTCAAGGGGTATAAAACTCTTGGAGTTCCACCGACGCCAGACACTCCAGTACGGGCAACCGACCTATAGCCATTGTTACGCGTTCGTTACCTTAAGCACGGTTTTCATTCTTGTAAATAAAAGTCTATCCACAAATAAAACTCTAAAGTTACTGAGGAACCACGAGTGGCTTCTCTACTTCGTAACAACAAATTTCTGGTGGCAGCGGTGGGATACACTACGATCGTCGAGACGATCCACAAGAAGAAAATTCGATCCAAGGATCCGTGCATTTGGGACGCATCAAGATCATCGAGGTAATCGACAGAAGACATAAGGCATCGACTCCGAGGAATCCATGCGAGTACATCTTCTAGTTACCCTGTAAGTAACTGACAAATTATATCAGTATGTCGTTATTCAGTGGATATCGTGAGCCAAGACCTGATGGCTTGACCGATGAATCCAATAACGAGCTTGAACGTATTCAACCGGGTGCAAATGCCGCGTTCGTCCCGAGAATTGTCTGTGAAGCAGGAACTTCCAAAAAATTAAACAGTACCGTAAGGAATACTGCAGTTAACGTTAGAAATATCCGACGAAGTTTAGAACTTGTAACGCCATTCGACGGACACAATATCACAGTGGAAACCTTCACTAACGAGATTCAAAATATCTTCGAGAGTACCTCCCCACCCGAGGATTTATACGTTCGATACGTTCTCACGCAAAAGGTGGTAGGCGATGCTCGCCGAGCCATCGACTGGGGTTATCCATCAACGCTTGAATCTTTGTGTAAGATGCTACAACAGGAGTTTGGGATCATTAATAGATACGCACCCTCAGTGCAGGGAAGAATGTCCTTTCGGCAGGGTCGTGACTCGCCGCATCATAATGCCATGGACTTCATTAGGCATCAATGCGAGATTAAAAGAAGCCATAGAAAGCAAAGGTCATCGAGACAGAGCGAACGCCATCCAACACAATTTGCAAATAGTTTAGCAAATGACACTAGTATATCGAATATGTATAAGAAACGTAACGATCCTCCCGCAGATTCTGACTTGGCAGTCCTATACTGTGATAATAACCCAAGGTTGAAAGGAATACCATTTTCTAATTCAGAAGATAATATTTCGGACATTGGGTCACTTTTTGTTTGTGCAAAAGAATACGAAAATACCTTGCAAAAACCTGAGATAGTAATCGATTCTATGCTAAACTGTAATAATGTTCAATGGAAAGTGAGGTCGGAAGATAGTGTAGAAAAGTGTAAAACTCAAATCGTAGACCACAGTAAAATTGTTCGCGAAATTAAGGAAAAGCAGAATCTTGTGGCCGACGCTTTGAGCCGTAACCCAGTGTGCTTTACCGAGGTACAACCACCAGGCTGGGGAAAGAATTTCGTATTTGTAAAGGAGGTCTCCGAGGATGCGCTTCCCCTCCAATTTGAAATAAGTAATAGGAATCAACTAAGCAGGATGCTCGAGGAAGATAACCTTACTTGTGGTAGCCACGTATGAAAAATTCGACAAAGCAACATGTCGAACTTTCCTAACCGAGGTGTTGCAAGACCTGATATCCGAAGGTATCAACCGCATTTATATGAACCTGGCCAAGTTCGAGAACTTGTACGCAGGGGATAAAAAGGAGCTGAAGACGATCTTGAGGGGCATCTTCAACGACCCCACAATTACCGTGGAATTAGGAGCTCATTGAAGCAACCCGAAAACGGGGAAGAACGACGACAGATTTTACAACGATTCCATGAATCTTCGGAGTTTGGACACCAGGCAATAACCAAGATACTGAAAGATCTCAGCAAACGTTACTACTGGCCCGGAATACACCAGGAAGTGCACGAATACATAGCGAGCTGTGCAGAGTGTCAAAGAGAGAAGATCCATAGACAGAGGGAAAGGGCACCTATGCAGATCACGGACACTGCGACCGAGTTTAAGCATAAGATAGCCTTGGACATTGTGGGACCACTCGAAACCACCGAACAAGACCATTCTTACACCCTTACGATCCAAGACAACCTGACTCCACAGTCCAACGGGAGTTTGGAACGGATGCATGCGAGCTTAAAGGAATACCTCAGGGCAAATCGAACGACGGAAATCGTAATCGGCTCAGAAAATTCAGTTAGTCCGGAAAACCGTGTAAGTGTTTTGCAAAGTGTCGCTAACCATTCGATAGGGAAATCATGGATAGTAAATCAAGTAAAAGCATGGATGATTATAAAGAAAAATTGTTTAATCTAGAAACTTTCAGATGTAAATTAGAAGCCGTGAAACAAGATTTCACAGCCCAGCATTTAGTACCCGCGATTGATCAACTGCAACTAGGATTAAAATATATTCAATCGTCAATTACACATGTCGCGATGGATTATACTACGCATTCTTACATGTCTACCTCTAATCGCGAACTTGACTCATGCAAGAAACTAAAGGATAAGCTAATTTGTAAACGGTACGCTCCGCGTTACTTGATACATTTGCAATCGATAGGAACGAAAAATTTATATGACGATACGTCAAAACATTGCCCAATGGTTTTAGCCAAGAGTTCTCGCTCAATTTGCCATCAATTAACGGAGACTAATGCTTGGATAGGGATCGTACTCTTCAACGATTATATGCAGGTATCTTGTAAAAATGGGTTCCACGACACGATCTCTAAAACGGGAGTATTCGTACTAAACCCTTAATAAAACTGATTATTGCCGTGTTCCTTAATAATAAATCGTTAACACCAACTACATGTTCTGTATTATACGCGTCCCTGGCGGTGTCTAATCCACTATTCTGCATTTCATGGACTCGCGCTCCGAAAACATCTACAGTTTCATTTTATTCCTGGTATTAGTACGGCATTCAAACTATGAACATTTAGAGAGATAAGATTTAGGAACTAAGCTAATTCCGATGATTTTGTTGAGGAACTACACTCGAGCAAGACGACTCACTACTGAATTAGGACAAATTAAAGACAGGTGGATCCAATCGTATCGGGAAAAAGTTCAGTTCGCGCAGCTGTGACTCGTCACCGGGAATTTCTAAATTAGCAGCAACAACCGTGGCTGGGCAGGGCAAAGGATACTCTGATTCAGGCGGATCAACGAAATAATCACTGATTTGTGTCGGCAAAATACTTAATGTTCGAGATTGTGAGAAAGTAATAGGGCGCTTTACTTGCATCGTTTCAGCAGATACATCCTCGACTTCGAAACCCCGTAAGCAACCCGAACGTAGTTGTCGTCTCTTAGGTTTTGATAAATTCTTACTTCTACGCAACATTTTCATAGTGTAAATACGGAACTCTATCCTATCCACTAATAACTAAACTCAATGCAACGACAAACTGTAGAACTTTAACTTAACAATTGGACCATAAATTGAGTATTTTAATTAAACTACGATCTCTCACACAGTTGCAGACGAGTGTTTGATGTCGCCCCGTTGTCCTGATTGATCTCAACGAAGAAGGTCCTCTGGTCGAGTGCGTGTGGCTTCAGGAAAAACTGGTACGGTCGTCCGAAGTCACTTCCCTCTGGCATTCACCCGTGTTCCGGGGGAAACCGTCCAAAAACCCAGGAAAGAGGGACTGTACAAGTTGGCCGATGGCTGCTCTTCGAATCCTGCGTCCACGAGCCGGCGAATTTGAAGCATCCCACCGCTGTCACCAATTTGTTGCGTGGCCGGCTGGTTCCTCTGGATCCTTCGTAGGGAATTCGGCGCAGGACGATGCCCGTGGAACGCTAAAGCGTTCTGCTCCTTGGACGCGGATTTTTGTATAATAAATATAATGAAAACGATAATAATAATTGAATAAAACGATTTGAACACAATAACTTATAACTATAATCAATTCAAGAAACGATTTTATCATAATATAAATCTTTGAGAAATTTTATTAATATGTACGTCCGTTCACTTTTGCTTTCGGGGCTCGAGTGATGCTTTCCAAGCGAACGCTCTTACAACCGTTTTTCATTTTTACAAAAATGTCCTTAACAACTAAGCCAAACAAACTAAATTCCTCTAGGTCGATTTTGAGAATCAAGCGTTTAACTACATAGCCCTGGAATTTCACCTAGGAGAAAGGATCAAAATGTGGTTCATTTATTCAAACACCCGTTTCCAAGGGGGTATCGATTAATTTATAATCTTGAAGTCCTCTCATTAAAGGATCTCTAACTATTTTCAAACACCTCGGCCTTGTGCGAACTTCACTTTGTCTCCCTTTCCCATTACATTCAGGTGATTCAATCTGAACTCCGCGCTTCCGAAGCTTATACTACACGCCGCCAGACGGGAGTCGCAACAATAGTGAAAATAAACTATCGACAGTGAGGACCATCGATACTGCTCCTTCGTAAGAAATAACTAGCCTCTTAGCGCCAATTCGCTGCATGGGAGTGACGGAGAGCATGCGGTAGACAGGGATGGTGCTAAACAAGGATAGGGCTTTATGTGCAAGTGAGAGGGTCTTATGCGGACGGCGGCTACCTTGGGGTTGCGGCGGACAGAACGCCTTCCCTTGCCTTTCCGTGCTGGAACACCGATATGGGGATTTCGTGCGTTTACCTAGACTTCGGCCTGGCAGTCTAAAAACTTTCTACCTATGATACATGCTACTTCTTTGCCAAATAGATGAGGAATTGAGCCCATCATCCTCTAACGTGTAATGTTTTATCAAACAAAATTCATTTTAGCAAACTAAATAACAACTTGTAAAATTGTCACCATTGTCACTAGGAATAACTCAGTGGTTCTTCGACACAGGGGGCGGTATACACAGTCGCGTCTTGAGATCAAGACCATCTCAAGCATTTGCTTAAGATGCCGCCTAGATTCATAGTTGCGTCTTGAGGTCGTGTCTTGAGCATTTGCTTGAGGAAAATCTTTTTCAAATAAGTAAATCCTTGTATGACGTCACATGTGTCAAAATAGACGGTAAAACGAGGTTATATTTTCAAGACGACGTTTTACATGTCTTGAGACCGTCTTGAGATTCCACCAGAAGAATGTCCGGAGTAGAGGGGGAACATCTACGGCAGTGGCCGTATGTGTGCGTGATGATTCCATCACCCATGTACCGTCACGTGATAGTCCCCCTCCACTCCAGAGATTCTATTCCCCGGCAACGCGTTGAAAGTTTAAACTATCAAATACTTCCGCCATTACCTGCATAAAGGACGCGAAAAATGGATTTTGTAGACTATATCGACATTAATATTGATATTAACGATATTGACGAAGATGATTATATAGCGGACAATACAGTCGTTAGAAGGTATATTCGGGACGTGCAAAATCCATTTGAATATTACGATAAAGATGAATTTAAAAGGCGATTTCGATTTAATAAGGACTCTGTATTACATGGTATTTTACCGAGAATTATTGAAGGACTGGCGAAAATAAATAATCGTGGCCTGCCGATTGCCCTGCAATTGCAACTACTTGCATGCTTACGCATGGTATATGGGCCATCACGCATGTAACAGGGTGATCCTGGAGCAACTGGACTTTTGAGAAAAAATTGCGAAATTTCAAAATTGATCTTTGTTAAATTTATGCTAAAAATGGGAATATTTTTCAATTTCGATTTTAAATTTTTAATTAAATTGGTACTACAAAACGTTAAAAAGCGAGAAGGGTATATATTTTTCTTTACCACCATCCCAAAATTGCCCCCCTTGATACCTGTTACATAAAAACAATATTCTTTATTCTATCGTATCGAAGTCCTGGAAGTCATCGTGAGGCACCACGGGGGGTATCCTCGCCATTCCGGAGACTCTCTGCTAAACTGTTCCCCCGGCATTGCTATAATATAACCTCGACGCTCACACGCATTACAGTTTAGTGGTTGGGTTTATATATTAGTTCATTATGTAAATCAATATAAATCAATTTTACATCTAATTTCCTTGATTATGCTCCGAATTACGTTGTTCCTGAAATCATTATAAAGCACCGCGAGGGGTTATCATCGCCATTCCGGAGACTCTCCGATAAACTGTCCCCCGGCATCGCTATAATATAACCTCGACGGTCATACGCATCACTCACTCACGTTCGAGTATCCTACTCCGTCGTCCACTAAGGAACGAGCGGAATATCCTTCATCATTGGTTGTTCTAACAGAATTATTCCGAAAGTTTCCGAACGTGAATGAGCAAATGCTTGAGTAAATGCTTTATAAAGTAAATGGATACGTCATATAAGCAATCGCTTATTCCAAGCAAATGCTTCAGATCATCTTGAGCAACGACTATGAATACCTGATGTCTTCAGGCAAACAAGATCGTCTTCTAGAAGATGATCTCAAGCATTCGCTCAAGACGCGACTGTGAATACCGCCCAGGGGGACCCGACATGCAACGTTGCCAAATTTCCGATGGGAATGGTATGTGCCTACTTCAGTCAATAAGTAAAATACGTGTGTCCCGTCTTTAAAAGTGTGCCCAAATAGGTGAGTCGACCAATCGTCACATCGGTGGACTGCATCACCCGATACCGCCTGCTAGGGATCTTCTTTCGGCCGGGCAATAGTACTTACATGCATCTTTATGCCATAATGAATCGAAATGATCTCCCGTCATATTTGTTTGATATTGAATTTTATTACCAATTATGCAGCGTAATCGTTGAATGACCAGCCATTTTTACATTCTTCTGTTCAAACACGAAATAGTTAATAGGGTAATCGTGAATTATGTTATTTATAAACTAACTATTTATCAACTTTTTCTGCAAATTAACAATTTTACTGTCACATTAAACGCATATTGATTTAGTTCTAATAAAAGGAAATATAAAATTATGATACAAAATAATGCGGAAAGTATAGTAACACAAAGTTTATTTATAAGGTAAATGTCCCAATTTCTACTCATTTAAGAGGTTACTCGTCATAAAGAATGTGTAAAAAATTTGTTTGTGGTCAAAATTTGCAGAGAAATTGATTAATACCTTAATAATATATCAACTAATTAAAAAAATATTTAAAAAAGATATTTCAAGATGTTTAATTATTAGTAATTTGTAATTAAATACAATGCTCCAAATGTCCGTATTTCTACTCACGAGAAATACCGATGTCCGTATTTCTACTCACAATTTGTACCAATTTCTGCTCACACAATATGTTGCCGTTTCAGCTTAGAATAAGTTACATCTTTTATGGAGAGGTGTTATAACATAATAACAAATACAACTATTTATAATTTGGAAAAAATATTTATTAAAATAAAAATAATTCAGATTTTGTGGTAATAAAGAATAATTTAATTCAATGATCCACAAATCAAATATAATGCATTTCTGAATGTGCACGTGCACACACACGCGTTTATGCAAAATATTTTTTTTCTTTCTTAATATTGTTTGTTGAAATTATCCACTAGATCCAGTGAGAAAAAGAAAAGTGGAGACAATACTGGAGGGTTACATCGCTGACATTCGCGAAGAAAGGGAGAAAACAAAAAAAAATCGTATTGAGGAGAGTGAACGCCGTGAGGAAGTTAAAGCAGAGAGGTATAAAAAACGGCAGGCGGAACGGGCACAAATGCACAGTGACCGCATGAAAATGCAGCAGGCACTAGTAGATGTTTTGAAAACTTTAGCAGCCGAAAAAATTTAGAAGCATCAAATTTTTCTAATAAGTAGATTACCTTTAATATAATAAGTAGAATAGCTTTAATAAGTGTAATACCAACTGTGTTACTTACATTATAATATTTATTATAAGATATATATAGAGAGAGAGAGAGAACACATATATATATGTATATAGAACATATAATACAAGATACAAAGCATACCTTTACATTATATTCTCATTCGCAAACCATTCATTATTATATTTCTTTTGTCATTGCCCAATTCTACCGCATTCCCGTGTACTATTGGGTTTAATTCCTCGTCACGTTGACATGTGGCAATGAGCACTTCGTCATTTTGCATTTTGCAAATATTGTGTAGGACACAGCATGCAATTATAAATTCTGGGACTTTTTTTATATCTGTTAACGGCAGACAGTCTAGCAGGATTCGAAAACGAATTTTCAATTGGCCTATCGCTCTTTCTACTGCCATTCTTGTTGATGACAAACAAAAATTGAAATTGTTTTGCCGAGCTGTTAAATATCCATTATTTCGAAATGGCACCATTATATGGGGATGAATGCCATACGCAGCATCACCGATAATGTGAGAATCGTTAGGGAAGTATCTATCGGGCATTTCGAGGAATCGAGCCACCGGTGAATTCCGGAAAACTCTAGCATCGTGGACGGATCCTACCTGCCCAGCATAGCAGTGTGTGAACAGGCAATCAGATGTACGCACCACTTGTAAAATAATAGAAGGAACTCCTTTCCTATTTATATAAGAGCTTGCGTCCTCGACGGGAGCCCGGATTCTAATGTGTGTCCCATCGATAGCGCCGATTGTATTGGGAAACCCACACGATTGTTTGAAGCCTTCTATAACATTCTCAGCTCTCTGGTTTCTCGGCCATTGAATCAATCGAGACGCAACGCAGTGTAGAGCATACGTAACTCGCCGTACTGCTCGAAAAGCTGTGGCTTGTCCCACTCCAAATTTTGTAACTATAGACCTACATCAATAATGCACCATGTGAATTAAATAATGCTGCAACTTGTTATATAACATTACACACACAGGGTGTTTAAAAATTGCGGGACAATCCGGAACATGCAATAGCATGATACATCGCTACCCCATTTTCACGGTTTGAACCAGCGCGGTCGGCCCTACCGTGTCTGTGGGTTGTATCTACGCGCGCCTCCCACGCGTGCCTGGTTGCATACGCCGCCGAGCACTCAGCTCTTTCAGCTTTAAACTATGCGCGTAACAGACTTCGATATGTTTTCCTGGTCATTCCTGGCAATTTTGTGTGTATATGTTGTCCTATTCTTATTATATAGAATATGCATCAAATTTACCTGTAGGAATCAGGTGTAGCCATAAATCAAATGGCAATAAGTAACTGTTTTTCCACTGGTATTACTTGCCTACCACTTAACGAATTATTAACTGAACGTAACCTTGGACCGATTACTCCCAGAACCAGTTGAAAAGTTTCAGGAAACATCCTACAATAGAGAAATTCAGTTGATAAAATTTACTTAACAGTAATGAAAACAATTAATTTTCTAATGTAGGATCTCGGAAAAAGGGAAGTCGCCTCTCAACGGGACTCGAATCCGCGATCTTCAGATTTTATTGGACATATAAGTATAGTTATAATCTTATAAGTTATAATCTGATCCCACACTAATGATTTAAAATGGCCCCTAATTACATATACAAATATATAATTATATAATTATGATTTACCGAAAATGTTCTTTGAATACTATTCTGGAATATCCAGGAATGACACGGTCAACATAATCGCTCAGTTTCGCCCGAGGCATCACGGTTCCACGTGTTTGTTTTATCATTAATACTGCATATAATGTTTCTAATTCTGAATTACAAATATCTACATCTTCATTTTCATTATCGCTGGAGTCACTGCTACTGGTGCTGCTCATTTCGCTGTCAATACTATTTATGCACATGGCTATTATTCCCATTAATTTGTTCTTATCCATGGTAGCGTATGGACTACGCTAGATACGTCCAGGTGTACTATAAGAACATGATACTACGCGTATTTGCAGTATTCGAATTCGAAATACAGAAGGACACGTAAAGGGACACCTACGCATGCGCGCATTATGTGCATTGGCTGCCTATAGTTTGATTTGCTGCAGTTGCTGCTGTTGCGTGGCCGTTTGGGTCCTCTGGATCCTTGGTAGGGAATTCGGCGAGGGTCGACGCCCGTGGAGTGCTAAGGCACTCTGCTCCTTGGACGCAGATGTTTGAATGGTAAATATAATGAAAATAATAATAAGATTGGAATAAAACTACTTGAAATTAGCAAATTTGTAACTGTAATGGAAGAAAATAAACGATTTTAAAACACAATTTCAATCTGAACAGAACTTTTATTTATACGACTACTCGTGATGGCTTTCCAGGCTCAAGTGACGCTTTCCAAGCGAACGCTCTTACAACTGTTTTTCATTTTTACAAAATGTCCTTAACAACTAAGCCAAACAAACTAAATTCCTCTCGGCCGATTTTTCACCTAGGAGAAAGGATCAAAGTGCGGTTCATTTATTCAAAACACCCGTTTCCAAGGGGGTATCGATTAATTTATAATCTTGAAGTCCTCTCATTAAAGGATCTCTAACTATTTTCAAACACCTCGGCCTTGTGCGAACTTCACTTTGTCTCCTTTTCCCATTACATTCAGGTGATTCAATCTGAACTTCGCGCTTCCGAAGCTTATACTGCACGCCGCTAGACGGGAGTCGCAACACTGCACGCATCATGCGCTAGGAGTTGGAGGATTCTAGGGAATTCTACGAATCAGGTTATCCAGTCTATGCACTTACTGCATGAAACTGTTGCGTGATTACGTGAACGTAGTCACGGAAATGTATATAATCGATAGATAAATTAGGAGCGAAGTTTGAAAATAGATATTTGCGTATGATTAAGAAATATTATAAAGGATGCGCAATGCGGGTGGCATTCGTGGGAAAGATCTTGGGCAGAGCTCGAAGGCAGGAAGAGGATAAATATTAACGAAACCCGAAACGAATCGCGAGTTTCTTCTAAGTCACGTAATCTCTTGAGAAGGCCTTATCCTTTGTTAGTTTTAGGAGTGTTGATTGACACCAGAAGTGTTAGCGACGCTAAGGCAGTCATAAATTCTCTTCAAGAGTTGTCTACTCGACCCTCGTAGCCGAGCCAACTTTCTCTTCCCACGTGTGCACCCCGCTGTGTAACGGAAACGCGCGCTTCCACCGAGTTTCCACCACCACCCGAAGACGGAGGAAAAGATGGACGTAGATTCGCGGGGGCGGACGGACATCCATGGGACAGCCTACCCTTTGAATCCGGCTCATCCCTCATCCTGATTGGCCAAAGGACTGGGAGGACGCCTAGGGATGGAAGGGGCACCACGTTCGAGGAGGGAAGGAGCAACGACGGAGGACCCCGAGAAGGCAGAACGATTTTGATTCTTGAATGTACAAGTCTTGTTCTCACTGAAAAGCTATCTCTTAAATTTATTAAGAATATACCTACAAGTTTTACCAGAACAAATATTCTCATTTATTTATAACACCCGCGCACTCTGACGAGCAGAGCGGTTCAGCGCTCCACGGGCATCAACCCGCGTTCTGTTCTTAAAATCACCGCGAAAACACGCAACAAAATTGGTGACAGCGGTGGGATATTTTCTAAATAATCGCGTTAATTTCATAAACATTTTTTGAGTGATAAACTTTGCCGGCTCGTGAGTGTTTGATATATACAGTCTGCACTTCTAGAACTGTGATTTTCGTAGACTCGTGAACTGACATTGCTAAGCAGCGGTTTATAATTGTGTAACCAACGTGAAAGTGCAACCTCTCCCCCTCAGGTTTTTGCACGGTTTCCCTAAGGGCAAGGGTGGATGCCGGAGACGGGTGGTTTCAGCGGCCGTGCTCGCTAACCCTGAAATCACAAGCACCTGTTGGTATTCAAGTATATATATATATATTGCTGACAATCACGAGTTTACATCAATACTTCTGACGGACGAGAGGAAGAACCTATCCGAGGAGCCAAGGAGCCAACGCATTCGGTGGATCAGGAAAATCATCTTCCAGCGAAAGGACCGGTGAGGGACCACCTGAATTGGAACATCTACACATCAAGTGAGGATCAGTGAACTATGAGTGACATCATAGCAGTGTAATCTTAGTGTATTTCTGGAATATTAGCTGACTTTTATACATCACCTTGTTCGTAAGTTTTATTGTAAGAGTTTATAATTATAAGAAACTATATCTTACGTGATAAGCATAGTTTAGATTTTCCAAAATGCCGCCGTATAAGACCGGATTTGTAAAAGCTAGACGTAATAGAAAAGCTAACTTGAGTGGTAGTAGCGCGTCCGAAATAGGAAATTTAATGATAGAGTTACCCGCACCGGAGTCTTCTTCAACTGCGTTACGGTCAAATGAATTGAGCGTAATACCTTCGCGAATTCCTATTCGTAGATATAATTATTCTCTCCTCGGTGATGAATCAATCCCTTCAGACGATTCAAGTGCTGAAAAAATTACGGAATTACCTTCCGATTCCTCAGAGGATATATCTATGTCGTTGACTTCTGCCGCTTCTTTGATTCCCCGCTTTGATGGAAAGTCCTGTTCAATAACAAAGTTTATTAATCAGTGTAGATTCGCGGATTCACGAATTAAACCCGGAAATATGATTAACTTACTCGCTTTGATCCGCAATAAAATTGAAGGGGATGCAGACGAGCACATACCTGACAGCAATGAATTGAATACGTTGGACGAATTGATCGACTCGTTAAAATCTTCCTTTTCCCAGTCCCTTGATGTTGATCGCGTTCAAGACGAGTTAAAGAATCTACGTCAAAAGGATGGTGAGAGCATTGGTAGTTATGGGGCTAGGGTGAAGGGGATTTTAAAGAGGGGTACGGAAGCAGCTAACGAGGAATCTGATGTGGTGGAGTCTAAAGGCGTTAAAAATTTATTGAATAGGGCAGCTATATTGGGTTTTAAGAGAGGGCTCCGTGATTATAATGTTAGAACATTAATGATAAGGGAGAAGCCGGATAGTTTAGGGACAGCTATACATGCCGCGACTGGGATAGAGACGGAGTTTGAATTTCAGATACAGACCTCTTCTTCGAAAACCGTAGTTAGTAATACAAAGGTATATGCAGTCAATGTGGATGATCGTAGGTGTTATGGCTGCAACCAGCCAGGTCACTTGCGTAGGAATTGCCCTAAAAATAGAAATACTTTGTTTAAATTACCAACTCGTCAAGACATCAGGTGTAATCATTGCAAGAAAACAGGACACACGGAAGACCGGTGCTTTAGAAAGAATATACCTCGTAGATCTAACATATCGCAACCTTCAATAACCGCAGCTTCCGAGAATTCGCAAAATTTAAACTCGCAGGGGGGCCCACAAACAAGCGCAGTGCGGAAACAACCCCTGATTGCGCGCGTCGAAACCATCGAACCCTCTATCAATCCAACGCGATAGGTATTAACCGATCGCCTGTGATCCAGTTGGAGGAAAATCTGTTTTGCAGCAGATTTGCTAGCTTCCTCGTAGACACAGGTTCTCATCTAAATCTGATCAAACAGGAGGGTTTAGTCTCGAATTTAGCAGTGAATACTAACAAGATTTATCATCTTACCGGAATTTGCCCAGGAATGATTTGCACCCATGGTGAAGTCATTATCACCATTCGTGATATTCCGATTAACTTCCAAGTTGTGAGTAATGATTTTCCCATTAAACAGACAGGAATTCTGGGAATTTCATTCCTTGAAAAACAGGAGGTAACTCTTACATTCAAGGATAAGTTACCCAATAGTTTACAATTTGGAAAAGGGAAATCTTCTCCGTGCATTTTCTCATCTTTTGATTTGGCTCCACGCACTAAGACTTTAATTTCCGTCCCTGTCAAGAATAATAACACATCAGGTTATATGCGGAAAATAGATGTTGGACCGGGTATTTACGTAGGTGAGGTCTTAGCAAGCCAGGAAAATGGATTCGCAAGGATTTATGCAATTAATACCACAACCGAGAAGGTTACTCTTACCATACCTTCTGTGGAATTAGAAGAATTTGATATCAAACCCCCTGCTCCCCATTCATATCGACCGGGAGATTCTAACCTCAATCATTCAAGTGCACATGCACAAAGATTTGTTCAACTGGTTAAGGCTCTGAATTTGGAAAGCCTTAATGAGGCGGAAAGAGTCAGTATCCTGGAAATAGTTAATGAGTTTCCTTATCAATTCTATCTTCCTACAGATAAATTAGGTTCTTCTAATACTGCTCAACACGACTTCCGTTTCCGGTCGCGTGGAAGATTGTTGTGCGAAAGGAGCGGTGTAGGTGAGCGAGAGGATAGTGTGGTGAAAGTGTGAGGAGAGTGTGGTGAGGAGTGGAGAAGGGAAAGTGCTAGGGTTGAAGGGAAGAGGGAGAAGGGAAAGGGCGAACGGTGAGGGGCTAGAGGTGAGATAGTGAGAGAGAGAAAGATTTGGAGGTTAGGGCGGTACGGCAATAGTGGCGTGAGGCGGGAAGAGAGGCAATTGGCGGGTGGCGCGCTCTTACGGAAGATAGGAGGAAGTAGGACAGGTGACAGAAAGGAGGGAATTTTAAACGGTTAGGGAAGTGAAAGGAGCGTGGGAAGAGAAGAGCAAAAGGGTATAGAGAAGAGGGAAAGGGGTAAGGGAAAAGGAGGAGAGGGAAGGAGGGAAGGAAGAAGGAAAAGTTAGGGAAATGGGGGAAAGGGGCCAAAAAGTAGAAAGAGGAAGGAAGGATAGTGGAAGTAGTGTAGGGAGTGTGAGTAGTTTGGAAAGTATGTGGGGTAAAAAGAGGAAGGATAGGGATGAGGAAGAGGGAGGGGAAGATAAACAGATGAAGGAATTCAAAAGGAGCGGCAAAACGGCGAGATCACCAGTGGGAGGGAGTAAAGGGGGAAGAGAAGGGAAAGAGGAAGGTATGGGAGGGTTAGAAGGAGTATTGAGGGAAATGATGCGGGAGATGAGGGAAATGAGAGAGGAGATGAGGGAGGACAGGGAGGAGAGAAGAAGGGTGGAGGAGGAGATGAGGAGGGAAAGGGAGGAAAGAAGGGGGGAAGAGGAAATATGGAGAAAAGAAAGGCGAAGGTGGGAGGAGGAGATGAGAGAAGAAAAGGCAAGGAGAGAAGAGATGGAGAAAAGGATGATAGATAGGGACAGGAGGATGGTGGAAGTGATGGGGAGGGTAGAGGGATGGGAGAAGGAAAAAAGTAGCGGAGGGGATAAAGTAGGGGTGGAGGGAAAGGTAGGGGAGGATTGGAAAATGAGGGTGAGAAGAATGGAGATAAAGCAGGATAAAAAGGAGAGAGAGGGAAGAAAAAATAATGTGGTGATAAGGGGGATAGATATAGAGGGAAAGGATGTGAAGGGGGAAGTGAAAAAGTTATGGGAAAGGATGGGGGTTGAGGAGGAGGGAATAAAAGAGGTTGTGAGGATAGGTAGAGCGGGGAGAGATGGGAGTGGTATGGTGTTGGTAAAACTGGCGGGGAGGGAGGAAAAAAGGAGGGTGATGGAGGCGAAGAAAAAGTTGAGGGGTAGGAGGGAAAGAATAGAGGATGACCTCACGGAGGAGGAGAGAAAGACGAGGTGGAGGATAGAAAGAGAGGCAGAAGTTGAGAGGGAGAGAGGAAGGAAAGTACAAGTGGGGTATATGAAGATGTGGGTGGACGGGAAGGTAAAGATTTGGGATGAGTTGGGGGAAAAATGGAGTGAGGAGCAGGGAAACGGGGGAACGTGGCAGGGGGAAAGGGGGAAGATAGTAATAGGAAGGAAGGAAGGAGCAAAGGGAGGAGATTTAAAATAGCGTTTTGGAATGTGGCAGGGCTAAGGAGAAAGGATGGGGATTTTTGGAAGGGGCTGGAGGAGTGGGATGTGTTTGTGCTGAGCGAAACGTGGTTGGAGGAGAGGGAGTGGGAGTGGGTGGAGAGGAAAATACCCAGGGGGTATGTTTGGGAAAGACAATGGGCCAAGAGGGAGAATAAGAAGGGGAGAGCAATGGGTGGGATGTTGATGGGAGTGAGAAAGGGGTTGGAGACGAGAGGGGAGGGAAGGGTAGAAATAGAAGGGGTGTTGGCGAAGGAAGTGAAAATGGGGAGAGAGTGGTGGAGGATAGTAGGAGTTTATGTGAACAAGGATATAGATAGGAAGCTAGTCGAGCTAGGGGAATGGACGGAGGAGAGGGAGGGGGGAGTGAGAAAAGTAATAGGGGGGGACTTTAATGCTAGGACAGGAGAGGAAGGAGGGGAGGTAGGGGAGGGGGGTGAGGGGGAGGGAGAAAGTGTGAATAGCAGGAGATCAAAGGATAAGGAGATGAACGGGGAAGGGAGGAAATTGTGTAAATACCTGGAGGAAAGGGGGTGGGGGATTTTGAATGGGAGCGTAGAAGGGGACGAGGAGGGGGAATGGACGTTTACCGGTGGGAGGGGGGTATCGGTAATAGATTACGTGTTAGGGAATGAGGAGACTAGGGAGATGGTGGAGAGGTTAGAGATAGGAGAGAGGGTCGACTCAGATCACCACCCGGTGGTGATATGGGTAAATGGGGGAGGAAGGGGGAGGGAGTGACTGGGAAAAAAGTAGTAGGGCGGAATGGGGGGAGGGGTAATTGGACAGAGGAAGGTAGATTGGAATTTAGGAGGAGATTTGGGAAAAGGGAGGTAAGGGAGATGGGGGTAGAGGAGGAATGGGGGGAGCTGAGCAGTAGAATAAAGGAGGCAGTGAGTAAGACGGGGACGGGGGAAAAGAAGGGAGGTTGGTGGGATGAGGAATGTAGAGAGGAAAAGGGTAAGGTGAGGAGGGAGTTGAGGAGGTGGAGAAGGGAAGGAGGGGATGGAAGTATATATAGGACAAGGAAGAGAGAATATGGAAAGTTGTGTGAGGAAAAGAAGAAGAAGGAGGTGGAGAGGTGGGAAAAGGAAATAGAAGATGTAAGAACGGAAGGGCAGGTATGGAAGGTGGTGAACATGGCTAGGAAGAAGAAAAGGAGGATAAATGAAAGAATAGAAATAAGGGAATGGGACGAGTATTTTAGGGGATTGTTAGGAGGAGTGGAATGGAGGGTGAGAATGGGAGGGGAGAGAAGGAGGGAAGCGGATGAAGAGGGGGAGTTGGGGCGGGAGGAAATAGAAAGGGTGGTGAGGAATTTAAAGGGTGGGAAGGCAGGGGGAGGGGATGGGATTCAAAATGAAGTATGGAAGTATGGGGGAGAGGAGGTGATGGAGGGGCTATGGGTGATATGTAATAGAGTATGGAGGGGGGAGGGGTGGCCAGAAGAATGGAAAGAAGGGGTGGTAGTGCCGGTGTTAAAAAAAGGAGCGGGGGAAAAAGTAGAGGATTATAGGGGAGTTACGCTAACGCAGACGGCGTACAAGGTTTACGCCTCTGTGTTGGCTGAAAGGCTAAGGGAGGATGTGGAGGGGGGGGGCCTGCTGCCACCGAGTCAAACGGGGTTCAGAAGGGGGGTTGGCTGTATGGATAACATTTATGTGTTAAACTATATGGTGAATAGGCAGGTGGTAAGAAAGGAAAGAAAAATGATAATCTTGTTTCTGGACCTAAAGGCTGCGTTTGACTCGGTGGACAGGGGGGTGTTGATAAAGGCGATGAGGAAGAGGGGGGTGAGGGAAGGTTTGGTGGAGAGGTGCGGAGAGGTGTTGCAGGAGACAGGGTGTAGGGTGAGGGTGGGGGAGGAGGTAGGGGAGAAGTTTTGGACAGCGAGGGGGGTGAGGCAAGGGTGTCCCCTAAGCCCAAGCTTATTCACGCTGCTCATAGCAGATATGGACGAGGAGCTGGAGAGGGGAGGATGGGGGGGAGTGAGAGTAGGGGGGAGGAAAATATACACGCTGGCATATGCCGATGACGTGGCGGTGCTAGCGGAGGATGAGGAGGGGATGAGAGGAATGATAGGAAAGCTGGAGAAATATATGGATGGGAAAGGTCTGCAGGTAAACGTAGAGAAGACGAAGATAATGAGGTGTAGGAGGGGTGGGGGGAGGTGGAAGAAAATGAAATGGAGATGGAAGGGTAAGGAGCTGGAGGAGGTGAGGAGTTTTAAATATCTAGGATACATTATAATGAGGAATGGCGGGCAGGAGGAACATGTTGAGGAGAGAGTGAGGAAGGGGGCGGCGGTAATGGGGAAGGTATGGGGGTTGGGGAAAAGATTATTCGGGAAAGACTGGGGCAGAAGAATATGGTTGTTCGATAGGTTGGTTTGGGCGGTGGTGGGATATGGGGTAGAGGTGTGGGGATGGAGGGAAAGGGGGAAAGTGGAGGCGCTGCACGAGAGATTTTTAAAGTGGGTGTTAGGGGTGAGCAGGGAGACACCGGGATACATGGTTAGGGAGGAACTGCAAAGGGGGATGTTGAGGGGTAGGGCAGGGATGAGGGCGTGGGGATATGAGAAAAAATTGGAAGAAGGAGAAGGAGGGGAGCTGGCGAGGTTGTGTTGGGAGGAGTTGAAGGGGAGATTGAGGAGGGGAAGGGTCTTGGAGGGATGGGAAAAGGAAAGGGAGCAGTTCTTTGGGGAAAGAGGATGGACAGTGGAGGAGGTAGAAAGAGAGAGGGAAAGGGGGGGGATAAGGGGGGAGGAGATAGTGGACAGAGGTGGGGAAAGATTGGAGAGTCGGGGTATAATAGGTGGTATGGGAGGGTGAAGGGGCCGGGGGTACCGGGATATTTGAAGAAGGGTTGGGGGGAGAGTAGGTGGCAAAGGGTGGCTAAATTTAGATTGGGGAATGGCGTAAGAGGGGGGAGATATTGGGAGGAGGAGGAAAAAAGAAGGTGTAGGGTATGTGGGGGGGAGGAAGAGTCTTGGGAGCATGTGTGGGAGGTATGTATGGGGTGGGGAGTGGAGAGAGGATGGCAGGAGATGGTGGGCGAGGTATTGGGGGATGAGGGGGAAGGGGAGGAATGGTTAAGGAAAATAGAGGAAAGGAGGGAGGGGTATGGTTGAGAGGAGGGAGGAGATGAGAAATGAATGAGGAGATGGGAGTGAGAGGGCGGCGAGCGGAAGCGGAGGTCCAGGGGGGAGAGGAGACGGGCGAGCGAGCGTGCGAGAAAACGTGCGAGCGGCGAGCGAGCGAGCGGTGGAGGAGAGGATAGAAATAAGAATAGGCTAAGGTAGATTTAAGGAAAAGGAGAAGGCATAGGATAAGGTAGTTGTAAGAGTAAATGTAAGTGTAAGGTGATGGAAGATTATAACCCCGAGGGGATTAATAAAGTTTATATATATAATACTGCTCAACACACCATAGTAACTACTGACGAAGTACCGATAAATACCAAACAATATAGGTTTCCTCCAATCCATAAAAATGAAATTAAAGAACAGGTACATACCCTACTCAAAGATGATATAATTCAGCCTTCAGCATCACCATATAATTCTCCCATTTGGATCGTTCCCAAAAAAACCGACTCTTCTGGAAAACTCCATTGGCGCATGGTTATAGATTATCGGAAATTAAATGAAAAAACTGTTGGAGACGCTTATCCCCTTCCTAATATTACCGATATATTAGATCAATTGGGGGGAGCGAAATATTTTAGTACTCTGGACTTGGCTTCCGGTTTCCATCAAATTTTGGTTGATCCTATTTCTAAACCTAAAACTGCTTTTTCCACTCCCAATGGTCATTATGAATTTAATAGAATGGCATTCGGCCTTAAAACTGCACCTGCCACCTTTCAACGAGTTATGGATTTGGTGTTATCTGGCTTGCAAGGAAGCGAACTCTTCGTGTATATGGACGACATAGTCGTCTATGCTGATTCTCTCGAGGAGCATGCGTGAAAATTAAAAATTCTTTTGGCGCGTTTACAGAACTCCGGATTGACCCTTCAGCCAGGCAAATGCCATTTTCTTCAGCGAGAGATAATATACTTAGGACATATATTAACTAGTAAGGGAGTAAAACCGGATCCCGGAAAGATCAAGGCAGTGAAACAGTTTCCTGTGCCGAAAACAAAGAAAAATATTAAACAGTTCTTAGGTCTCGTAGGATATTATAGGAGATTTATTCAAGACATGGCTAAGATTGCGAAACCATTAACGACACTTCTGAAGAAAAATAGTCCTTTTTGCTGGAGTGACGAGGTTCAGGCTGCTTTTGAAAAGCTAAGGGATATCATTTGTTCGGAGCCATTACTGCAGTTCCCAAATTTTTCGCAACCATTTCTGGTTACCACCGATGCCTCCGATTACGCTGTAGGAGCTGTTCTAAGTCAGGGTCCTATTGGGAAAGATCTTCCAATAGCGTATGCTTCCAGGACTTTGAACAGTGCCGAGACCAATTATTCCACTATAGAGAAGGAACTATTAGCTGTTTTGTTTGCTGTGCAACATTTTCGGCCTTACTTGTATGGACGTCAGTTCACCTTAGTTACAGACCATCGTCCATTAGTTTGGTTAAATAATGCAAAAGATCCCACTTCTAAAATTATGAGATGGAGAATTAAATTAAATGAGTACGATTACAACATCGTGTACAAGCCTGGTCGAGTGAACTCCAATGCAGATGCTCTGTCGCGCAATCCAATTATACCTAGTCATGCTTCCAATTCCCAATTGAATCCTTCACGGACAAATGAGATTCATAATTCTTGTTCGAGGCGTCTGGAAGAGGTACTTGTCTGCGCAGACAAGAATTACTGACACTCCAAAAATAGCTTTCGAAAAGGTGCAGATGGATATAGTTGGTCCATTACCGGTAACCAAAAAGGGCCATCGATACCTCTTAACACTTCAAGATAATTTAACTAAATATTCAGATGCTATTCCTTTATCCAATATTGATTCTGTATCCGTAGCAGTCGGCCTCACTGAACAGTTTATTAGCAGATTCGGTTGTCCTAGAGTCATTCATACGGATCAGGGTAGTAATTTCGTTAGTAAAGTGATGAAGAGTTTTTGTAGGATCTTTAAAATTCGTAGAATTACCTCCACTGCATTTCATCCACAATCATTAGGGTCTTTAGAGCGTGCCCACCGTGTTTTCGTTGACTATTTAAAACATTATTGCACAAAAACAGATTGGGATGATTGGATTAGATTCGGGATATTTTCTTATAACACCTCGGTTCATGAAGCCACTGGTTTCACTCCCCATGAGCTTGTTTTCGGTGTGAAGGCTATTATTCCCACTGAGTTTGCGAGGCAGGAAGTTCCACGAACTTTCATCGAATATTTAGATCAACTTTTCATGAAACTCACTACCACTCAGGCTACAGCTGCAGTTAACATGGAAAAAGCAAAGGAAAGGAGTAAGCAGTACTATGATAAGAATGTTAATCCTCGTCAATTCCGTGTAAACGACCATGTATATTTACTTAAGGAACCCAAAACATCCAAATTCGATTCAAGTTGGACGGGTCCTTATAAGATTATTCAAATGTATGATGATTTAACGATAGAAATAGCAATATCAACAAATAAATCTAAGATAGTTCATGCAAACAAGCTTAAACTAGCATGTATAAGACCAGATATTACTGATCTGGAAGATTAATGTTAATATTATGTGTGGTAATTTTATAATTCTGTATTCCTTTTTTTTGTTTGATGTGTGTGTGACTCAAATTTTTATTCTGCAAGTACCATTATTATGTTAATTTGTATGTGTCGAATGTATTGTGGCATTATGTTATGAGTTACGATTATTTTAAATCGAATAAGGATTATAGCGTTTTGGATAAAGTATTTAGACGAGTTTAGTTAAGGTGTTACATTACTACCGTATATTAGCTATGCGTTACATTATAATCGATTTAATATTACCTAGTAATAGAATAATATCTTTCTATTCTAAAATGTTGCGGAGCAGCTATCATTCTTCAACTCGTGCTTCCTGCGGGACAATGGGTGGACCGAGTAGCTCGTTTACCGCAGGGCTGGCGCGGGAAGAGGAGGGGTAGTTGTAATCATATGTATAGTACGTATTCATTCAATTTTTGCATACTTAAGCTAGTACTGATGTATTGTTTTCTTTTTAAAAGTTGTTTCCATTGGAAACACCTTTTCTATATGAAGGGAGGTGTTGCGTGATTACGTGAACGTAGTCACGGAAATGTATATAATCGATAGATAAATTAGGAGCGAAGTTTGAAAATAGATATTTGCGTATGATTAAGAAATATTATAAAGGATGCGCAATGCGGGTGGCATTCGTGGGAAAGATCTTGGGCAGAGCTCGAAGGCAGGAAGAGGATAAATATTAACGAAACCCGAAACGAATCGCGAGTTTCTTCTAAGTCACGTAATCTCTTGAGAAGGCCTTATCCTTTGTTAGTTTTAGGAGTGTTGATTGACTCCAGAAGTGTTAGCGACGCTAAGGCAGTCATAAATTCTATTCAAGAGTTGTCTACTCGACCCTCGTAGCCGAGCCAACTTTCTCTTCCCACGTGTGCACCCCGCTGTGTAACGGAAACGCGCGCTTCCACCGAGTTTCCACCACCACCCGAAGACGGAGGAAAAGATGGACGTAGATTCGCGGGGGCGGACGGACATCCATGGGACAGCCTACCCTTTGAATCCGGCTCATCCCTCATCCTGATTGGCCAAAGGACTGGGAGGACGCCTAGGGATGGAAGGGGCACCACGTTCGAGGAGGGAAGGAGCAACGACGGAGGACCCCGCGAAGGCAGAACGATTTTGATTCTTGAATGTATAAGTCTTGTTCTCACTGAAAAGCTATCTCTTAAATTTATTAAGAATATACCTACAAGTTTTACCAGAACAAATATTCTCATTTATTTATAACACCCGCGCACTCTGACGAGCAGAGCGGTTCAGCGCTCCACGGGCATCAACCCGCGTTCTGTTCTTAAAATCACCGCGAAAACACGCAACAAAACGCAACCAACGCAACGGACTCAATTTCGAAGCGAACAACACATCCCTAGAAGGTTTTAGTCAGGGTTGAAATGAAAGATGAGCAAGGAAGAAAATACGTAGCGCGCATTGTTATTTCTTAAAGGCTTTTACTGCTAAGTTTTTCGAACGTGCTCTTATAATGCTAACTTTACAGCTATACTCTAATCCAGAAGACGTACGAGAGGCTGCGGTTCTATTCAATAGCCTTCAAAACCTTGAATTTACCCCGGACGCGGATAATAAATAACTTCATTTTTCCTTTACACATCTGCTTACCAAATTATGCTGGGTAAGCAGCAGTTAGTCCTGTAAAACTCATAATATATGGTCATCGCTTTCAATAATTATCGCTGTTCAAGAAGAATAGAAAAACTCGGGTTGAGAAAATCCAGGAACCAATAAAGCCATCAAATTTCGTTAGGAGTCGGTCCCCGATCCTTAGGACGAAGTAACCGATGTAGTTAGGAAGCGTGCTTCAACCACCGTCCAAAAGCCTCGAATTAAATTAACCATAATCCATCCAACTGCATAGCTAATTGTAAGTAAGTTTGAATATTCCCGCGCCACCTCACGAGCATCGAACGCATCGAAGACCATTCCGTTTCCAACAGCGCATGAACCGCAGTAACGAAACGGAACGGTATGAATGCGCGCAACGCATTGGCTGCAGTCTATGCACTCAATGCGCGAAACGGAAGGCAGCCATAGATGACTACGGATCTGACGTCAGGCTCTGCGCTCTCACGGCAGACCCTGCTGCCAATCTGACGTCAGATCGCATACATCTGGTTATCAGGGTATAGAATATAACTTTAAAATTCCCAGTTCCAAGGAGTCAGAGAAATTTTTTGTATATTTCGTATTAAAAAAATATTTAATGTACTGTTCACCTGATTTAGAAGTGGGATCAAAATAATTTTTGCAATCCTTCTGATTTGGTGCTTATTCTAAATAATATATCTTTCACCAATTAGACTGGTAATGCCGAAAGGAATAATACTAACATTTAGATTTTAATTTAGTAACAATAAATTTCTGTACTTTACGCGGAGAGTATGAAAAATAGAAAAATAAGTAATACTTCAAAATAACACTCTTTTTCTGGGTTGTATCTTTTAGTCCCATTACATGAAAACATACACTAGGCCAGGCATGCACAGGACCCCCAATTCCGAGCGCGAGCTCAGATCTGAGCTCGAGCTGAGCTCGAGCTCGAGCTCCGAGCTCGTTCAGGTAGAAGCGAGTCCGGCAACGGAGTGGGGAGCTGCTGGAGTAGTGGGAGCGGAGCCTCACAGGCTGCCACAGGGATTTCCAGAGTTTGACGCTTCGAAAATAAGGCACATTTTGGGGAATTTTTAAAAGAAAAGTATTGAGTATTATAATTCCAATCTCTGTACTGTTATTAATTGAATTTTAAAAAGTGAGTTCAAATTTTCGTATGCAATAATAATACTTTGGTTCACATTTATAATGGTAGTAGTAAGAGGGGTTTGAGAAAAAAGTTTGTTGCTGGCGAGCATGATTTTGGCTGTCGTAATCGTCTGAAACAAAAAACCTACAATTTTTCTTAATCTATGTGAGTGTGGTTCGTCATGTCGAATGAATAATGTTGAAAAGCACAAAAATGGTTGTATTTCAGATGGAAACATTAATTTCTTGGAAAAGCATTTGTTAGATTTCTGTGTTGCAAAATTGGATTTTCGTAAATATTTACTTCATTCTAGTTTACGCGATAAACACACTCATATAGATTTAGAAAAATTTTGCGGTTTTTGTTTTCGATGACTACGCCAGCCACAAACTTTTTTAAACCCTTCTTACTGCTATCATTATAACTTTGAACAAAATTATTATTATTGCATACAAAAATTTAAACATTTTTCAAATCTCAAGTAACCCTGCGTATCCAGGTGCCTGAGTCACCCACCCCTTGAGATGGCTAACGCACACGCAGGAGTGGGGGGTGAGCATTCCACGGTCGAGCTCGAGGGCGCACCGACTGCCCTAGGGCAAACTTAGTGTGCACCCCTGCACTAGGCGGCAAAATCGGCTTCCCTCCGGAAATTTGGCAACGTTGCATGTCGGGTCCCCCTGTGTCGAAGAACCACTGAGTTATGCCTAGTGACAATGGTGACAATTTTACAAATTATTATTTAGTATGCTAAAATGAATTTTGCTTGATAAAACATTACACGTAAGAGGATGATGGGCTCGATTCCTCATCTATTTGGCAAAGAAGTAGCATGTATCTTAGGTAGAAAGTTTTTAGACTGCCAGACCGAAGTCTAGGTAGACGCACGAAATCCCTATATCGGTGTTCCAGCACGGGAAGGCAAGGGAAGGCGTTTTGGCCGCCGCGACCCCAAGGTAGCCGCCGCCCGCATAAGTCCCTCTCACTTGCACATAAAGCCCTGTCCTTGTTTAGCACCATCCCTGTCTACCGCATGCTCTCCGTCACTCCCGTGCAGCGAATTGCCGCTAAGAGGCTAGTTATTTCTTACGAAGAAGCCATATCGATGGTCCTCACTATCGATAGGACATTTCTTTGCCTAATGGTCATTCACTGGTATGCGGGCAATTACTGGTTGGTTTACCCTAACTGTATTATAATAAAATTTGAACTTGAAGTAGAGATGATAATGAGACATCGATGTTTTTATAATCGATATTGGAACATCGATATGTATATCGAAACCATCGATGTTTTCCTAATGGATTTCGATCTTTTTGATTATTATTATGCTAAGTTTAATGCTTTATCAGCTTTAGCAGCAGTTCTTAAGCAAAGCGATTAGAATTGCACGGATATCAACCCACGATTTTCAATACCGATAACTATCCATAGTGAAAATAACCTATCGATAGTGAGGACCATCGATATGGCTTCTTCGTAAGAAATAACTAGCCTCTTAGCGGCAATTCGCTGCACGGGAGTGACGGAGAGCATGCGGTAGACAGGGATGGTGCTAAACAAGGACAGGGCTTTATGTGCAAGTGAGAGGGACTTATGCGGGCGGCGGCTACCTTGGGGTCGCGGCGGCCAAAACGCCTTCCCTTGCCTTCCCGTGCTGGAACACCGATATAGGGATTTCGTGCGTCTACCTAGACTTCGGCCTGGCAGTCTAAAAACTTTCTACCTAAGATACATGCTACTTCTTTGCCAAATAGATGAGGAATCGAGCCCATCATCCTCTTACGTGTAATGTTTTATCAAGCAAAATTCATTTTAGCATACTAAATAATAATTTGTAAAATTGTCACCATTGTCACTAGGCATAACTCAGTGGTTCTTCGACACAGGGGGACCCGACATGCAACGTTGCCAAATTTCCGGAGGGAAGCCGATTTTGCCGCCTAGTGTACACCAGTATTACAAATGTACATAAAGGAGGATTCATACTAAATGCACACGTACTTCACACTAATTATGTTCACTCTTATTACGTATTGCCACACACAGTAAGAAAGCATCAATAAAAAGTACATGAAACGCTTTCTACATTAAACTCGTCTTTCAGTGAATTATGTCGACTTGATCCTCATTGTAATAATTTTGAATTGTAATTCAACGACTGTTCATTGCTGGTGTTAATTTTTATTAGAAAATTTGTTTAAATTACACATTACGAAACCATCATTTCCCCCATTGTAAATATTAAATTTCAAACAGAAAGATAAATTAGTGATTTGATGAAAGTTAGAATTTGGAATTCCACACCTAAATGACTAGTTTTGAAAAAGATTTGAAATCACCGCGCACCTTGAAATAATTTAATATTGACAAATCCAGCACGAAATATAATAAAGATATAAAAAAGTAATAGTAATACACACGATACAAGGAATAGTTCTGATCTATACTCTAAATCTTCTGCATTAGTAACGTATGCTTTTAGATGGTAATTGTTTAATATTTTCAACTTTACATCGTTTCACACATTCCGAATTTCCCAATTTTAAAATAACGTAAGCCTTTTTCAAATTAAAAATCTATCACCGATTAGTTTGTTCTTGTTAATCAGAATGTAATAAAATAGAATTTAACTTCTTTAACGAGATAATACGTTAAAATGTTGTATAATGGTAAAAATCTTACATTCATGATTTTTTTAAGCAAGAAAAATTGGAAAAGGAGTATGAACAATTATACTGTAAAAGTAATGAAATACTGATCAATATTGTGCATGATCTAAATGATTACAAAGTAGTATCTATGTGATTTAATGGCATTTATATATATATACGTAATAGCATATATATGTCTCCAATCATTTACTTTCAAGATTTACGATTCAGGAAAAGTATCTAAATAAATATCAACGTTACTCTTTCTCTTATTACTTAAAAAATACAATTATGGCATCGCATTACGGCTGATTATCTATCCAAATTAGAGTCCCTTTCAGCATTCTTATTTTAATCGTAATTGTTGTACGGCTTTCCGTTATGAGAGGAAGCTTATTCTTTCCAGTCTTTCTTAATTTCAAACGACCACTCCCACTTGAGATGTTCATGCTTGTCATCGTCAGTGAACAAGGAGCTTACACTATAGGAGCCTCGTGCCATTACTCCAGCTGGTGCGTCTTCTGCCGGCGTGGTATATGATTGCACTTCTGTTTTAGGTGGATAAGAACCAACCATATGCATCATCTTATCCACTGGAATGCAACACAAGAGAACTATTAACATCCAACGCGCATCTCATCTGTTATATAAATATTGAGTTTTAAAATTACCTGTGACACCTAGCAAGGTAAACATTAAAGAGAAATGAAACATAGTGGTTTAATTTCATAATTTCAACTGAATACGATTCAGAGTTCTACGTTAATGGCGAAGCAGTTATCATTTAATTAGTACTTGATCTTTAATAATACACCTTACCCGGTACTCCAATGCGATACGTCTTCTGAACATACTTCAGACCATGCACGATTTCACGCTGCACAACAAAGTCGATCCTAATTCTGTAACTAACACCCTCCTTTATTACAAATGTGTGTTTCTTTAGTTGGGAGATATCACCCGTTAAGTCTAATTCCATGTCCGGTCGATCCACCACGCACAGCGCCAATTTCTTTACTATTACTTTTCTTGGATCGTCTGGATCTACAGAAATTCGTAACATCGTCCTTTTCATTTACCAATTCTGCTGAATTTTCTTGTTAAACAGTCAATGAAATACAGACCTACAACGATACCACCGGACTTTGCTTCTCCCAGAAGCGTTTCTTTGTATTTGCGTAAACTCTCATCTTCCTTATCTGCTTCTAAAATTTGTTCTATCGTCTTCTCTGGTGGAGGCTTATAGTTGGATTCCACTTCTATCTCTTCTTCCGTAGCATCAACGTGATCTGGGTTGGGCTCTGACATTTCTACCGTGGCATAAATGTATTATTAAGTTATTAGTAGGTAACTTAAGTTTCGTAAAATGTATACAGTAGTATATACTATATGTATTGTTTATTATATTTCGTTAGACAAAACATTCACTACAGTATTGCAATAACAAATTACTCGTGGATCTTAAAAGAAGTTAACATAAACGTAAACATAATTCGCATTGGAGGATATTATACATAATGTATACACATCGCCGGATAGGTAATGTTTCTATAGAATATTTTTAGAACTTTAGGGTATCTTTCACTTTCTCGTATGCGTCTCTACCATACAAGAATCGGTAAGAAATAGATAAAAGGTAAGAAATCATAAAATAACGGGGCGAGAAATGTCGAAAGAGGGAAATGACAGGAAGGTAAAAAATGTCTGGACGAAAGTTTAAAATCGGTACCAAATGGTTATGTTTCAGAGAAGACTGAATAATCGGATAGTACACTTACCGTAATTATAAAATAGTAAGACGAAGACTGAAAAACGAAAACCTATAGAGAATTATTGGAAATTTCTTAATCCTGTTTGCTACCCCTCTATGATTCGCTTCTCAAAGCGGAAGACATGGACAATATGGCGGCCCCAAAAGGGCGGGTACTTCCTGTTCTGATAGTCATTCAAGGTTAACATCTCTTTTCGCGCGACTTCTTGACGCTTTTTTCGTTAAATAAAAATCATCTTCCACATATTTCCAAACATGCAATGCTTCCTGATGCGTTTAACTTTCATTTCCCCCACCTTCCTCTTCATAATTTAAATGCCAAACTCGAAATTTATTAAATTTTCTGCTCTGAAATCTTGGACCATTTCCCGCGCATTCGTGCATCAACGATATTTCTGGATATTTCAGATAACGCACGTGATACAATCGATTAACACATAACAGTATTGACCCTGAATTTTTCCCGAAAATTATAAACATCTAAAATGGCTACGTGACATTTGTTTTTCCAAACACTAATTATCATATTAAAAGAAGAAGAAATATATACGAAATGGTTTTTGCCATTTAGTATATTTATTTTGGATACCTGAGTCTATTCTTTATAAAGATAGCTAGTACATGAGAATTTCCCTACGAAGCCAATGTGTGCATTTATTAATGTTTACTGTATTATTTATTGATTTCAATTAGTACTTAAAATATGTTGACAATGTTCCAAAAGTGCGTCTATATCCGTTTGATTTCTAAAATTCGTTTTACAATTTTGAAGCTTATGATAGAGTAGCTCTGGATGCACTTTCGCTAATTCCTTTAAGCTATCTAGAAACGAAGTCCTACATAAATATGATATTACATTATGTTACAATATTAATTTAAATTGTATTACCTAGTACAAATTTTTGAAACTGGCTGTCTGGATCGTCTAAGTAAATTATGACTGTAGTATACAACATGTCTATGTGTCCTTTGTTGAATTGCAAGTCATAATTCTCCGGAACAGCGTCGCATACTTTTACCAGAGCTTCTAGCGACGCTAATCTAATATCGTCACATCCGTCGTCGAGCCGTTTTAATAGTACAGGATACAGTTTATGTACATACTCTTCGGTGAGATGACGAAATCGTTTCCTAATGCCCATTATTAAATACATGGCACGTAAAGAATATAGTCTACTCTTTTTAGAATTATCATCTGCGAGACTAATTAAAATCGGGATTATTTTGTCAAATACTAAAGACATATTTTCTTCGGTAGAATATTCAGTTTCTTCTAGTAAAGGGTCGTTTCCGTAGCTTTCTAAGAAAGCACATAGACAGGACATCGCAGCGGTGCGAATGGCTTCAGCAGCCCTTCCCGCAGTCCAAATTAATCCGGGCAATATACAGCCTTCCAGAAATTCGTTAACGAATTTTAAATCTATAACTTCTTTTGAAGATTCTTGATTGAAATACTCCGATAATAAAACGAAATGTTTCAATCTCAGCTCAGGGTCGACGTCGTTTGCCATTGTTTCTTTTAGAATTGATAAGATAATATTTATATGGTGATTCAAAATTTTTTTCACATGAACTAAACATGCGTAGAAAATTTGGGACTCGGGACTATGGACTGTCCATGCTTTACAGTCAGAAAATGACGAAATTAATTGCCCTATATGTTCGCGATATAGTTCTTCGATATTATTTAAAGAACTAACATCTGCGAGGATGTTTAATAATTCTTTTGCTTCTGATTTCGTGGAATACTCTTCTGCCATCGATAGAACAGTGAATATTGCTATAAATAAATCCTTTGATATAACTTTGCAGTCCTACAAATTTTTAAGCGTATTAATAAAAAAAGCATAACGAAATTTAAAGAATATATATGCTTAAAACACAAGAAACGAACCTTTTTGCAGACTACAATTAAAGATCGACAGCAAGAAAGTATTTGCCTCTGGTATGCTGTCTTTTTACTTTGACAAATATGTGATTGCTGTAGAAATTTCCCAATGTCTTCCAGTAATGGAACAAGCGAACAATACTCGGTATTTCTTAGAATCGCAGAGAATACTCTCAAATGACCAGCAGACGGAGTTTCTTCGAGAGTAGGAATTATTAAGCGGCAATAAGTTTTCGGATGCACGAAATATCCTAAATATTCTGCTGCCCTTTCTATATTTTCTACAACTCTATTGTCATCGTCATTGCAAGCCCTATCGAACGATTTATTTATTAGTTAATATTACATGTAATCTAAGCTAGTTTTGATAATTTATCTCTAAAAGTTATACATTTACCGGTACATAGCAGGCAAGAGTTTTCCAATATGCTGTGTTACTTCTTCTTCTATATTTAAAATAAACACACAAAGTAACTGTGCGGATCGTACTCTTATGTCTGCCATCCAATCTCCTAATTCCGCATTGATTCCCAGTATCAATTTACTAAAAGTTTGCTGCGCTATTACACGGCATCCTAAATTTGGTCTGGTAACTGCAAAAGATTTATCATAATGTAAACGACAATTGCGATATACTTGCGTAACTTACCATTAGGATAGTGATGAGGATCTTTGGTAAGAAAATCCATTTTATCTTTAAACCTCTCATCAGTTTGATTTTCTTCCATATACAATTGTCCTGCAGCGTCCCAAAAGTTTGCAGCTTTCTCTCTAATATCTTTTAACTCGTCATGAAGGCCCGTTAAAAGTAGAGGAAGGATTTTGTACCACCAACTATATCGATCTCTCAGTTTTAAAAGCCAACAACCTGCTACCTCTATCACAGCTATGAAAAAGTGTAAAGATGAAATTAATATTTTAAACTTTACAAGTTTGAAATGCTACAATTATAGGTAATATAAATAAGAATAGGAAGTAATAAAATACCTGCTCGGACAAGGCCATGTTGATCGAATAATCTTTCTGCTAAAGGTGTAGCTACATCTTCTACAGATTTACTGTTTCCATATTGAATCAAATCTCCTATTGTTTTAATGCAAGCGATTCTAACTCTATAATGTTGGTGCGCGAAGTTGCCTAAAATTGGCTTCACAAAATTCTCTGATTGCGAATAAAAGTGTCTTGGCAAATTCTTAGCGAACTCAGATACGCAGTGGCAGCTTTCCCTTTTAACTAGTGGATAATTATCCGCCACAGTGCGCACTAAGATTTTTACCAAGTCATCGACGTACGATGCTAGCAAGCTGTTATATTTCGATATAATTATTTTTAATAAAACAACACATTTCAATCTAACTTCTTCTGAAGTTTCTATTTGTTCGTGAGAACCTAATCTTCTAGATAAAATGGGAAACAAGTACATAACGTGTTTATCATTAGGCGTTGAATTAGATATAAAGAATTTGATAACTTCTAGCGTTTCATCGCGACAAATTTCTGCAGGATCATTCAAAATTCTCAATAAAAACTTGTTTATAACGTCCCATAATTTCAAAAGCTCACTCTCGGATTGTGGCGACTCTAAAATATTAAGAATCTCTTTCAAGCCTTGCACCCTTCGCTTCTTTTCTTCCGATTGCAGCATAACACAAATCCTCGTGAATTCATAATTCTGACTTTTTTCGCACATTCTTAAAGAATCTGGAAATCAAGCGTGAAGACTGATCGTAACTATCCTTGTAATTTGTGTATTCCCATGGCAACATTTTTATTGATCCAACTGTTTTAATCCGAACGTTTATTAATTCTAAGCTATTTGTTGTTAAATTAAAGGAAATGAAAGAAGCTACTCTAATTTATTTTAAATGTACGTTATTATTTTACACTCTAGAATAATATATTCACAGGTATTCCCACATCCTGAAATGCACTTATAATTTTTCACATAAGAAGAACAAATTTTAAAGATCATAGTATCGAGCTGAAGTATATATAATAAAGATCTAATATCATATATTACGCAGGCTCAGCGGGCAGGAAATATATGAGATAGAGAAACCTAAATCTAGAGAAATTTTGAAACAATTCGAGTATTAACTTAAAAGACTAGCATATCATTCCGAGCAATTGCATTTGGAGCAATAAACAAAATTTAGTAGATATGCTTTGAGTGTGGCCCCCGAATACGGATACTCTAAGTATATTTAAAACACATCGCTTTATTGTATTTTTTAATCTTCTAAAGTGACATTTTTAAATAAATATGACATAGACTCTTTGTTGTGAATACGCCTAATAGCCTCTGCCAGCAAAATACTGATATCAACAGTCTTTATTTTCGGGCACTGCATCTTTTGGACATCGTGAGGAACCGTATTTGTTACAACGACCTAAAAATGATCATAAGAAACTGAATCTTTCAGACAGATTTTCACATATCATTCATTCCCTATATATCAAGTCTTAGTTCAATCTTATGCGTAACGTCACTTCAAAATGTTATTACCTCATCGATGGGCGATTCCTCTATTAATCTCGGAGCATCGGAGCTTAGAAGACCGTGCGTGGCTAAAACATATATTTTACATGCACCCCTTTCTTTAAGAACTTCTGCTGCAGCAACATATGACTGAACATCGTCTATCATATCATCCTGAAGTTAGGAAGTTTTTTTTAGTTCGATATACCACTGTTTCATTAACGTTACATTTATCTTTACATACCACCATGATAGCTATACGCCCACCTACATCCCCTACAACATTAATCGGCGGCTTTTCTTTCGCCGGATGCATCGGAACACCGACCCCAACTTCCATTGTTCGCGAAGCCAAAGCAGGCGGGGAATAACGCCCGTCGTTCATGTCTGATTCTGCTTCTCGCTGTTCTCCGTGAATCACCGCTATGCCCAAACGTAATCTCTCTGTATAGCTGGTTGCTTTTTTTGCGCTGCCAGGATTTCTCGCGACTATCACTGAATTATGATAATCTGGAATCTAGTTGGATAAATAATCGTAGTTAGAAAAGAAATGTGTATTACGATCCTCTCCGATAATATCATTTACATACACATTCTTGTATATATTGTAGTAGGAAAGGGCTAGCGCGTAGATTGTCCACTGGAACATCGAAGAACCCTTGTATTTCCTTCTGATGTAAATCCATCGTAATTATGTGGGTTAAACCGCTTTTGCAGAGCATCTTTGCCAGTAGTTTGGAGACTATACAACCACGTTTACGCATTTTGCATTGCTTGGAGTAAGGTAAGTATGGAATGACGCCAACGATATTTCTGGCAGAGGAAGTCTTGCAGGCGTACGCCATGATCAAAAGCTCCATTATGTTATTATTTACATCCTTTGTTCCGGTCTGAATAATATATAGGTCCTTGCTGCGCACGGAATCCCCGATTTCGACCATGGTCTCACGATTTGATTTATGATACACGGAACATCCTCCATGCTTAACACCTAATCGGCTTTAAATTAAAATGACCATGTATAAAATATACCAAATAAGATACCAAAACACACGCATTCATGAGTACTCACTTGGCAATGAGATTAGCCAACTCTGGATGAGAATTACCAGCGATAAGTACAATATCAGAAGATACAGGTTTGTCCATATTATAATTGCTTCTAAAAGCTGAATGGAAACACGAATTACAGAGAAATCAATGTAATTTAATTAAGGAGAAGTTGTTAATCAAAGTCCCTTTGTTATCAACGAATGGAAACAAGTTACGAAGTTTAGAAAATAAACAGTCGCAAGCAATTAACGTGATAGACCTTTAATAAATACCTTAGAATTAGAGCAGTTACGTTAATAGATTAAACATTAAACATTCATATTAAATTACGAATCATGCAGTTTTTATGCCTCTGCTTTTACTTATTTATATAGAATAATATATTTGTAACATTATTAATTAAACGTTACTAACTATTTCATTCAAACACACGAAGCACTGATTTCGATCCGACTTCTTCAGGCTTCGTTTGCGTCAGTTTACGTTACCCTTGGTCGATTTACTGCCTTGTTGAAGTTGAACAGCTGCTTGATTCCAGAAGTGCCAACTGCTCGCCGGAGAATCAAAATTGTCATGTGACCTTTATCAATATTTTCTACATAGGTATATAGGTATGTTCCTTTAATTCTTATTAAATTTATGCAACAATCGATCTTAATTATTCAGAGATCTATCGCACATACATCGCACATGCCATGGCAAGTATATAGTAATTTAGTGTTTCAATTTGGGCGAATTCCACTTACGCCCAAACCGCCGGTCGTGGTTAATATTTCAAAATTTATGAAAATTCTTGAAATATGGAAGAGAAATCTGTGACAGAGCCATTATCGGAAAATACAGGTTTTTAACTATAAATTACGACTCAAAAACAGGAACATATAGTTTATGATATTCATTTTAATTGTTGCGAGTTGCGATCCTCGCTCTAGCGGCGTATAACCAGTGGTGGGTTTACTACGTTACATCGAATTTACTACGTGACAAGCGTAAAAAATGTAAATAATTGTATAAAATGTAGAAAATGTATTCAATGTCAAAAATTCAAATACAAACACTTAACCTCTACCTATTGTATTGAATTTTACTGCACAATATTTTAAATTACTTTAAAAAGAAAGATTGGAATATAATTATAACAAAATTATAAATAATTTGAAATTTTTTAGTCATATCTTTGGTGTACAAAATATACTCGAATTTTTACGTATATCAACATGGATTCTGAAGAAATTGATAAAGCTTTAGCAGATTCCCACACAGCACAACGTCCGACAACGTCCCAAAGACGTCTACAGACGTCTTGGGGACGTTGTCGGACGTTGTGCTGTGTGGGTTATTTCTATCGATGTACCATTCCATTTAGTATTATCGAATCTGACCACTTTAGGAACTTTATTCATAAATTGCATCCAGCTTATAAAATTCCAACTCGAACAACATTCCCACACAGCACAACGTCCCGCAACGTCCCAAAGACGTCTACAGACGTCCCACAGACGTCTTGGGGATGTCTTGTTACTGATCAGGCCGTTCAGTCGTGACTTGTCGTACATTTTCTAGTGCTAGCACGTGCAAAAATTACATCGGATTTGTTTTGAAACTGTCTACACATTAAATTCGGCACCCAAGAAGAATTACAGTAGCATTCGGAATTACATATATATATAGTTTCAAGTACAAAGACGTGCAAACATAACCCCCAAGCGTTGTGGGGATGGCGTACGAAATAGAACCTCTCTAAGGCAGTTGGAAATCTTTAGACCTTGCTATGCAGGCGTATTCATAAAGCGAGAACCTGTGGGGTTGCGTCGAAGGAACGGCCTAGTACGAAAACGAACATAATAATTCTCAAGGTAAGGAAGCAGAATTGTGGACAGATCCAAAACGCATCTACTGCAAATAAAGCGTACGAAAAATGTGAAAAATGTATTGTTACTAATCCACAAGGGCAGATGCTGGCAACCACATCGCTGCAAGATGGAATTTGTACATAAAGTCTTATGGAAGAAGAGGCATTTTTAACAAGGGAATCTGTGAAGCAACACGGTTTTTGACACAAAACGCCTCGGACAGAAGATAACGTCAACAGAAATAATATGATGAAACTGAGCACCAAGTAGCGTAAAGGAAATTAGAAGACTGTATTAGGTAATCGTAATTTTTATGTAGCATATTTACACACCTGATCGTATGACTGGTTTCCTCATTTTTGGAGGTGGAGGTAACAGCGACGTTGACTCTTGAATCATCCGAGGAGTCTGGGACATCCGCGGCGCCTGGTCAAGCCCAGAGTCCTCACTACTGGAATACCTTTTTGGTATGATCTTCCGCTTTGTTACCTCCATGTCTGACTGAAGATCGCTGGTTTCTTCAGCTTTTCGTGCCTTTGCCCTTGCTGTGGCATAATCATCTGAATGAACACATTAGTAATTATTGGGTATAATAATTAGTCATTAATTAGTACTATAATTAATAAGTAAATATAATAATAATTTCAACGTACAATAGATTCCACCGGGAAAGACCGATACGGCGAGCTTCTCCCACGAATCATCACGCAGCTCGCAATTTTTTATTGCCACTGTCATGCGGCTGGGTTTGTACGGTGGCCAATAACAAACTCCTCCTCCTACCACCCAATCCGAGGGTACTTCAGATACCGATTCGTCGGCAATGAATTCAACGATGACCCAGCCCGTATGTGCCATTTCTAATTCTGTATACACAAGTATTCGTGAAATAAAACATGTTTAGAAATTTGCTAGCATGTATTCTTAGCTTGAAAGGTATAGCGAAATTGAGAACAGAAAAAATCAAAACCTGAATCATTAATATCGTCATAAAGACATTCTAAAGACAGTAAAAACATTGAATGAGCATATTCTAAGTTCACACATTTATATGCTATTTCTGCGACATTAAAAAGTAGAGAAGGACCCAAATTGCATTCTTCTGAAAGAGAATTTCCTAATTTTTAAGATTTATACGGGGATACACCTATAGATTTAATGAGTTTTAAACTGCTATTTTTTAATCCAGAATTGTGATAATTAGCTGTTTTGATACGTTTAATTCTACATTTGTGGCTGTTTTTAAAAGAGCTCTGGGTTCTGGCATGTAAAGTGCTGGAAACTGATCTTTTTAAAATGTGGAGTACATCATTTATTGTTCGATGTGAAATTTGATGTGATACAACCCACTCTGCCAATGAAGAAGCTGAATTAGGACTACTCAATTCAGTTGAAAATTCTTCAGAAGTCTGTGAATTTTCGAAGGAGGCAAAATTCTGAATATCTTCTAAATTTTGAGAAAATTCTACATTACTTGCGGTGATATTGGAAGAAGATTGCGAACTTGTGCCAGGTGAAACATATAAGTGTATTGGTAATGAGAAGATAAAGACAAGGTGTTGAATGTGAAAATGATTGTGAACTAATTCCAGATTAAACTTCACTAGTGGGGTGCTAACAAAATGGATTGCAGATGTTAAATGTGAAGAACTAGCATCTAACGATGTCGTGATGGCTTCGTAAAGAGAATCAGATTAAATGATCTGTTTGTTGGCGCGCATATAGTACTTATTCAATTTCAATTTGCCAGTCTTTATTAAAGTAATCAAAAAAATAGAAATAAGCTGACTGTAATGTAGAAAAAAGCAAAATGCAACACTGGTTTCAGAAATATAGGGATATAGAACTTACCTGCAGAATATATGTATGTATTCCAAACCAAACGCCAAAGAAACACACTAAACACACTAACTTTAAATACGTAACTACTAAAAAAAAAACAATAAAAATACTATCAAAAATACGATAAAAATAAGCTAGAAATAGAAGAAAAACACGATAAAATACACTAAAAATACGATAAAACACGATAAAAATAAGCTAGAAATACAAGAAAAACACGATAAAATACACTATAATACTAATATAAAAATACTACAACTAAATATGTAATAGAATAAGAAATAAACTAGGAATAAACTATAGACTAACAATAAAATGAAAAAATATGTGAAAAATGTATGAAAAGTAGCGAATAATAGCGTGCGTCCCCGTGGATGGTTCTGCGATAACTGCTGCAGTTCCCTTAGTACCTGTAGGCTACAAGGAATCCTCGCCACCCCCCACTACGCGGCACAACCCTCATCCTGCCGACAGATATACCTCTGAAGACTTGCCAGAAAAGCTCTTTAAAGGAGAAAAACAGAAAATATTGAACCAAAGGTTTTTTTTAACCCTTATAGTTTCGTTATCGCCACTACAAAAATCAGGTCAATATTTTCTGAACATCGATTTTTTTGGAGCCACCTAAAAGTTAAAAAACTGCATGAGAAAACGTATTTTATCTTTAACCGACTTCCATTTTGTAGATTTTTTTTCAAATTTATGGTCGTGGTAAGGGCGAAAGCGACACTTGTAAGGATTAAAAAAACGTTTGATTTACTTTTTTCTCCCAATGGAAAAGTCGCTAGCCTTGGGACAAGTCAATAAGGATGTGTTCGGATGACAACGCTTATAATTCTGAAAGTTGTAAAGATTTTACATCATCCTGCATGATTTTAAACAGCCAAAATATGAATAAAAGTATAGGTATACGAGGCATCAATGTCGTATCTTTTGTCGTCGCCTAGAAAAGAGATAACGAAATCGGCTTAAAAATCGGCCGTTTAAACGCGGAAAAAACGCTAATAAAAAGAAGCAATGATCTCGAGTACAGTAGTGGTCAAAGAAGAGAGTGCCGTTACTGAAAAGAGCAGAATTACTACTGCATCTTTATTCGTATCCTGATCTAATTCCTTTAATTTATTTATTAAGATATTATAAACATTTTTTTTTTAATTTTTATCCAAACAATCTTTAGAATTAATTTTCCAAATGCATTGATTTTCTTTGTACGATTCGATAAATTCTCTCAGCAAATTACACGTGTCAATAATTTTAAATCTGTCGGCCTGTGGCCCACACTTCCCGTTAATTTTGATTTGCGGCAAATCAAAACCCATGATAAATCAACCTCGCGGTGATTGCGTTCATACCAGACAATTGACACACGCGCTCCGTGTTGCATTACAACTTTTGACTGTATGGTAGTCTGTAAATCGAACGGGCAAGAATGAGCGTGTATGGCGGCCTTTAGAGTGCCTAATACCGCGCCAAATTGATCACTTTTTTAATTCGATGTCTGGGATTCTGTTCAAAATCGAATATGACGTTGTTCACGTGAAATTAAAAGGAGTTTGTGTTTCAGGGGGTTGAGTCGTAAAACTTTCACCTCGCAGTGATCGACCGTCTTTTCCGCAAATCTGCGTTGCACGTGTTGGCAACGGCCTGAGTCACAGGGGGGTGACAATAAGCAGAGACAGAAAATCGTGAGGGTCGTCGGCGGCGCGAGCCCGCTAACATTGGAAAAATCACAGGTCAGGTCTAGGAATCTTTGCGTGCGCCGCACAGTGGGTTGAAAACCCGTTTTTTTTGGTGGGCAAAAATTTAAACCGTCCAGGGAATATCACACCTCATTTACCGTCCAAACACACTGGACTGTATCGCGAAAGTAATTGTTAATCGAAGGGTTACATGCAATAAGGGGACTAGCGCTGGAAAATGGGATGAATTATTGTCCAAACGCTAAGAAAGATTGGAAAATTAAATGTTATTAAACTGAATTTTAAAAAATATATTGTTGTAAAGCTCTTCACGACACACCTTTTTTCTATTTACAGTTTGTTTATCCAATGATTACTATTCGAGGTAAAAATTTTAAACAAAAAATTTTTCACCGTCCAAAATCATTATTTCTTTAAGCATAAACTGCGATAACTTGAGTAAATATTAAGGGATCGTTATGAGACTTAAAACATAACTGCAGGTAACTCTAGCGAAGCCGTGAAATGTATGCACAAAACCCTTATGTTAAAAAAAGTACTAATATTTAATAAAAAAGTAATACTGGAAATAACCCATGTTTTTCAACGTTCGCCGTTAAAATATACGGAGGCAATTTTGAGGTACATATAACTTACAGTGACAAAGTTTTTCCTTAATGTACAAGGAAGATTTTCAACAATTTTCACACTGATTAATAAATAACGCGTGCGATTAATAAATTTTACGGTGGGGACTTACGGATCTGGCTTCGAAAGGGGGTGCGTAAGCTAAACAGTCCTGGTGGTGCAGACGATTTACAGCTGGAAATTTTGTATTTTTTAAGCGAAATTTCTTCGTTTTTTACGTCTAGGCAATCGCTTGTTCTCGAAGCGTTCGTTGGGAAACATTTGTCTACCAGATATGTCGATAAGGGGCAGTTGACACCGTGCCGTTTTTCAGAGATTTCGACTTTCGTCGCTATCGTGCCTCCGTTCTCAGGTAAAAGGACTTTATGATTTTCGGCATACTGTCGGGTTTTTCCCCCGAGGTCCTGGGTGAGTCGGGCTATAGCCAAGCTACACATCTGGCAACCAGACTCCCACAGGTAAGTAGTTTTAGCGCGTGGATATGGTTAGTTTCTTGTTTCCGGTGATTTTTCGCGCACGTTTTTTCTGCGCGTTTTCGGCGTCGCTTAGTCCTAATGTAAGCTGCTCCCTAATCAATCGGGCTTGTATTCGTCCCAAACGGCTACTCTCTAGAAGAGGCCCTCTTCACAGCAAATACCTCCTCCCCAAGGTTCACCTTCTCTCGCACGGAATACGTCAACGCGTGCTTTGGTTTTAAAATTCGAGCGCGTGTTTATACTCGAGAGATAAGGGAGCCGTAGAGGGGGGGACGACGCGGGCGGGACCACGCGCAGGCAGAGGACTACCCCTTTTGTCCCTGTGTCTCACCGCGAGGCGTACTGGTACTTGTTCAGAGTTATTTCGTTTCCTACCCCATTGCCGGGAAAACATTCTTCGATCTAACATAAGAACATCTTCTTCTTTTGGTCAGCTTGCGGACTATAAGATTAATTTTACGTCATGGCCAGTGCTCAGAACATCAAACTGCTCGAAAAACCGAGAAACTCGTAAATCAGACACGTGCACGGCGCGCCGTTGCACTAGTCGGACCCTACGTTTATAATATGTAGCACTGACAATGAGAGGAATTGCCGGATCAAACAAATAACCCCAAATCGTCTTTTTGGCTAGGACTGTGGGCTTTTGCATCATGATGTTTCTCATTGTACGACTAAAGATTTGTTGCATATTTTAAAACAATTTAAAGGCCATTGCGGTAGGTGCGGGGGAGAGGGATGAGGTGTAGCACGAACGATCGAAATGCTCATTTCTATCGCGATGTAAGAAATATAGACTTGAAGTTAGAGCTGTTCGAGTATTTGAATATTCGGGTAGCTTGAAATCCGAAACAATCTGGGGCTCGGTTTCCAAGCCGAGCCAGGTACCAGAAAGAACCGAGCGGCTCGGATAGAACCAAGTAATTGATTTTTTTTCAAGCGACCCGAAAGAACCGGGCGGCTAGGCTTGGAAAGAAGCGAGCGGGCCAAATGAACTTTGAGCAGATCGGAAACTATTTGTCCAATTAATTTGAAACTTGGTACACATATTCTTAATAGTATTATCTAAAATGTAGCATATCATTTTATTTTATGCGATAACCCATTTGTATATAATAAATGTTTTAAGTTTGTCCCGTTAGGTAAAAAATTAATAGTGATATTCACCTTGCTCTCATTTGTACAATAAATTTTCTTCTCAAATCCGTATGCTACATTGTAGATATTTTATTAATGAACACTAGAATCATGGTCTTTCTCATGCTAGATAAACCTGGGACCGTACAATTGTTAGCCCGTGAAAAGAAACGCCTTTCGGGTATTGTAAGAAAGAAAGTGGCAGAAATGTTACGAGACAAAGACGTAATTAACCCTTTCGCTTCGATATTTTTACCTAACAAGGCAAACTTAAAACATTTATTATACACAAATGGGTTATCGCATAAAATGAAATGACAGTAAAAAGGGACGATACGTTTACGGGCGGCAGAGAGTTTGCACGGCCGCATCCTGCGAGGCAGTGTGGAGAAGGGTGCGCGCGGGTCCCCAAACGAAGCGAGCTGTCGGAGGTAATAGTTCAGACTACAGAGCGAAGCGAACATTCATTATTGGTTTATGGTGGGCAATTCCGTATTTTCGAAGACGGTTTCGACAACATCTAATTGCCAGATTTCCAAAGGGCAATCAAGAACGAACTTCCGCGGGTCTTTAAGAATTTAGAAATTATTCGATGTGAACGAACACGCCACCTTTCGTTAATCCGTATATTGCTCTTTTGGCTCCATATCAAAACTACACAGTACAAAACTACACATGCAATTTAGGACACATCAGAACAGTGCACAAAAAGTAGTGCACATGCAATTTACTACACATTCGATTTGCAGTGCACATACAATTTAGGACACATGCAATTTAGGACACATACAACTTAGGACACATACAATTTAGGACACATACAATTTAGGACACATGCAATTTAGGACACATGCGATTTACTACACATTCGATTTGCAGTGCACATACAATTTAGGACACATACGATTTAGGACACATGCAACTTAGGACACATACAATTTAGGACACATGCAATTTAATACACATTCGATTTGCAGTGCACATACAATTTAGGACACATACAATTTAGGACACATACAACTTAGGACACATACAATTTAGGACACATACAATTTAGAACACATGCGACTTAGGACACATGCAACTTAGCACACATGCGATTTAGGACACATACAATTTAGAACACATGCGATTTATCATGTGCATAGCTAGGATTGCATTTGGGGTGGGGGGTGGGGAATAAAAGACTCCTTCGGTTTCCAATTCGGCCATTTATTCACTGAATTTTGAATTTATGTACTTATGTAGGAACCAATATAACCGGGATCGTGTAATGCGGAATTAGGTCACAATTGAATTTATTTCTATTTTATAATAAACTAATTTAATTTTGGATAAACGTTTAAGTTATTTTTTTCCCGGTCAGGGGGGCAAGTGAAGACTACGCCCATTCGTTTTTTAAAAATTCTGTTAGAACTTATTTGTTTCGATTCGGAAAATATATGTTCCTGTGGAATTTTTAATGAAACAAATGCTACCTTCAGGAACTTCTTTAAAAAGTGTTCTCATGGAACAGATATTTTAGAACCTATATATAATAAAAGTTCCATGGAAACAAGTTACATTAGAACATTTATTAAAAAAGTTTTCATAAGATAAAGAAAAGTACTAAACTATTAGGTATTAATTTTGTTTAACAATATAATATCATATTCTTCATATGTTTCTTTAATAAAAAATTAATGGTTTCGTAAGGAGTATTGAACAGAAAAGAGAACTTGTCAAGAAATAAAACTCGTACTTAATAGTTTAGTACTTTTCTTTATCTTATGAAAACTTTTTTAATAAACGTTCTAATATAACTTGATTTCATAGAACTTTTATTATAACGATTCTAAAACATCTACGTAGGTAAGTATTACATATAAATAACACATTCAAAATATCAATTTAACTATATGAATTATTTAATATTCTTATAGTACTATCCATTGAATAGTATTTAGTATTTGTTACAACGATTGAGAACTTTTTTAATATCGGTGAACAAAATATCTGTTCCTGTTATAGAGAAAATTTTATTCTTATATTTTATAAGTTCCATTCCAAATAGAACTTTTATTTTATCGGTTCTTCTGAGAACTTATAATGTGAGAACATTTTTAAAAAAGTTCCGCGGCATTTGTTTTAAATGGAACCTATTGAATAGTTCCAGAACTTTTTCGATCCCTGGTTTTATGTACTTCTAACTGCATCAGGAATAAGAGGCAATACAATCAACGATAATTGCAATTACATACTTTCCATAACGCCGGTCGAGGTGCTGGGCATCAGATGAGAGCTGGTCCGATGATCGGCAGCAACACCACCGTCGCTATCGCCACTACCGCGATGGACTGGAGTGGTTCCTTGGGACGCATCACCTAATTGTGGTAAGTTTAAAATTTAATAAGAATCTTTTCAATTGTATCGCAATATACATTTTACACTTGCTGGACTAACGTAAAATATGCTGGCAGGCGAAAAAGACATGTGATACTTTACAATATCTGTAACGTGAGTGGAATAAGCGCTGGTATTATGACGTTGCGCGAGTAGTTTTAGTATTCGTTTGAATCATTTGAAATTTGCAATAAACAATTTTACGCAATCCAATTTGTGTTTATCAATACATCTCAAATAAGCCAGAATCCTCGCTCATCTCTTATATCTTGTCGGCGCTCTGGTCCTGCGGGCTCTACCGCACGGGCTGTCGATTGGTCTTGAACGTTGGGCGAAGACCGCGCACGACCGCGACATCTTCGACGACCTCGTCGAAGTGGCTGTGCAGCTCCTTGTTCTTGCCCGCGTACAGGGGAGCGTGTCTGCACAGGGACTGTATCTGCCGGTTCAGGGACTGTATTTGCCGGTTCAGGGACTGTATCTGCCGGTTCAGGAACTGTATCTGCCGGTTCAGGGACTGTATCTGCCGGTTCAGGGGCTGTATCTGCCGGTTCAGGGACTGTATCTGCCGGTTCAGGGACTATATCCTCCGGTACAGGATTTACATCTGCACATAGAATACCGGAATAGAGAAAAACTTATAGTGTGCATGAAATACATAAATCGACAATGTCTACATATCTACTGCGCGTTGATGAGACGAAAGCTAACGTGGCGGCACAGGGGTTTTGATGTACTCGGCTCTCTTCTATCTGATTGATGCATCGGATAGAAGCATTCCTTTGCTTAGCCATTTCCCCATGAATGCACGGTACATTGAGAATTTTTTTTTCAGCAGTCGATCCGATCGAATTTTAGTCGTGCAGTTACCGGTAATGTGATATCGTGTATGTCTTTCAAGTAATACGCAGCAGCTGATATATGATTACTAAAGTTCTATTGCCGAATTTTTTTTCGCGTCTGATAAGGAAAAACAAATCGTACATCTCGGTGTCAATTCGTGTTTGTTTTTTTTTTTGTAATGCTATTATAACATATCTTATACGGGTACCGCTCTTTACTAAATCAAAAACTGAACCATGTGCAAAGTAGTTCCTTTTAAGATGTAATATACCAGCTGCGATGTAGCAATAGAAACACATATAGGTATTGACTAGGGGAGACCGGGGCTAGTTGATACGTTTTTCAGTTTTCAATTTTTTCATTTTTGTTTGAATTAATTACTTAATTAAAAATATGCCAAAATATTCTTTGGTCCTTCCTCTTTAATATATAGTAAGCGAAAACTTAAGAAAATACAAACAAAATGAATGAAACTATGTTATTTGGACGATCAATTTGGATATATCAAAGCTATTTACTTTTTCTCTATTGTTACGTGCGTAACGGATGGCCAAGTCAGGGAAAGTTTTGGTGAAAGCATCCAGATGTAGATCCGAGTGTTGGCAGGGCATTTTAGTAAACAATAAAGGCGCAGACCTTCCCTGAGCTCGGCGCGTTCATCTGGTGAGGGACTAGGCAGTAACCCTTAGGTTAAAAAACGATTGTTAACGTCAAGGTACACACAGGTACGCTGGATCGTAGGAAAGAATTGAATAACAATTTTCACATATCTCGCTCAAATAAAGTTACATATATACGGTGTCGAGATAATTAGTCTGTATCAACTTGCCCCGGTATGAACTAGGCCCGGTCTCCCCTACCCAAAAATTTAAAAAGCAAGAAGGACACTAACACTGATAAAAGTACCTGGATACGTTGCACATACACTTATTCTTAAGATAATGTCCATTATCATTTTTTCAAATTCTGAGCAAAAGAAATGCACATCGTTTGCTCTATTTATCCCAGCTAAATACAGGGTATATTAGAACTGGTGTTACAACCGAGAAGTTGGTAAAAAAATAAGTTGAAAACATGGAATAAAATTTTTTGAAATTACGCTTTGTTTCCAAGAAAATTAACTTGGAACTTTAGGGTCGTGTGCTCGCACTGAAATACGGGTTAACCCTCGCACTACTGGAATCTTGGTGACTCGGTGTGAGTCAAAAGTGACTCCGGCACTGTATTCGGGGGGTTAATACGGCTGAGAGGTATGTAAGGGGAATGCGTCGGACTAGTAGTAGATGGAGACAAGGTTCAGACAACGAGTGTTCTTTGTACCCCCGCGTACTCTACTAGTACCACGAACCCAGTCGAAATTCAAAGTCAATCCTCTCAGAAACGAAGCGTGATTTGAAAAAAAAATTTGGTATTATCGATTTATCGTTTTATGTAGAATCACTCCCTTTTCGGCTGTACCATCATTTCTGATTGTGAGACACCGTGCATACACATCACTTGTTCGTTAAGTGCATGTGTAAAATGTTTAAGGGGGAGCCCTATTTAGTACGCTAGGAATAAAGTGATTCTTGGGAATTTTTTTTCTAAGAAACTGTTAAGCGGATCTTTTCCAAACTTTCAGGGTATTTTAGTCCACATTCAAACAATAAAGATTAATTTTTACGTTACAAAGCGTTTCGTAGAAATAAAACAAGCAACTGTAGAATATTTACGTATCTATAGAAAATGTACATTCTAAATAAGAATCGACAGCGTTTAATATTTCATATATTACTAGCTGTAATTAATGATACCGTGATATACATATCGTACCTGACTGATCATCTGACGAAGCTTCCAGGTCGGCCGTTCGAGGGTCAGAATCATTATCGTCGACTGAAACATATATGATTGTTGAAATTACACGTAGATAAATTTGATGATACTTGTATTACTAAAGATTGATTCACCTTCGCGATTTCTGGCCAACTCTTGAAACGTGTACTCCTCTTGAAAGCAGTTGAACGTCTGAAGGAATTCGCGCAGTGATAATCTATAAATTTAAAAAGAAATATCACACTTCGTTTATGTTTAATAGAACAGATAATAGTAGGCTAGATTTATATTTAAAGATAATACTGGAAGTAGCAATACGCGGTCTTATAACAAAGATTTCAGTCACCTTCCGGTAGTTAAGGCGTTTTGCGCTTTCAAAATTGCCTTATCGCGGTTTATATGTTTATTTCTCCGAGCCTCTTGACCGACGATGCCATTCTGCAGGCGGGAAAAACGAATCTCTTCATCTTTTATTAGGTCGTGCAGTTTATCTACGGTTATAAAGAATTAAAATTCAAGCTTATCCACAAATTTAACGACACATTCAATTTGGTTAATCGTTAATTAATAATACTTACATAAAAAAATCCATACGTTCGGATGCGTGCCGCCTAATTTCTTCCATGCTATGGCATGGAAGGCCTCAACAAAGTTATTCGTCCGAAGAGGGCAGTTATGGACGCTCACTACAGCAGCCCGCGATATCCAGGTCCGTTGCACATATGATACAAAGGATAAAACGGCAGGATATGCCTCCGCTATATCGTTGGCCAGGTCATTTATGATGGCCAGGCCATCATCGAAACGTTCCGCCGGCGCCAATGGCAAACTCATTGTCATTGACAATGCATCGCGGGGAGCATGGGTTAAGCCCAAACTCCGCCACTTGCGTAACACGGCCTACAAAGATATGCATAACATATATAACATATATTTTCCTTGAAGATGATGTATATTTTGTTAGAATGCATAATACCTGTTTAAAATGAAACCAGCACCCATGAACTTCTCCATTTGGGAATGTTTCCTGCAGGGTTCTCAGTGTCGCCTGCTCAAAGTCACTCATGGTGTGACGCACTGTTTCCCGCAACCCAGGACAAAGTTCCAATAATTTTCCCACTAAAGCACGATATGTTGCCCTTGTCCGCGCTTCACAGAGAGCAAAGATCGTGGCGATGCCCTGCATTACATAACATTTTCAGTTACTTACTTTTCTTAGTACAAAGTACGTGATAATCAAAGGATTCACGACCGCATTAGGCTACGGTTACAGTGGATGCGTTTTCATACGAATGATGTTCTGACGAATACGTTTCAACTGTTTTATCGCATACGATGAAACAGTTCAGACGTACAGGTATGTATTCGTCAGAACATCATTCGTACGAAAACGTATTCACTGTAACCGTAGCCTAATGTTGTAGTTGGGACGCGTCCGTGTCTAAAAGGGATAGTCTGGCGATAATATACCTACTAATTTAATATACATATATAGATTTCTATATTATCACTGAAAGTGCTATTTGTGAGATACATACTACTTCAGCAACGGCATATCTATCGAAAATTGCGCGGGGTCGGGGGGGGGGGGGGAGGCGTGTCTGTCATTACATTCGTTAATATTTTTATTTTTCGAGTGGGATATAAAAATTACGAATCTGTTTGAAAATGCTACCATATACATCTTTTCAAAATCACAAGAAATATGAATGACAAAACTTTAGTAAACGTAGTATTATTCATGTGCATCTTACCGAATCCATACGCCGTACATGAATGGTGTACAATTGAGCAATGGCTGGTACTCTCGGAACAACCTAAGAGTAACAAACATCACATTATGCGAGTGTCACAAACGGTATGCTGAGAAACTTAAATTTAGAAGAATTTATATCGGTAAGGGTTAATGTGTAACATACGACACCTTTCAACCTCGGGCGTATATATGTAGATAGTTTAAAATAAGGCTGTGTGCAACAGGACTTATTTTACAATGTTAATAACATTAACGACTTACGGAAAATGTACCATCCATGTACAATTCTTGCGATTGCTGCAACGCACCCAGCAATGCGTCCGATGTGAATAGCAAAATTTTGGTTCCGTCGTCCGCGTCGATCATGCACCGAAACGTGTTCCGTAGAGGCGCGTACTCGCGTAGCGCGAGACCAAGCTCGTGGAATGATCGTGGAAGAGCCGGCCATTGTTTTGACCTTTCTCTATCAAGAGAGGGCTTCATGCTCCTGTAGGACAGCTTTTGTCCTACAGTAGGATCTCTAAAAAAAAAACCAATAATATATGAGTCTCAAATTTAACCATAATCTCTACTAGATCGAAATTCAAAGCCAATTTTCCCGAAAATGAAGCGCGATTTTAAATAATGTTATTCTATGTATATTTCCGATTTATTCTTTTATGTAAAGTCATTCCCTTTCCACTTGTACCAGTAATTCTTGTACACCCTGCATATGCAAAATAGAATCCCTTCGACTACAGATTTACCACAAAATGATCTATTTATGTTTAAATACAGAACAGCGACTTACCGACGGCATACAATGTCGAAGATTTCTTTTGGCTGCATCATCGTTTCCCTACACAAACGCAGCATCTCTTGACGCATCTCCTTCTCCTTGATCACTGTGGTTTTTGGTGGGTGGCAGTGAGTCCCTCTTTCTTCCACAGTTCCATCACTACTTTTCGCGATGGTAGCGTTACACGTAAGTGCGCTTCGCGAGGTGCACCGGTAAATGCCCGTGCATCGTTTGTCCTCGCCATACGAATACCCATTGTACACGTATACGTATACATTTGCTTTATTTCCCGGCATACGCTGCATGATGTATGCGTACAATTTTTTTTATCAAAATAAAAATCTTTGTAAAGATTTTCAGAAAGCTGCTAAACGCACTTTGTAAATGATGGTATAACCACGCTTTAGGAAAATTACGAAATGCAGTCTGGAGAACCGTACGTTCGCTTCGCGACAAGTCTGTCTACTGACAAACCGTTTTCGGCTGGCGCGACGCGAACGGCCAACGATGTTCAGATTTTTCATCACGCGTCACGCGGCACACAGAAACTAGAGCCGCCCCTTGTGATGCGGGGCTCGGACCAATTAATTTATTTAATTCGAACAAAAAGCCGATAATATTGAAAACGTCTAATTAGGAGCAGATAATTAGATTTATAGTATTGTCTCCTTACGGGCTCGGTTTGGTTTACAAGATACGGACTTCTCGCTATTCCCGCCACTTCTGTCTCACTCTTGTCCGGCGAAGGCGAGAGCGAGATGGAACGAGAGCGAGCGAGAGGCACTGAAAGCGAGCGAGGACGGTACGAGACAGACGACACGTTGATGTATTGTCTCGCTCCGTCTTTCGGACGCCGTGACACTCCGTCCTTTGCGCTCGCGCCCGTCGCGCACGCAAAGCGTTCCATCTCGCTCCCTCTTTGTATATAGCGCATGATTTCTCTAGTCAGGCTTATTGTTAGCGGAAATCTATTGCAATAATACTACAAAGTTTTTAGGTGTTGGTAAACATAACGAATTAATGATTGAATATTAACAAAATAAAGTATTGTATGTTTATTATCTCACAACATACAGTGAAGTACAATTATCTCACAAAATTTACTTTTCTCACCTTTTGTAGTACACAATTATTAATTATATCATCGCAATTTACAGTTTCACTTGTTTTTTGTTCGTCAGACAGTAATGTCAAACTAGGCAATATTTCCTACAACATAGAAGCTTTTAGATATGTTTAAAAGCTGGATGCCTCGCTAATGATACGCAATTCATTTAATTTCTATAAAATGTAGATGTATCAACGTGTGGAGTCCTCTAAGCGCGGGGCTTGGAACAAGTGGATATCCTGTCCGGTGCCAAGGGCGGTACTGATTATTAATTATTATAATTTTATGCCATACTAAAAAATGATTGATAAAAGATCTTTGAATTCTCAGAGGAAGGAGATCAGTATCCCTGATAGAATAGGTAGATGTAGCATGTTCTAAAAATTCTCACGGCCCATCGGTATCTTAACATTTCGTAATATTGTTCAGTTTGTCTTCACTATAGTTATTCGGTGCCGTCACTGAAGATTAAAACGATGTATTGCACATGGTTGTACAGATCGCGTATTATAACTTTGCCTCCCAGCGGCCATTGTGCAGGCCGTGCGTAAGTCGTTAATGTTATTAACATTGTAAAATAAGTCCTGTTGCACACAGCCTTATTTTAAACTATCTACATATATACGCCCGAGGTTGAAAGGTGTCGTATGTTACACATTAACCCTTACCGATATAAATTCTTCTAAATTTAAGTTTCTCAGCATACCGTTTGTGACACTCGCATAATGTGATGTTTGTTACTCTTAGGTTGTTCCGAGAGTACCAGCCATTGCTCAATTGTACACCATTCATGTACGGCGTATGGATTCGGTAAGATGCACATGAATAATACTACGTTTACTAAAGTTTTGTCATTCATATTTCTTGTGATTTTGAAAAGATGTATATGGTAGCATTTTCAAACAGATTCGTAATTTTTATATCCCACTCGAAAAATAAAAATATTAACGAATGTAATGACAGACACGCCTCCCCCCCCCCGACCCCGCGCAATTTTCGATAGATATGCCGTTGCTGAAGTAGTATGTATCTCACAAATAGCACTTTCAGTGATAATATAGAAATCTATATATGTATATTAAATTAGTAGGTATATTATCGCCAGACTATCCCTTTTAGACACGGACGCGTCCCAACTACAACATTAGGCTACGGTTACAGTGAATACGTTTTCGTACGAATGATGTTCTGACGAATACATACCTGTACGTCTGAACTGTTTCATCGTATGCGATAAAACAGTTGAAACGTATTCGTCAGAACATCATTCGTATGAAAACGCATCCACTGTAACCGTAGCCTAATGCGGTCGTGAATCCTTTGATTATCACGTACTTTGTACTAAGAAAAGTAAGTAACTGAAAATGTTATGTAATGCAGGGCATCGCCACGATCTTTGCTCTCTGTGAAGCGCGGACAAGGGCAACATATCGTGCTTTAGTGGGAAAATTATTGGAACTTTGTCCTGGGTTGCGGGAAACAGTGCGTCACACCATGAGTGACTTTGAGCAGGCGACACTGAGAACCCTGCAGGAAACATTCCCAAATGGAGAAGTTCATGGGTGCTGGTTTCATTTTAAACAGGTATTATGCATTCTAACAAAATATACATCATCTTCAAGGAAAATATATGTTATATATGTTATGCATATCTTTGTAGGCCGTGTTACGCAAGTGGCGGAGTTTGGGCTTAACCCATGCTCCCCGCGATGCATTGTCAATGACAATGAGTTTGCCATTGGCGCCGGCGGAACGTTTCGATGATGGCCTGGCCATCATAAATGACCTGGCCAACGATATAGCGGAGGCATATCCTGCCGTTTTATCCTTTGTATCATATGTGCAACGGACCTGGATATCGCGGGCTGCTGTAGTGAGCGTCCATAACTGCCCTCTTCGGACGAATAACTTTGTTGAGGCCTTCCATGCCATAGCATGGAAGAAATTAGGCGGCACGCATCCGAACGTATGGATTTTTTTATGTAAGTATTATTAATTAACGATTAACCAAATTGAATGTGTCGTTAAATTTGTGGATAAGCTTGAATTTTAATTCTTTATAACCGTAGATAAACTGCACGACCTAATAAAAGATGAAGAGATTCGTTTTTCCCGCCTGCAGAATGGCATCGTCGGTCAAGAGGCTCGGAGAAATAAACATATAAACCGCGATAAGGCAATTTTGAAAGCGCAAAACGCCTTAACTACCGGAAGGTGACTGAAATCTTTGTTATAAGACCGCGTATTGCTACTTCCAGTATTATCTTTAAATATAAATCTAGCCTACTATTATCTGTTCTATTAAACATAAACGAAGTGTGATATTTCTTTTTAAATTTATAGATTATCACTGCGCGAATTCCTTCAGACGTTCAACTGCTTTCAAGAGGAGTACACGTTTCAAGAGTTGGCCAGAAATCGCGAAGGTGAATCATTCTTTAGTAATACAAGTATCATCAAATTTATCTACGTGTAATTTCAACAATCATATATGTTTCAGTCGACGATAATGATTCTGACCCTCGAACGGCCGACCTGGAAGCTTCGTCAGATGATCAGTCAGGTACGATATGTATATCACGGTATCATTAATTACAGCTAGTAATATATGAAATATTAAACGCTGTCGATTCTTATTTAGAATGTACATTTTCTATAGATACGTAAATATTCTACAGTTGCTTGTTTTATTTCTACGAAACGCTTTGTAACGTAAAAATTAATCTTTATTGTTTGAATGTGGACTAAAATACCCTGAAAGTTTGGAAAAGATCCGCTTAACAGTTTCTTAGAAAAAAAATTCCCAAGAATCACTTTATTCCTAGCGTACTAAATAGGGCTCCCCCTTAAACATTTTACACATGCACTTAACGAACAAGTGATGTGTATGCACGGTGTCTCACAATCAGAAATGATGGTACAGCCGAAAAGGGAGTGATTCTACATAAAACGATAAATCGATAATACCAAATTTTTTTTTCAAATCACGCTTCGTTTCTGAGAGGATTGACTTTGAATTTCGACTGGGTTCGTGGTACTAGTAGAGTACGCGGGGGTACAAAGAACACTCGTTGTCTGAACCTTGTCTCCATCTACTACTAGTCCGACGCATTCCCCTTACATACCTCTCAGCCGTATTAACCCCCCGAATACAGTGCCGGAGTCACTTTTGACTCACACCGAGTCACCAAGATTCCAGTGGTGCGAGGGTTAACCCGTATTTCAGTGCGAGCACACGACCCTAAAGTTCCAAGTTAATTTTCTTGGAAACAAAGCGTAATTTCAAAAAATTTTATTCCATGTTTTCAACTTATTTTTTTACCAACTTCTCGGTTGTAACACCAGTTCTAATATACCCTGTATTTAGCTGGGATAAATAGAGCAAACGATGTGCATTTCTTTTGCTCAGAATTTGAAAAAATGATAATGGACATTATCTTAAGAATAAGTGTATGTGCAACGTATCCAGGTACTTTTATCAGTGTTAGTGTCCTTCTTGCTTTTTAAATTTTTGGGTAGGGGAGACCGGGCCTAGTTCATACCGGGGCAAGTTGATACAGACTAATTATCTCGACACCGTATATATGTAACTTTATTTGAGCGAGATATGTGAAAATTGTTATTCAATTCTTTCCTACGATCCAGCGTACCTGTGTGTACCTTGACGTTAACAATCGTTTTTTAACCTAAGGGTTACTGCCTAGTCCCTCACCAGATGAACGCGCCGAGCTCAGGGAAGGTCTGCGCCTTTATTGTTTACTAAAATGCCCTGCCAACACTCGGATCTACATCTGGATGCTTTCACCAAAACTTTCCCTGACTTGGCCATCCGTTACGCACGTAACACCTTCCCCCTTAGACCAAACACATTAGATTGAAAAGCTCATGTGTTTGATAGAGAAGAAGTGTCCTACAGAAACGACAGAAATACTGAACATACTAAAATGAGTAATACGCTAAAACACAAATATCAGTAACACACAAAACACAGTATACTTAAGGAAAGAATCACACTGAAACGAAGATATATAAGAAAACAAACTATACGTACAAGTACGTCAATTTACGCTTAATGCACTCATATAAAACTTATTATCCTTAATATTCATACAATAATTAAACCCATACTTCGTACATAAAAACATACACCGCACATATACGCATTACACAAATGCGTACATATACAATATTCTAAATGAACAGAAGTATACTTAAAGAAAGTAAATATAAATATCGCACGAATTTTAGTGTCTCCAAAACTTATGGAACATGGGCTAATTTCAATTTATTTGCATGTACTACGCGAGGTTTCCCATTAACGAAAATTTTAATATTATGGTTTCCTAAAACTTCGCTTATTTTGTAGGGCCCGGAATAATTCTCGGACAACTTTCCCTTCTTAGGTTCCTTTAATAGAAATACTGAGTCATTTACCTGAAAATGTTGTGGATTGATTCTACGATCATAATATGATTTGGATTTTTCCTTAGCTTTAATTAAGTTTTTGCGCGCTAAAAATCGTACGTCATGCATTGTGTGAATCAATTCAACTAAATAATCACCATAAGTTCGCATGTTACTTTCGTTATAAGGTTCACTGGACGGTTGTCTCGCAATTTTCCCAAACACCAATTCATACGGAGTAAACCCGGTACCCTCGTGTACACTAGTATTATACGAGAATGTCGCTAACTCGGGAAATTCGTCCCACTCATGTCGACTGTCCACATATTGCTTGATATATTCAACAAGAACTGCATGAGATCGCTCAAGCGAACCATTGGATTGCGGGTGGAAAGCAGTTGTTAAATATCGAGTAATGCGGAAATATTTGGATAAATTTTTTAACAATAAGCTTGTAAAATTTGTACCTCTGTCTGACAATATAGCCTTAGGTGGTCCGAATATACTAAAGAAATGCTTGACGAGGGCCCTAGTTACACTGACCGCAGTCGCTGATTTCATAGGTATAGCGAGGGAAAACTTGGTCAAATTATCCTGTAGGGTAAGCAGGTACTCGTTCCCATTTGTCGTCCTTGGTAGGGGGCCTACCATATCCATGGACACCTTTTCGAAAGCCGCGTTCGGAGTATCCGTGATGACCATTGGCTGCTTAGTTTTATTGCGGGTCACCTTCTTTAATTGGCACCTAATGCAGTTACGTATAAATGTCTGCACATCAACCCTGAGATTTTCCCAGTAGAACCTCTGTCGAATTCGATTGTAGGTCTTGGTGATCCCCTTATGTCCACCCACGGCAGAGCAATGTGCCTCTTCAATAATGTTCGTCCGTCGATGATCCTCCGGTTCCTCTACCGTCCCATGGCAAACGATTATTTTAATGCGCTTCTGTGTGATAGAATTACGCAATAACATTATTACTTCCTGCCAAGTTATCCCATCAATCTCCTTAAATTTCGCAATTCCTATTGTTTCACATGGATGAATACTCAGTTGTCTATTTAACTCGGAGAAAGCTTTTGCTAATGCTTCCTTAGTTAGCTTGTCTTCATTTGATGACTTACAAATTATCGCTACATGGTACTTCTTTCCCTTTTTAATAAAAATAGCATCTCCAATTTGTGGTTTGTCCAACCTAGGTATTTCCTTCCGTATTGTGAATTGTTGCGCTCCGTCATCTATTGGATCGCCTTTGACAGTAAGAAAATACATTGAGTTGTCCTTTCTCATAAAAAGTTTATCCCGTTGATTTAAAATAATATTGCGGATTGATCTTGTTTCTCTTGTATCTGCAAATTCTTGGTCCTTGATTATTTTATCAAAATCAACGCTCTCGGCTCCACTTTCACTGCTGCTATCGGATTCATCTTCTTCAGATTCAAAAATATCCTCCACCATCATATTGTTTCCCAATTCGAGAGATATGGCTCTTCCAGTTGGCCTAATTGCAGGAGTTAATATTAACGGTGGTTTGCCAGTAGTAGTGATTTGATCCCTGTTAAATTCCAATGCTGATGTTGAATTCCCAATCTCCTCCGTTGTCGATCCTCGCCTTTCCAGACGTAACGATAAAGGAATGTCCTCAAAATCAGGTGTCGTAGTCCCTTCGGCGGCCGGAGAACCTGAACTCGGTGAAGGGTCTCTATGAACCTGTGCCTCGACCACATGGCGTTCAAAAGGTCGTTGCCGTAGCTCTTTTTCTGTGAAAGGCACGGACCCATCAGGGTCCTGATTCCGTTGATTCCGTGTACTCAAATTCGGTTGTGCAACAATCGGTTCTTTTTCTTCCATCATCTGTGCAGTCTGCGGTGGCGGTGTCCTTAACATTACTGGATTCCCATGTCTTCGTTCTATCTCCTCATCCTCGGATTCAGAAACTATATCGTCCCACTCGCCCACTTTAATTGGATATAGTGTCCCTTGCATGAATTCCTTCGGTGGATTCCGTGATAATGCATCTGCATTCACATTTGTGTTCCCAGCCTTATATAAGATATCATACTCATATTCAGCAAGTTTTAATCTCCACCTCATTAATCTCGAAGTTGGGTCTTTCACGGAATGCAGCCAGGTGAGTGGCTTATGGTCAGTTACAAACGTAAATTTTCTACTATACAAATATGGCCGAAAATGTTGCACACAATATACCATTGCTAACAACTCCTTTTGTATTGTAGGATAATTTAACTCTGCACTATTTAATACTCGTGATGCATATGCTATTGGTTTATCTTTTCCGATCGGACCTTGACTCAAAATACCCCCTATTGCAAAATCCGAAGCATCGGTTGTCAGTACGAAAGGTTGGTTGAAATCGGGATACTGCAAAACGGGCTCCTCGCATAATTTATCGCGTAAAATTTCAAAAGCTTCACACTGTCTTTCAGTCCATCGGAACGGTTCATCCTTTTTTAGTAAATTAGTTAATGGCTTTGAAATGTTGGAAAAATTTTGAATGAATCGACGATAATAACCCGCCAATCCAAGAAATTGTTTTACATTTTTTGCATTTCTTGGAATTGGAAAATTCCTTACTGCATTTACTTTCGCCGGGTCAGGTCGAACACCATCCGCACTAATTATATGCCCAAGATAACAAACTTCTGTTCGCAAAAACTCGCATTTATCCGGTTGTAATTTTAAATTCGCCTGTCGTAACCTTTCCATCAATTTACGAAACTTGATTTCATGTTCACGTAAAGAACTCGAATATATAACAATGTCATCTAAATAGACAAACATTTCATTACCCTGCAGACCTGTTAAGACCCTATCCATTAACCTTTGAAAGGTTGCCGGTGCATTTTTTAAGCCGAACGGCATCCTTTCAAACTCATAATGACCATGAGGTGTTGTAAAAGCGGTCTTATGACTGTCCTCAGGGTGCATGCGGATCTGATGGAAACCCGACGCCAAATCAAATATTGAAAAATACTTAGCGCTACCCAATTGATCAAGAATTTCCACTATGTTGGGTATAGGATAGGCATCACTTATAGTTTTCTCATTTACGTCCCGAAAATCTAAAACCATTCTCCAAAGTTTATTGCCCTTACTATCCGGTTTCTTCGGAACAATGCAGACAGGAATATTATAAGCAGATTTCGATGGTTTTATTATTCCAGTTTCCAACAACGTATTTACTTGACGTTTAATTTCATCCTTGTGCACAGGAGGAAATCGGTATTGTCGTCGGTTTATGGGTCGATTGTCAACTGTCGGTATCCGATGTTCGGTCACTGTCGTAAAACCCAAAGACTCGCCAGGTATGTGGAAACAGTCAGAATACTCCCGAATTAACTGGTTTACACTTCCTCGTTCCTCCGAATTTAAATGATTTAACCGCAATAAACTCTCAATCCTATTTGCACGTTCAATAATTCCTAACTTACTCACCGGAAAACAATGATATTTGTCACTTTGTCTTTTGGTTTCCCAAATCTTAACTGTTTCATAAAAGTGATCTACTTCATCTTCTTCTCTTAATTCGCGGTAAAATGAATTAATTTCTAAATTTAGGTTCTCATGAAATTTTTGAACTTGATCCATCCTATCTTTTACCGAGATTTGAGTTCCTACATCTGCGATCGCTGTCTTTGATTCTACCATTAATTTAAAATCATTTTCCGAGGATGGATACGAATTAGAAATTTGCACAGTTGAAATTCTTGATTCCTTATGTAAGGTTTCCCCTTCCGTGACATATTCCGAATTACCTTTTTCCCTTTCAAGATTAATTGGCAAGAAAGAATCAGAAACAGTTTCCTCTGCTATATTGAATTTAGAAATTTTATTTGCCTTACTTATGTACGAGACTTCCTGAATTTTAACTTTGGGTACAATTATTTCAATATCTCGATCATTTGTATTGATTACATCGAGATAAGCCTTTCCATTAGTTACTGTGACCAAAGCGTCACCAAGGTACACTCCATCAATCCCTTGCACCCTTAAACGCGGTACATATCCTTGCTCGATTTCTGGATTTGCTGCTATAACATAAGCTTGTGTTCGTGATCTCGCTGGAATTACAATGTGTTCTGTTATCTCAAAAGGAAACGATTTTCCATTGCATTCCAAACACTTCCTTTCGTAATTTATACGAGCCTTTTGCTGCATAAGAAAATCTGATCCGATAATTCCTTCCTGTGCTATAGGAAAATCATTATCTACTAAATGAAAATGTACACATTGCCCTAAAATGTCTAAAGCTACTAGTCCTCTTGTGAACACATGCTGAGGAGTAATTCCAGTGAGACGAAGAATTTCCTTTACATTTACTGATATGGAAGGCTGCACCGAGCGACGTTTCAACAGATTTGGACCAGATCCACTATCCACCATAAAATTTGAGGGAGAAATCAAATCAGGACCGCCAATTCGGACAACAGGTACATAACCGGTCTGCGTAAGGTTTACTCGTCTATCTCGGACTCGACGGCATCCGCGACAATCGGGTGAGCTGAACGCTCTGACAACTTTCCGCGAGGGGCGCTCGTCCTCGTGGAGCCTCGCAAGTTTCCCGAAACATTCTGTGAATTTTCCGAAGAGAAATTATTATTCCCCTTGCTATTATTATATGCAAGTTTCCTACAGTCCTCAATGTTATGTCCCGGTTTTCTACAGTATCTACAAAATCTTGCATCATTCTGGTTATTATCCCGATTTTCAATACGTCTATGGTAACTGCAATTATTATTTCCATTATTATCTTCCGGACGGTTACCTTGTGAAGATGACATTTGCTGTTGTGCATTTAATAGAGCATCTACAATCTGTTTATAATCCGGTGTGCCAGTCGGTTGTGAAGATACATTATAACTGCTATTTTCATTTCTCTTTACGCGAATGGTTTTATAGGACCAACATTCAGTTGCATCATGCCCGAATTTCTTGCAAAGTTGACAAATTATTTGTTCGGATTGAACTTTATATACGGTACCAAGATTGACACGTTTTTCCGATTTCCCTTCTGACAACCCACGCATCTGTGAAATTGCTTCATTCTCCTTTTCAATGACAATTGCCTTAGTAATTAATCCGTTTAACGATTCTATGTCTACTGAAAGCATACGCACGGAAACTTCAGATTTTAATCCCCGAAGGAAACATTTCTTCAAGCTTTCATCCGTACTTATAATAAACGTTTGTGAAACTGTTCCATATTCCCGTTTAAACGCGTCTAATATTCGCTTTCCTAATTCACGAACTCTATTAGCAAATGTTATTACTTCCTCATTAGACTTTTGAAAGACATTTGATAATTTTCCCAACGCTTCATACACCGCCTCGTGCGGTGCATAAATAGACCTTAAATGCTCGACCAATTCGCTCACCTTACTGAACCGCACTCCGATAATTGACCGACGTACATCATCCTTCAACTTATTTCGCAATGATTTTACAAAATTTTCTTCATAATGTGGAGGAATCATGCTCAGAGCTTCTTCACAGCCCTCGGCGAAACATACGAAGTCCATGTTTTTTCCGTCAAAGTCTGGAACTGCGCTTAACGCATCCTTGTACAAAGTCATGTAATACGTGCTACTCACATTTGCATTATGAATCAGCGGAACGGATGTTGCCTCATCTTCGACAGATGTTGGTTGTGGTTCTTGTTGTAACTGTTGAAATCCTAATCGTTGTTGCTGGGCCAATAGTTCCTGTTGCATCAAAATTTGCTGTTTCTGGATCTGCATTTGTGCCATTTGTTCCGTCATTAACTGTCGCATTTCCTCCATTTGCCTCCGTTGTTCTTCTGGAGACGACAGTTCCGATGAACCCGAGCGTTCTGGTGATGTTTCTGTTGCACGCAAGTGTGGCCCGGTCGGTGTACGTTTCACAGACATTTTTAGTTAACTGAGTAACTTCAATTCACAGCACTTCAAATTTTTCCGTCACTACCGATTTTCAATCCCACCGCTGTCACCAAAATTCTGTTACGAATTATAACGCTTAGTTATCTGGTTTTAAAATTCTTTTATTAATAAAAGTGTGTCCCTTTTTTATGTCATGACATTTAAGTCATTTACAACTGGGATAGGGACTTCGGTAGCACGAAAAACTGAATTCCCCGAGTCAACTTGCTTGTTTGAACTCTCAATGTCAACTAACCTCCGCCCCAAGAAACTCCTCTTTTACAAAATGCTGGGTAGAGAGGTTTCACCCTCTACCCTCGAATGGCCAAGATGGAGGACAGGCCCAAACATTCCCACGATTCAAAGTACAACGCTGACGAAGTCCAGACATCGGCATCGGCGGAAAGACGTTACCGCGTAGACCTTGAAAATCCTTGGGTGTCACGATTTCGAGGACCGCTCTTGTGCCTAAGGGTTACTGCCTAGTCCCTCACCAGATGAACGCGCCGAGCTCAGGGAAGGTCTGCGCCTTTATTGTTTACTAAAATGCCCTGCCAACACTCGGATCTACATCTGGATGCTTTCACCAAAACTTTCCCTGACTTGGCCATCCGTTACGCACGTAACAATAGAGAAAAAGTAAATAGCTTTGATATATCCAAATTGATCGTCCAAATAACATAGTTTCATTCATTTTGTTTGTATTTTCTTAAGTTTTCGCTTACTATATATTAAAGAGGAAGGACCAAAGAATATTTTGGCATATTTTTAATTAAGTAATTAATTCAAACAAAAATGAAAAAATTGAAAACTGAAAAACGTATCAACTAGCCCCGGTCTCCCCTAGTCAATACCTATATGTGTTTCTATTGCTACATCGCAGCTGGTATATTACATCTTAAAAGGAACTACTTTGCACATGGTTCAGTTTTTGATTTAGTAAAGAGCGGTACCCGTATAAGATATGTTATAATAGCATTACAAAAAAAAAAACAAACACGAATTGACACCGAGATGTACGATTTGTTTTTCCTTATCAGACGCGAAAAAAAATTCGGCAATAGAACTTTAGTAATCATATATCAGCTGCTGCGTATTACTTGAAAGACATACACGATATCACATTACCGGTAACTGCACGACTAAAATTCGATCGGATCGACTGCTGAAAAAAAAATTCTCAATGTACCGTGCATTCATGGGGAAATGGCTAAGCAAAGGAATGCTTCTATCCGATGCATCAATCAGATAGAAGAGAGCCGAGTACATCAAAACCCCTGTGCCGCCACGTTAGCTTTCGTCTCATCAACGCGCAGTAGATATGTAGACATTGTCGATTTATGTATTTCATGCACACTATAAGTTTTTCTCTATTCCGGTATTCTATGTGCAGATGTAAATCCTGTACCGGAGGATATAGTCCCTGAACCGGCAGATACAGTCCCTGAACCGGCAGATACAGCCCCTGAACCGGCAGATACAGTCCCTGAACCGGCAGATACAGTTCCTGAACCGGCAGATACAGTCCCTGAACCGGCAAATACAGTCCCTGAACCGGCAGATACAGTCCCTGTGCAGACACGCTCCCCTGTACGCGGGCAAGAACAAGGAGCTGCACAGCCACTTCGACGAGGTCGTCGAAGATGTCGCGGTCGTGCGCGGTCTTCGCCCAACGTTCAAGACCAATCGACAGCCCGTGCGGTAGAGCCCGCAGGACCAGAGCGCCGACAAGATATAAGAGATGAGCGAGGATTCTGGCTTATTTGAGATGTATTGATAAACACAAATTGGATTGCGTAAAATTGTTTATTGCAAATTTCAAATGATTCAAACGAATACTAAAACTACTCGCGCAACGTCATAATACCAGCGCTTATTCCACTCACGTTACAGATATTGTAAAGTATCACATGTCTTTTTCGCCTGCCAGCATATTTTACGTTAGTCCAGCAAGTGTAAAATGTATATTGCGATACAATTGAAAAGATTCTTATTAAATTTTAAACTTACCACAATTAGGTGATGCGTCCCAAGGAACCACTCCAGTCCATCGCGGTAGTGGCGATAGCGACGGTGGTGTTGCTGCCGATCATCGGACCAGCTCTCATCTGATGCCCAGCACCTCGACCGGCGTTATGGAAAGTATGTAATTGCAATTATCGTTGATTGTATTGCCTCTTATTCCTGATGCAGTTAGAAGTACATAAAACCAGGGATCGAAAAAGTTCTGGAACTATTCAATAGGTTCCATTTAAAACAAATGCCGCGGAACTTTTTTAAAAATGTTCTCACATTATAAGTTCTCAGAAGAACCGATAAAATAAAAGTTCTATTTGGAATGGAACTTATAAAATATAAGAATAAAATTTTCTCTATAACAGGAACAGATATTTTGTTCACCGATATTAAAAAAGTTCTCAATCGTTGTAACAAATACTAAATACTATTCAATGGATAGTACTATAAGAATATTAAATAATTCATATAGTTAAATTGATATTTTGAATGTGTTATTTATATGTAATACTTACCTACGTAGATGTTTTAGAATCGTTATAATAAAAGTTCTATGAAATCAAGTTATATTAGAACGTTTATTAAAAAAGTTTTCATAAGATAAAGAAAAGTACTAAACTATTAAGTACGAGTTTTATTTCTTGACAAGTTCTCTTTTCTGTTCAATACTCCTTACGAAACCATTAATTTTTTATTAAAGAAACATATGAAGAATATGATATTATATTGTTAAACAAAATTAATACCTAATAGTTTAGTACTTTTCTTTATCTTATGAAAACTTTTTTAATAAATGTTCTAATGTAACTTGTTTCCATGGAACTTTTATTATATATAGGTTCTAAAATATCTGTTCCATGAGAACACTTTTTAAAGAAGTTCCTGAAGGTAGCATTTGTTTCATTAAAAATTCCACAGGAACATATATTTTCCGAATCGAAACAAATAAGTTCTAACAGAATTTTTAAAAAACGAGGGTCCTGAGAACTTTTTCGATCCCTGCGATAAAACACGCACAGAATCTCACTTCTCTACCTGAATAAGAAAGATAATTAGAGCATTTTAAAGGCTACGAACATAATAAGAAGAATTTTAATAATTACATTTTATCATTAATATAAACGCGTGCGTCGTAAAATTTAATTGGCGTATTTCCCACCAAAATTGTTTAACATACATGTCTTGTTACACCTTCTACCTGAAATATTAGTGAAAATGAGAATACGTTGTAAAAAATGAGCTCCCTGCGCCCATCGCGTCATCTCTCGCACAAACTGCCGACAACTTTAGAAAACTTATTTTGTTCATCTTTTTATACCGTACTTATAGAGACAAATTCCTTCGAAGGCGTACCTTTCGCTTTATATTTACTAGCTCCCCTAATTTCTTTGATTTCAATTCAAATTTACTACTTACCATTTGTTTCGCAGATGACGGCAACCGATCAGAAGGCGGGGGGGAGGTGTTTATTCCATGCGGGCATTTATGCATATACGCAGAGTGCCTTAGAAAATCAAAGCGCACAAGGTGCCCTGTTTGTCGTGCGCGCTACGATATGGTCGTGAAAACGATCCCAACTTAATTTGAGGTATGCCGTTTACAATACTTTCTCATGCGTATGTCCAGAACTGAATAGTTACCATAATCTGGTATAACATCGTTGCAGGAAAATTGTTCAAACGGTACAGGACTTTGAATTCTAGTGGAATAGGCCTACTGGGGACACCACTTTAAAAAAAACGCATCGACGATAGTACCTCTAGGGTGATGTGGAAATCTATTTTATTCATGTGTAATACACTTAGGGTGGTTCTAACTTTCGACTTTTTAATTTTCCTCGAAAATGTCTAGTGTTCGTTGGGCTATATAAGTTTAGAACTTGAAGTGCCATCTATGGGAACTATGTAAACCTAATAGAAAATAAATACCTATACCTATACCTATAATTTTCCTCGGGGCACACCCCCAGAATGGTTCCAAATAATTAAAAAAAAATCCCTGTAAAGTTTGAGCTCGATCGAATAACGGGAAAGGGTGCCCCTGGGCCCTTAAACATTTAAATCATTATTTAACAGCTCGCGAAGTCGACTTTATATAACATCTTCCAAGTTATTGATTAAATAAAAAAATATGTCAAACAAAAGTTGTAGACCCGGACAAGGAGCAGCTTTTTTGTTCTATTACTTTTTCTCGTGCGACAAACGGTTTTCGAAAAAAATCCGAAAAACTCAAAATAAAAAAATTTTTATTTTTCAAATTTTGAAAGTTTAAATGCTTCTAGAACACTTTTTATTTATGAAGGTGAACAAAAAAAATGGATTTTTTATTTTCGAGGACAATTTTTTAAACATTTAAGGGGACTTATTTTCAGTCTTTGATATGTGATGAATGTTTCCTGAAAATTTGGCACCGAAATTCGCAAAAATATCGGAGATATAGACTTTATATTTTCGATATTTTTTTTCTTAGTTTTTCGGATTTTTTTCGAAAACCGTTTGTCCCGCGAGAAAAAGTAATAGAACATAAAATATGCTCCTTGTCCGAATGTACAAGTTTTGTTTGACATATTTTTTTATTTAATCAATAACTTCGAAGGATATTGTATAAAATCGACTTTGCGAGCTGTTAAAGATATAGACTACATATTTTCGATATTTTTGCAAATTTCAATCCCAAATTTTCAAGAAACATTCATGACACATCAAACACTGAAAATAAGTAAAAAAAAATTATTTTTTTTGCATATTTCTGGAAATGCCGTCCCCTTAAATGTTTAAAAAATAGTCCTCGAAAATAAAAATTCCATTTTTTTTGTTCACCTTCATAAATAAAAAGTGTTCTAGAAGCATTTAAACTTTCAAAATTTGAAGAATAAAAAAGTTTTTTATTTTGAGTTTTTCAGATTTTTTTCGAATACCGTTTGTCGCACGAGAAAAAGTAATAGAACAAAAAAGATGCTCCTTGTCCGGGTCTACAACTTTTGTTTGACATATTTTTTTATTTAATCAATAACTTGGAAGATGTTATATAAAGTCGACTTCGCGAGCTGTTAAATAATGATTTAAATGTTTAAGTGCCCAGGGGCACCCTTTCCCGTTATCCGATCGAGCTCAAACTTTACAGGGATTTTTTTTTAATTACTTGGAACCATTCTCGGGGGTGCCCCGAAGAAAATCTTGAAAAAAATTTTTACCAAGAGTAAGTTAGAACCACCCTAGTAATACACACTGCTCGTTTGTTTTTGGCCATATAATCACTTCACGCTAGTTATTAATATTAAACTGTTGCTTCAAAGCAGAAATGACGAATACCTATTAGTTAATAAATGATTAGTGCTTAAGGTGGATTATTCCATGGTATTGCGTGCGAAACCAATCAATGTAAAAATGCGACTAACCAATCTATGACCACCCTATGGCCACCAGGGTCAGGAACAGCGCTAGACTATGCTTGCGAATCTATAGCGGAAAGTTGAAACTGTTCACACGCTCGTCGTGTCATAATTTATTAAATAAATGCGTTTAATTCATATTGCTCCTTTTCCATGCTGCTACTTTCCGAAATGTTTATTACCAAACTGTGATCATTGTTTGTAACATTTAAATGTGTTTCGAATTTTGTGTGTATGCTGTTTCGCTGTCTGTGTCAATGTGTACGCGCGCCGAATTTTAAATATACTGTAGGTTTAATTGCATACGCGCCATCTTGTATGCCACACTACTGTACGAAACCTTATTCAAATTATAACTACAAATAATTAAAATATTTCATGTGTTCCAAATTGTATGTGTTCTAAATCGCATGTGTTATAAATTGTATGTGTCCTAAACAGGCCCGGCACGAGGATGGTTGGCGCTTTTATGCAAGAAAATTTTTGGTGCTCCCAAATTTTTGCTCCTGTTTTCTATTTAATAGGGTGAAGACACCAGTAGTCGACCATGTATCAGTAGTCGACCACTCTCCGAAAAACATGAAAAATAAGGTTTTTAGAAGTGACGATCTTTTGAACAAAGTGCAGTTCTCTAACTGCACTCCAACTGCACTCTCTTCAAAAGATCGTCAATTCCAAAAACCTTATTTTTAAATACATGAAAAACATGAAAAATAAGATTTTTAGAAGTGACGATCTTTTGAACAAAGTGCAGTTAAAGTACAGTTAGAGAACTGCACTTTGTTCAAAAGATTGTCACTTCTAAAAACCTTATTTTTCATGTTTTTCGGAGAGTGGTCGACTACTGATACATGGTCGACTACTGGTGTCTTTACCCTATGTTTTGCCTTTACGAGGTACAATAAAAACAGAATTACGTTTACATTTTGTTTATATGAGAGTTGGATTCCTTTATTATTAAATCTGCGATATAGTTTTTAGCGCCCTTATGCAATGCATTGCCTGCATAATGGGTTCCGCCGGACCTAGTCCTAAATCGCATGTGTCCTAAATTGTATGTGCACTATAAATCGCATGGGCGTAGTCTTCACTTGCCCCCCTGACCGGGAAAAAAATAACTTAAACGTTTATCCAAAATTAAATTAGTTTATTATAATATAGAAATAAATTCAATTGTGACCTAATTCCGCATTACACGATCCCGGTTATATTGGTTCCTACATAAGTACATAAATTCAAAATTCAGTGAATAAATGGCCGAATTGGAAACCGAAGGAGTCTTTTATTCCCCACCCCCCACCCCAAATGCAATCCTAGCTATGCACATGATAAATCGCATGTGTTCTAAATTGTATGTGTCCTAAATTGCATGTGTGCTAAGTTGCATGTGTCCTAAGTCGCATGTGTTCTAAATTGTATGTGTCCTAAATTGTATGTGTCCTAAGTTGTATGTGTCCTAAATTGTATGTGCACTGCAAATCGAATGTGTAGTAAATTGCATGTGTCCTAAATTGTATGTGCACTACAAATCGAATGTGTATTAAATTGCATGTGTCCTAAATTGTATATGTCCTAAATTGTATGTGTCCTAAGTTGCATGTGTCCTAAATCGTATGTGTCCTAAATTGTATGTGCACTGCAAATCGAATGTGTAGTAAATCGCATGTGTCCTAAATTGCATGTGTCCTAAATTGTATGTGTCCTAAATTGTATGTGTCCTAAGTTGTATGTGTCCTAAATTGCATGTGTCCTAAATTGTATGTGCACTGCAAATCGAATGTGTAGTAAATTGCATGTGCACTACTTTTTGTGCACTGTTCTGATGTGTCCTAAATTGCGTGTGTAGTTTTGTACTGTGTAGTTTTGATATGGAGCCGCTCTTTTGGCGGGTGGTATATTTGGTAACCATCCGTAGCCGCGCGCACCGTTGTCCACGGCCGCCTCGTGGGACGAGACTGTCTTAACAGCCTAGCCAGTTTTTCCGAAACAACTGATTCATTCGGCCCAACGTGTAATAAAATTTTACATCCTTTTCGACAATGTATACCTGAGGTTCCCGTTCGCTACGCGGTGCGAGTTGAATGTAGTGTATTTAGTTTTCACTAAAACTGCCGAAATTGAAGAATTCTAATTATCCGTATTTCACAGTTTGGTCTGTAGTGTACGTTGACAAATTTACGCCAAAATGGATCAACAATCTTTCAGAAAAAGGAGTAAAAATGACTACATTTTCATATATTCTTTAAACAAATTTACGTATTATTCGTAATCTGATCACGATTGGCTGAATTTGTTATAAAAAGATGCATCACTTTCGCCTCAAGGATTTTCTCTATGGTGCCTACTTTCCGAGATATTGCGGGAGACGAGATTTTTTCACTCCCAACTTTAAGGGCCGCGTGCAGTCAAAGAACTACCCCTTTTGTTCCTGTGTCCCTCCGCCAAGTGTATTGACGATATTGTAAACGCGTGTGATTTTTTAATGCAAAAGGGAGGTAGTGGGATTGGAAAGATTAACAACAGTACAGGACGCATTGAACCAAAAAAAGAGATGTTAATAATAATTAGTGTAAAGTACTATTACAGTACATCATATAGTCAACGCATATCGTTAAAAATGTAATGTGTATATACATATATCCATCTTTATTAAATGTTTATGAGAATATATTACACAGGACCACAAAATTTTTTTTCTAAAATACACAAAATCGACCACCTGTCCTATACGTATTTTGGGTCGCTGAATTCGAATCCGTTGCCCGTTTTGGCCCACCACGTTTAGTTTTTCAGTAAATTGCAAAAAAACTGTTGTAAACCAGTAAAATGCCATATAAATACAACATATCCTATTTTCATAAACTTATAACGTCAAACTCTCTAATCTACTAATCTCAAGACCACAAAACATCTAATCCTATATTTCGTTAACCCTCTAACCCCTCTAACGCCTCAGTGTGCAGAATTAACATTACTCGGCTGTCGTTTAAAAACGATTAGTGTGCAGAATTAACATTCTCGCCTGACTCCAAAAAACCCCTTAGTGTGTAGAATTAAACATTCTCTCCTGACTCCTAAAAACCTCTCAGTGTGCGGAATTAAACATTACTCGCCTGACCGTCGAAACGCTTAGAGTGCAGAATTTCACATTTCTCGCCTGACGTTCGAATTGGTTAGTGTGCAGAATTACATATTTCACACCTGATTCCCTCACCTCCCGGTGCGCTGGATTTATATTCGCGTCTGGGCTGTATTTAACCCCACTATACCCATTGTCCCCTAAATCCTGACCCCGGGACGTGACAGTTTAATTCATCATTTTGTCGATTTCGAGTTTGTTTAAAAATTATAGGGCGTTGAATTTTGCGATTCTTGCCTATTTTCGTGAAAATGGGTTGCGCTTATGAATTTTTAGCTCGGAAACTATTTGTCGGATTTAGTTGATCCTAGCGTTATTTTAACCTAGAAGGATTGGCCTTTCTGAATATTTTTGTTCCCGGTTAAAAAATCATTTTTACAATAATGAAAATTACAAATAAAGTTTTATTTTGCAAATTGAGGCTCAAGGTCACGATTTTAAAAATCCGAAAAAATACCACCATATTCACTGAAGAATTTTCTATAAAATCAGCTGAACTATTGTTGGTAATTTGCATATTCAACGTCGCAGGAAGCTGTTAAAGACAGCGGCGCGCACCGTTCCGTTATTTCGATCGCCTGATCGTACCCCTCGCACCCTTTATTACCTCAATCAGGTCTAACAACGGTAGAAACAATAGTTACGACAGATCACGTATCCATCACGAGGGTGTCATTTATACCTGCAGAAGAATTTTACTAACCCACTCTTGGCCAATGCTACTTTTTTTTAATAATAATCAGATTTGTATGTACCAGCTTGACTGTTCGTTGATTATTTGTTGAAAAAGTGCCATTGCTCGATGGAAACCACGAGAAGGTGGTGGGTTCTTTCCATCAGGAGTGGACAAGGATGGATTAGGAAGGTTGGCATGGATATGATCACTTCGAATGGCGAGGTTAAGGGATGAAAGTAAGAAAACGGTCGAAACTATTTCATTGTGCTGAACACAATACCAGCTTCATCATACGAGCAAGTTTTGCATAAAATTTTTTTGTCTGAGATTGGCGTGTAATGGCAATTTCTAGTGCCAGTGATAGGTAATGATACTGCAAAGCGCGCTTCTAAGGTGGTAAGGCTCACTTATCTGGAACGGAAATCACCGATTCTGCAACTGTTCATTGTGACGTGAATTTTAAAGAATCCATCCTGGAAAGGAGATTATTTTCTAAGTAGCATTTCAAGGAATTAATTCTGTTTATGTATAGTGTATACAAAAGGCAGAAAACCAACATCGTACATTAGCCAGCTCCGAAATTGTTTTGTAAATTAACATTTTTTAAGTTTTTAAACAATTTTATTCAGCTTCGAACCTCTGTTTGTATGTTTGTGTGTATGGTTCAAATATGGCAACTCAAATTTAACCCACTTTCAACTATCCAATTGTCTTGAAACTTTACAGGCGTGCGTAGTTTGGATGACAATACAATTGAGGGCTCGGATGCAATAAGGGGACTAGCGCTCGAAAATGTGAAAAATTATTGTCCAAACGCTAAGAAATATTGGAAAATTAAATGTTGTTAAACTGTATTTTAAAAAATATAGTGTTGTACAGCTCGTCGCGACACACATTTTTTTCTATTTACAGTTCGTTTATCAAATCATTACTATTCGAGCTAAAAATTATAAACAAAAAATTTTTCATCGTCCAAAATCATTATTTTTTTAAACATAAATTGCGATAACTTGAGTAAATATTAAGGGATCGCTATGAGACTTGAAACATAAAACTCAGAAAATTCTAGCGAAGCCGTAAAGTGTATGCACAAAACCCTTATGTTAAAAAATTTAATAATATTTAATTAAAAAGTAATACTGGATATAACCCATGTTTTTCAACGTTCGGCGTTAAAAAGTATCGAGGCAATTTTGAGGTACATATAACTTGCAGCGACAAAGTTTTTCCTTAATATACAAAGGTTTTCAACAATTTTCATACTGATTAACCCTTCGGTGGGCGCGCTCTCCAGACTTGCATGAGTGGGCGCGTTGCGGCATTTACACCGCAATCGGAGTTCTCGTTGTTTTACTTCTAAATTTAGACAATTTTATGTCTCACAGAAGAAAATCGAAATTACATTAGTTGCTTAATCATATTTTATTCAATGAACATCAAATATTAATGGCGATGGAGATAATAAACAGATAATTAGTCCACATCCATCTGCTTCACCTGAAAACCTTTGAGGGGATGTTTCACCCCCTAAACATGCAAACAGGCCAAAATAAAAAACACCTATATCTTATTTTTCTGTCCTCTAAAACATATCCATAAACCAGAACAATCGGAGACGAACACCTGAAAACCTTTGAGGGGTAGTTTCACTCCCTAAACATGCAAACAGGCCAAAATAAAAAACACCTGTATCTTATTTTTCTGTCCTCTAAAACATATCCAAAAATCAGAACAATCGGAGACGAACACCTGAAAACATTTGAGGGGTAGTTTCACCCCCTAAACATGCAAACAGGCCAAAATAAAAAAACACCTATATCTTATTTTTCTGTCCTCTAAAACATATCCAAAAATCAAAGCAATCAGAGGTAGATACCTGGAAAACTTGTGAGTACACGGGCGCTCGTCGGCAGGATACGCGGTATACTTTCGTTTTCATTCAATTAGAGACACTTCCAAACTGAATTTGAACCGGACAAGTATGTAGCATGATGCAAAAATGTTCGCTGGAAGAATCCTGAATTGGACATGGATCCAGTTTGAACACTACATATGGTACAATACGAAATGTAAAATTTGCGGCAAACTGCCGCGGGCGCGCCCACCGAAGGGTTAATAAAGAATTGTAGAAGATATGCCGATATATATGAATCTCGCGCGGCACCAGCAGTCAACGCGAGTGCGCATTAGACGCGGCTGTTGATTGTTGGTGGCGCGCGAGATTTATATATATCGGCATATTTTCTACAATTATTTATTAATCAATGTGAAAATTGGTGAAAATCTTCCTTGTATATTAAGGAAAAACTTTGTCGCTGCAAGTTATATGTACCTCAAAATTGCCTCGATACTTTTTAACGCCGAACGTTGAAAAACATGGGTTATATCCAGTATTACTTTTTAATTAAATATTATTAAATTTTTTAACATAAGGGTTTTGTGCATACATTTTACGGCATCGCTAGAATTTTCTGAGTTTTATGTTTCAAGTCTCATAGCGATCCCTTAATATTTACTCAAGTTATCGCAATTTATGTTTAAAAAAATAATGATTTTGGACGATGAAAAATTTTTTGTTTATAATTTTTAGCTCGAATAGTAATGATTTGATAAACGAACTGTAAATAGAAAAAAATGTGTGTCGCGACTAGCTGTCACTATACTTTTTTCAACACTATATTTGATATTTTTTAAAATACTGTTTAACAACATTTAAGTTTCCAATATTTCTTAGCGTTTGGACAATAATTTTTCACATTTTCGAGCGCTAGTCCCCTTAGGCCCTTTAGGGTAAGTGTGGGTATTACTGCGGATGCCCCGATTACTGCGGATATTCTAAAACAGATCATATTTAATGTTAGAAAGTACATAATCTCTTGAAAATTTTTAATAAAATTATTTTAAACTCTATTACAGGTAATTATTAATAAATATGTACAGCAAAGTTATTATTAATTCTTTTATCGTAGTTTGAAATTCGTCAAGGCGAAACTTCGGTCGATTCCCGATATGGCGGTCATGAACACCTACTAGGAAAACATTTATATTTTTGTTATTAATAGTAATACATGTAATGTAGCATTATTGCTCGGTAGAATAAGAGTTATTTTTCCAGAAAAACAATCAATCAGTCGTCTACATTTTAGTTTTAATTTTTATTTGTCACCGCAGTATTAGGTGCAGTACTTTACACCATGTACATGTATTACTGCGGACCGACCATTGCGCCACCTAACCTTTCTTCCGACCGTATTCACTTCTGTCTACGTAACCTGCAAAGGTATTAAGGTTATGTTTCGCCTGACATCAGACCGCAGTAATACATGCGCAGTAACTGATGTTTCGTTAGTAACTGGCACGCAGTAATACATGCATGTCCGCAGTAACTCATGCAATGACATTGATCGACAAATCTCTGTGTTTTTAATTAACTGTACATATTACCCCGCCCTGATATTTTTTTATGGAATTATTAAGGTCCCACCTTTCTTTTAAAAAAAGAAGGAGGAACTTTCATTCATTTGAACGCCGTATCGAGGGTTCTAAAGTTAACCTACCTTAAAAGTCCGCAGTAATACCCACACTTACCCTATTGCATCCGAGCCCTCAATTACGCAGTCATCAATAAATATAACCCATAACCACAGATCCAAACGACTTGAAATCATCCACTCGCGTTCTTTACGAAAACGGCAAAAAGCCGTTGTGCGTTCGGGACGCTAGTTGCATCGCGATTTGAAATGAAATAAAAAATATTTGTAAAGAAGTCTGAACTGCGAAATATAAATCCATAAACACTAAAAACTAGAAAATAAAAAATGTAGAAGAAAAATTTATGTTAAGGGGGGAGGCCTACCTAGAGCGGTCGAAACATTGCGCTTCTTTGGGATTTTTTTCTAGAAAAACGGTTACACTTTTATTAATAACTATTCGTCTATTGTTAAGAGTACATCTAAAGGACAGTTCAGTATTTTTTGCGTTAAAGAATATTAAAAGATTTGAGAGTTATAGGCGATGACCGGGATGTTCCTTTTTTTTAAGCGTTTTGCGGTGACCATCGTAGCTCGTAGCAGAATCATCTCAAATTAAAAATTCGAATAGTTTTAGATAGAGTATGAAATTATCTAGGCGCTATCGGAGGGATTTCTTTGTATTCTTCTTAGTTTCTTTTTTACACGCCAAGAAAGGAACGAATTTTTTGTTTGAAAATCGATGGTTCAACTTTGCAGCGCCGCCATTTTATCTCAAAATAATTTTTCCAAAATCGAGCCCGATAGCGCCTAGATAATTTCATGCTCTATCTAAAACTATTCGAATTTTTCATTTCAGTTGATTCTACTACGAGCTACGATGGTCACCGCAAAACGCTTAAAAAAAAGAACATCCCGGTCATCGCCTATAACTCCCAAATCTTTTAATATTCTTTACAGCAAAAGATACTGAACTGTCCTTTAGATGTACTCTTAACAACAGACTAATAGTTATTAATAAAAGTGTAACGGTTCTTCTAGAAAAAAATCCCAAAGAAGCGCCCGCTCTAGGTAGGCCTCCCTCCTTAAACGATTTTATTAAAAATGCACCAAAAAGTAAAAAATAATTCTTTTCTTATGCTGCAATTTCGATGGAATTTTTTTACTTTAAATAAAATCGTGGAGTAGGATATGTCACCACAAATTCATTTCGACGCTCGATTCTGTACTCAATTGATTCATATTCTGTTATGACATATCCTGATCCTTGATTTTATTTAAAGTGAAAAACACCATCGAAATTGCAGTACAAGTAAAGAATTATTTTTCAGTTTTTAGTGCATTTTTACTAAAATCGTTTAACGTAAATTTTTTTCTTTTTATATAATTTTATTCAATGTCGAGAAAACGAATTCTCGCCGGAGAGCGCCGCGCCGGCCAGGCAACGCGTACGGCCACTGATCTATATATACTACTGGATAGTGAAGGAGGATAGGCGGCTTGTGCCGAATAGAAGCCATTTTGATCTGAGTAAGATTCTCAAGTGTGACGTCACACAGCGACGCGAAGTCATAGCTGGCCAAAGCAAACAAGCAATACGTAGTTGGTGCCTGATTACGACAGAATAAAAATGGTGAGAACGTGCATGTTTTGTGGTGCAAAAAAATTGGGGGACGATTTGACATATCATAGGTAGGTAAAAATAACATTTATATGCTACTTGTAGGTTAAGTGGAACTTCTTACTCATAAATATTCCTAAGGAAATAAAAAATATTTTTGTTTGTTTCATATAGTTTTCCGTTGATAGCCGCAGAATGGCTAGACAACATGGGTTTGGGCTCCAATTTTGTGCCACCAAAAACGCCATGTTATGTTCCAGTCATTTCGAAAAATAATGTTTCCAAGAAGGCACTGGCAAAGGTTGTCTTCTCCCTGGAAGCATTCCTACCATTTTTGGACAGTTTTATGCGATATATATTTTAAATTTACGTCAATTTTTATATCTGTCATATAATTTTATATCTTATTATAGTGTACTTTTATTGCATTTAATAAAAATGTTTTCATATTTATATTTAATGTGTTTTTATCTTAAACTTAATCAGTTCATTATCTATTTTCTTATTTTGGGCCACCTATACATTTCCTTTTGTTTTATGTACGTTCATTTTTTATTACATCTTTTATGTAAAATAATAATTTTTTACATGCACTTATTCGTTACGTATATCTCCCTTTATTACCGTTCAAATTTACCGCTGCAAAGTGAGAATCTTACTCAGATTAAAATGGCGCCGGGATCTTCAAGTCGGCACACGGTTTTAACACGGGATACGCTATCCAGTAGTATATACATATCAGTGCGTACGGCACACGGATGGAGGGACGGGTATGCTTGATTGGTGCGGTACAGGCGCTAGGGGGGGGGGTCCGTTTGGTCGTGGAGTGGGGGTAGCGCCCGTGGGCGAAAACCCACGATTCTCTGCACGCGACACGGTAGTTACAGGTAGTTACTGCTGAACCGTCGAAGGCAAAGGGTGACATTTTAAACGACGTACATTTATTTAGTTTTACAAAGTGTTGTGTTTCTTTAACATTCAAGGACATACAAGGGTCGGTTTTATTACAAGGTAAGTTCTATATCCACTTTCTTCCATTACGCTATTCTCTTCCCAACTGTACAGTCACTTCTATCTATTTCCTTTTTACCGCAATAATGACTGGCAAAATGAAATTACAGAAGTACTATATGCGTGCCAAGAGATCTCAAAATAGTTTCCTTCAGAAAATCCGAGCCACAACATCATCAAATGCTACTTTCCCACATTCACTCCCGCCTGGCACTAGTTCTTCACAGTCAGTTTCTCAATTAACATCTTTTGATCTCACTACCACTACAAATGCCATTTCACCTGGCATTAATCCTCAACCTTCTGTTAATATCACTCAGAGTGATGTAGGATTCGTTGAGAATATGGAAGAAATTGAAAATTTAGCCAGATTCGAAAATTCTCAGACCACCGATAGTCCCAATTTATCAAAGTCACTAGCAGAGTGGGCTATAAAACATAATATTACTCATAAAGCCATCAACGATTTATTACCCATTTTAAAGAAATCAGTTTCAAGTCATTTACCCTTGGATGCCAGGACTCTTTTAAAAACTCCCAGGAATGTACAGATTAAATGTGTCGATCCAGGTCAGTATTACCACTTTGGTTTAGAATCCAGCATTTTAAAACTCGTTCAGTCCGCAGATTTATCCCGTATCGAAAACGACACAATTTATATTAATATCAATGTGGACGGTTTACCGCTTTGTAAAAGTTCCAAGAGTCAAGTTTACCCCATTTTATGCTGCATTGCCGGATACAATGAAGTAGCTATGATTGGCACATACCATGGGTATAAAAAGCCTAATGATGCCAACGCTTTTCTAGAAGATTTTGCCAAAGAAGCCATAGTTTTAATTAGTAACGGAATTTCTATTAACGGCCATCTTTATCATTTAAAAATAAAATCATTTATATGCGACGTACCTGCAAAGTCGTTTCTTAAGTACACAAAAGGCCATGCCGGCTATTCGTCTTGCACGAAATGCCATATAGTAGGTAAAAATATAGCTAAGAGAACGTGCTTTCCTGGGACAAATAATCTCCGTTTAAGGACTGATGATGATTTCAGATCCAAATCTGACACACATCATCATACTGGAACGTCGATTATAGAAAGAATTCCAGGCATCCATATGATCAATTCGTTTCCGTTAGACTACATGCACTTAATTTGTCTGGGTGTAGTGAAAAAGTTGCTTTCTCTGTGGTGTTGTGGCAAACCAAAGACCAAAATATCACTAAAATCTCAATGCAAAATATCACTGGCCTTAATAAACATATCTACCAGCATGCCAAGAGAATTTATGAGAAAACCTCGAAGCTTGGATATTTTAAAACGGTGGAAAGCAACTGAATTCCGTCAATTTTTATTGTACACCGGGCCAGTAGTTTTATTAAAAAATATAACTGCCGATAGGTATTTAAATTTTCTTGCACTACACGCCGCATTTGTCATCTTGTCGCACAGAAAATATTTTATTCACCTCGGTTATGCAATAAAATTATTAAAGTATTTTGTTAAAACCTTTGATTTATTATATGGATCAAAACACGTCTCACACAACGTTCACAATCTGTTACACTTGGTAGATGATGTAAAAAATCACGGACCTCTTGATGATTTTAGTTGCTTTCCGTTTGAAAACTTTTTGCAAAGTATTAAAAAATGTATTAGGAAGAGTGAGAAACCCATGCAACAACTTGTGAAACGGCAATTAGAAAAGTCTCATTTTAGTATAGAAGCATTAAATAGTTCGCCCGTATATCCGATTTTCCAAAAGGAACATTCTCGTGGTCCAATAATAGACGGTATTAATAACGCGAAGCAATTTAAACGTATTAGTTTCAGTAATTTTATTTTACAGAACCGGCACCCTAACAATTGCTGCTGTCTCAATGATGGCAGCATTATTATTGTAGAAAATATTATCCTACACGAAAACGAGCATAAAATAATAGGCAGAAAATTTTTACAATTGATAGATTTTTATGACGAGCCCTGTAACTCCTCCGAATTAGGAATTTTTCAAACGCCATCCAACAACATGGGTCGTCGTCAAATTTTCAGTGTAGCGGAAATAGTGCATAAATGTGTGAAATTAGAAACTTCAGATAACGTTATAATTTTCCCTCTACTTCACTCCACTCTTCCGACATGCAATTAAAATACTTGACCAATGTTTCTGGTATATGTAAACTATGTCTTTATGATGTCTTTATGATGACAACAACATTCAGATTTCGAGGTTTTCTTGTTGATTCAATGTTCATACCTTTCCAAAATTTAGAATTTAGATGATTCAGGGGGGTCGTGGTGGTTTTTAGTGGGTAAACTTGCGGGGCCGACACCTGCAAGGAGTCCCACACTACCCGGCACACAACATCTCGCCGGGTGTGCGTAATGCATTTTCCCCACGTAAAAAAAAAAAAAAAGGGTAGCACTGCGGCCTGACTGTCGATGAATGCGGATCCTGGCCGCCTCTCCCAATGAAGTGCGGTAAACATCCCGCAGGAAAGCATCGTTCATGAGCCTGGAAGAAGCGCAATATTGATAAGGGAGCCGCTGCCTTCCCCAGACATCAAAGCTGGAGCAACATTCTGCTACGATTAACAAAGTATATCCATGGTAAAGCGCATATGTGTATTGGTAAATTCTGTGAGAGCGCTATCTACGGTTGTAAACTCTGCAATCGGGTCAATCGCGTTACAGGACTGGTCTCACACAAGTATTGAAATAGTGCAATAATGTTTTTGTCATTAAATAGTCTGTTAAATATTACAAAATCGATCATCAAACAGTCAAAATTCACAATATTGCCAATTACATGTGACAGCTATATATACCTTTTAAAAAGTATACCCGATTTGAGTGCTTTAATTTTCGCCACCAGATTGCGTACCGGAAATAAGAAAATGCCAATAATATAAGTATTTTCTACTATACTAACCACGATGATGGGTGTTAAGGGGTCATTCTGGTTAGTCGGTTTGAAAAAATCGATTTTTTAAAACATTTTTCGGAAGTACATATCCTCAAGAATGTACTGTTAACTTTTCATTGAAAAATTCCAATTATTTTAGCTTCTACATAGGCATTTTGTAGGGAGCGCAGCGGCTCGACCACCATAGATGAAAACTTTGAACGCGTTTTTCTCGGAACGTCATTTTTTCACATGGTGCAGGTAAAATTTCAAAATTCATTCGAACCGACTGCTTTATAAATTGAACTGCTTATTCTGCACACCTATGCCTTTGGCCGGGACTACAACTAAGTATTTCTGTTGAGTCTAACCTACTTTTAAAATCGAAAATAGCACATAAAACACAGCCGAAATACATTTATTCTTGTATTTTGCCCGCCATTTTGTTAATTTTACGGATAAAGAATTTATTCTAGTTCGGGCCATAGCAACAGTCATATTGATAAAAAATCTGTTTGTATTTTTGGTTTCAGATAAGTCCAACTGCTGAAATCACCTGCACGAGTGCAGCATGAATTTTTAAACGCGTCATCAAAATCGCCTTCAGAAACCATTTTAAAAGCAATAATTTGATTACTTTTATATTTTTTATTTGCTGTAGAAATGTAGTTTAATCAATAGAAAAAAGTTTTATTACATTACTATAATACCTATCTTCGCAATAAATTCCTAAAATTCGCTTAATTTAGCGGCGCGCTAACCAGAATGACACCTTAACATGACAGTATTTCAAAATCCCTGCCCTCGGCATGTACCAGCGATTTCGACATTATTCTGCGATCTTTAAGCGTTTGTAGTACAGCGATTGTAGCTAACCGATTTAGATGAAATTTTCAGTATGCGTATATTTTACTTGAATCTAGAAAGGGCATTTTTTAAATTTTCATTATAAGCTCACATAAAAAACTTTGAAAAACCGTTTTTTTCTTGTTATTTCGAAAATTCCAATTTTTCAAAACGGCGAATAAACAACATATCTATTATACATAGTAAACCGATCTTTCTAACTTCTAAAAAAACCGAACTCGTTTTGCTCACTTTTTGTAAAAAGTTATGCGATTTTAAAAAGTGTATATGTATACGTTTGTCTGCCACTGTGTGGTGTATCTACTACTCTATCACTACTGTATATTCCATAAAATCCGATATGTGACACATATATTTTAAGTGCGTATGCGATCTGTGTATTCTGTGTACACTTTGTATACTCTGCTTCGTATATTCCAACCAACTACAGGTGTATTCACAACTTATTGTAAGTGCATTCTATAGTCATTTCGCGCATGCACGCACCAATAATTTGATTATAGAAATATAATAATTTAATTTATAATTTATAACAAATAGAATAATAATATTGTAGTTTTTCAATATTTGTAAACACACATAGTGGAATGCAGTGGATGATATAATTTGTAGTGTACTGTAATGAAATAAATGGAAATATATTCTTATCAAATTTAATTTTATTTTAATAGTATCGATAACCGTCTTCAACACCGTTCCAATGCCTTTAGCCTAATTTAGACCCGATAAAATACAAATTCTCAGGATGTACTATATTCGGGTCCATATGACTCCACACTCCCCACATAGATTTTCGGAAAATAATTCGTACACCTCTAACGCACATACACGTCTCTACACCTGTCGTATGTTTCAAACTCTCGCTCCAAACAAATCTTTCAACATTTCGATACATTTTAGAGTAGTTCTTGAATTGCACGCTGTTCATAAGCAGAGGGCGCTACGTCCATTCTTCAAATTAGGAGTCGGTAATACACTTTCGCTGAAATACCCTTTAATACTGAAATGCACCTCATAGTATAGACGACGTTCTATAGATGGCGCCTACATAGCAGATAGCACTGGACGTCCTAAATACGTCCCAAACACGTCCCAAGCCCGTCCCAAACACGTCCCAAACACGTCCCAAGCCCGTCCCAAGCGCATCTCAAAGACGTATTTAGGACTTTGTACAGATGGCGCCACTGTAGTTACACGACGTCCCAAAATCGTCCCATACACGTCCTACAGCCGTCCACAGACGTCCCGAGGACGTGTTGCTACAAACCGGGACATTCAGGACCTACAGACCTAGAACGGACCTAAAACAGAAGTCCTCGGGACATTGTGTGCTGTGTAGGTGAATACGATATGTCGATGCGGGTTATGGCGTTCCAAAGTCTGCAACAATTTTTCAAACAATGTGATTTTATACATAAAATACATGACGTAGTAAAGTTAAAGTTACGTCTTATTCTACGCGTAGATAATTCACTTTTCTACGTTAGGTAAAATACGGACCCACCACTGCGTATAACGCAAGCTTTTAACCCCTTTCACGACGGCGAGGTTGGGATGCGATCAGTGGTGGGTCCGTATTTTACCTAACGTAGAAAAGTGAATTTTCTACGCGTAGAATAAGATGTAGTAAATAGCTTAACTTTACTACGTCATGTATTTTATGTATAAAATCATATTGTTTGAAAACCTGTTGTAGACTTTGGAACGCCATAACCTGCATCGATATATCGCATTCATTAAATTCAGAATTGCAACAACATACTCATTGTTAGATGATGAATTTTCCCAACCATCTAAAAGTAGAACTGCATTTTTGGATTTAATCGAAATTGGTTGTATCTTGAAATTTGACGTTATGTAAATTATTCGACAATGTCGTTCGAGTTGGAATTTTATAAGCTGGATGCAATTTATGAATAAAGTTCCTAAAGTGGTCAGATTCAATAATACTAAATGGAATGGTACATCCAAAGAAATAATTTGCTAAAGCTTTATCAATTTCTCCAGAATCCATGTTGATATACGTAAAAGTTCGAGTATCTTTTGCACACGAAAGATATGACTAAAAAATTTCATGTTATTTATAATTTTGTTATAAGTATATTCCAATCTTTCTTTTTAAAGTAATATAAAACATTGTGCAATAAAATTCAATACAATAGGTAGAGGTTAAGTGTTTGTATTTGAATTTTTGACATTGAATACATTTTCTACATTTTATACAATTATTTACATTTTTTACGCTTGTCACGTAGTAAATTCGATGTAACGTAGTAAACCCACCACTGGGTGCGATGCGTCGCTGCTGTGACCATGGACCTAAAGGACGGTGCATATTTGCGGGGGGGGGGGGGTGAAGATCTCCGTGGGGAGGGAAGGAAAGCTATCAGCCATCTTGTACCGGTCAACTTTTGCTGCACTCTGTAGGCATGATTACTTATTACTATGTCGTTTTTAAGCCCATTTTATGCATGTCATTTGTCGCAAATGTCGTAAATAGAAATATTCATTATTTTAAGGTTTCACAATTAAAGTGTTGGAAAAATATAATTCTTTCTGACTCGCTTGTTGTTTGCATGCGAATACAGTATTGATTCCCTATGTGCCCGATTTGGTGTACGCGTTGTGAACTTGTCGCTATCCCCACCACTTCTGTCTCACTCTTGTCCAGCGAAGGCGAGAGGGAGTTGGAACGAAAGCGAGCGAGACACGTTCGCGTACGTCCGCCGCGCATGCAAAGCGTTCCATCTCGCTCCCCCTTCGGCCAGAAAGAAGTGAGAAACGAACACTCGGAATTAGGGATCTGTCCTCTCTGAGTGCCCAACGCCGGTCCCGATCAGCGGGTACATACGGAGACAATACTGTACTATAGAATACTGTAGAATACGTCGATAATGTCGAATAATCGCCGCGTTCATAACCCCAAAAAAGTATTCCAAAGCGTGGTCTTGGTCTTAATACTCTTAATTATTGTTTTGTAATTGTTTAGATCAGGCATGGAACTAAAGTGAACGCAGTGGCCGATTTTCAGAGGCAACGCCTCCTTTCTCCTGCCGCACGTCTTGGCCCCCGCGGCGGCCCAGAAGCTTGGAGCGCCTCAGGCCCGTACCATATGAACCGCGCGTGGCGCGTTGACAAAAAAAAAACGCATCGACAATCGTGCTCTCTGGGACGATGTGGAAACCTATTGATACAATGTCATCCTAATACGCCACGCGCGGTTCATATGGTACGGGTCTGAGGCGCTCGAAGCTCCTAGGCCCGCCGCGGGGGCCAAGACGCGCGGCGGGAGAAAGGAGGCGTTGCCTCCGAAAAACGGCCGCTGTGTTCACTTTAGTTCCATGCCTGGTTTAGATGAAACTAGTAAAAAATGAATCGTGAAAGGTAAAGTAATTAGAAATAAATGTACGATAATAAATAAAATTTATTTGAATTGAAAATGATGTAAATAAAAATATCTGTTTCAGAAAAAATTAAATTGATAAATCGTTATCAAATTTCTTTTTTGGGTGCAATATCTAATTAAGCCACTTTAAAGCTTTTGTGCATGCACTAAATAAGGACTATGTAGTTCCATCAAGAAAAACATTAAATACAACACATTTCAATGTACAATAAGAACAATTATACACCCTGATATCCACATCTGGGGCGCAGAGCCTGACGTCAGATCCGTAGTCATCTATATCCGCATTAGGATACGTTCTGGGGTACAGAGCCTGACATCAGGACCCTGACGTCAGATGGGCAGCAGATTCGCATCAGATCCTGCCGTTCGCCTGACACGTATAACAGCGCCATCTGAAGGCCAGAATTACCAAACTATTCCCTACGTGTAACGCCACACGGCTGTCCCTACTCTTAAATAACCATCAAGCAAATTCTACAGTTGATTAAATAATTAATGCTACTTATTTCAAAAAGTATTTATACCTTTTTTATTAATATACATGATCGGTGATTACAATTGTTACAAAATAATATAAGTAACGCATATAAATCCAAAGAGGGACTTTCAACATTTAAATTTACAAATCCACGTCCCGTAACCACTGGTACCTAGTAGGGGTGTGATATCCCACTATTTTTCGCGCGGTACTATATAAACACCTTCGTATAAACCTCCAAGTCACTCCACCAAAGTCCTTCCAACTCAACAAATACCCCTTTTCCCCAATCGCTGATCACCTCGATGATGTACCTTAGCTAGCGGTACCCATCTCGAGATGGTCAGTACAAAACCTCCTTCAATTATTCGCCATACGAGGCACAAACTCCACCCCTCTTGCTAATTCTAAACAAGTCCCTCGCCCCAAAAACCCCTTAAATCGATACCACGTCTCACCCCTTCTCTAAGACCCTACAAGTCAAGACCACGATCACCCCTTTCCCATTAAAACTCCCTAAATCCATCCGATGGGTTGAGCATATTATTCCCTAGTCGTAAAAACCCCGGAAATGTAATTGCGAAGAATATTTGGTGTACGTGACAGAAACGCGTCTAATAATAGACGCACCGTTGTAAAAACCCCGGAAGTCCTACTGCGACTTATTTATTAAATAGGTCAAGGCCTATACCGCGCGTACCCCCGCGACAATTATATAAATACGAGGGGACCGAGACAGAAGTCCTCTTTCGACGAAATCAACTTGCGAAAGGACCACAAAACGAAAGTTTACTTTTACCAGTGTTTAAACATATCATCTCACAGATCGCTGTAAGCTTTTATTATTACCATTTATTACTACGGCATATCACCATCATCCATATTTTGTATCATTATTCTTGTTGCTTCCATATTACTTTGAATTATTAACGCTTATTGCTTTATATATATATATATTGTACTATTAACGCCTATTGCGTTCATACCTTTTGAATTATTAACGCTTATTGCTTTCATACTTTTCGTCGTACTATTCTAATTGCTTTATATATATTTTGTACTATTAACGCCTATTGCGTTCATACTTGTTGTCTTATTAACGCATATTGCCGATATCATTCTACTTTATTATCGTATATTGTATTTCATGTTCATACATATTTTGCTATTTTTCACCATTTATATAAATGTTATGTGCTAATGCTAAATGTCTAACGCATAATTATAAAACTTAACCAAAAATCACGATAATAGTATATAACGTGTCAAAAGTGCTTCGAATTGAATAAACAATTCCTGTTTAAAACACGCTTTGAATTATTGTGTGTATTCTGCGATCGCGAGGATTCCAAAACCAAAACTAGCTGCCGCAACAGCTGATCTCGATTCCCGAACGCGAAAGAGCCTACAGTGTTTACTAACGTTCTTTTGCATAGCCCGCGTACAGCCGTATAATTAGACGGATTTCGCGGAAGTATTACGAGTAACTTCTTATGTGAATGCAACGGTAAATGCAATTTCCTAGTCAAAACAAATACAAAGTGCTCTAACGGGTGTCCCCCGGGTGTATATTCGCCATTTAAGCCTTCCCTGGTCGATCAGCGTGCGGAAAACTTGCATTCTCGCCTGTGTTCCTTCTAAAACCTCAGCGTGCGGAAAACGTGCATTCTCGCCTGAATTCCTTCTAACCCTCAGCGTGCGGAAAACTTGCATTCTCGCCTGAGTCCCTCCAAACCCTCAGCGTGCGGAAAACTTGCATTCTCGCCTGAATTCCTTCTAAAACCTCAGCGTGCGGAAAACGTGCATTCTAGCCTGAGTTCTTTCTAACCCTCAGCGTGCGGAAACTTGCATTCTCGCCTGAGTCCCTCCAAACCCTCAGCGTGCGGAAAACTTGCATTCTCGCCTGAGTCCCTCTAAAACGATCAGCGTGCGGAAAACATGCATTCTCGCCTGGCAATTACCCCACGTGTCATTGTCCCTAAAGCCCTCCACCCGGGACGTGACATAATTTTGGTGACAGCGGTGGGATCCGTCAACTGTCGATAGAATCAATTCTAATATACGGTACCCACAATTGCCTATTTAGCATGTATATTACATGCCCACAGCAAATCGCAGTAGCCTATCGAAGCCGCGGGCTACAAAGCACAATTGCGTGTATGTAATTTTTAATTTGTATAAAAGGAAGTTTAGCAACGACAAACTTGGTTGTGCTGCTCCTGGTTAGAGCCAATAAATACGGTGAAAGTATACATCGTTCACTATTATCAAACATCTCGTACATTTTCCCCTTGCCTTCGGTGCAATCACGTTATATTTCAAACTCGTCCCATAAATAGGTGCGCCGTGTGCACGGAACATTACCTCCTCTCTAACGAGAGCTATGACCAATTTGATAGAAGATCTCGATTTTTAAATAACGGCTGCCGGACGCCGAAAATATCAAACCACTTCTAAACTCACTTATGAAAAGTAGAAATGAACCAATTAAACATGTCCATGTACGGCGAAACCGACGACTCTTGCGTAACGGACCAAGACGCGGGCCCTTCCGCTAGCATTGTAGAAGTCGCGACCGCTGAGATAATGGAACAGTTACAATTATTGCGCGAAAAACAAGCTGAAATAGAAAGCTTGCACGCGAAATATGTCGTAAGCCCCCAATCCAATACGCGTTCGGGCGTAGTTACCGGATCGGGCGGCCCCACGTTGGAAGGTCTTTCCAGTCGGATAGAAACCATGCGCGAAAAAATGGAAAAACTTCTTGCACCCCCGCCAGTTTCAAATAATTTCGCTACTCCAGGTTCCTCCCGTTTCGATAGGAAACCAGTATTTAATTATAACAATGTTCCGGACCAGGATCCATCACCCCAGATCAAATTAAAGGACGCTATAGAAACAGTCCCAAATTTTAACGGTTACAATATACCCGTTTTGCAATTCGCGAGAGCCTGCAATAGGGCTAAGGCTCTGGTTCCCTCGCAAGCCGAACCCCAGCTAGCGAGGTTGTTGATAAATAAGCTGTAAGACCATGCTTACTTGGCAGTAGAGGATCGGGTCTTTAATCAAACGACTTAAACGTACCTTCTCCCCTGCAAAAACGCCGGACCACTATCGTGGAGAACTCGCCAACGTTATTAAAGGAACCAACGAGCACATGTTGGAATATATTTCACGCGTTAAAGATCTCCGATTCGCTATTTTAGAAGAGGATAGGGAATATTACCGCTCTTACGCACGAAATCATCCCGAAGACCTAGATCACCTAACGCTAGATTCATTCATCGATGGCCTTCCGCCCCACATAAGGACAAGATTACTTCAACACCAATTCGAAACTCTCGATGAAGCTTTCGATCTCGCTGTTCTCGAAGATAAAAAGATTGATAGCGATCGTCTCAGATTCTCCGAACAGAAGGCTCCGAAATTAACATGTCAAATTTGCAATAAGACAGGACACGACGCACTATCCTGCCGAGGCAATCAAAATATCGTTTCACAACCCTTCGAGAAATACCCTCCAAACCGCGTTGCAGGATATGGAAACCAGGCACCCAATCCTCTGCTCCCCTACTTGGACAAAAACCGACTTCCTCCTCCAAGACCTACAGAGATGCGAATCTGCGATTATTGTAAGAAACCCGGACACGTGATTTCGGAATGCAGAAAACGCATCTTGACCACCACAGGGACCCTAGAACATTGTGGGAAATAGAGTCAGGAAATACCCCGTCGGGCACCGACGGATGCGAACCATGGAGTGGGCCAAACAGGAGCGCACCCACTTACGATTTAACCGAAGACACCAGCGATACCGTAAAAATCGGTACCGTTGAACTAAATTCAGTTAACGAAGCCCCGTCTGTGATAATGTACTCATCAGACTTCGGGAAAATACCCGAGTTAATGATCGACACCGGTACTGAGGTAAATTTACTAAAAATTCAGGCCGTAAAGCGATTTCAGGACATAGATCCGACGCAGCGAATGCTATTACAAGGCATCTCTCCGGACCCTACCTCCACCCTTGGAACAATAAAGGTAACCATTTTGGGCGATGATGTCACGTTCCACGTAGTTAAAGACGACTTCCCAATCAAAACCCAAGGAATACTAGGGTCAGAATTCCTAACGGAGAAGAAAATAACAATAAACTACTCCACGAAGCAGTTGGACCTCAATGAGATTTCCATCCCATTCGTAAACAAGAATCCAGTCGTGTTACCGGCGAGGTCAAAATCCTCCTTCGTTGTACATACAGCTAATCCGGACCTAAAGGACCAGCTGAAAATTATAAACTCCAGCGAGATTGACACTCCAATTACCATGCCCATCATAGAACTAGAGAATTTCGACAGAATAATTCCAGAACCCGAACCAGTACGATCAAAAGAGACAACGACGCCCATAGGCATCACTCCCATCCACCCCCTAATAAAAAACAAGTCCCTCTTAGTCCCGGATCCGTCGATCCACCATCTCGAGGCATCCGTGACGATGCACTCATTCTTACCCCCTGCGCTACACACCAAATCAATCCTTCCCCTAAAATCCCAAGAGTCTCTTGCGGCTACGTCGGAACTGGAAATAATAAAAATTTCTGCGGAAGCTCCTTCAAGGGCGGAAAATTTACTTCAGTCAATCTCCAAAGAGAACTCAATTCCTGGGAAAAGCGATAAGTTCACTGCCGCTGTACCTGGCATGCCAAAACAAATTAAAAAATTCCTTGGCCTGACCGGATATTACAGTGGGTTTATCCCGGAATTTTCTAAAACAGCTCGCCATGCAAAAGAACGTTAGTAAACACTGTAGGCTCTTTCGCGTTCGGGAATCGAGATCAGCTGTTGCGGCAGCTAGTTTTGGTTTTGGAATCCTCGCGATCGCAGAATACACACAATAATTCAAAGCGTGTTTTAAACAGGAATTGTTTATTCAATTCGAAGCACTTTTGACACGTTATATACTATTATCGTGATTTTTGGTTAAGTTTTATAATTATGCGTTAGACATTTAGCATTAGCACATAACATTTATATAAATGGTGAACAATAGCAAAATATGTATGAACATGAAATACAATATACGATAATAAAGTAGAATGATATCGGCAATATGCGTTAATAAGACAAAAAGTATGAACGCAATAGGCGTTAATAGTACAAAATATATATAAAGCAATTAGAATAGTACGACGAAAAGTATGAAAGCAATAAGCGTTAATAATTCAAAAGGTATGAACGCAATAGGCGTTAATAGTACAATATATATATGTAAGTAACAATTTAAAGACTTTAAATGGAGCGAAGTTTTAGGGCAGAATCAACACATATATGATGCAGTAAACAACTGTAATATTAATAATATGTACAAATTAGCGAAGTTCAGAAATATTATAATAAACGAGTATGCTTAAAACTAACCTGAATCAATACAATTGCCGATAGCAAACCTTTGTATACATCAATACAATAACATCAATGCTAACAGCTCGGAGTCTTGTTACATTCTGACTCTCACGCGCGTGTCGACAAGCGACGAAACCAGGCTTGATTACGCACCGGCTTACATCCCCCCTTTTTAAGACCGAGAGTACGTTCCATCGGTGTAAGGAACAATCTTACTAGCATGAAAAATATTTGACTCATTTTTCCTTAATCTACTATCTAACAAGAACATTACGTCAGAAATTTTCTCTTTAATTTTAAAAGGACCTACTCTAATTGGATCTATTTTATTTTTATTCAATTTATTAACGTTTTGTACATAAACTAAATCTCCTACCTTATAGTTTATCTGTTTTACATTCTTATCATAATATTCTTTATTCTGATTGTGAATTTCTTTTGATTTCTTAAAAGCTATTTCTCTATTGTTGACTAAATTTGTCAAATTATTGTCGTTCACTTCATCAGGTAAAAATGAATGGTTTAATCCTGTCAGCAAATAATTAGGAGAATCCGGTCGAACTGTGAATTGTGCTGTTGTAATCTTTTACACATTCCTCTGCTACCTGAGGCCATGATTTATTTTTATTTTCATAAATTTTACATCGTATTCTGTTTACCAAAGTCTGATTTGTCCTCTCGTTCAATCCGTTAGAAAACGCACAATCCGCTGCCGTAAAAACCAATGCTACTTTCTGTTTATTTAAATATTGCTTAAACTGTGCTGAATTTACACCAGGATACTGATCTGATAAAACTAATTTAATACTTCCATTTTTTTCTATTTTCTTGATTAGATTTATGAAATCTTTTGCAACTTGAGTCTTTGAGGTTATTATGTGTGCAAATCTTGTGAAATGATCCACCGCCAATTGTAAATATTTTTTTGTACTTTTATTACCTTTGAAACCTCCTATTGTGTCTATAGACACTATTTCGAAAGGTTCCTTTGCTGGACCAAGTTGAGATAAGGGGGCTTTAAAGATACCTATTCTCGATTTATTTTTAATGCAAGTTTCACAAGATCTACAAGTCAATCTTATGTGCTTATATATATTTTTGAAATAAAATTTTTGGCCAAAGGTTAAAATTAACTGTTTTGTGCCTATGTGACCCTGATCAACGTGTACCTCGGTGATAAGAAACTTTCCGAATTCTTCAGTAATCCATATTTTCTCTCTATTATTTAGAATTTTATAGATTATATCATCTTTAATAATGCATTTATCATCAACTTTTAACAATTTCTGATTTTCTTTGATATCATTCAATTTCAGTAAATTTGAAGTTTTAATCACAGAATCACTGTTTGTATCCTCATGTGGGTCCAAACCCGGATTTCTAGACAAACAATCAGCTTCAGTATTTTCTTTACCCGGATTATATACCATTTCAAAATCAAAATGTGAGATATAATTCAAAATCTGAACCAGTTCCATATCATTACTTTTTTTTATATTGAAATTTTCCAATGGTCTACGATCCGTAAATACAACGAACTTCTTTCCTATCAAATGAAATTGCCAGTATAAAATGGCTTCTTTAATGGCTAAACATTCTATAAAAATAGCTTTCTTCTTTTTCTGAGCGTCTGTCAACTTTCTAAAAAAGAAAAACACCGACTTCAAGGAGTTATCTTCCTGTGGCTGTTTCAATATTGCTCCAACTCCTTCGATACTTGCGTCAGTGAAAATAAATATTGGGGCCTCTGGATCAAAAATTGCCAAGGCAGGAGCTGAGCACAAATATTCTTTTGTTAAATTGAAACTATTCATACACTCTTCAGACCAATCGAAGGGTACATTTTTCCTTAACAAATTTCTTAAAGGATCCAGTAAAGCTACTTGATTTGGTATAAACTCCAAATAAAAATTAATCTTGCCTAAAAACTGTCTGATTTGTGTTTTTGTTGTAGGTGTTGGAAACTTCTTAATAGCCACTAAATTATCGTTTATTGGTTTAATCATATTGTTTCCAATTTCGTGTCCCAAATATGTTATCTTTTCTTGGACGAACTGACATTTATTTTTATTCAGTTTGAAACCTTGTTCATATAATGCTTGCAGAACCCGCTCTACATGATATAAATGTTCTTCGTAAGTTTTAGAGAACACCAATATATCATCTATATAATTTACTGTGAAAGAGTCCAATTTATTTTTTCTTATCACGCTTGCTAAAACTCTTTGAAAGATAGCGGGAGCAGATTTCAAACCAAAAGGTAAACATCTCCACTGCCAGTGTCCATGATGGGTTACAAAGGCCAGTTTATATCTATCTTTTGCACGCACCAGAATCGACCAAAACGCCGAGTTCACATCGAATTTTGAAAAAAACTTACAATTTCTGGCGCGTACCGTAAGATCATCTATCCTTGGAAAAGGCTGACTTTCTGGCACTACTATTTTGTTGAGCTCTTTAAGATCCATACACAAGCGTGATCTTTTCCCTTCTTCTCTCTTAAAAACCATGGTTACAGGAGCTGCATAAGGACTGCTTGACTCCTCTATTAAACCTGCATTCAACAATTCCTCCACTTGTTTCTCAATTTCTACTTTATCTTGAAAAGAGCATCTATAAGGTTTCTTTGAAATATATCTATTTTCTGTCAGTTTCACTGTGGCTTCATACTCCTTTACTGTTCCTATATCAAACTTTGATTTGGCAAAAATTCTTTCATTTTTTTTTATAATATCTTCTATACTATTAGTGCTTATTTCACTAATGTTACTTTGCTTATCTAAATTTTTATTTTGCTGTTGTTTCTGTGATATCCTCAATTTTTCATCCTGGCAGAGCTTGAATTTTGTTATTGAATCTAGTCCTAATAGAAAATCACAATCAATACCTTCCTTAACTATGAAAAACGGAAAATCCTCTTCTAAGTTACCAATTTTAGTACGTATTATTGCAATCCCCTCCGTTTTCGCCGTTCCAGCTACACATTTAATAGTATCTCTCCCACCTATTATTTGTTTAATATTTTTATTATCGTTCATAAAGGTGCTATTAACCATAGAAATATTGGATCCCGAGTCATATAAACCAATTGCTGGGCAACCATTTGCAAAAAGCTTAATTTTTATAAGTGGGAGAGTTATTCGTTTTTTGCCTCCTCATAACTTGCTACTACTTCCTGTAACTCGTTATTATTTGTAACCTTGATATTTTCATTTTTAAAATTTTTAATTTGCCTATCTTTATTACGGCATATGCTTTCTGAATGCAATCTATTTTTGAAACCTAACTTATTACAAATACTACATGGTCTTTTTTCACTTAGCATTCTCTTATTTACATTGTCATTTTTCGAATCGTTAATTTTACCGAATTGTTTTAATTTTGACATTAAATTTTCTATATTTATGGTGGATTTTCTATCTAACTTATTTTGAATAAATTTTGGTAAACTAATTACAATCATGTTAATTTGTGTGTTTGTAGACAAGCTATCGTCCGCTTCTATCAATAATCTTCTTTTCTTTAACGCATATTCTAGTAGCGAGCCGTTATAGAATTTAAAATTATAAGCATACGCTATATCTGTCCAGGACTGTGCAGAGAAGGTGTCAATAAAGGCGTTATTCCATGCCTCCCAATTTAACAAAGAGTTCTGCTTTACAAAAACATTACCTACCAATCTAATGCGGATTTCTCTAGAAACAATCGTAATACTTCAGCGTATTTATTTTGGGCAATCCCCACTCTGTCACACTCCTGCGAGTGTGACAGAGATAAACGATAATGCTTAAAACTAACCTGAATCAATACAATTGCCGATAGCAAACCTTTGTATACATCAATACAATAACATCAATGCTAACAGCTGCATTCTGCTACATTCTGACTCTCACGCGCGTGTCGACAAGCGACGAAACCAGGCTTGATTACGCACCGGCTTACATATATATAAAGCAATAAGCGTTAATAATTCAAAGTAATATGGAAGCAACAAGAATAATGATACAAAATATGGATGATGGTGATATGCCGTAGTAATAAATGGTAATAATAAAAGCTTACAACGATTTGTGAGATGATATGTTTAAACACTGGTAAAAGTAAACTTTCGTTTTGTGGTCCTTTCGCAAGTTGATTTCGTCGAAAGAGGACTTCTGTCTCGGTCCCCTCGTATTTATATAATTGTCGCGGGGGTTCGCGCGGTATAGGCCTTGACCTATTTAATAAATAAGTCGCAGTAGGACTTCCGGGGTTTTTACAACGGTGCGTCTATTATTAGACGCGTTTCTGTCACGTACACCAAATATTCTTCGCAATTACATTTCCGGGGTTTTTACGACTAGGGAATAATATGCTCAACCCATCGGATGGATTTAGGGAGTTTTAATGGGAAAGGGGTGATCGTGGTCTTGATTTGTAGGGTCTTAGAGAAGGGGTGAGACGTGGTCTCGATTTAAGGGGTTTTTGGGGCGAGGGACTTGTTTAGAATTAGCAAGAGGGGTGGAGTTTGTGCCTCGTATGGCGAATAATTGAAGGAGGTTTTGTACTGACCATCTCGAGATGGGGACCGCTAAGGTACATCATCGAGGTGATCAGCGATTGGGGAAAAGGGGTATTTGTTGAGTTGGAAGGACTTTGGTGGAGTGACTTGGAGGTTTATACGAAGGTGTTTAAATAGTACCGCGCGAAAAATAGTGGGATATCACACCTCCCCCCTTATGCGAAGAAATGTGTACATTTCTTAACAATAGGGTTCGGAGTGGTTTTGTTGTGAATGTGCGATGGGGTCTTTACTGGGCGAAGGGGCAGTGGCATCCTGGAGCTGCTCTCAGGTGGTTGATGTTGGAGGGGAGGGAGTCGTCTATGGTGATGACCGTCTGCAAACGCGCCTCCCTGATGATGATGGATGATATGATTTTAGAGAGAAGGGATGCGTTATTCCTTCCTTCCCTCTGCACGGCATAGCCATGTAAATGGTGGTTGCTATAAATGTTGCAGTAGCAACGATCTAGGTGGAAAAATCGATTAAAGTATTTTGTGGTGACTTCGGGTCAACCGGGACTCTCGCGCATATGGGTAGGGCAACCGTAATGTCTTTTGTACCGTAGTTCTCTACCCAGTTTTGAAAGGCAACCATATGTTTTATTTTCAATGTGTTTGTGTATTGCTAATTTCGCTAAAAATAATTCATGCCGATTGTATCCAGTACCCTTGTGGTCACTGGTATTATACGAGAACGCGGCCAAGTTGGTCCATTCGTCCCAGTCACTGTATCTACCGATAAACATTTTTAAATATTCGGTCAAAACGATTTGCAATCTCTGTAAAGAGCCGTTAGAAGGTGGGTGAAAGGCTGTGGTTCGGAATTGTTGGACTTTACATTTCCGCGCAACTGCTTTCTTGAAATTACCAGTACAATTTGCTGCTTGGCAGGTGAGGGTGGCTCTAGGAGCTCCGAAGTGACAATTGAATTTTTTAATGAATGCGTCGCCGATCTTAATGTATGTGAATAGGTTGAGAAGCACGCACATAAAATATTTTACGAATACACCCTGTATGGGTAATATATAAGTATTGTCTGCTTTTGTTGTAGGTAGTCGTTCACGTATGTTTTCTGGGGAGGATCGTAGTGGAATTTCTTCAAGTGATATTTTCCGGCGCATCTTTCTGTGCAATTGCATTGCAGGTTCGACGGGGTTACTGCCACTCGTTGGCGCATGGATCAGCGATTTTGAAAACCGAGGCCTCTTGGGACCGCTTGGTCTACGTTTGGGCCAGTCCTCCAAGTTGTAGTCAGATTTTTCGCATGGTCGTTTGGAGCATGCCTCCACTGCAGAGGAAGTATGGGATAAGGCGTCTGTAGTGACGTGGAATTTCAGTTCAAAATTCGGGCATTGCAGGATGATTTCCTTCTGCAAAACTGATTTGAAGTAGTCGGAAGCTGTTTGCTGGGACAGTCCCCAGTCAAATAGTGTGCCCTCCTTCAATAATGAGGTTAATGGGCGAGCTGTTTTAGAAAATTCCGGGATAAACCCACTGTAATATCCGGTCAGGCCAAGGAATTTTTTAATTTGTTTTGGCATGCCAGGTACAGCGGCAGTGAACTTATCGCTTTTCCCAGGAATTGAGTTCTCTTTGGAGATTGACTGAAGTAAATTTTCCGCCCTTGAAGGAGCTTCCGCAGAAATTTTTATTATTTCCAGTTCCGACGTAGCCGCAAGAGACTCTTGGGATTTTAGGGGAAGGATTGATTTGGTGTGTAGCGCAGGGGGTAAGAATGAGTGCATCGTCACGGATGCCTCGAGATGGTGGATCGACGGATCCGGGACTAAGAGGGACTTGTTTTTTATTAGGGGGTGGATGGGAGTGATGCCTATGGGCGTCGTTGTCTCTTTTGATCGTACTGGTTCGGGTTCTGGAATTATTCTGTCGAAATTCTCTAGTTCTATGATGGGCATGGTAATTGGAGTGTCAATCTCGCTGGAGTTTATAATTTTCAGCTGGTCCTTTAGGTCCGGATTAGCTGTATGTACAACGAAGGAGGATTTTGACCTCGCCGGTAACACGACTGGATTCTTGTTTACGAATGGGATGGAAATCTCATTGAGGTCCAACTGCTTCGTGGAGTAGTTTATTGTTATTTTCTTCTCCGTTAGGAATTCTGACCCTAGTATTCCTTGGGTTTTGATTGGGAAGTCGTCTTTAACTACGTGGAACGTGACATCATCGCCCAAAATGGTTACCTTTATTGTTCCAAGGGTGGAGGTAGGGTCCGGAGAGATGCCTTGTAATAGCATTCGCTGCGTCGGATCTATGTCCTGAAATCGCTTTACGGCCTGAATTTTTAGTAAATTTACCTCAGTACCGGTGTCGATCATTAACTCGGGTATTTTCCCGAAGTCTGATGAGTACATTATCACAGACGGGGCTTCGTTAACTGAATTTAGTTCAACGGTACCGATTTTTACGGTATCGCTGGTGTCTTCGGTTAAATCGTAAGTGGGTGCGCTCCTGTTTGGCCCACTCCATGGTTCGCATCCGTCGGTGCCCGACGGGGTATTTCCTGACTCTATTTCCCACAATGTTCTAGGGTCCCTGTGGTGGTCAAGATGCGTTTTCTGCATTCCGAAATCACGTGTCCGGGTTTCTTACAATAATCGCAGATTCGCATCTCTGTAGGTCTTGGAGGAGGAAGTCGGTTTTTGTCCAAGTAGGGGAGCAGAGGATTGGGTGCCTGGTTTCCATATCCTGCAACGCGGTTTGGAGGGTATTTCTCGAAGGGTTGTGAAACGATATTTTGATTGCCTCGGCAGGATAGTGCGTCGTGTCCTGTCTTATTGCAAATTTGACATGTTAATTTCGGAGCCTTCTGTTCGGAGAATCTGAGACGATCGCAATGCGATCTCCTGCGAACATTAACATTTATAAGAAAACATATGTTAAATTATTATCTACTAAACAAGACGTTAAACATTCGCACGTCGCGCGTAACCCTACTTTTCTATCTCACAGATAATAATGTAAATCTCGATTTCCGCGACGTAAATAATTGGAAATTATTAAATTCCATAATGACGTTTACCTTCTCGATACGTCGAGATGATTTGTCTGGATATTGTTGCTTAGAATGGCGTGGAATAAGTATTCTTCGAGCGTATGTCACTGATGCCAGATTCGGGACGGGTTGCCTCGAGAATTTCCCCCACCTCGCGCATACTACGCCGGAGCAGCGTGTCCGTGAGTTGGACTCCGAAGCGCCGAGCTCACGGACACACTGCTCCGGCGTAGTATGCGCGAGGTGGGGGAAATTCTCGAGGGAACCCGTCCCGAATCTGGCATCAGTGGCGTATGTACGACTTCAACCAGAATAGATACCACTTTGAGCAAAGGGTATGTAGGTATGTAGATGTACGACGAGTACTAATGTGGTATAATGAGCTAAGCTCGGATTGGCTGCGCCATACTGCCGAAACTCGTGATTGGTCAAGACACTACATCCAGTTTGTGTTCGTTTTCGAGGTCTGAGGTGCACAGTGAACGGAGGAAATATTATACGCCTTGGGGTAATTAGCGGTGTTGGCTAGCCAAGCCAATCACGTCGTTTAGATTGACTTGACGGTGGCGCCGTTTGGTTTACCATCTTGGCGTTGATTGGTCGCCGTCCCGACGTAATCACCCCCACCGCTAATTACCCCAAGGCGTATAATATTTCCTCCGTTCACTGGAGGTGCACGGAAAGACCACAGCACCGTCGGGAACGGTGCTAGAAAAATGAGCACCGTCGGGAACGATGCCGAGCACCGTCGGGAACGGTGCTGGGCCCATTCAATGCGGTGCTTAAAACCAAACGCATTCAGAATCTGTGGTTGGTGCAAGTATCGGTGCTGGGCACCGTTCACAACGATGTTCCTGATGAACGCGCACTGAAATCATCGATGCATTGCTGTCTTCCATCTTTGTTTTCCATAAGTATTCGCCATTCGTCGTTGTTTTCGATACGCGCATGGTACACGGGATAAGGTCTGCGCCGTTGAGTTCGTGTATGAAAATTAATGGATCTATCTGGCTGGCTTATTAATTAATAGTTCAATTAATAAACTAAGAATAAGCCTCATTATAATCTGGCTAACAAACAGTTCCGAATATGCTTTCAACAAATGTGAATTTCAAATGCAAATGTAACCTATATTCATATCATTTTATTTAAACTTTGAATGTATAATAATTTACGAGGTCTATCCATATACGCATATGCACGTATACTCTTTCTTGAATACCCAGTATACCATGATGCATACCTACATAAGTACTTAGAGCATATAAACATGGAGGAAGCATGCAATAGGAAAAAATGTAGACGGCGATAGAAAGAGAAAGATATACAGGAGGGACACCCCCTCTCTTTCTATCATCGAAAAAAAAACACTGCCGCCCCTGACGCTAGAAAGAGAGGGTGTGTCCCTCTAGAGACCCTTTAAGTAGAGTCACGCAATCACGTCTAAGTTAGGTCGGTTTGACGCCATGTTTTGTCAAAGGTGTGAAAATATAAATGTCGGTATAGTGGCGGTATATACAACGTTGCTTGAAAGCATTATTTTGATTGGTGCCGCCATTTGTATTTTCACACCTTTGACAAAAAATGGCGGCACCAATCAAAATCGAGGCTGTGTTTGCGTGACTCTACTTAAAGGGTCTCTATGTCCCTCCTGTTGCGACTCCCGTCTAGCGGCGTGTAGTATAAGCTTCGGAAGCGCCGCGTTCAGATTGAATCACCTGAATGTAATGGGAAAGGGAGACAAAGTGAAGTTCGCACAAGGCCGGGGTGTTTGAAAATAGTTAGAGATCCTTTAATGAGAGGACTTCAAGATTATAAATTAATCGATACCCCCCTTGGAAACGGGTGTTTGAATAAATGAACCACACTTTGATCCTTTCTCCTAGGTGAAATTCCAGGGCTATGTAGTTAAACGCTTGATTCTTTAGTTTGTTTGGCTTAGTTGTTAAGGACATTTTTGTAAAAATGAAAAACGGTTGTAAGAGCGTTCGCTTGGAAAGCGTCACTCGAGCCCCGAAAGCAAAAGTGAACGAACGTACATATTAATAAAATTTCTCAAAGATTTATTTTGTGATAAAATCGTTGTTTGCATTGATTATTGCTATTAGTTACTGTGTTCAAATTGTTTTAATCAATTAATTAGCATCGTTTTCATTATATTTATCGTACAAAAATCCGCGTCCAAGGAGCAGAACGCCTTAGCGTTCCACGGGCATCGACCCTCGCCAAATTCCCTGCAAGGATCCTGAGAGGAACCAGCCGGCCACGCAACACTCCTGTATATCTTTCTCTTTCTATCGCCGTCTACATTTTTTCCTATTGCATGCTTCCTCCATGTTTATATGCTCTAAGCCTAAGTACATTTATTAATCTTTAGTAATCATTTATATTTCTACTAGGTAAATAATGTAGTTGTTGTTGTTTTGAAATATATAAGGCAGTATGTTAATTAATTTATTACGTTTTTATTTACAACAAAATATTGTTATCTACAATCGATGTCTTGTAGCAATGAATGTGATTCCTTTTTTTTCTAAATTGTGCATGGTGTTTTTACTGATATAGAGTTGTAACTAATTATTAGTTTCTTTTCCATATCTGCAACGACGCTGTATGCAAAGTAATGAGTATTAAATCCTATCACATAAAAAGGTATACATGTAGGAAATGGATAGCGAAATAACTATTTCTCCAACACTTAATCGTGGATACGATTTATTTTGATAAAGATTCACAGTCTCGGATCTTCGTATACCGATCTTGTTAGTCGCGTCTACGTCGTTCGTCTGAGGCTTTCGCCCCGCCAGCGGCGTGGCGCGAGGCCGCCCGACATCACCCGAGCCTACACGACTGCTTGGCGTTGCTAATCGCGTTCCCGCGCATTTTGAAATGTGGCGAGTCGCCACATATACCTGAAGTAGATTTCATTATCTACTAGACAAATTTTATCAATTTCGCCAAAACTAGGACAATTTTCCCCAATAGTAGCTACTATGATAGTTTCAACTTTATATTTTATGTCATTTATTATAATGTTACTCAAGGTTTGTCTAACTTGTGAATCTTGAAAATGAATGTTAATTGAATCATCATTTATTGCTGGGCCATAATTAATGTTATGGAACACCGTTGTGAACGGTGCCCAGCACCGATATTTGCACCAACCACAGATTCTGAATGCGTTTGGTTTTAAGCACCGCATTGAATGGGCCCAGCACCGGATTTTACGGTGCTCGGCACCGTTCCCGACGGTGCTCGGCATCGTTGCCGACAGTGCTCATTTTTCGAGCACCGTTCCCGACGGTGCTCATTTTTCGAGCACCGTTCCCGACGGTGCTCATTTTTCGAGCACCGTTCCCGACGGTGCCCATTTTTCGAGCACCGTTGGGAACGGTGCTGAGGTTTTTCCGTGTGGCAATCACTGGCAGTGGCAATAAGTGCCGGCAAAATCGAAGAATATTCCACGCAATTCTGAGCAACAATATCCAGACAAATCATCTCGACGTATCCATAAGGTAAACGTCATTATGGAATTGAATAATTTCCAATTATCTACGTCGCGGAAATCGAGATTTACATTATTATCTGCAAGATAGAAAAGTATGGTTACGTGCGACATGCGAATGTTTGGCGTCTTGTTTAGTAGATAATAATTTAACATATGTTTTCTTATAAATGTTAATATTCGCAGGAGCATGCATGATCGCCTAGGGTGTGTACTGTGCGGAGATAAAGTTGAAGTAAGTATGGCATGTATCCTGTTTATCCATACGTTACGTTTAATTTTATACTAATATTGTGTTTGTTTTCAGCGCTAACACAACAGGAAACATGATGCTTTTACACAAAAAGGAAGTCGAAAATATTGAATGAAATTTTCTAATATGGCCCCTACTAGGTACCAGTGGTTACGGGACGTGGATTTGTAAATTTAAATGTTGAAAGTCCCTCTTTGGATTTATATGCGTTACTTATATTATTTTGTAACAATTAGTAACAAAACAGTAAGGTGCTGTACTTTTAATTGATAGCTTCTTTTGCTAAAATAAAAATAGTCTTTTTATTAACATAATTTTTAATTTAAACAAATTATATTTATTATTCTATATTAGGAAACTTATAACGAATTCGGGAGACCTGCACTGGCCGCACGGAGTGCGAGTTTTCTCGCTTCCAATTGGCTAAAAGTCGCACTCAGTACGGCCAGTGCGGGTCTCCCGAATTCGCTATTAGTAGAGACGTAACCCTAGTAGCATTTCTGGTTGGCCCACAGTATCCCCAATTTGGGAATTAGTTGGCCATCTAAATGCCAACAATAAATGCTACTAGGGAAGTTGGCAAACTATTGAAAGTAGGTCCGGTTCCACCAAACATTCCGAATAAGTACTTATTAATCGAATAAGTAAAAATTTAGTGTTCAAAGAAATTTAAAAACACTCGTTTTTCACAACATGTCTATTTAAACACTGATAATCATATGTTTCTCAATGCATTTCTCTTTTACTAACCCAGGGTTGTCTAACTGACGACTCACGAGATGCCGGGGGCTCCTCCGCCTTGCGGCCACGCTGACGATCGCAGTAAAATTCGTCCGTCCCTACACAGACATAAATACATTCGATTGCTACGGCCGGCCACGGCCATACGTTGGCCGTGTATTACATATAATTATAATGAATACGACAATACGAACTGATATATCCTTAACAGCGAAGACCAAGAAATGTATTATCGAGTTGCATTGTGTAATTTGCAAGCAGATCCGTTCGTTCATCAATGTTTGGTTCTACATACAGATGCGAAAGTGCGTTTTCCGTTATGACAAAAATAAAAAGTAAATATCGGTCAAGATTAGCGGACCATTCATTATCTTCGCTGTTAAGGATACCCATAACAAAAATTGATGTGGATATACCATCTCTTGTCAATAATATGACGCGGCCTCAATGGCACGTTCACATTCACAGAGACGAGTAAAAGTAAGTATATATCAATTCGTATTGTCGTATTAATTATAATTATATGTAAACATATGGCCGTAGCCGGCCGTAGCAATCGAATGTATTTATGTCTGTGTAGGGACGGACGAATTTTACTGCGATCGTCAGCGTGGCCGCAAGGCGGAGGAGCCCCCGGCGTCTCGTGAGTCGTCAGTTAGACAACCCTGTACTAACCTATCAATATCCATTTTTCGTCAATGTAACTTAATTTAATTTAACTTTGTTAATCACAATTATAATTATTAATAAATTGGCACTTTTTCATAACCTATACGAAAAATGTTTTATAGTTTAGTTATTTTCATTCTCAGATATACGACATTTATGACACAGTTACGACATTTACGACACGTGTCGTGTATAAAATCGAAAATTCGTGTCTTTACCCACCACTGTACTGTCGATAGCTTATTTTCACTATAAATAGTTATCGGTATTGAAAATCGTGGGTTGATATCCGTGCAATTCTTTTGCTGAAGCAAAGCGATCATTAAATTTAATGCTTTACCAGCTTTAGCAGCAGTTCTTAAGCAAAGCGACCAAAATTGCACGGATATCAACCCACGATTTTCAATAGGGTAAACCAACCAGTCATTGACCGCATACCAGTGAATGACCATTAGACAAAGAAATGTTAATTATAAATTTATAAAGGAATATATGTTCCCTGATAACCACATCTGGGGCGCAGAGCCTGACATCAGATCCGTAGTCATCTATGTCCGCATTAGGATACGTTCTGATGTACAGAGCCTGACATCAGGACCTGACGTCAGGTGGGCAGCAGATTCGCATCAGATCCTGCCGTTCGCCTGACACGTATAACAGCGCCATCTGAAGGCCAGAATTACCAAACTATTCCCTACGTGTAACGCCACACAGCCGTCCCTACGCGTGACGTCACATGCACGTGGCTACGCACCAACACATGTGTACCGTGATTGCTATAGGTGTCCCCCCCCCCGCCCTTTCTCCTGCGCACAGGGAATTAATAAGCAGCAGTTTTGGAGTAGAATATGTTCACATAACCTGCGAGTTGTTTTAAATAAGTATTCAATTTATTTGTAAAGATATTTATTTTTATTAATAAGGCGATAAGTGGCACATATATATATAATTAACTCTGAAAATAAATACAATATTATAAAATTGAAATGATACTGGGAATGTACCAATCCATGAGTATTTTATTAAATGGGCGCTGAAAAGTGCCGATTGATGTTCATTGTGAACATCGAGAGGTTGTTCCCGTTTTAATAAATTAAAATGGGCACTGAAAAGTACCGTTTGGTTTCTTCGCCACTGTTAAAAGGAGACACACCTCTACTTTTAATGGGCACATTTCTGAAAAATAAAATATTTACCATATTTAATTATCATTTTCCCGCAACAGTAAATCGTGACATTTACGGTTATGACATTTAGTGTCATGACTTTTACTGACACGAACCTTCAAAGGTCAGCTTCTTCTTCGGGCTGCTGGTCGTCCGTCCACAAATCGCAGCGCATTCGCGATGCATTGGAGGCTGAAATCGCGCGTGGACCACTCTTCTTACTTCGGACCCTCTCCTTGGCGGCTCGAAGTGCCTGCTGCATCGACCGTTGGAAATCCGATCGGAGCGGCTTGGTGAAGTGCGGGTTCCCAGACACAGCTTCTGAAAAAGTAATGCACGCAAAGTACGTTAGCATAATTATGCATAAAATCATGGAAATGCCTATTGCTTCGTACCGTAGATCGCCATTATGATACGGGTGTTGTATAAGGGCCTTTGCCCTGTTCGGCCGAACCACGTGAAGGACCGTGTCACGTCGTCGACCAGTGCTTCCTTCAGGCAAATGCCGACCGCTACCTTCAGGCTGAACCCACCCACGTATTTTAAATATTGAACCTAAACAAAGTAAGTAAAGATTGATGTAAGTATGTATTATATCAAATTAAATAAGAGCATAATTTCGTTTTCGCTTACAACATTGGAATAGCTGTCGTCATCGATGTTCTCGAAACAGTCCACCTCCTCCGGTGACGATAGCGGAATGACGGCTGGATTTTGTGGTGGACCGTTATGGGTGGGCTGCACATATTGGAGAATACTCCCCAACAGAGTATTCATTCTTCTGCAAACAGAACGGATGGAGACGTAACGTATTAATAAACACGATGCATGCGATACTTACTTTAGCTCCGTATCGACGCGCGCCGTACGATCTTCCAGGCTCCTGCGAACATGAACATTTATAACAGAAAACTTCACACTATCAATATTTTTATAACAAAAAAAAGGGAACATATAAATTTACCCATTAGCAGAAGGTAGGATGTGCACTGTATGGTGCTGCAACGGCTCACTCCGGATCACAGTGGCGCGTGCAGATGATGTCCCTACATCGTGATGGTCCGTTAATGCTGCGAGGGCAGGAAGACTGGCAGCAGAAGTGTCCTGAAACATACGAACGTTACTTGAGTTAGTCGTAGAAAAATCATTTGACGTTGTTGGAACGTTTTCTGTTTGCAGGATCGTCCTCAAATCCTCGATGTCCTGATCGATCGATTGTTTCTGCACGGTTGACGTCCTTCTCTTTTTCGGCGCTTCCTCCTCCGAAGAAGTCGTCCGGTACCTCGTTGGTTTGGCGACCACACGCTTCTCTCGCTGCGACATGTCAACCTGTGAGTAAAAGTACATATTACAATACTTAGCAAAGGCGTGTTGGCTGTTTTTCCTATTTTACATGCAATATTACCGTAACCCAAACTTCAAGACAAACCCAGGTAATGTATTACTCAATAATTCGAGTGTAACTCGACAAAGGCTATAACAGTAGAAAACGTGAAAAAATGACCCATGAAGAAATATTCGAACCAAACGATAAAATAACTCATCACCAAAGATTAACAAGGTGTAAATATATTATTTATGAAGAGTAATGCAAAAGGAAAGTTCAGTACAAAAGATGAAAATGTAAATATTATAGAGCGTGCCACTCACCAGAAAATATTCGTAACTTACCAAAAACAAGAGACGAGACTAGAAAGGGAAGAGATAATTTTTTTTTTTACATGGTGGAAATCCCTAACGGATACGTCCCCCCCCCCCCCCTATGGCAGGGGTGAGATTATGTGGAGCTTGCACCCACTAAAACCACCATGGTGACCGCCTGACGCGAGAAACTGCACAAGGGAGAAATAAAGGTGGAAGAATTTAAATATTACGTATCTTACGGCTTCTCGCTGTGCATAATAACAGCAACGATATACCTACGGGGTTCTGAGGGGTTTGTGTCAGTGGACATACTACAGCGAAAAGGCATTCTGTAACATTTGCCACGAACCTGATCGGGGGAGATATATAAAATTTCAGGGCTCAATGTGGCGCATTTATATATTCCAAGGACCGAAGACTACGGCGACATCATAAAAATTATCAACTTCTAAACATTTTTTGATACCCAAACGATACGAGTCTTTGTCCTTGCCAATATTGAAAATTATACAGATGGAGCCATCGTCTGAGATGCAACAATTATCGCGTACATTTGTGCCTAGAGATATGTTGTTGAATTCTATCTTACGGTACTCGGAACAATTGGTGCCGTTAGTGAGGGGTCTAGATACGCGAATAGAAATATCGACATTACGATGAATGTTTGTCTCCCTCATCCTGTTGGAAAATTGTTGGAGAGGAAGAGATGGCTTATTAAGAAATTTTTTAAAAATGGACATGTTGTTTTCATAGGGAAAAGCCGAACATGAATCTAAATTACCAAAACGTCTCACATCGTTGGTTAAGTGAAGAAGACCATGGACATTATAACTATTAAAAGTCGGGCCATATAGTTCTTCGTTACGCAGAACAAATTTTTGCAAAGCTGGCTCTGCGAATCTTAAGTGTGGGCCCGATGGAGATTCTGAAACCAAAATCCTTATGGCCGCATGTAAAATTAAGAAATGCTTGTATATCTCATCGTTGAGTATACCATACAGTACAACTGGCCCTGTATATAGAAGGAACTGACGAAACTCGGTCGCCTTATATTTACAATATTCTTCAATAGCTCTGGGACGTCTGGCAAAGTCCAAGGGACAATATCTTGCGAGACTGTTGAGTCTCGTAGATATCATAGAAATGTTCGATGCTGGCAATTTTGAGAAAAATGTAAAGCTTCCAGATACCCACGCGGACAAAAGTTTCTTCATTACGCCCAAGCATACAAGATGCATATACTCGAACGGAACTTGCGAAACCATTCCTATCGGTAGCGATGCCAATGGGCTTGGACCTTCTTTGTGGTGGTTCTCGTGTAACCGTTTAGGGTATTCCTCATCGGTACGAGGAGAATGATCTATACCATCGAAGGCATAATGCTTACCGTTCAGGGTACCAGAAACCATACATTTGGAACAGGGATATTGAGACATATGCCCAAAATGATTCAACACGAATGCTCGAGCTGGTGCGTCCGCTATGAAACATCTCAGACGTATGGGCAACTTACTGGCATGAAAATTTATACCTCCGTTGGACATGATGGCTTCGACGTCTGCAATAAATTTCTCAAAGAAAATATTGGGGTTGTGTGGTTTATAGCGACCTTTATAGATTCCTACCACTATCGGCTTTATACGGGGAATATTTGAAATCCTACATTGGATGGGCCAGAACTGAATGGAACCTTTGTCCATACGACATCCGTCGGTATGAAAATCTAATTCTAACTCTCTAACACAGGCCTGCCCCATCGGGTGCAAATACCTCCTGAATTTCTGGGACCCAGGCAACAGCCGAGCGCGGGACTTTAAAGTTGCTACACATTGCGAAATTTGTAATAAGAGAACTGCATGAGTGTGCGTCCATGTAGGCTCGTACCACGACTCTTTGCGATTCTGGGCGCCGGGTCAGGAGCCAAGCATGGACCTATTTCGTTGCTCGGTTTCACGCTCGGCTGTGCTATTCTTTGCTACTATAGAATTATTTATTATGGTAAGGAACCCCGGGATGATGCATATGTATAACAAGCAATAAAATTGAAAATATAGAAACGTATTATACAATTTCACCGAAACATAACATATTTAGAATGTTATTACTATAAAAATAAATAACTTACAAAGATAAAGAACAGAATTTTATTGAACGATATATATACACACATATTTGCAAAAGTTAAAAATTATATACTAATAAATATATACATACATATTATATACTATATAATACATATTATATACTATATAATACATATTATATACTATATAATATGTATTATATAATACATATTATATACTATACAGGGTGTCCCACGGTAGACTGGACAGTGCCGTAGCTCCTAAAGTATTGGAGATAAAAATTTTAAAAAAATAGGGAATTGCATGGTTCGAAGGGGCTACAAAATTAGCCTGAACGAATTTTTTTTCGATTATTATTTTAAAAAATACGATGGTCAAGTTCGGTTTTTCAAATGGAACTATTTTTTTTAAAGTCCTGAGTTGATAGTACGTTCCAAGACAAATTCAATAAGCATCAATGTATACACTTTATTTTCACTCGTTTTTGAGATATTGCGCTTGCAAATTTACTGATTTTCACTGCAAGAAACTCCTCTGGAATAGCAAGGACAGGGGACGGTCTTACTGGCGCCACGGGTGGCACTGCCTGTTGAAATAGATACCTACCTGCGAAAGGTCTACGCCAGGCCCAAAGGCTGGACAATTCTTTTCCGCCAGAAATGCTACTTAGGTAGGTACATCTGCGGTATCGAGAAGCGCATCGTTACTTTTATTTCGCACTTGCTTCTAGGCTCGGATAGCCGGTTCGTCTGGGAGGCATGCAAGTTGGATTGGTTAGGTTCGGAGGAGTGAAAGTTGCTAGACTAAATTTCAACTATAGGGAGCAGATTGTATCAGAACCAATCGGATTTGCATCCCTCACAAACGGCTGCTAGAGAGCAAGAGGCCCTCTTCACAGCAATACCTTCTTTCGCACGGAATACGTCAACGCATGGTTTTGTTTTGATATCGAAGCTCATGTTTATACTCGAGAGGACCACGCATCGACAGCGGGCTACCCCTTTTCTTACCGTGTCTCTCCACGAGGAGTTTTGCCGATGGATTGTAGAAGCGCAGATGTCTGGATGCCAGTTGTTGAATTCAGGAGACGATAGAAACACTTTATTACTAAACACACATGTCCTATAATTAAAGTAAATCGTATTCCTCTCGGGCAGGAGTCGCCCGACGTTCGTCAAGAAGATGCGGCCTGGTACCCCGTGGCGAGGACAACCCTTCGCTGGGTCTCGCTCGATTTTTATGACTTTTACCGGAAAAAGGTACGAATCCTGGGCCGAACGTAACAAATTGAGGTCGAGCCCCCGCAGTCGAGGGTGAAATATCCATTACAACATATTAAGAAATTCTTTTCTTCATCGTATCGAAAGGGAAGTGACGCCAATGGATTGCTTATGTTTTTTTGATGAAAATCATACCAAATTGATATTTGGTATGATTTTTGCATGATTGCATGATTGCAAATCGGACTACTTTGACACAAGCTATTTGTATTCCCTATGTAAAAGTTGTCCGATTTACACGACATTTGGCATGATTTTCATCGGGAAACCACAAGGAATCCATCGGCGACACATTCATATCCATACGATAAAGAATAAAGAATTATTTTATTTCCTAAACAAATACAGGGTAATTCTGGAGGTACGCCCGTCGCCTCGTGGCGAGGACAACACCCCGCAGTGCCCATCGAATTTTATGGCTTTCGACCCTCGAAGGGTTTGGAATAGCATTAAGAAGTGAGAAATGTTTAGGATTTCAAATGTTTGCTTCTTTTCTTCGTCGTATCGAAGGAGTAAGTGATGCCAATGGATTCCTTGTGGTTTCCCGATGAAAATCATGCCAAATGTCGTGTAAATCGGACAACTTTTACATAGGGAATACAAATAGCTAGTGTCAAAGTAGTCCGATTTGCATGATATTTGGTATGATTTTCATCAGAAAAACATAAGCAATCCATTGGCGTCACTTCCCTTTCGATACGATGAAGAAAAGAATTTCTTAATATGTTGTAATGGATATTTCACCCTCGACTGCGGGGGCTCGACCTCAATTTGTTACGTTCGGCCCAGGATTCGTACCTTTTTCCGGTAAAAGTCATAAAAATCGAGCGAGACCCAGCGAAGGGTTGTCCTCGCCACGGGGTACCAGGCCGCATCTTCTTGACGAACGTCGGGCGACTCCTGCCCGAGAGGAATACGATTTACTTTAATTATAGGACATGTGTGTTTAGTAATAAAGTGTTTCTATCGTCTCCTGAATTCAACAACTGGCATCCAGACATCTGCGCTTCTACAATCCATCGGCAAAACTCCTCGTGGAGAGACACGGTAAGAAAAGGGGTAGCCCGCTGTCGATGCGTGGTCCTCTCGAGTATAAACATGAGCTTCGATATCAAAACAAAACCATGCGTTGACGTATTCCATGCGAAAGAAGGTATTGCTGTGAAGAGGGCCTCTTGCTCTCTAGCAGCCGTTTGTGAGGGATGCAAATCCGATTGGTTCTGATACAATCTGCTCCCTATAGTTGAAATTTAGTCTAGCAACTTTCACTCCTCCGAACCTAACCAATCCAACTTGCATCCCTCCCAGACGAACCGGCTATCCGAGCCTAGAAGCAAGTGCGAAATAAAAGTAACGATGCGCTTCTCGATACCGCAGATGTACCTACCTAAGTAGCATTTCTGGCGGAAAAGAATTGTCCAGCCTTTGGGCCTGGCGTAGACCTTTCGCAGGTAGGTATCTATTTCAACAGGCAGTGCCACCCGTGGCGCCAGTAAGACCGTCCCCTGTCCTTGCTATTCCAGAGGAGTTTCTTGCAGTGAAAATCAGTAAATTTGCAAGCGCAATATCTAAAAAACGAGTGAAAATAAAGTGTATACATTCATGCTTATTGAATTTGTCTTGGAACGTACTATCAACTCAGGACTTTAAAAAAAATAGTTCCATTTGAAAAACCGAACTTGACCATCGTATTTTTTAAAATAATAATCGAAAAAAAAATTCGTTCAGGCTAATTTTGTAGCCCCTTCGAACCATGCAATTCCCTATTTTTTAAAATTTTTTATCTCCAATACTTTAGGAGCTACGGCACTGTCCAGTCTACCGTGGGACACCCTGTATAATATGTATGTATATATTTATTAGTATATAATTTTTAACTTTTGCAAATGTGTGTGTATATATATCGTTCAATAAAATTCTGTTCTTTATCTTTGTAAGTTATTTATTTTTATAGTAATAACATTCTAAATATGTTATGTTTCGGTGAAATTGTATAATACGTTTCTATATTTTCAATTTTATTGCTTGTTACACATATGCATCATCCCGGGGTTCCTTACCATAATAAATAATTCTATAGTAGCAAAGAATAGCACAGCCGAGCGTGAAACCGAGCAACGAAATAGCTCCATGCTTGGCTCCTGACCCGGCGCCCAGAATCGCAAAGAGTCGTGGTAAGAGCCTACATGGACGCACACTCATGCAGTTCTCTTATTACAAATTTCGCAATGTGTAGCAACTTTAAAGTCCCGCGCTCGGCTGTTGCCTGGGTCCCAGAAATTCAGGAGGTATTTGCACCCGATGGGGCAGGCCTGCTCTAACAAAAGATACGGACAAAGTATTCGGGAGACTTTTAACAATTTCTGTTTCCAGATCGAAATGAATGTATTCTCCTGGTTCCACGACGAATGTAACAGCAGGATTACGTGGCGTATCGAGAAGTGTTCTAACATCCTGAGGCAAATGGCATTTTTCGTATAGGTTATGAAAAAGTGCCAATTTATTAATAATTATAATTGTGATTAACAAAGTTAAATTAAATTAAGTTACATTGACGAAAAATGGATATTGATAGGTTAGTACAGGGTTGTCTAACTGACGACTCACGAGACGCCGGGGGCTCCTCCGCCTTGCGGCCACGCTGACGATCGCAGTAAAATTCGTCCGTCCCTACACAGACATAAATACATTCGATTGCTACGGCCGGCTACGGCCATACGTTTACATATAATTATAATTAATACGACAATACGAATTGATATATACTTACTTTTAGAGGCCGCGTCATATTATTGACAAGGGATGGTATATCCACATCAATTTTTGTTATGGGTATCCTTAACAGCGAAGATAATGAATGGTCCGCTAATCTTGACCGATATTTACTTTTTATTTTTGTCATAACGGAAAACGCACTTTCGCATCTGTATGTAGAACCAAACATTGATGAACGAACGGATCTGCTTGCAAATTACACAATGTAACTCGATAATACATTTCTTGGTCTTCGCTGTTAAGGATATATCAGTTCGTATTGTCGTATTAATTATAATTATATGTAAACGTATGGCCGTGGCCGGCCGTAGCAACCGAATGTATTTATGTCTGTGTAGGGACGGACGAATTTTACTGCGATCGTCAGCGTGGCCGCAAGGCGGAGGAGCCCCCGACATCTCGTGAGTCGTCAGTTAGACAACCCTGCTATCGGGGATTAAATTAACAGGAACGGACGAACTACAACCTGCAGATGTGCTAGCAGCATCTTGCACGGTAGAAGTATTATCCGCTACTCTACTGACCGTATTCAATCCGGAACGGTATCGCACGCGTAAGATATTTCGCATCTCGCGCATAACCCTCCTTTTTTGTCTCTTGTTTAGACAATTTGAAATTATTAAATTCCATAATTACTTACGCCTTCTGGATGTCTCAGATTCGCTTGAATATAAGAAATATCTCGGAATAATCTCGGAATTCTTCGGTATTGCTGTCGACGACTACCACCTCAGAATGAACGAAAATTCGAAACAAACGCAAACTAGGAAGTAGAGTCCCGACAAATCACGAATGTCGGCAATACGGCGCAGCCAATCCGTAGCCTAGTCCACTATACCGCCAAAATGTACGACCAATCCGAGCGATCCCTTGGTACCTCATACCCAGTGGTACCCTTTGTTCGACGTGGTACCCTTTGTGCTTGAAAGGGATCGCTCGGATTGGTCGCACATTTTGGTTTCGCAAGTTCCGTTCGAGTATATGCATCTTGTATGCTTGGGCGTAATGAAGAAACTTTTGTCCGCGTGGGTATCTGGAAGCTTTACATTTTTCTCAAAATTGCCAGCATCGAACATTTCTATGATATCTACGAGACTCAACAGTCTCGCAAGATATTGTCCCTTGGACTTTGCCAGACGTCCCAGAGCTATTGAAGAATATTGTAAATATAAGGCGACCGAGTTTCGTCAGTTCCTTCTATATACAGGGCCAGTTGTACTGTATGGTATACTCAACGATGAGATATACAAGCATTTCTTAATTTTACATGCGGCCATAAGGATTTTGGTTTCAGAATCTCCATCGGGCCCACACTTAAGATTCGCAGAGCCAGCTTTGCAAAAATTTGTTCTGCGTAACGAAGAACTATATGGCCCGACTTTTAATAGTTATAATGTCCATGGTCTTCTTCACTTAACCAACGATGTGAGACGTTTTGGTAATTTAGATTCATGTTCGGCTTTTCCCTATGAAAACAACATGTCCATTTTTAAAAAATTTCTTAATAAGCCATCTCTTCCTCTCCAACAATTTTCCAACAGGATGAGGGAGACAAACATTCATCGTAATGTCGATATTTCTATTCGCGTATCTAGACCCCTCACTAACGGCACCAATTGTTCCGAGTACCGTAAGATAGAATTCAACAACATATCTCTAGGCACAAATGTACGCGATAATTGTTGCATCTCAGACGATGGCTCCATCTGTATAATTTTCAATATTGGCAAGGACAAAGACTCGTATCGTTTGGGTATCAAAAAATGTTTAGAAGTTGATAATTTTTATGATGTCGCCGTAGTCTTCGGTCCTTGGAATATATAAATGCGCCACATTGAGCCCTGAAATTTTATATATCTCCCCCGATCAGGTTCGTGGCAAATGTTACAGAATGCCTTTTCGCTGTAGTATGTCCACTGACACAAACCCCTCAGAACCCCGTAGGTATATCGTTGCTGTTATTATGCACAGCGAGAAGCCGTAAGATACGTAATATTTAAATTCTTCCACCTTTATTTCTCCCTTGTGCAGTTTCTCGCGTCAGGCGGTCACCATGGTGGTTTTAGTGGGTGCAAGCTCCACATAATCTCACCCCTGCCATAGGGGGGGGGGGGGGGGGGACGTATCCGTTAGGGATTTCCACCATGTAAAAAAAAAAATTATCTCTTCCCTTTCTAGTCTCGTCTCTTGTTTTTGGTAAGTTACGAATATTTTCTGGTGAGTGGCACGCTCTATAATATTTACATTTTCATCTTTTGTACTGAACTTTCCTTTTGCATTACTCTTCATAAATAATATATTTACACCTTGTTAATCTTTGGTGATGAGTTATTTTATCGTTTGGTTCGAATATTTCTTCATGGGTCATTTTTTCACGTTTTCTACTGTTATAGCCTTTGTCGAGTTACACTCGAATTATTGAGTAATACATTACCTGGGTTTGTCTTGAAGTTTGGGTTACGGTAATATTGCATGTAAAATAGGAAAAACAGCCAACACGCCTTTGCTAAGTATTGTAATATGTACTTTTACTCACAGGTTGACATGTCGCAGCGAGAGAAGCGTGTGGTCGCCAAACCAACGAGGTACCGGACGACTTCTTCGGAGGAGGAAGCGCCGAAAAAGAGAAGGACGTCAACCGTGCAGAAACAATCGATCGATCAGGACATCGAGGATTTGAGGACGATCCTGCAAACAGAAAACGTTCCAACAACGTCAAATGATTTTTCTACGACTAACTCAAGTAACGTTCGTATGTTTCAGGACACTTCTGCTGCCAGTCTTCCTGCCCTCGCAGCATTAACGGACCATCACGATGTAGGGACATCATCTGCACGCGCCACTGTGATCCGGAGTGAGCCGTTGCAGCACCATACAGTGCACATCCTACCTTCTGCTAATGGGTAAATTTATATGTTCCCTTTTTTTTGTTATAAAAATATTGATAGTGTGAAGTTTTCTGTTATAAATGTTCATGTTCGCAGGAGCCTGGAAGATCGTACGGCGCGCGTCGATACGGAGCTAAAGTAAGTATCGCATGCATCGTGTTTATTAATACGTTACGTCTCCATCCGTTCTGTTTGCAGAAGAATGAATACTCTGTTGGGGAGTATTCTCCAATATGTGCAGCCCACCCATAACGGTCCACCACAAAATCCAGCCGTCATTCCGCTATCGTCACCGGAGGAGGTGGACTGTTTCGAGAACATCGATGACGACAGCTATTCCAATGTTGTAAGCGAAAACGAAATTATGCTCTTATTTAATTTGATATAATACATACTTACATCAATCTTTACTTACTTTGTTTAGGTTCAATATTTAAAATACGTGGGTGGGTTCAGCCTGAAGGTAGCGGTCGGCATTTGCCTGAAGGAAGCACTGGTCGACGACGTGACACGGTCCTTCACGTGGTTCGGCCGAACAGGGCAAAGGCCCTTATACAACACCCGTATCATAATGGCGATCTACGGTACGAAGCAATAGGCATTTCCATGATTTTATGCATAATTATGCTAACGTACTTTGCGTGCATTACTTTTTCAGAAGCTGTGTCTGGGAACCCGCACTTCACCAAGCCGCTCCGATCGGATTTCCAACGGTCGATGCAGCAGGCACTTCGAGCCGCCAAGGAGAGGGTCCGAAGTAAGAAGAGTGGTCCACGCGCGATTTCAGCCTCCAATGCATCGCGAATGCGCTGCGATTTGTGGACGGACGACCAGCAGCCCGAAGAAGAAGCTGACCTTTGAAGGTTCGTGTCAGTAAAAGTCATGACACTAAATGTCATAACCGTAAATGTCACGATTTACTGTTGCGGGAAAATGATAATTAAATATGGTAAATATTTTATTTTTCAGAAATGTGCCCATTAAAAGTAGAGGTGTGTCTCCTTTTAACAGTGGCGAAGAAACCAAACGGTACTTTTCAGTGCCCATTTTAATTTATTAAAACGGGAACAACCTCTCGATGTTCACAATGAACATCAATCGGCACTTTTCAGCGCCCATTTAATAAAATACTCATGGATTGGTACATTCCCAGTATCATTTCAATTTTATAATATTGTATTTATTTTCAGAGTTAATTATATATATATGTGCCACTTATCGCCTTATTAATAAAAATAAATATCTTTACAAATAAATTGAATACTTATTTAAAACAACTCGCAGGTTATGTGAACATATTCTACTCCAAAACTGCTGCTTATTAATTCCCTGTGCGCAGGAGAAAGGGCGGGGGGGGGGACACCTATAGCAATCACGGTACACATGTGTTGGTGCGTAGCCACGTGCATGTGACGTCACGCGTAGGGACGGCTGTGTGACGTCACACGTAGGGAATTGTTTGCCAATTCTGACCCTCAGATGGTGCTGTTACACGTGTCAGGCGAACGGCAGGATCTGCTGCCAATCTGCAGCCCATCTGACGTCAGGGTCCTGATGTCAGGCTCTGTACATCAGAACGTATCCTAATGCGGACATAGATGACTACGGATCTGATGTTAGGCTCTGCGCTCTCACGGCAGACCCTGCTGCCAATCTGACGTCAGATTGCATACATCTGGTTATCAGGGCTACTTATTTGCCAAATAGATGAGGAATTGAGCCCATCATCCTCTTACGTGTAATGTTTTATCAAGCAAAATTCATTTTAGCAAACTAAATAATGTTGCGTGGCCGGCTGGTTCCTCTCTGGATCCTTGCTGGGAATTTGGCGAGGGTCGATGCCCGTGGAACGCTAAGGCGTTCTGTTCCTTGGACGCGGATTTTTCTATGATAAATATAATGAAAACGATGCTAAATTAATTGAATAAAACAATTTGAACACAGTAACTAATAGCAATAATCAATGCAAACAACGATTTTATCACAAAGTAAATCTTTTGGAAATTTTATTCGATTTGAACGTCCGTTCACTTGTGCTTTCGGGGCTCGAGTGACGCTTTCCAAGCGAACGCTCTTACAACCGTCCCAAGTAGCACAAAGACGTTTTAAAAACGTTTTTAAAACGTCCAGGTCAGACGTTCGGGACGTTTTAAAAACGTCCAGAAAAGGTCCTAAAAACGTCCATTTTCACAAACCAGAACGTTTTCTGGACGTTTTTAAAACGTCTTCAAGACTTTTTCTGGACGTTTTTAAGACGTTTTTAAAACGTCTTTGGAAACAGAATGAGATCCATAACCGGATATTATATAAATACTAAGTACTTGGCTCGCTTCTAAAAACACTAATAGTATAACGGGTGCAGCACGCATGCAACATTTCACACACTTTAGAGTAGTTCATGAGTTAGACGCTGTTGATGAGTAGAAGACGATAAATTCAGTTCTCAAATTGCAGGTCGGTAACACAGTTTCGCTGGAGACACAAACCCCCTTAAACCCTAACCTAGAACTACATATACTAGATATACAAAAACTGTACAAAAACATTATGAAAGCTGTATAAAAACTAAATGAAAACAATATAAAAACTGTATAAAACCTGCTTGCAAACATTCGGTCAAAAACATTTAAACATATGCATCTGTTTTTTGTTTTCCATTGTTTTGGAAGCATTCATAAACATTTGTATGTATGGAGATATAATTAGGCTTTACGTGTTCGATCTATCCATACTTCGTGGATGGTATCTGTTATTTAGACAGCGGTTACAATCCCTGGTTTCCTTTAACTAATCTCTAAAACAACACACAGATGTCTTAAAAACATATATATTTTAAACGCTTCTTCCAGACCTAACCAAAACGTTTTAAAAACGTCTTACACTTGCCTGTTTCGGACGTAATCAAAGCGTATTCTGGACTGTTCTGGACGTTTCTAAAACGTCTGTCAAATACGTTTTTGAAACGTCCGCAAAATACGTCTTTAAAACGTCCGCAAAGTACGTTTTTAAAACGTCTGCAAACTACGTTTTAAAAACGTCCATTTTCCCAAATCAAGCCGTGGACGTTCAGACATAAAATGGACGTAATGTGGACGTTTTTAAAACGTCCTGTGCTACCTGGGGTTTTTCATTTTTACAAAATGTCCTTAACAACTAAGTCAAACAAACTAAATTCCTCTTGGTCGATTTTGAGAATCAAGCGTTTAACTACATAGCCCTGGAATTTCACCTAGGAGAAAGGATCAAAGTGTGGTTCATTTATTTAAACTCCCGTTTCCAAGGGGGTATCAATTAATTTATAATCTTGAAGTCCTCTCATTAAAGGATCTCTAACTATTTTCAAACACCTCAGCCTTGTGCGAATTTCACTTTGTCTCCCTTTCCCTGTTGCGTTATCCGCTGGTGTTAATTCGTATATTATATGAAGTTAGCTATAAGTCCTAGAGATATCGAAGTTAGATGAAGAGCGAAATTCAAAATCCTTTTGTATTGAAAGATAGAAATAATATATATAGATTCGAAGTGAACAGAACATCTGGAAGGTCTTAAGCAAATATGAAACGGGGGACAAGGAAGAATTTATTGTAGAACGCGTTGTGCTTCTCGAGGGTTTTTCCTTTGCTATTTTTGAACGTGTCCTTACAATGTGAGCAGTTGATACCTGAACTCGGAAGGCGTACGAAAACCTGGCATTGCATTCAATAGCTTTCAAGTTACCGTTAGACCAGGCGAAGATAGTAAATAGCTTAACTTTTTCCTCTGCACATCTGCGTGCCAAATTTCGTCGAGCGAGCGGCTGCACGTGTCATAAAAGTACTTAAAACTCTGTCATCCCTTTCAATAATTGTCGATGTCCTGTTAAGGTAAAAACTCCGGTCGAGGGAGGTTGGAAGTCATAAAGCCATAAACTTTCTCCGAGTGACGTCGTCTTGACCCCGAGGGTTGCGCTTACTTACCTGCTAGATATGTACCCAGATAGCACAAAGACGTTTTAAAAACGTTTTTAAAACGTCCAGGGCGGACGTTCGGGACGTCTTAAAAACGTCCAGAAAAGGTCCAGAAAAGGTCCTAGAAACGTCCATTTTCACAAACCAGACCGTTTTCTGGACGTTTTTAGGACGTTTTTAAAACGTTTTCTGGACGTTTTTAAAACGTTTTCAGGACCTTTTCTGGACGTTTTTAAAACGTTTTTAAAACGTCTTCAGGACCTCTTCTGGACGTTTTTAAAACGTTTTCTGGATGTTGAGTTTATTTATCTTTGGGTGTTTGTGGAACTTCAACCGGTTAAGATTGGATATGCCTTTTATATATTTTATAAAGATATACTTGTACAAAAAGTCGCGTGGTCGTCTCTTACACCTGTAGCGCACATCACCCGGAAGTGAAGAAGAAGACTGTTTCGATTCTAACGGAAGACATTGAATATTCTTTCAGAACGGAAACATGAGTACTAGCGCCCGAACAGAGCGGCAAATTCAAAACTGATAAGGAAATAAAACACGCATTCTTGCATACATAAGGAAAAATAAAAATGAGTGAAAATCATATAACTAAAACATACATTCCGCAACACTCCCACTGTTTTGTTAGTGATTTTTCTTTCCTTACATTAGACTCCTAATATTCAACACATTTCTGTTGTTTATAAATTTTTTCTCTAGGTAGTGATTTTGTTTGAAAATCCGCAAGCTGATTGTTTGATGGAACATACACTGGTTCTATTGTTTCGTTTTTCACACATTCACGTACGTGGTGGTACTTAACATCTATATGTTTTGTTAACTTATGATACTCTACACTTTTTGTAAGTTGTAAAGCACTTTGGTTATCTATTAACAATGGTATTGCAGGTTGTTTTTCTACTAGTAATTCTTGCATTAAATTGTGCAACCATGTTGCTTCTTGTGCTGCATTAGATGCTGCAATATATTCAGCTTCAGTTGTCGACCTTGCAACACATTTTTGTTGTTTAGATGACCAAGTGATTGGAGCGTTAGCAAGTACGCTTACATATCCCGATATGGACCGTCTGGTGTCTATGTCATTAGCAAAGTCGGCGTCTGTATATATTTTAATTTCGATTTCATTTCCAAAATACAGTATACCTAATTTTATAGTTCCTTTTAGATAACGTAATATTCTTTTTACGGCCCTCCAGTGCCTCATTCCGGGATTACTCAGAAACCGACTTGCCTGACTAACCGCGAACATAATGTCTGGTCTTGTCACAGTTGCCACAAACATCAGACTGCCTACCGCTTCTCTGTATGGGATATTTTGCATTTCCCTTTTCTCTGAGTCAGTCTTTGGACAATCGTTAATACTTAATATTACATTTGGTTCCATTGGAGTTGATACCGGGTTACAATTTTGCATCTGAAACTTATATAGTACGTTATTTATATAATTACATTGACTAATAAATGTTTGATTCTCTACTTCATTTCTCTGAATTTCTATTCCCACAAAACAATTTGGATTATTAATTGTTATGTTAAACTGCAGATCAAATTCTGTTAGTATCTTATTAATTATGTCTTTTCTTTTGCACATGATCAACCCGTCATCTACATATATTGCTAAGAATACTACTTCCTTATCAGTTTCAGACCTGAAAACACATTTATCTGCTTCTAATTGTGTAAAGTTAAAATTTCTTAGAAATTCAGTAAATTTCATATTCCAACATCGTGGGGACTGTTTAAGCCCGTAAAGGCTCTTGTGCAGTTTACACACTAAACTAGGATCTTTACAATAACCTTCTGGCTGACTCATAAATACCTCTTCGTCAAGGCTTCCGTGCAGGAAGGCCGTCTTAACATCAAATTGCTGTATATTCATTCTAAGTATAGTTGCTAAGGCTAAAAGTATTCTAATAGAGTCATACCTTACTACTGGAGAAAATGTATCATTGAAATCAATACCCTTAGTTTGTAGAAACCCTCTGGCGCATAACCTGGCTTTATACCTTTCTATTGACCCATCAATTCTTCTCTTAATCTTATACACCCACTTTGAGTCTATAATTTTGTGGTTTGTTGGCTTTGGCACAAGAGACCACGTGCCATTTGCGTAGAGCGATTCCATCTCTTCTGCCATCGCCTGTCTCCAGTTGTTTCCATCAGTCCCTGATACCGCTTCCTTGTATGACTGTGGTTCCTCCATCACGATTGCAGAACAGGCGATATCACAGTTATTTATGTATCGTGCGGGAGGTCGAATACTGTTCCGATCACGCAGACTTCGTTGGCCATATGTATTTGCTTCTGTAGGTTGTGTTACTTCCTCATTCATTTCTCCACTTTGTCTCTGTGGTTCCTGGTCATCGGTTGTTTCTTCGTTTTCTTCATTCTCGTTGTTCTCTCGTGTTTCTTCAGTCTCGTTGTTCTCTCGTGTTTCTTCAGTCGAGAGAGGTATATCAATGTATTTTCTCGCGTGATTGCTGTAAACTTCTCTTTCGTCAAATACTATGTCCCTTGTTACTGTAATTTTTGACGTTTCTGGATCGTATACACGATAATTGGTACTGTTTCCATCATATCCGACGAGGATCATTTTCTTGGACTTTGTTTCAAATTTTGATCTAAACTGCTTTGGAATATGTGTGTACACTGTGGCACCAAACTTTCTTAAGTGATCTAACCTCACTTTTCTATCAGTCCACAGTTCATATGGTATTTGTCCATCTAGTTCACGAGGACGTCGATTTAAAAGATAGACACTTATATTGATAGCCTCTGCCCATAATTCAGTGTCTAAATCTGCTGCTATCAACATTGAGCGAGCACTTTCAACAAGGGTTCTGTTTTCTCGTTCAATTCTCCCATTCTGTTCCGCTGTGTATGGCGCACTGAATTCGTGAACGATTCCCCTTTCTGCAAAGTGTGTTCTAAATTGTTCGTTATTGAACTCAAGACCTCTATCACTTCTGACTCTTTTAATTTGATTGCCAGTCTGTTTCTCTATCAGATTTTGCATCTCTAAGAATTTTGAGAATGCATCACTTTTGTGTTTAATGAATGAAACAATCTTGTAAGAGGTATAATCATCTTTGAACAGTATATAGTAATTTGCTCCACCGATGGATGAGCTAGTCATTTTTCCGCTCAAATCCATGTGGATAACCTCACCTGGTTTGGCTGCTCTGTCATCTCCCACTCCTTTAAACGGTGGACGATGCAGTTTACCATACTGACAGTGGTCACAAAATAACCCCTCTGTTGTTTTAATTTTTATCCCTGGAATTAGTCCATTGTCCGACATTCTTTTCAGTGCCTTAAAATTAATATGTCCCATCCTCTCATGCCACAACATCACTGGGTTATTAATTGCAACGTTTGCTTCGTCTCTGTTTACTTTGAATGACATTTTGTAACATTGATTTGGCTGTTTTATTCCCACAGCCAGTAGCTTATCATCATAAATTTCCATCATACCCTTATGGAATAATACTTTTAGATTTTTACTTGTTGCAGCTCCCACAGAGAATAAATTCTTCTTTAACCTTGGTACATAGAGCACATTCTCTATAGTTCTGGGCTCCCACTCATCATTAACTTGAGCATACACTTTGATTGAGCCCCAGCCTTCTACTTCCATCTGTGAGTTGTCCCCTATTTGAACTGTTAGTCCATCTTCCTTGCAGCTGCGAAAATCATTAAACCATTCACGTCGATATGACATGTGTTTTGACGCTGCGCTGTCTCCCAGCCAGTCATCTTGATCACTGTTTACTTTTATATTGTTGTATTCTACTACCAATGCTCGCTCCTTTTGACTTTCCTTTTGACTCTTGTTATCGTCATGCGATTTCAGTTTTGCTTGTCTTTTACGACACTCTGCTTTAAAATGACCCTTCTTTTTACAGAAAAAACATTCTGCATTGCGTTTATCAAAATGCTTCCTTTCTGTATCCATACCTGTTGGCTTGGAAACAGATTTTGAGGATTTGTTTAATTTTATAGCTGCAAATGCTGTGGTCATTTCTTCAGACTGGGTTAACCGTTGTTCCTCTTTTAGCAATCTCGCCGTTAGATTGTCGTATGTTTGCTTGGTTTCGTCATACGAGTCCCATGCCGTTACGAACCCATTGTACTTGATTGGCAAACTTCCTAGAGCTTTAGCTATTTTGTCTATATCCCCTATTGGCTCTTCTACATTGTTCAGTGCTTGCGCTAATGTATCTATCTTGCTAATGTGTTGAGCAATAGTGTCTGTTTCTGACATCTTGTAATTGAAAAACTGTTGCTTGAGCTGCAACTTATTCACAGCCGAGGTTTGTTCATGAATAGTCTTTAAGCGATTCCACATTTCTGGAGCATTTTTGCAGTTTAATACTGTTTGCAATTGTTCATATTCCATACCTGAGGATATCAGTAGCATTGCCTTTGCATTTATTGCGTCCCACTTGGCACATTCTGCGGCACTTGTTGGCCGCGGTGTGCTTCCACTTACTATTTCGAACATACCGGCTTCCGATCGAAAAATAATTTCTAGCTGATACTTCCATAGTAAGAAATTCTTACCGTCAAACTTTTGGATGTGAAAATGCTTTAGTAACTCCATCGCGCGTACGAGGTAATACTGATAATACTGATAATACTGAACTGAAAATACTGATAATACTGATAACCCGACCACGTGTTTCGAACTGTACTTGTTTTTACTTTTCCTTTATAACTTCTCCAACAAACTGGGCCCATAACCTGTTGAGTTTATTTATCTTTGGGTGTTTGTGGAACTTCAACCGGTTAAGATTGGATATGCCTTTTATATATTTTATAAAGATATACTTGTACAAAAAGTCGCGTGGTCGTCTCTTACACCTGTAGCGCACATCACCCGGAAGTGAAGAAGAAGACTGTTTCGATTCTAACGGAAGACATTGAATATTCTTTCAGAACGGAAACATGAGTACTAGCGCCCGAACAGAGCGGCAAATTCAAAACTGATAAGGAAATAAAACACGCATTCTTGCATACATAAGGAAAAATAAAAATGAGTGAAAATCATATAACTAAAACATACATTCCGCAACACTGGACGTTTTTAAAACGTTTTTAAAACGTCTTCAGGACCTTTTCTGGACGTTTTTAAAACGTTTTTAAAACGTCTTCAGGACCTTTTCTGGACGTTTTTAAAACGTCTGCAGGACCTTTTCTGGACGTTTTTAAAACGTTTTGGTTAGGTCTGAAATAGTAGTTTTTAGGACGTTCGTCGGTACTGGTTCGATTGAATAAAAATTTAAGGATGTAAATGGTTTTCAAAATAATATCAAATTTAATTTCAGTTTACTTAATTTCAATTAAATTTATTGATGCAGAATATATATGCAGTTGAGAGCGAATGTACAGAATATACCACTTAAAATAGATATGAAATATGTAGAACATGTAGGTAGTACACAGAGATTATACAAATTATACAAAATATAGGTATAGAATATGCAACATATCTGCACTTACAATAGATGTTTATAATATTGTTGAAAGATCTCAAAATATTGAGGAAAATGTTATCGCTGCATTATTCACAATTAAAAATGCTATTGATTTACAATACACTAAAAGACTAGCACAAAGCAAAATCACAATTTTGTTATATGTAATAATAAAGAGTAATATTTCGAGCATAAATGTGTCTTATAATTATTTTTGTATATGTAGGTATACATGTAGTACAAACAATTGATCTTTAACACTGGAATTTGTCCTGCTTTACAGCTTCACAAGTTGAAAAATTAACAGTATTACAAAGCCTCTATAAGTCGAAATCTCGATAAGCCGAAACTTCCATAATTCAAAGATTTAATTTCAGTAATAATAGTACAGCTATAGTATATAAAATTTGTATGTTCCCGTGAAAATTTCGAAATGACCGTTTGGATCTTCGTTATCTCAACATTTTGAAAGAGGAATATGCTCTCAGACTTAAAACGAAAGATAGAAACATAAGGTTTATAAACGAATTCCGAATGAACGAAACAATTTACAATAAGATATCGACTAGAAACGTAAAAACCCCCAAAAGACGCGATAGAATGCATTTATTTTAAAAAAACCGGAGGTGGGTGGTACCCGGGTACCCTGATTATTGAACAACGTAGGTATTTTTGGTTATTGACATAAGGGTTAAACATAATAATACTCATCAGGCGCAAATACCGCAGTAATATATAAGTTCTATCCTAAATGTGGCAAATAGCACCTAGTCTTATTGTCGCTTGGGTGTAGTTGCACAATGGGGAAGACGACGCAAAAAGCTCGGCGTTGATGGCGCCACTAGCGCATGTACTGTGGATGTTCCTGATTGCGTCACGGGTGGAGAAAAGTTGCAATCATCTTCCTCATTGCTGTTGCTTCTCGTACATCCCTCACAATCATGGCTTGGGGGAAGCGTTTCCTCCACTCATCTTCCTTCGGGCGGCATTGCTTATACTGTGGGCATCCATCTAAGGAGATGCTTCAAAGTATCCAGTCTTTCCATGTGCGCGATTATTCTACGAACAATTAAATAAAGACATGTGTAAAGACGTATATATACACTTATATAAAGACTCCCTGTAATATGTTACTTACATTTGTAGGAATAGGTGTAGTAATTCCTACTTGTTCCGGAGCCCCGGAAAAAGAGTGTCACAGGGCGTCGGGGATCGAACCAGAGCCGGCCGCGTGCTGACCAATCGCGTTTGTCACCACGGCTACGCCGACTCCCCTTGGTCTCTTACAAGGGAACATCCCGAACCCGCAAACTTAAAAAATTCTGAAACTTTGTGAATATGTAGGGAATTTCCTCCCGATTACAACGCAATTTTTGTATGCTGTCCAAATTCACTCTAAGGGTGTGTAAACTGTAAAATAATTTTGACGTAGAACTACGTCTTTCCCCGCACTATATAGTAGGTATGCAGCGGCTATGGGGGCCCAAATTGTGTTAAGCGTTGTATTTAAAGTAAATCCGAAATTTTGTTATAGCGTTTGATAACAGTTCGTGTAATAATTTGCAAAATGACAAAAAAAAACGTAGTTCTACGTGAAATATGCAGCATAATACATTTGTGCTTGAGAGATTCTATACCAAATGATAGATCTAATTAAAAGAAGTAACTTTTGTCTTGAAACTTTTTTTCTATCCCTTACATTTCGCGAGTTGTAACACAAAATCGGAAAATAACCGCGTTCAAAAATTGCGTTGTAGCCAGCAGGAAATCCCCCCCCCCTTTTTTTTTTAGAGAGGGGGAAAATGCATTTATGCATACCCCGACATAATATACGTCGGGGTTATGCGGGACTCCCCGTTACCGGGCCTACCCGCTAAAAACCCCCTCTTAAGGACCTCCTTTCCACGCTCTTAAAATTTCTTTGACCCTTTCCGGTCCCCAGCTCTTTTCAGCCATCCTTGGATGGACACCTCAGTTTCTTTCTCATTTGCCGCCATCTTCCCCTGTTTTGCTGCACCTTAAAGAAGAATTTCGAGGGAACATTACATTGAACTTTACTGTCATCAATATTAGGAATAGTAAAATAAGGGCGATAGTTACATATTATAAGCTTGGAAATATTCAGGCGGTGAAAGTCTTCTTTCGCCTTTCGGCCCAGCCAACTGAATAACATGGCAACTTCATTTGTGATTAATGCTGTTAGTAGCCGCTTAACAAAGTTATAATTATCGGACCCCCCTAATTGGGCCAATTCTTTGACCTAAAATTTGAAAATTATTCAACATTAACAAGTTAAGTATAAACAAAATTGTTCCAAGCATTGCTCTATAGCTGCATCTAAGGGGGGCTCCTCCTCATTGTGTAAATATTCTACTGAATATTCTTCGTTGAAGGAGCCGTTATGCTCTGTTGATTTGTCTGAAAATGATGTTTACTTGAAAGGGCTATTTCATACAAGAAAAAGAAATAAGCGGCTTCAGATATTATAATTTTGTACAGCATATTTCCCCTTTGTATTAACCCACCTAAATTTTGGATTTCAGAATCGGAGTCCTCAGTGTCCCAATATTTTTTAGGGACCATGCGCCTCCGCTTGCCCGATGGCTCGTCGGACTGTAAGTCACTCGTGTCCTCTGCCTGCCGGGCTTTATTTCTCGCTTTGAGATATGTATCTGGAAGCACATATTAGTAATTACTTGATATAATAATTCGAAATTAATTAGTATAATAATTTCAACCTACCAAAAGTGACTCGTGTCATCATTTCAATTTCGTGACTCGGCCAACTCGGTGCTGCTGGCTCGCATTTTTTTACCAAGGCGGTGACAAATTTTGCATCCACCGGTGGCCAAAAGGTGGAATCGCCGTGAAGCCATGCTGACGGCACAGCTTCAATGCTTCCATCCTCCAAAAATTTGACTATGGACCAGGAATGGCTCATACTAGAAATTAAGTAGTGATTTTTATACAACGCCTAGAAACATTAAGTGCATATAGTCAAGTGGAAAGGAATCTATCGTGAATTCTCGGTTTGTTTTTTTTTAAATTGATACGCCTGTGTAATGAGAGTGTTTTAGCTTGGATCTAGAATCACGGTCTGTTCGTAAACGGATTATGCGAATTATATACGAAAAATATATCCTGTTATTTGTGCAATTTCCTTCAGTAGAACATTTACTACAGGAATCATACACATTGTCACCTTTAATGTATTTGATGTACGATTTTGCATGCGCACTCAAATAAAAGATTTTATTTTTACACGATACAACTGCCCATCAGCTGAAATTGTATTATTAATCGACGCACAGTGGGAGAAAATCGGTACTGCAGCGACCAAAAATCTATAACTTTTGAACGAATAAAGATAAAGTAATAATTCTTTTTTCTTTAATGAAGTTGATGTGTTACTTATGTTAACCCTTAGTTGCCACACCGACCACATTTAAGGTAGGGGAGATCGGGGCAAGTTGACACAGGGGCAGGTTGATACAGACGTTTTGTTATTTTGTTTATATGCTCTACATTTTTTTCATAGAGATGTTTGTACATAATGATTTCCTGTGGGGAAAGTTGATACGTTTTCTCTGGGGCATGTTGATACAGTGTAATAAATTTCCCCGACTACTTTTAATTGGATTTTTCCTTTTATATCTTGAAAAATTGTACGAAAAATTGGACGAAAACGCAGGAAAAGTGCTGTGTTAACAGACTCACCTGTAATGAGAAGGCTATCGGCTGAACAAACTGCGGCGCGGGAAAGAAGAGAATAGAAGAATTTTAAAAAGAAAAAAGAAATTCAAAAATCTCTCGAGAAAAATGTTCCACGGAAAAGAGGGCGGCCTAGGAAAAATGCTGAGACTGAACGATAAAATAAAAACTAAAATAATAAAATAAAATAATAAAAAAAATAATAACACATCTTTAAGTGTTTTCCTTCAAACAATTTTCATCTTCTACTAACAATTTGGTACGAAAAGAAGGTGGCGACTTAGCCCCAGGGGGGTGGCGCCTTAGCCCCGGCGATTTTGACATTTCAGAAAATAAACCAACGTCAATTTTTCGATTTCTTCATTACACTATGCCAGATAAACATTATATCGTATAGTAATTTTGTGGCTGAGGCTTTACTCTTTCCAACAGTATAAATATATGTACGGTAAAATTATTTATTTTATTGCCGAAAATTGGCACCGCCAAAAAAGTGGCGGCTTAGCCCCAGTCTCCCCTACATTAATAAAAAGTAGCACCTCATGTTAAAGTGGGATATTCTAGACATCCATGCTTTACTCATTAAACGGATATTTTACAGATGTATCAACTTGCCTCGGAGTGGGGTAAGTTGATACATTTTACTTTCGTTCAAATTACATTTTTTCATTGATTTTGTATGTATCTTCTCAACTTTTTATTTACAATATATTAAAGAGGAAGGAATTAATTCAAACAAAAATGAAAAAAAATGGAAACGCGAAAACGTATCAACTTGCTTCGGTGTCCCCTATAATATGTTTGAGGCAGCGTTGAAAATGGTACTACTGGTGTCATGTAGTAGTAATTTCGTGTATCTTCAAACAGACAGAGGTGCTACCAAAGTGATTTTTTTAATCAATAAAATTTTCTGGAACTTTTTTTCAAAATTTTTTTGAACATGAGGTTACTTTAAATATTAGTTTCCAACGATGGGCATATATTCTATGTTCAAACTTTATCTCAAAACTTTTGCGACTTAATTTAACAGATAGTTTTTAAACAGCAGCTGATTGAATATCGAATCGACCCAGTGTAACAACAATGTTAGAAAAAATAGGTGTGATAACCGAGGGTTACGTAATGCTTAATTACATTAGCTAATACGATAATGTTACTTGCATTATTACTATTTAATATTCGAAAATATCCCTAATCACTTCTGGCCACTCTTCTTGAATATCCTTCCGTTTACGTTGCAACCTTGACGATAATATTAAAGGATCCGATGAAAGTAACATAATACAGAAGAGATCTTGATTAATTCTCTGTCTTGATATTTTGCAAGTGTTGCTAAGTCTTAACCTTCGATATTCTTTGTAAAATCACACTTTATCAATTGCCAAAACTGTAGGGGAGAGTAGTGCAGTACCGACCAGCTTACAGTACCGACCAGATATTAACACTTTATTTGAATTAACCAATGAAAATCACAATTCTCTATAACATATTTCGGGGCCATATTGTTTACTCCATTGCTCTCGATGTTCTCAAGCATTAAACGTATACGTTGATGTTGAGTAGGTTAAAAGTTATTTCTTAAAGCAAATATTTTGTTTCTCGTGTAAGTAAATGATTTTGTTCTATTATGTATACTATCTCCAGTCTATTAAGTTTAATAAAACCTCCTAATTTAATAATATTTTTTTGTACATAATATACCATGATCTAAAATGTTGCCCCGTGTTTGTCGTACAGTACCGACCAACAGACTGTCAACCAGTAGAGACCAAATTTTTCTTATCTTATAATTAGAGTTTAATCTGTTAGCAACTCAGATTAGTTTATAAGATGTTCATTCAGCCCCCCTACTACTTTTTCCCGCAGAAAAATAATGTAATTAAGGATAGGCATGATATCCTAACAAACAGAAAGCTAGGATTTAATGAAGAAGTTATCCAGTGTGTTATTTGCAAGCAGGGTTAGGCATTAACTAAATAACAAATTATGTAAATAAGGATCAAATAAAAGTTACTTTAACTTTAGATTATTCGACGAACAAAGTTAATTTATTTAATCGATGAAAACAGTTAATTTTTTTATTCGTTATTTGAAATTTTATTTAAATAAAAATTTTGCCCATCTCTGTTTGCAAGGAATCATTTAACAAAGATTGGCTGTAGTGTACCGTATGTGACAGTTGGACACACGTCGAATGCACAGATCAGGAGAATATTAATTATCTGACTTGCGAGTTTGTACAAATAAAATTTGAAAAGAATCTTGTATTGTACTAGTTAAATGTCTTTATTAACGTTGTTAACCATTTAGACCTGAAAATCTACTAATTTAATAGTTGGTCGGTACTGGACGACAATTTTTCGTTTCCTAGAAATTACAACTTTTTTACTTTTGCGAATTATCAATTTTTATTATTAAATTTCACAAAAATAATTTCCCTCTTACTAAGTTCTATCTATACTACAAACACGTTTTTGAATTTCTGATTTTCATCGACTCTACCCCAAGATATAACAAAAAAACTTAGAGCGGTCGGTACTGCACGACTCTCCCCTATACTTTGTTTTAAGCTTGTAGATTATGTGTAAACGGTTAGAGGCAGATATCATTCTTTCGACGTGCGTTACGAAAAGTAGCATATTTCATTTGTGTTTAGAAGACTAGCACGTTGCTCATTCTGTCCACGAAAAATTTTGTTCTTGAAAAGTAAGGATACTGACCACGTCCCCATTAGTGACCAATTCATTTGCTTATTGTTTATTGCAACACAGAAAGCGAAATATAAGCGAAATATTTCAGTTATTGTTTCATACGTTATTTATGTAGCCGTACATTCATCTTTAAGTAAATTCACATGTAAATTAAGACTTGGTCATTGACATGAAAGTTGACAGATTTTAATACCGTGAGGTTATACTCCAGATATCATTAAACTCGCAAATTTTACAATAAAAATACATGGATCCATGCAGTAACTTACTCAAATTAACGAGAAATATAAACAGAATTATAAAATAAAAAGAAAATATCTATTTTCTAAAAATAGCACGAAAAATGAGCAATAAACGCCAATACAGTCAACTGGCAGCCACAAATGATCAACGTCGGCTGTGAACTGTTTGGAAACTGAAATATGCTACTCTTCAGAAAACAAATAAAACGTACTACTTTCCGCTGCAGCGTTTGAAATATGCTACTGCTCGTGGCGAGATATGAATCGTGCTTGTTCTCGTGGTATATTTCGAAACATGCTTGTTATCGGCAGAAACATTGAAATGTGCTTTTTCTCGTGATAGATTGAAATGTGCAGCTCTTTGTAAAAGAAATGAAATATGCTACTTTTCGTAACGCACGTCGAAGTGATCTTGTTAGCACGCATATAGTACTTCTTAAATTTCAATTTGTCAGTCATTATTAACGAAATGAAGAAAATAGAAATAAACTGACTGTAATGTAGAAAAAACAAAATGCTACACTGGTTTCAGAAATACAGAGATATAGAACTTACTTGGAGAATGTATAGATGTGGTCCAAAATCAACAGCCAAAGAAACACACTTAGGATTCACTTTAAACTGATAATAAAAAATAAAAAAAATACTCTTAAAACACGATAAATTAAACTATAAAAACACGATAAAAATACTATACAAAAATACTAGATAAAAACACGATAAATGACTATAAAATATGATAAAACACGCTACAAAAACACGATAAATTACACTAAAAAACACGATAAATAACACTATAAAATACGATAAAACACACTAAAAATAATATAAAATTACTAAAACTAACTGTGTAAATACGAAAAAAATAGGAATAAACTACCGACTAACAATAAAATGAAAAAAATGTGAGAAATATACGGAAAATAGCAAGAAATAAAGTGCGTCCCCTGTGACGGTTCTGCGATGACTGCTGCAGTTACCTTGCTACCTGTAGGCTCCAAGGAAACCTTGCCACCCCCCACTACGCGGCACAACCCCCATCCTGCCGACGGATATTCCTCTGAAGACTTGCCAGAGAAGTTCTTTAAGGGGACATTCTACTTTCTTGGCCGAAAAATCGGCCACTTTGCGGTGATGGTTTTTATAATGAAGTAAACACTTAATGTTTTCGAATTTCTGGGGGTATATTTTACCACTCTTGAAATACAAGAAAAAATCATTGTTGTTTGTTTATTTCATTTGTTTACACAAATATTTCACAGTTAAGTTGGCGGCATCAGAATTGCTGGCGGTTGAAATTTCTGACGACTGGATCATCAGAAATAAAAAAACCAAACATATGTTTAATTCGCAGGAGTATGGTTATCGCGCTTACCACGAAAGAACAATTTTGGACCAAAATTATTAAAATGGCGGTCGATCGAAGTTAAAAGTACCGAAAAGAGCATTTCTTTTCTGTTTAATAGATATAAAATGTGAGAAAATATTAAAAAATCTTAAGATATTTGTGCTAAGCGGGAGTCACTAATGTGTAGAATAACATATTAAAATTTTGGATTAATTGGTCATGGAGTTCTTTTTTATCACATCCGCCAACCAAAAAAATGCTGTTTCGAGAAAAACGGGTTTAAAGTTTTGAGTATTCGACCGGCGCACAGTGGTTCCAAATCTCAAAAAGCTGGCCAAAAGTCCAAAAATGAAGTTTCTATATAAGGAACTTTCACTATTGGGTTCGCTAGCAAATCGCTTTGGGAATTTATTTTGGGAGTTGCTATGTAACGAGCGTTATTATTTTGTTTTAAAATTAATGTCGAATGTATCTCTCGCACGCGTCCTATCGAGCGTTCGGAAAAGGCGAAAAATAATATTGTATTTCGCAGTGCACTGTGAGTCGTGTATTATATCAATTTTAATTTGGTAAAATGGATTTATCTACTGAAGGAATGTACAATTAAAATATGTAAACCAAAGTTTAAAATAGTAACGTACTTAGTAACAAATTAGCAAGGAATTCTTTGAAAATGATTGAAGTCGCGAAAAGGAGAATTACATTCAAACAGAGAAACAGTTTGTTGTTCTTCATTGTTCTGTCACGAGACCTATTAAACGTTATTATATGAACATTTTACTATAAAACTACATAAAAATTGGCTGCGGATAGCTGCGGATGCGGATTCTGTGCAACTTTTTATTCAACGTTGTAGAAATCTGCCAAAAGGAAACAATGAAGTTATATTTTTATCATAATGATGATAAAATTTCGATTGTATTTATTCGTAAAATTTTATTATCATTGCTATTGTATATTGCAGATTCTTTAACTACAAATAAATCGAAAGGCTTAACTGAAAAAGAGCTCTTTTTTCTATTTAAAGAACATTTCAATGATAACGCGACAATAATATATAGAATTATTGAAAAAGAAATGTCTAGAAAATTGCATGGCTCGTATGAGTTATCAGAAGAGAAAAAGGGACTCATATTTATTTTTATTTCATTATTGAGTATTTATTTTACCTCAACACAGCATTTCAGCCAAATTTATTTGTGCAGCAATGTTTGTTACTTCAATAAATGAATCATTGTATTTTTTAGGGCATTTTATACACAGAGAAAAACATTTTGCGAGTACAACTAACAATTTCTCTGTATACTTGTCCGCCATATTTGAGTCGCCATTTTGATTTTCAAAATTTTAAGTTTAGAGTTTTGATCAGCGACCTTAGAAATACCCCCAAAAAAACATTTTGCGAGTACAACTAACAACTCTTCTTGTATACTTGTCCGCCATATTCGATTCGCCATTTTTTTTACTTTTAAGTTCAGAATCGTAGTCAGCGAACCCAAAAACATAAAAATACCAGTTTTCATGCAAATCGAACGATGTTATGAGTTTTGGCCACGTTTTCGGGATTTGGGACCACTGTGCGGCGCGGTGGAAAGAACCAGGCCGCTGACGCTACAAATACCTCTATAACATTGAAAATACATCGAATTTCGCTCCAAAAATTTTGAAGGATATTGTAGAAGGTGCATTCTTCCGAATTCAGCAAAAAAAAATCGAAATTTATGAGGCCGAGAGAGTAGATGTCCCCTTAAAGCAGAAAAGCAGAAAAAATTGAACCAAAGGTTTTTTTAATCCTTATGAGTGTCGCTACCGCCACTACAAAAATCAGGTCATTATTTTCTAAACATCGATTTTTTTGGGGCACCTGAAAGTTACAAAAACTGCAGGAGAAAACGTATTTTATCTTTAACCGTCTGCCATTCTATAGATATTTTTTTTTTCAAATTTCCGTTCGTGGTAAGGGCGATAATGACACTCGTAAGGATTAAAGAAACGTTTGGTTCTCTTTTTTCTGCCCAATGGAAAAGCCGTTAGCCTTGGGACAAGGCAACAAGGATGTGTACGGTTAACAACGCTTATAATTCTGAAAGTTGTAAAGATTTTAAATCATCCTTCATGATTTTAAACAACCAAAAGATGAATAAAAGTGTAGGTATACGAGGCATCAAACTTTTTACGTCGCCCAGAAAAGAGATCACGAAATCGGCTGAAAAATCGGCCGTTTAAACCCGGAAAAAAAACGCTAATAAAAAGAAGCAAAGATCTCGAGTACAGTAGTGGTCAAAGAACAGAGTGCCGCTACTGAAAAGAGCAGAATTACTACTGCATCTTTATTCGTATCCTGATCTAATTCCTTTAATTTATTTATTAAGATATTATAACCAGCTTTTTTTATTTTTGTCCAAGTAAACTTTAGATTTAATTTTCCAAATGCATTAATCTTCTTTGTACGATTCGATAAATGCTCTCAGCAAATTACACGTGTCAATAATTTTAAATCTGTCTGCCGGAGGCCCACACTTCCCGTTGATTTTGATTTGCGGCAAATCTGAACCCAGAAAAATCAACCTCGCGGTGATTGCGTCCATGCCAGACAATTGACACACGTGTTCCGTGTTGCATTACAACTTTTGACTTCATGCAAGTCCGTAAATTGAACGGGCAAGAGGGAGCGTGTATGGCGGCCTTTAGAGTGCCTAATGCCGTGTCAAATTTATCACTTTTTTAACTCGATGTCTGGGATTCTGTTCAAAATCGGATATGACGTTGTTCACGTGAAATTAAGGGGAGTTTGTATTTCAGGGGGTTGAATCTTAAAACTTTCACCTCGCAGTAACCGACCGTCTTTTCCGCAAATCTGCGTTGCACGTGTTGGCAACGACCAGAGTCACGGGGGGTACAATAAGCAGAGACAGGAAATCGTGAGGGTCGTCGGCGACGCGAGCCAGCTAATATTGGAAAAATCACAGGTCAGATCTAGGCGTTTTCGCGTACAGCGCACAGTGGGCTGAAAACCCGTTTTTTTTTGTTGGCAAAAGTTTAAACTGTCCACTGCGTTTAGCATTCAAATACACTGTAGACTGTATCGAGGAAGTAATTGTTAATTGAAGGGTCGGATGCAATAAGGGGACTAGCGCTGGAAAATGAGAACAATTATTGTCCAAACGCTAAGAAAGATTGGAAAATTAAATGTTATTAAACTGAATTTTAAAAAATATGTTGTTGTAAAGCTCGTCACGACACACATTTTTTCTATTTACAGTTTGTTTATCGAATCATTGCCATTCGAGCTGAAAAATAACACTAATTCCCGGGACAAATTGGAAAGTGGAATGCGTTGTGTCGGAATAAGTCAACTACTACTATAGTCAAGTACTATACAGAGAGGCGATCGTGGTAAGGTGATTAAATAAGTTTCTCTTCAAATCCATGAGAAAAAGTTTACCAAGGTTTTGTGCATATATCTTAGAAAGTAAGGCCGACAACCGATCAAATGTATAGGAAAAAGTTCCGAATAATTTTTTTGCTAAAATGCGTTCACATTGTATTTCATATATTTTACATATTTAATATACATATATTTTTAGTCATCGATATTATGTAATTGACGCTGAAATTTGGCAACATCGTAAAAAAATGTGTCAATTCTTTCGGGAAGGCTGTATCTTCTCTTAAACAGATATTCCCCGAGGTACGATGACAGATCTTCCTCTTTATTTCCATTTCTGGAAATATTTTCTCGGATGTCTCTCCACGTTCTCTCGATTGACTGTGTGTCGGCATCTACGTGAAAGCAATTGAGGAATATATGGCGTAATTTTAAAAAAATTTAGATGTGATGCGGCTAAAATGAATTACTAGTATCGGGATCGACGAAGTTGTAAGAGTGGTTGACAGTTAAATGTACATAGCCCTCGCTGTTAAGGCAGTTGTACGCCTTCCAACAATCGGACATTATTGTTGTCCCAGGAAGAATCCACTCGTGAATAACATTTAAAAGTGTTTCAGCACTCCGGTCATTTACAGCAACAATGAAAATTTTTTTAGACTCGCGTTCATATTCTCCGAACACCCATTTTCCTTTCAATATACGTCCACGGTGGTACTTGCGTTTCCCACTATCTTATTGGGACCTCCTAGTTGTGTACAATTATCTTCAGACCACTTTAAGCACACCTACCACACGAGTTGAATAATAACAGTATAATTTTTGTTTAAACAGTGGTGTGAATTTAAAATTCAATGTTTAAAGAAGCGCAGTAGGTATATTAAATAGCACAGACTCGTTTTCATTTCAAATTCATTTCTAAAAATGTTTTGATAATTATTTACAAAGCAGATGACTTCACCGATTTCAATGACGTTGAAACTCCCCGAAATTAAAGTCGAGCAACGGGTGCATGTATGTATAGAGAAAAGTTGTTCAGAATATAATGAATTTAAGACCATACATAAAATCTTACCTCTCTGCAAAAACTACTCCAATCGACGAAGGTGTGTGATCCAATATGTAGGTCATTGGTAATTATCCCGAAACGTGGCGGTGGATACCATAGCCATTCGGCAATAAATGTTACAGCTGTTAATAACTGTAAACGAACGTTTTCAAACCACGTGTCGGTTCTAATGGATTTCAAATAATTACATCGAACCCTTTTCCTCTTTGTTTTATTTTTTGCTTCGTACGATGTGGCAAGACAGTGAAAGAACAATGTTTCGCGATTAAGTTTTATTGCCTTGTCACATTTAGGGTACTGAATAACATTTTGAAAAATGTTCTTTTCGATTAGATAATCTATACATTTTTCTTCCGAATTTATTTCGCGTACAAATTCAGTAAAAGACTTCATGTCTTACATAAAATGTTTTCTCACTAGTCCTTCTATGAAACTGCTAACAAGGAGACTGCAGTTAAAAGCATCGCGCGACGGCGCGCAACAATTGTTTCTTTTCTGTTTCAATTGTTTGTTTCAATTCAAGTTTGTAATTCAATTACATAGTACTATGCAATTACAATTGCAAATACATTGCAATTACGAGTTACGATGTATTTTAATTGAATGCGAGATCTGAACTACGAATTACAATGTAATCGAATACGATGTAATTGAATTATTTTGTAATTATAATTCATGGAGTAATTCAATTGTAATTCTGCACAACTCTGCATATTAGTATTATGTACAAACTGTTCCAGTCAACGTGATTTTTAATAGGTATAAGTATAGTCAAGGGCGGATGGGCCCATGCTGTTCTACGTTCGACGGTTTTACGGTGGAGATTTACGCTGTCTGTATCTGGCTTCGAAAGGGGGTGCGTAAGCTGCACAGTCCTGGCGGTGCAGGCGATTTACGGCTGGAAATTTGGTATTTATGAAGCGAAATTTCTTCGTTTCTTTGCGACTAGGCAATCGCTTGTTCTCGAAGCGTTCGTTCGGAAACATTTGCCTACCAGATATGTCGATAAGGGGCAATCGACACCGTGCCGTTTTTCAGGGATTTCGACTTTCGCCGCTATCGTGCCTCGGTTCTCAGGTAAAAGGACTTTATGATTTTCGGCATAACGTCGGGTTTTCCCCCGAGGTCCTCGGTGAGTCGGGCTATAAGCCAAGCTAAACATCTGGCAACCAGACTCCCAGAGGTAAGTATTTGTCGCGCGTGGATACGGTCACTTTTTTTTCAGATGATGTTTCGGGCCCGTTTTTTCTGCGTGTTTTCGGCGTCGCTTGGCTCTAATGTAAGCTGCTCCCCAACCAATCGGGCTTGTATTCGTCCCAAACGGCCACTCTCTGGAAGAGGCCCTCTTCACAGCAAATACCTCCTCCCCAAGGTTCACCTTCTCTCGCACGGAATACGTCAACCAGAGTTGTGCAGAATTACAATTGAATTACTCCGTGAATTATAATTACAAAATAATTCAATTACATCGTATTCGATTACATTGTAATTCGTAGTTCAGATCTCGCATTCAATTAAAATACATCGTAACTCGTAATTGCAATGTATTTGCAATTGTAATTGCATAGTACGATGTAATTGAATTATAAACTTGAATTAAGAACCTAACCAAATTGAGAGGTAATAAGAGGTGGGAAAGAAATATGTAGGTAAAGGTTTCGAACAGAAAGAAATTACTATGAGTGCAGAATATGGTATTATTCATAAATTTATAATATGTAAAGAGAAATAAACGCCCTTGTTACATTTTTCCACTTTTTTCTCACTTTTTCAGAGTTTTGAGCTGTAAATTATTTACACTGTATTTCAATTACATTGTAATTCAATTAGACGGACCATTACAGTAATTAGGAATTGAATTAATCGAAAAGTTTAAATTATGTAATTGAATTATAACGCAATTGAATTACTACGTAATTGAAATACAATGTAATTAAATTACAGTGTAACTCAATTAGCACAACTGTGACGTCAACGCGTGCTTTTGTTTTAAAATTCGAGCGCGTGTTTATACTCGAGAGATGAAGGAGTCGTAGAAGGGGGGTGGACGACGCGGGCAAGACCACGCGCAGGCAGAGGACTACCCCTTTTGTCCCTGTGTCTCACCGCGAGGCGTACTGGTACTTGTTCAGAGTTATTTCGTTTCCTACCCCATTGCCGGGGAAATATTCTTCGATCTAACATCAGAACATCTTCTTCTTTTGATCATCGTGCGGACCATAAGATTAATTTTACGTCATGGTCAGTGCTCAGAACATCAGTACCTATAATTTAATTATGCTGTAGCGGAGCACGGTTTATTGCCTGCCGAACCTAGAGGGATTAGCTACTACTATCTGGTACCCAAAAATTAATCAGGCTGATCGGCCAGAGCGTTGCGCCCGGGTTCGCGGTTTATGACCGTATTGTCCCGCGAGTTGGCGGTTAACGACGGTACAGGTAGACGTTCTTTTACTTCGACTCGAAAAACATGCGAACGCACTCATCCGTGTCTGTTCGCATGTTTTTCCAATCGAATTAAAAGAACGCCGACAGCCAGACTCTCTCGCACGCACGGTTTACATGACATTTGGTATAATTTTAATCGGGAGAACGCCAGGATTCCATTGGTGTCCATATTTCTCCGCCATTCGATTTTTGCTCTTGAGGCTACGAGGCACCTTTCAGCACGTCGAAATGCCTGCATAGGGCGCACACGAACGCTTTCGACCCGCGCCTCGTCGTAAAAATCAACTCTTTCAAATGCTCCAAACTGCTCGAAAACCCGAGAAACTCGTAAATCAGACCCTGCGTTTATTATATGTAGCACTGATAGGCTCGATTCAGATTATCGGTCCGGTCACGGTCAGGTCTCGATCAAATTCACATCCCTGAGCGTCCACACTCGCCCGGCTTGATAGTGTGGGCGCTCAGGGATGTGATTTTGATCGAGACCGGACCGTGACCGGACTGATAGTCTGAATCGAGACATAATGAGAGGAATTGCCGGATCAAACAAGTAAACCCAAATTGTCTTTTTGGCTAGGACTGTGGGCTTTTGCATCATGATGTTTCTCATTGTACGATTAAAGATTTGTTGCATATTTTAAAACAATTTAAAGGCCATTGCGGTAGGTGCGGGAGAGAGGGATGAGGTAGCACAAACGATCGAAATGCTCATTTCTATCGCGATGTTAGAAATATAGACTTGTAGTTAGAGCTGTTCGAGTACTTGAATATTCGGATAGCTTGAAATCCGAAACAATCTGGGGCTCGGTTTCCCAGCCGAGCCAGGTATCCGAAAGAACCGAGCATCTCGGATAGAACCAAGTACTTGATTTCTTTTCAAGCGGCCCGAAAGAAACCGGGCGGCTTGGAAAGAAGCGAGCGGGCCGAATGAACTTCGAACAGATCGAAATTTATTTGTCCGATTAATTTGAAACTTGGTACACATATTCTTAATGGTATTATCTAAAATGTAGCATATCATTTTATTTTATGCGATAACCCATTCGTATATAATAAATGTTTATTCACCTTGCTCTCATTTGTACAATAATTTTTTTCTTCTCAAATCGGTATGCTATATTATTTTATTAATGAGCACTAGAATCATGGTCTTTCTCATGTTAGATAAACCTGGGACCGTAAAATTGTTAGCCCGTTAAAAGGAACGCGTTTCGGGTATTGGGAGAAAGGAAGTGGCAGAAATATTACGAGACAAAGACGTAATTAATATTGAACGCAAGCAGCCCACGTCGAGGATGAACGACCGATCCGCGTGAAAAAGGAGCAAGTACGGAAAAATTCATTCCATTGACTTTGTCTCATTTCATGTGGTGACAATTACGACGAAAATACGCGTCTCGTTGTTTGAAATTCTTTTTCCAACGGAAGGTCGTGTTTAACAACTTCGGCGAAAAAAATACAAGACACGTACAATTCAGCGGAGGTCCTTAAGAAATAAACGTGGCATGTCATTATACTTTGCTACGGTCGGTACGAAACGTTTTATTATTTTATTGGTAGTAGCACAAATCCGCATAGGTCCTACGCCGTAGGGGCGAAAGGCCGTTTTACCTGTACCTGCAGCTAAATCCACGCGGACAAGGTGACGTGGAAAGGAACAAGATAATTAGCATACGGATTTCAGAAGAAAAAAATTTATTGTACAAATGAGAGCAAGGTGAATATCACTATTAATTGTTTACCTAACAAGGCAAACTTAAAACATTTATTATATACGAATGGGTTATCGCATAAAATAAAATGATATCTACATTTTAGACAATACCATTAAGAATATGTGTACCAAGTTACAAATTAATTGGACAAATAGTTTTCGATCTGCTCAAAGTTCATTCGGCCCGCTCGTTTCTTTCCAAGCCGCTCGGTTTTTCGAGCCGAGCTAGGGTAAGTGTGGGTATTACTGCGGATGCCCCGATTACTGCGGATATTCTAAAACAGATCATATTTAATGTTAGAAAGTACATAATCTCTTGAAAATTTTTAATAAAATTATTTTAAACTCTATTACAGGTAATTATTAATAAATATGTACAGCAAAGTTATTATTAATTCTTTTATCGTAGTTTGAAATTCGTCAAGGCGAAACTTCGGTCGATTCCCGATATGGCGGTCATGAACACCTACTAGAAAAACATTTATATTTCTGTTATTAATAGTAATACATGTAATGTAGCATTATTGCTTGGTAGAATAAGAGTTATTTTTCCAGAAAAACAATCAATCAGTCGTCTACATTTTAGTTTTAATTTTTATTTGTCACCGCAGTATTAGGTGCAGTACTTTACACCTCATGCAATGACATTGATCGACAAATCTCTGTGTTTTTAATTAACTGTACATATTACCCCGCCCTCATATTTTTTTATGGAATTATTAAGGTCACACCTTTCTTTTAAAAAAAGAAGGAGGAACTTTCATTCATTTGAACGCCGTATCGAGGGTTCTAAAGTTAACCTACCTTAAAAGTCCGCAGTAATACCCACACTTACCCTACGCTCGGCTTGCTTTTTCCGGGTACTTGAACAACTCTACTTGTAGTACGAATTTCGCGGGTTTTACTCTAGGGAGTAATAACGGAAATAATATAACCTAAACATTCATTAAATCGTCTGCTTTTGTTGCATTGTCGTTACCTTGCTACGATGTGAATAAAGCTTCGGAGGGAAATTCAAACGGAAGTACAGGAAGTTGTTGGTTTTTATTGTAATCTTTATTCATCATCATAGAAAGTATGTAAACGCTCGTTAGAAAACAAATGTTAATTATTTAGCATAATTCATTCTATAACAAGAGTCGACCTTGTAAAAACGTATTAAGGAGATTATATGAAATACATAAATTGTTAAATCAGGAATATAAAGTTTCTTCGAATTCTCTCAATTCGCGAGTCGGAGCAGAGTGTTCACGAAAGTGGCATCTTAGTGACACCTATTGACGTTCTATACTAATTAGGCAAGTGGCATAGGCCTGCTCACTCATGTGGAGCGCGAGTCGCGTCCCCTTCCATCGACTCTCGATTCCTGGAAGGGGGAGGCTTGCGTTTCGTAGAAATTGACCCTGATTTCTGGGAATCGCTCACTCTGCTCTTGATCTCACCACCGCTTGGTAATTATACATCGCTTATATTTGCTTGCACTACTTTCGCTTTTGCTACGAAACCTAAGCTTCGCGACATTGCTTCGCAAGTTAGAATAGTGCTTAATACTCCTTTTCTATACCTAATAATTATTGTAAATTGACTATTGACTGTGCGTGTAAGAGTTGTATATTTGACGTTGTTACCTTTGTACAGAAATCTAAATTATAACTTAAACTCTAATTAAAGAGTGTAATTGTACTGTGTTGCTCGTTCAATAACTAATTGTGCCGCTTTAACTGCCACTGCATTTATAATTGTGCCTATAAAGATATAAGAATTAAAACAACATAATTTACTTTGAACCATTAATTGTAACTCGCCTGGCTTAAATTAGTTTGCTCGTACCTCGTTATCCACGCCTATAAAACCGCTAACACCGATCCGTTAAATTACATTGTAACATTTTTTGGTCCTTCGAGCCGGATACGGTGCCTGTGAAACAGTTCAAACGTTCGGTAGTGCCGTGACCTTCGCGCGTGAACTTCTTCCGCAAACAGTTTTTCTGTACGAGGTGTCGTCCAACCGTCGCGTGTGACCTTCGCGCGTGAACGTCTTCCGCATACAGTTTTTCTGTACGAGGTGTCGTCCAACCGTCGCGTGTGACCTCCACCTGCCAAACAATGAGCTACCTTCTTGAAAGTCAACGCGATCTTAACCGCCGAATTACGCATACATTTGAAAATCTGAGGAAGATGGGAGCTGCTAAATTTACCAAAGCCAACGTGTCTTCGCGATTAACAGCCCTTCGCAGGAATTGGGCTAAATTCGAGGCGCAACACGATCAATTACTTACCTTAACGTCGGATAAAAAGATAATGGAAGACCAATATTGGGACAATGACGAACCATCGCATACAGAGGAGAAGTTCCTTGAACAAGAGAGCCTTCTTATGGAAAAGCTAGACGAGATCGAGAAGAATGAAAGGATTCTGACTCGTACCATGGAGCGTTTGGCCTCTGATGACAGACCGGGTGATCGTTCTACTGCTGCGGCCACTCGTACACCGTCTTCGCTTCAAAAGATTCCGTTGCCTACCTTCGGAGGTCAACATAAGGACTGGCCGTCTTTTAAAGGACTTTTCCGATCGTTAGTAGTCCGAGAACCCACGCTATCGGACGCGGAGCGTCTTCACTACCTCCGCGGTGCTCTTAAGGGCGATGCGGCACTTCTCCTTCGCAATATTCCCGAAGATGAGGAGAATTTCGAGGCTGCTTGGACGCTGGTTCAGGAACGCTACGAGAATAAGCGACTGATGGTTAAAGTGCAATTAACTACAATTTTTAACTTACCAATTCTTACACGCGAATCTGGAACAGAGCTCAAACGTTTATTCTATACCGTGTGCGATACGGTCAAGGCTCTTGCAAGCATGAAACGTCCCTTCGACGCCAGCGGCGACTGGCTTATCCACTTAATAGTCGAACGGATAGACCCACAAACCCGGCGTGAGTGGGAAACCCTCATCGGAAAGATGAAGGACCCGCCTACCTTTCTTGAGCTGCAGGAATTTCTGGAGGGCAGAGTCAACACTCTTGAGGCCTTGGAGGAAGAACGCAAGGGGCCTAAGAATCCATCTGCGAAGCCAGCTACGTACCAGAAGACGGCCAAGACGCATCAGGTCAGTCAAGTCAAGCGCCAACCAGACCCGTGCAGTATCTGCGAGGCAAATCATTTCATATTGTATTGCCGATTATATAAGTCGAAAACAGCTGCCGAGCGCCGTGCGGCCTTACAAACCGCCGGCCTCTGTTACAATTGTCTCAGCAAACATCACGTGCGTGATTGTAACTCGGAGAGACGCTGCCAGAAGTGCAACGGGAAGCACCATACAACGATTCATGAGGCAATTGAGGACCGTACCTTCGAAAAGGAATTCTCTACAAACACTTCGAGCTGTGTGTCAACCTCAGTACCTGCGGTTTTACTGGCCACAGCGAGAGTGAAGGTCTTCCAACAAGGTGGCGGTTCCAGGATGGTGCGCGCACTCGTCGATCAAGGCAGCGAGGTCTCAATCGTCACCGAGGCACTGGCCCAGCAGCTAATGCTACCCCGGCGATCTGCTCGTATCAACCTAGTCGGGGTCGGGAGTCACCAACCGGAACGCATCCGCGGCAGGGTGCAATTAGAATTTTCTGCACATTTTAATTCCACAGATCACCACATGATAGTCGCTCTAATCCTGCCCCGGCTTACCTCCTACCAACCACGAATCGATAGGCGTGCCGATGCGTGGGAGCATCTTAAAGGACTTACACTAGCTGATCCTGATTTCGACGAGGAGGGGCCGATTGATTTGCTGTTGGGAGCCGACGCCTTTGCCCTCGTATTACGCGACGGCATCGCAAGAAGACGACCCAGCGAACCCATTGCCCAGCAAACTACTCTGGGATGGATCGTATCTGGGCCCGCTACACCGGACGTTGGATCCGAAGACGCTGAACGTCGAGACCAATCAGCCCTGTCATGTTCCACCGAGGAGGACCTACTGCCCTTGGTGCAACGCTTCTGGGAACAGGAAGAAATTGCGGTATCATCCACTTATACCATAGAGGAGCAGCAGTGCGAAGACCACTTCAGGACGACTCACCAACGCTTGCCGTCCGGACGCTATATGGCTCGCCTGCCATTTCGGGAGACACCTGAACTCGGCCAGTTTCGCCAAGGGGCCCGAAGAATGCTGCAAAGAATGGAAGCCAAATTCAGGAAGGATCCATCATTTGCTCAGGCCTACAATTCATTCATGCGTGAGTATATGCAACTCTCGCACATGTCTAAAGTAGCCAATGACTCTACAGAATCAAGCTATTACTTACCACACCATGGGGTGATGAAAGAAAGCAGCACCACCACCCGATTACGTGTGGTATTCAACGGGTCCTTTATCACCACGTCTGGTCGATCTCTCAACGACATGCTACTGGTCGGACCCAATCTTCTGCCCAATCTGCAGCAGCTACTTCTCCGCTGGCGGATACATCGGGTCTGTCTCACTGCCGATGTGGAGAAAATGTACCGGCAGATCCTGATCCACCCTGACGACCGACGATACCAGCGAGTCCTTTGGCGAGAAAATGAGGACCGTGAGATAAGGGATTATCAGCTCAACACGGTCACCTATGGATTAGCGTGTGCCCCTTACTTGGCGATTCGCACGTTACGTCAACTGGCAATGGACGAGCAAACCAGGTACCCCAGGGCAGCCGCCATCTTACAACGAGACGTCTATATGGACGACGTCTTGACGGGAGCAGATTCGGAACAGGAAGCCATCGATCTTCAAGACGAGCTACGCCTACTTTGCAAGGCGGGAGGATTCAACCTCAGGAAATGGGCCTCCAGTCATCCTGCCGTAATGGAACGAATACCCGTCGAGGATGCCATTCCAGAGTTCAAATGGCAGGCGGGCGAAACTCACTCAGCGCTAGGAGTCAGCTGGAGTCCGGCGGACGATTGCTTCCGTGCTCGCGTTCAACCCTCAATGCCGGGGAGCGGGATAACTCGACGTTTGGTTCTGTCAACACTTGCAAGGATATTTGATCCACTGGGCTTGGTATCCCCTGTCACTGTTAACGCCAAAATATTCATGCAATCACTCTGGTTATTACGCTTAGATTGGGACTCACCATTACCACCGGTAGAAGCCGGATACTGGACGCAGTTCTTATCTGACCTGCCGTCGCTAAACCGTATTGCTGTTTCTCGCTGGATCGGAATGAGACCGACAGCTCAACGCAGGGAACTACACGGGTTCGCTGATGCCTCGGAACGTGCCTATGCTGCTGCGATCTATCTTCGAGTACTGGACCCAGCTGGTCACGGCTAAAACAAAGGTGGCGCCGCTGAAGAAGATTTCACTACCCAGACTGGAGTTATGTGCTGCCGTGCTTCTGACAAAACTAATGGCACTTACCTGCGAGAGCTTAGCCATGAGTGGAGCCACTATTCATATGTGGAGCGACTCCACCATTACGCTCGCCTGGATTCGAGGTCATCCGGCCCAGTGGAAGACGTACGTGGCGAATCGAGTGTCCGAAATACAGCGGACACTGCCTGAAGCGCAGTGGCACCACGTGGCCAGCCCGGACAACCCAGCTGACTGTGCCTCCAGAGGACTACGGCCCAACCAATTACCGGAGCTAGAACTGTGGTGGACAGGACCGAGCTGGCTGACGACTACCACCGGATGGACCGCCGCCAATCAGCCTCCATTGCCCGAGACCGACTTGGAGGCCCGAACAGCTGCGCTCGTGACGTCGGGTGAACCTGCAACAGGCGAGATAATTTTAAAACGATATTCATCCGCTCAATCTCTATTTAGAATCACCGCCTGGTGCTTGCGGTGGCTACGGAGTAATGCTCTAACGAAGCGAGGAGCTTACCTGCGACCAGACGAGATTGAAGCAGCCCGGAACCGCTGGCTGTTCATTGTACAACGCCAAGAGTTTGAATCGGAGATTCAACGACTGCAATCTGGTCATCCTTTACCAAGCCGCAGCCGGCTGCTACGGCTTAATCCGTACCTAGACGCCCATGGCCTCCTGCGTGTTGGAGGAAGGCTACGCCATGCTGCACTGCCAATGGATGCCAAACACCAGGTGCTGTTACCTCGAGATAGTAGGCTGACGGAGCTCCTGGTGTACGAAGCCCATCAACGCACGCTGCATGGGGGAACACAACTCGTGTTGGCCACATTGCGCCAAAACTACTGGATACTACAAGGAAGACAACGGGTGAAGGCGACCATACGACGCTGCCCGACTTGCATACGTTGGCGAGCGTCAACTGGATAGCAGCTGATGGGAGACTTACCTGCTACGCGTGTAACGCCAGCCCGCCCTTTCCTCCACGTGGGAATCGACTATGCCGGCCCTGTATCGCTGCTAATGTCCCGAGGAAGAGGTCGACGCACACATAAGGGCTATGTTGCGTTGTTCGTCTGCCTGAGCACGCGAGCGGTCCATCTTGAATTAGTTTCTGATTGCAGTACTGATGCTTTCCTCGCTGCCCTGCGTCGCTTCACGTCCCGGCGAGGTCTCTGCACTGTGATCCAGAGCGACAGAGGTACCAACTTCGTGGGCGCCGCCCGCGAGCTGAAGGAGATGCTGACGACCATTGACAGCTCCCACGACCGTATCCACTCCACACTGTTAAAGGAAGGAATAGAATGGCGATTCAATCCTCCTGCTGCTCCTCATTTCGGAGGTCTATGGGAAGCAGCTGTCAAGTCTACAAAGTACCACCTAAGGCGGGTGGTAGGCGATCAGAACCTTACCTTCGAGGAGATGTCAACGCTGCTCCACCAGATCGAGGCCTGCCTCAACTCCCGTCCACTACAAGCGATGAGCGACGACCCTGGCGACCTGACTCCACTGACGCCCGGTCATTTCTTGATCGGCGATGCACTACTGAGCTTGCCCGATCCTGTCATCGAGGACGTCCCACCTTCTCGTCTCTCTCGGTGGCATCTGCTGCAACAGATGCGGTTGCAATTCTGGAGACGTTGGACCACCGAGTACCTACAATCATTCCAAGCACGCAACAAGTGGATCCGCCCTCGCCCTCAGCCCCGCGTCGGTGATCTGTGCATAATTAAATCCGAATTAACCTCACCTGCCCGATGGCCTCTTGCGCGAATTACTCACCTGCATCCGGGCGACGATGGGTTAACTCGCGTTGTTACTGTAAAGACTGCTCGTTCAGAATTCGTAAGACCCGTCACTAAATTAGTTTTCTTGCCATTTACACAGAACACCGAACAAACACCTTCACTTCACGATTCAATTACATTAGATCGCGATCAATAATACCACTAGAGTCGTCTGAAGCCTTCACATGAGTTGAGCGGCGCCACCGCTACGCTACAGTCAACGTGATATCGATCGGTATATCGATCTACCCTGCTAACCATCTGCCTACAGTCTGCCAGCAGATGGACAGCAGGGTCTGCCAGGAGAACGCAGGATCTGCCGGCAGCTGCGGTGCAGCCTACGTCCGCATTCAGCTACGGTTCTGCCGGCAGATCGAGGGCAGATTGACGGCAGATCCTGCCGCCCGCCTGGCACATCGAACAGCGCCATCTAAAGGCCACAATTGCCAAATAATTCCCTACACGTGACGTCAGATGGACTTACGCACCAACACAAATGTACCGTTATTGCTTTGTGTATCCCCTCCCTTTCTACTACACGTGAATAATTGATAGACGGGAGAAATGGAGCAGTGGATTCTGCTCACATAACCTGCGAGCAGATTTTGGAGTTTGTTAAATAAGTTTACTATTTACATATTTCAAAAGGTATGTACTTATCTTTAAAAACATACAATGGTTACAAATACAAAATAATAAAAATGGCACATATAAATCGGCAGAGAAACTTTCAATATTTACATTTAGAAGTGGTGATCCTAGATGCAAACATAAGTCAATTTTTTTGAGAACGAAGGGCTACATCAGAAACTTTTATACTATATTCTAGACTTATTTTTTTGCATAGAATCACCACTTCTTCATCGCTTGTGTTGAATCTGAAAACAAATACATTATTAGTATAAAATTGAAATGATACTGGGAAAGTACCGATCAATGAGTAATTTATTAAACAGGCGCTGAAAAGTACCGAATGGTGTTCATTGCGAACGTCGAGAGTTAAAAACTTTGCTTCAGTGATGCTGAAGTAAAGTGAGCACTGAAAAGTACTGTTTGGTTGTGTACGTTTAAAAATACTGGCACTGAAAAGTGCCGATTGTTGTTCCTTATGAACGCCGAGGGGCAGTTCCCGTTTTACTCATTTAAAATGGGCACTGAAAAGTACCGTTTGGTTTCTTCGCCACTGTAAAAGGAGACACATCTCTACTTTTAATGGGCATATTTCTGAAAAATAAAATATTACAAAATGAAATATATAAAATATAAATTGTGACTTTTACGGTCATGACACTAAATGTCGTGATGTTTAATGTTATGTTAAAACGGACCTTCTTCAGGGGTCATCAGCTTCTTCTTCGGGCTGCTGGTCGCTCCAGAAATCGCGGGGCATTCGTAGTTCCTGGGCCGACGATGCTGGACCACGCTTCCTACAGCGTACCCTCTCCTTTGCTGCCTTGAGTTCCGCTTGCATCCGCAACTGGAAGTCCGACCGAGTTGGCTTGCGGAACTTCTGATTTTGAGCCACACCGTCTGAAAAAGAAATGTATGCAAAGTACGTTAGCATCAATGGAACATACAGTAATAGTAACAATAATTCTATGTGAAAAAATAAAAAGTGCTTATTGTTTCGTACCAAAAATCGCCCTCGCAATGCGGGTGTCATACAAGGATCTGAGTCCTTCGCGGCCAAACCAGGTAAATGAAGATGTTACGTCGTCCGGCAGTGCTTCCTTGAAGCAGCACTTGACCGCTCCCTTCAAATCGAATCCCCCCACGTATTCGAAATACTTTACCTAAACAAAGCGAGTAAAGATTGATGTAAGTATATATTATATATATAAAAGTAAATAAAAGAATAATTTCGTCTTCACTTAAAACTTTGGAATAAGTATCATCATCGATGTCCTCAAAGCAGTCAACCTCCTGCACCGAGGACAAAGGGAGGACTGCTGGTTTCGATGGTTGACCAGCATTATGGGTGGCCTGGATAGATTTCTGAATACTCATCAACAGAGTATTCATTCTTCTGCAAACAGAACGGATGCAGACGTTACGTATTAATAAACACGATACACGCGATACTTACACTAGCTCGGCCTCGATCCGATCACGCCCCGTGAGGTCTTCCATGCTCCTGCGAACATTAACATTTATAAGAAAATGTCTATATAGCAATATTTTTATAGCAAAAAAAGAAACATGTAAATTTACATATTATCAGAAGGTTGAGTCGGCGCTGTATCATGCTGCGACGGCTCACTGTAGATCACAGTGGCGTGCGCCGACGATGTCCCTGGATTCTGATGATCCGTGAATCCTCCGAGGACCGGAACACTGGCAGCAGAAGTCTCCTGAAACATATAAATGTTACTCGGGTTAGAAGTAGAACTACCCGTTAACGTTGCTGGAACCTCTCCCTGTAAGACCATCTTTAAATGGTGGATGTCTTCATCAATCGCTGGTCTCGGCGCGGTCGACGTCCTTCGCCGTTTCGTGTTTTCCTCCTCCGAAGACGTCGTTTGGTAACGTCTAGGTTTTCCGACCACACGTTTCCCTCGTTGGCTCATGTCGGCCTGTAAGTAAAAAAAGTACACATTACAATACTTAGCAAAGGCGTGTTAGCTGTTTTTTCCATTTTACATGCGATATTTTATGCACCAACTATTCTCACAATTTCCATATTATATTTGTATGTATCTTAATTGTACGAAACCTCAAGACGAACATATATAACGTGCTACTCAATAATTCGAGTGTAACTCGACAAAGGCTACAAAAGTAGAAAACGTGGACAAATGACCCATGCAGAAACATTGGAACCAAACGATAAAATACAAAAGAAGGAAATGTAAATATTATAGCACGTCACTCACCAGAAAATAGTCGTAACTTACCAAAAACAAGAGACGAAACTAGAAAGGGAAAAAGATTTTTTTTTTTTTTTTACATGGTGGAAATCCCTAAAGGATACCTCACCTCCGTGGGAGGGGTGAGATTATGTGGGGCTTGCACCCACTAAAACCACCATGGTGACCGCCTGACGCGAGAGGCTTACACAAGGGAGAGGGACTGGCAGCGAGATACTTCTAACGATAATGAAGATGGAAGAATTTGAACACTACGGCTTCTCGGTGTGTGTAATAACAGCAACGACATAGCTAGAGATTCCTAAGGGGATGGGGTCGTCGTTATTGCCAGTGGACATATTACCGTGAAAAGGCATTCTAAAACATTTGGCGCGAACCTGATCGGGGGAGATATATAAAATGTCCTGGCTCAATGTGGAGCATTTATATACGCCAAGAGCCGAAGACATTATGCCGATATCATAAAAATCATCGACCTCTAGAAATTTTTTAATACCTAAACGATAGGAGTTATTGGAGTCCATGCTAATATTGAAAATCACGCAGATGGAGCCGTCGACTGAGATGACACAATTATCGCGTACATTTGTGCCCAAAGATATGCTATTGAACTCTATCTTACGGTATCGAGAACAATTGGGGTCGTTACTAAGCGGTCTAGATACGCGAATAGAAAAATCGACATTGCAATGAATATTTGTGCCATGAAGTTGTCTCTCCCTCATCCTATTGGAATATTGTTGGAGAGGAAGACTTGGCTTTCTAAGATATTTTCTAAAAATGGACATGTTGTTTTCATATGGAAAAGCAGAACACGAATCTAAATTACCAAGACGTCTGACATCGTTGGTTAAATGAAGAAGGCCATGGACGTTATAACTATTAAAAGTTGGGCCATAAAGTTCTTCGTTGCGAAGAACAAATTTCTCCAGAGCTGACTCTGCGAATCTCAAGTGTCGGTCCGATGGAGATTCTGAAACTAAAACCCGTATGGCCACATGTAAAAATAAAAAATGCTTGTATACTGTAGTGTCCAGTACAGAATACAGTATAACTGGCCCTGTATACAAAAGGAACTGACGAAATTCGGTCGCCTTATATTTAGAGCATAGTTCAATAGATCTGGGATATCTGGCAAAGTCTGAGGGGCAATATCTGTAAAGACTATTCAGTCTCGCAGACAGTATAGAAATTTCCCTGCGGCGCAATTTTGAGAGACGCGAATACTCTCCATGTACCCACGCAGACAAGAGTTTTTTTACTACGCCCAAGCATACAAGATGCATATACTCGAAAGGAACTTGCGAAACCATTCCCATCGGTAGCGATAACAATGGGCTTGTACCTTCCTTGTGATGCTTCGCGTCTAACCATTTAATGTATTCCTCATCGGTTCGAGGAGAATGATTTATCCCATTGAAAGCGTAATGCTTACCGTTCAGGGTACCAGAAACCGTACATTTCGAACAGGGACGAATAGACATATGCCCCCGATGATTTAACACAAATGCTCGAGCTGGTGCGTCAGCTATGAAACACCTCAGTCGTACGGGCAACTTAGTGCAATGAAAATTTATACCTCCGTTGGACATGATGGCCCTGACGTCTGCAATAAATTTCTCAAAGAAAATATTCGGGTCGTGTGGTTTTTGGGGACCTTTATAGATGCCTACCACTATCGGCTTTGTATGAGGAATATTTGAAATCCTACATTGGACGGGCCAGATATGAATGGAACCTGATTTGCCCAAACTACATCCGTCGGTATGAAAATCTAATTCTAACTCTCTAACATGTGCTGCGGGCAAAGTATCGGAGAGACTTTTAATAATTTCTGCTTCCAGATCGAAATGAATATATTCTCCTGGTTCCACGACGAATGTGACAGCAGGATTACGTGGCGTAGATAGAAGCGTTCTAACATCCCGAGGCAACTGGGAGAAACAGGAATGTGTTCGAAGGAGAGATAATATATTATTTCCTTGAACGTGTGTCAAATTGTTGTCTACGAAACAAGAGGCTAACCGTTGGTGAAAAGATGACTCGGAGGATGTAGCACACGACAATGAAAGTGTATCGTGGATATTAGAAACGCGTGACATGGAAGTAGAAGGACCGGCGTCTTCTACATTTATATCACGCCTAGCACTGAATCTATCGGGGATTAAATTAACAGGAACGGACGAACTACAACCTGCAGATGTGCTAGCAGCATCTTGCACGTTAAAAGTATTATCCACTACTCTGCTGACGGTGTTAAATGCAGCACGGTGTCGCACGCGTAAGTTGCTTCGCACTTCGCGCATAACCCTGCTTCTTTGCCTCGCTGATAGTGCTTTTCCCGATTTTCGCGACGTAGACGATTTGAACTTATTAAATTCCATAATTACTTACGTCTTATGGATGTCTCGGGAAGATTTTCGTTGTTTCGAAGCTCTGGAAATTCTTCGGATCTGCCGTCAATGACTGCCACCTCAGAATGAACAAGAATTCGAAACAAACGCGAAATGGGAAGTAGAGTTCCGACCAATCACGAAGGTCCGCAAGGCGCCGCAGCCAATCCGAGCGTTCGTTTTCAAGCACAAAGGGTACCAAGTAGTTATACTATGAGAGTTCTGAGCCTGAGGGCGAGGGGGTGAGGTGGTGCGAGGGGGGGTACCGCGCGGGCGAGGGGAGGGTGGAGGGGGTACCACGCTCTTCGACGAGATGGGTGAGGGGGGTGACGTCAAAGGGGGGGGGGGGATTTCAAAATTTTCAAAATGGCGTCGCGCGCATTTCGTATTGACGCCACCTACCGGGTGTTTAAGATACTTTGAGTCTGCGTCGGTATTTGGGGTCCGTGTTGGTATTTGGGCCCGTGTCGGTAAATTTCCTAGGCTTTTCATACATTTCGTATTGGCGCCACCTGGTGGATGTTGGATTTTTAAGATACTTTGGGCCCGCGTTGGTATTTGGGGCCCATGTCGATAAATTTCCTAGGTTTTTCATACATTTCGTATTGGCGCCACCTGGTGGATGTTGGATTTTTAAGATACTTTGGGTCTGCGTTGGTATTTGGGGTCCGTGTCGGTAAATTCCCCAGGTTTTTTCATACATTTCGTATTGACGCCACCTGGTGGATGTTTAAGGTACTTTGGGCACGCGCCGCCGCCGCGCAATCACCGTACGCGTGCGGGGATCGGTGCGCAGGCGCGACCGCGACCGATTCGTGGAAATTCGCGTCTTCAACGATGATTTCTGAGAAAGAGGGTGGACCAGGAGAAAAGATTTTTTCTGAGGAAATATTTGAATCGTGGTACCGGTACAGCACACGTGCAATGATGTAAACATAGAACGATAATTATTGTAAATCAATCGTCGCGATAGCCCATGGAATAAACACGACATTGCACCGTGCCATCCCGCGTGTTTATATCTGAGCAGGATTGAACGCATTTTTGGTGCCTACGTGCACGCGCTTCATGCCATATGTTTGTATTTGAATCGTGGGACCGATACAACGCACGTGCAATGATATAAACATAGAGCGATAATTATTGTAAATCAATCGTCGCGATAGCCCATGGAATAAACACGACATTGCATTCGATTATGATTTCCGAGAAAGAGGGTGATATCTGAGCATTGACTTTTCCCAAGACCATGCCTCTAAGAAGTATCCTCGAGAAAATGCAATGTCCCGGAAGCAATAAATTAGGCGTTGCGATCACGCGACCAACTAAGCGATAATTATTCGGGGTAGAGTTCCGAGTATTTTCACGTTCGAGAACAGGGTGAGTATCCTTATCGAGAATAGGGCGAGTATCCTCATCGATGTGGTTGTAAGTCATTCGTCGCGGTAGTCCATGGAGTAAACACGACATTGCACCGCGCGATACTATGTGTTTACATTTGAATCGTGGGAGTGGTACAACAACCCTGTATGGGTGAACCTAAATCGAAGATACGTTCGAACTGCAGCTAACGTAAGCATAGAGCGATGACGACACAAGATCTCGGGTAGGGTAGGTGGCTAGTATATTAAACTCTCAGTCTCTCGGTGAAAATCGTGAAATACGTTACGCGTGCATAACATGGACTCTTTCGTGAATTCGTATAAGTCGTTGCAGGGGGTGATCAAACAGTTGCGTACCGAAGAAGAGTTTAGTGAGTGGTTTATATCGTGTAACGAGTGTATGCACCTTATCAATGAATATCTTAAGACTCAAGGAGTATCGGAATTTGAACAAGTACGTTTGAAAGTACTTAAGATTAATATTGAAAAAGTGCGAGCATCGGTTCGAATCAAAATAGCAAACATACTCAGTGAAGAGGACGCGCGAGATTTATTGCTAGCGTCTTCTTCCGACGACGGTGATTATTGGGTGAGTCCTTTATCGTCGATACCGCAGTTGGATGACGAAACACTGGCAATCGAGAGGCATAAGATTCGCGATACATTAAGCACCCCATCATTATTCGAGACGTCATGGATCAACATCTTCCGACAGGGATTTATGCAATTACCGCGTGAACATCGTCAAGTGTTACGCCATATCGCGCGATATAGTGTTGTGAGCAAATGCACAATATATTGCATCGTTGCTGATAAGGATCTGTGTCGCAAGCGGCCGAAGTACACTACCGCGATTGCATGTACACCGTTGGCACTTCTACACGACATCGAAAACGACTCGGTCCAAGTACGAGAAGTATTGTATCCTGAAACATTGAAACTCACAGTACACGAGTTTTTGTCTCGGGAATTATCAAAATATTTGGATAATTGTATGAGTCTACCGCGAAACTCGAAACGTATACTTACACCGCTGAGTTTTCGATGGCCTGCTGAGGACTATGACCATTTCACCTGGAAGAGACGCATCAAGAAATTGAATGAAATCGTACGTCTGTGGGAGGTGAACTATTTGTGAAGTAGTGAATTATGTGTGAAGAAGTGAACATGGAGATGATCATGGACATGTACAGGGTTTTGACCCAGAGGTCGAAGCTTATACATTCTGTTGAGGAATTCCTAGACTGGTCGAATCAGTGTGACTCGTGTATACGACGCATCGTTGAGTATCAGAGCAGCGGAGGAGTGCCCGTGAACACGAAACAACGCCTGGTGTCGTTGAACGTGCAAATAACAACATTGCGTGCGGACGTGCGGGAAAACAACTTTTCGCGAGTAGGGTACGGGGTTTCGGCTCAATCGACAACACCCAAAGTCGTATGGGAAGACGTGGAAACTGCGTTTACAAGTCGTATTTCGACCGGCGCGGTCATCAACGTGGGATACGTTGATCCACGTCAATTTTTGGAGGGTGCTCGACACATAGTAATGTCACGCGTCACGAATGCTATCACGGCACATAATGGTGTGTCTGTGAATACAATCTTAAACGCGGAGTTTATGTTAGGTGTGAATATGGACATCAAAAGTTTCAATACGCGAAATCATACACTGTTATTAGATTCGAACGTGCGCGAGTGGTACTCGAAGTGCGTGATCGCTCCTACGCTAGTGGCACTCGATGAGTTTCAAGATCGTGACAGTGGATGGACCCTAAGGGCAGTGCTAAACATTTTAGTAAATATTAATAAGTATAATCCGCTTCGAGCCGGTTGTGATATTGACGTAAAGCTTCCGCAGGCCGTGGTCCAGAAAAAAGCGGTGGTGAATGTAAAGAGCGGGGACAATGCATGCTTCCTATGGTCGGTCGTCGCCAGTTTGTATCCTGCTGCTACGCATGGGGGGAGGTGTGGATCATATCCACATTACGGGACGGTGCTTTGCACGGACGATATAACTCTTCCCGTGACGTTGAATCAGCTGGCAAAGTTCGAGAGTTTGAACAACGTGTCGGTGAACGTGTACACGTGGTCCGATGGAAGCTGTGCACCGCTGCGTTTAACCAAGGATAAACGCGAGAGACATGCAAACCTACTACTTGTGCAGGATAACGAGGGCACTAATCGTTATCACTTCACCTGCATTCGCAGTCTATCGAGGTTGATTTCGAAGCAGCTCGGCAGCCGCAATGGTCGAGTATTCGTTTGCGAAAGGTGAGTAAAAATGCGGAATATTCTAATCGCTGTATTATTCATTCATATGTTTTATTATTGATGTTATTATCGTTGTAGATGTCTGAATTACTTCTATTCGATCGAGCGATTAAACAAACACAACGTGGACTGCCAACACATGAACGAGTGTACCATCGAATTACCGTCCGCGAAGGATAAATGGTTGCGATTCAAAAATTTCAAACATAAAGAACGAGCACCATTCATCGTCTACGCGGACTTCGAGTGCATGCTGGAGGACGTCGAGCCTGCGGAGCGGAGTCATACGTACACGTACCAACATCACAGAGTGTACAGCGTAGGATACTACATCCATTGTTCCACCGACGCGTCTCTGTGCCGTTATCGCGCATATCGTCATGACTCCGAGTGCGTGAAATGGTTCGTGCAGGAACTTCGTGACTTTGCTGACACTGCGTATTCATGGTTGCGAAACGCGAAAGAAATGAAACCGCTAACGAATCAACAGTTGCATAGTCATAACAGTGCGATCGCGTGCCACGTGTGCGGACAACCCTTCGTCGACACGAACATAAAAGTGCGCGACCATTGTCACTCGACGGGCGAGTACCGAGGCGCAGCCCACGTGTCTTGTAACTTACTGTTTCAGCGATCGTACACGATACCGGTTGTATTTCATAATCTGTCGGGCTATGACGCTCATTTCATAATTAAGGAGTTGGCGTCCGCGTTCGAGGGGCAAATCAACCTGCTACCAGTGACGAAGGAACGGTATATATCGTTCACTAAACACGTCAAGGGGATCGACTCCAAGAACAACGATTGGAAGAGGGGGTTGAAGTTTAGATTCATCGATTCGCTGAAGTTTTTGACCGCGAGTCTGGAGAAACTCGCTTCGGACCTTGGCAAGGAACGGCTTGTGATTCTACGACACGAGTTTAAAGACACACCGGACTATCAATTCAATCTCCTGACCAGGAAGGGCGTATTCCCATACGACTACGTAACGTCATACACCAAGCTGAATGAAACGTGTTTACCGTCCCGCGAAGCTTTCTATAACCGGTTGAACGATAGCACCGCGTCGGAACTTGATTACGTGCATGCCGTGAACGTGTGGAATACTTTTCCCATAAAGACATTAGGTGATTACAGTGATTTGTATTTGAAAACAGATGTACTGTTACTCGCAGACGTATTCGAGGGTTTCCGCACTGACTGTATTTTGAGTTACGATCTAGATCCCGCGCATTATTATACATTACCAAGTTTCACGTGGGACGCGATGCTTAAGTATACCGATGTACAATTAGAACTTTTGACGGACGTGGACATGCTACTGTTCGTGGAGCGTGGGATACGTGGCGGTCTGAGCCAGTGCTCGCACAGGTATGCGCGAGCCAATAATAAGTATCAGCCCACAGCGAAGTACGACAAGTCGATGCCGTCAACGTATCTAATGTACTTTGACGTCAACAACTTGTATGGATGGGCGATGTCGCAGGCTATGCCACACAGAGGGTTTCAATGGTTGGACGATGCGACAGTGACCGCGCTCGACGTATCATCCTTACCCGACGATAATGGACCCGAGGGATACCTGTTAGAGGTGGACATCGAATATCCCAAGGAGATTCACAACGCACACGCGGACCTTCCATTCTGTCCGGTGCGCGAGCACGCGCCACATGGTAAACAGACCAAGCTACTTGCCACGCTCGACGATAAGGAGCGATACGTCATCCACTATCGCTACCTGAAACAGTGTGTGCGATACGGATTACGCGTGAAGAAAATTCATCGAGTGTTGCGATTTGATCAATCACATTGGTTGCGTGATTACATTCAATTGAATACCGATTTGAGGACACGCGCCACGAGCGAATTTCAAAAGACTCTATACAAGTTAATGAATAACGCGGTGTACGGGAAAACAATGGAAAATGTGCGGAATCGTGTAGACGTGAGACTGGTTATGCGGTGGGACGGTCGTTATGGTGCGGAAGCGCTGATCGCGAAGCCTAACTTTCATAGTCGTACGATCTTTTCGGAACAACTCGTTGCAATCGAAATGCGAAAACTTAAAGTGAAGTTAGACAAGCCGATATACGTGGGGATGAGTGTACTGGACGTATCGAAAGAATGCTTGTACGAATTTCATTATTCATATATGCGTGCAAAGTTCGGTGATCATTGTAAGGTTCTATACACCGACACCGACAGTTTAATGTATAGTGTGGAATGCGAGGATGTGTATGAAACGATGAAGTGTGACATCGCTCGGTTCGACACGAGTGATTACGCGGTGGACAATCCGTATGGTATGCCTCGTGTGAACAAAAAGGTACCGGGACTCATGAAAGATGAGAACAATGGCACCTTAATGACCGAATTCGTCGGACTACGATCAAAGATGTACGCGACTAGAACGTTTAACGCTGCATTGGAGTCTACGATTGAAAATAAAAAAGTGAAGGGTGTGCGGAGACACGTAGTCGCGAATGAAATACAATTTGGCGATTACATTCGCTGTCTTTATGATCTAATCGAGAAATCGGTTCGACAGAGTAATATACGCTCCAAGAAGCATGATGTGTATTCCGTGAGTGAGGAAAAGAATGCCCTCAGCCCATTCGACGATAAGCGGTGTGTCTTAGCCGATCGAATCAGCACCCTTCCGTGGGGGCATTATCGAATCCCCGAGCTCCAGACCCACGAGTTACTCGAACGTGCGCCCGACGAGCCCATCGTGCCCCACGAGTCCTTAGAGCCTCACGAGTCAATCATTGTATAGTGTGTTTGTATGCTTGCATGTACATATGTATATACCTTACGTTGTAAACGTTTCTTTATTCATACCATTAGGAGCCTATTTACGAATATCTAATATATGTATATAGCGTAGAATAGTTAAAGATATATTTCTACTTCTTTATTAAGATTAATTATATGCATATGTGTGAAAAAAAGAGACGAATAATTGAATAAACGTGTAATATATGTATTTATTTATTTCAGTAACATAGAGCGTGTTTATAATCGGGAATCATAGAATATCCTTATCGCTTATCCACGAGTTTCGCGACGAATCAAATCCGAGCCATTTAACGTACACCTGGTTTCCCTTGCGACGAATAATCTTCTCGATCAGATAGATGTCAGGATTCGCGACCGAATGCAGTTCGTACTCGTAGAATCCACCCGAGATCGGCTCTCCTGCGGAATCGCGTAGAATGTACGTCACCGGACAGGTCCGTTGTACGGTTACGATTTCGAACACCTCGGTTGACCAGTTCGGAGTGTACCCCTTCTTGAAGAGGGTCTTGAACTTGCTCACGCGTACCTTGTCACCGACTTTGAATTTCGCGCGTCGTCGAATACCTTTCGATGTGGATAGGGGGGTGGGTTCATTCACGGCCAACGACAAACGTGTCGCGGGGGCACGTCAACGGGTCGGGCGTTGATCGTTCGATGCTTGCGATGATTGTAGGTGCGTACGAGTGTAGGTAACAGGTCGATCCAACGATAGGACGCGTTCAAGGAGAATTGTTTCCACATGAGGTTTTTCAGCGTACGATTGAAACGTTCGACGATCGACGCTTTCATCACGCTGTACGTGGAGTAGTGGTTGATCCTGCGGGTCTTCATACATCGTTGAAATTCCGCGTTGTAAAACTCCTTACCCATGTCGGTTTGTAAATTTCGCGGACATCTATCGCTCTGTCGCAATACGATCGTGAACGCCGCGGTTACGTCGCGTCCGCTTTTCGTTTTCACAGCTACGGCCCATGCATACTTGCTGAACGCATCGATGATCGTTAGTATGTAGTGATATCCTCGATTTTGCTTCGCGTACGGACGCATCTCCACCAAATCAGCCTGCCACAAATCATCGTAGCCGCGAATCACGACGGGTCGCCGCGGAAAATTTCGTCTCGCGGGTGCATGTAATTCGTTCACTAATTGTACTCGCTCCTTGTTCATACTTCGCGGATTGGCGGGGGTGATCGCGGCGATTCAAGGATGATAGAAGTAGTATGAGTTCCTCGAGTGTTCGTAAAATACAAGCGGTGCACGTTTTTCGCGATCGTTCGTCATCATTCGACGATTCGGAGCCGCTATCGTAAGGGTCAGGATCAATAATCATTGGCGTCGTCGACCCTCATTAGCTTCGTTATCGCAGTCGGCGTCGCTGTTGATGTCGTGAACTCTTCGAGTCTGTCATTCAAGTGATCCGAGCGTCGTTCCATCGCGTTATTTAAATCATCCTCTAACCGAGATAATTGCGCGTTAACTCGCGTCTCGAGTTGAGATCGTTGATACTCGGCGTCCAGTCGCGCGTTCGCGATAGCCGTTTCGATTTTTCGGGTAAAGCGATCGTCCGCCGCGGACAATAGTCTAGTCATTGTCATCACCGCTTCGTTGTTATTGTTGTTGATGTTGTTATTGCGTAACGAGGTGCCAAACTTGTTCACCGACATAACGACGCGTGCGCGCGAACACTACTGACGCGGCGATTAAGGGATCGTTCAATTTAAGATATGTCCGGCCTCGCGAAGTTCCTCCATGATGGATGCGATTTCGTTATCGTGACCCGTGTGACCTGCCGCGCGCGATGCCATGAGCAATCTCAGTCTATCGACTAATTCATTCGGATTATCCCAGTACACGTAATCGATCGCGTTATCGGTGACCGTCATGGATTCGTCGATGGGTAATCCTAAACCTTGTCGCGTGCCCGCGGTGCCCGTACCGCCCGCGCCGTTACCCCTGCCCCTAACGCGTCTGATACCCGATGTCCGCACCCCGCCGATTATCGCGGATATAATTTTCTTGTACTTGTATCCCTTGTTACCCAACGTGCGCTTGCTCGGTGAATGGTTTCGCTTATGCGCGTTCGTTGATAATTGGGGCCTTTACACGGACGTTCTTTTTGGACACTTTTGCGCGCCACGCGCCAGTTGGGCACGCATTTGGCGTGGCGTGCCGGAACGTCGGAAGGAGCGCGCAGGCCAGAAGATCGTACCCGTCACTACTTAGAGACAGCGAGTTCGGGCTCCCATTTCTACGTCGATTCTACATGCTTTTCCCAGGAACCAGCGCAGTCTTGTATTGTGTATTACCTGTTCCATGTATATTATCGATCTGCGAAACAATCGGGAAGACACGATCGCGATATACGTAGGTTCGCGAAAAGTATACGAATTCCTCGATATACCTGGCTTATAGAGGATATCATAAATGCTTTTACTGTAGGGCACACTGAAACATCTGTTTTTACGAAGCTACATTTGGTTTACCTGAAGGTGCTATAAATTATGGAAATGGTTTATTACTCGGTTATAACGACTGTATTGCGATCTGCATTCTTCTTGCAGACGAAAAGTTTCCACCTCATCGGAAGGTCTTGCTAGCATCTTGTGCGCGGTTAGAAGCGTGGCGCGCCGGAATTGCACGTTCTTGCGTGCGAGTAGAACCGTTGTCAGGCGTGGCGCGTCCAAAAAGAGTGTGGCGCGCTTGAATTTTCGTCGCACGCAACCCTCGACTCAAGAGGCAACCCTACCGATAAGCCGTGCCTCGATGGGTTTCAAGGACTTCGACCCTCGAGCCCAGGGGGGCCGTACAATTGATGCCCCCTAAGAAGTGACGAAACAAAAATTCTACATTTTTCATCGGATCTTGACGAAAGTGGTGTGAATCGTTTCCTTATGTTTTCCTGATGAAAATGGTCTAAAAACGACACAAATCGGATCGTAATTAAGGAATCTTCATAATAAATTGATTTCCAAAATTTCGTTAAATATAGTTCGATTTACATGAAATTTGGTATAATTTTCATTTGAAAAACATAAGAAATGCATCGGTATCACTTCCATATCGATACGATAAAGAATAAAGAATACAGCTTTTCTGTAACAGGTATGAATCCTCGGCCAACCGCAGCGAATCGAGGTCGGCGACCCACAGTCGAGGGTGAAATATTCATTACAGCGTGTTAAGAGATTCATTATTCGTCATCGTATCGATCTGAAAATAACACTAATGGATTCGTGGCGTTCTCCCAATTAAAATTATAACAAATGTCATGCAAATCGGACTACTTTTACACAAGCAATACAAATTATAAAAGGGGTAGGGATTTCTTAAACGCACTCTCTTATCGTATCGATTCCTGGCTCATCGCGGAGTCCGACGAGAGTGCATCTTATCCGAAAGCATGATTAGATCGATGTAGACTCTGTGATCCGTAGGGTGATCGAAGTAATTGTGAAAATTTTGTTTTATGAGGGCTGCTCGGATTTGGTGGTCCGAACGCCGATCAGAATGAGCAAAGAACATTGCTGATTAGCCAAATTTTCCTTGGTGAGGAGGGACCATCCTCCCCCTCTCGATAACGTAGAGGTGTAAAAGTAGACATCTGCTTACCAAAACTAGCCAGATTGATCGGTCAGAGTCTCGCCCAGGGTCGCGGTTTATAACCGTATTGTCCCGCGGGTCTGCTGGGGGAACCCGCCGAAGGAGCAATATACGGATTTACTCAGGAAGCAATTCGAAATCGCTGAAAAACGGCACGATGTCCATTTCCCCTTTTCGACATCTGGCAGACAAATGTTTGCCGACGAAACCTTAGAAAACAAGCAATTAACTACTTAGGTAGTTGTAAACCAGGGTTGGCTAACTGGTGGCTCGCGAGTCACCGGGAGTCCCTCCGCCTTGCTGCCACGGCCCCCTCCATACCGACCAGGCCCTGACGATCGCAATCGAAAAGAGAAGAAAGGAAGCAGGAATCGACTGCGATTGACAGGGTCTGGTAGGGTTGCCATCCGTACTTTAAAATAAAGTATCTTACATTATTATAGGTAAATGTACTCTATACTTTTGAATGACAATAAAGTACGCGAAAATACTTTATTTCACAATTAATGATATTACGTGAAACGTAATGGAATATTATTATCTTGTATCTCTTCCTTCCACTTCAGCATTTACTGAGAAAGTTTTCTCTGTCATGAATGTGAAGTGGCGGGATGAAAGAAACAAAGCCTCTCTCAATCTAATAAGAAACGAATTATTTATATATTTCAATATGAACATTGACTGCAATGATGCCATGGTGAACGCGTGTAATTTGAAAAGAGGATGGCGCAGGCGAGACCACGCGCAAACTACCCCTTCTGGCCCCGCAATGTGTTTTGACGCTGATCGCGAGTAATCGCGTGTGATTTTTTAGTACAACAACGCGTGGGTGGAGCTGTATATGTAGATCAATTTTTTATAAAAATATATCAGCAGTAGATTGCTGATAAGCGCGGCGGATTGATTGCAAGGTGTGCAATAACAACGCGTATTTCTACATACTTATAATGAAACTCAATTTAGTTTATCAATGGCTGAAAGAAAAATTATATGTACCCTGCTCCCAGGACTATATACATATTTCTCTCCTTTAACCATGACTGTTGAGACTTGGGATATTTAAGTTTATTCCCTGCGCCTGGCGAACCCCTTGGGCGGCAATTCCAATTGCCATAATCCTGGGACTCTCCGCGATGCCTCCACTGGTGGGCGTTTTAATTTTTATTACTGGCCTACACCTTACGAACCCCTGGAGAATGGTCACCAGTACCTTCTGTCACACCTTGACCAATTATATTTTGGCATAACCACCTCCACCCCGAATTTCAGCTATGGAGGGAGGAACCAATGTTTACATTTTAAGGGAAAACACGGAGCCGAGGCAGAATCAAACGAAAAGTCAAAGTGTTCGGACATTAGACAGTGAGTTGCGAGTGTACCGTGCTGTTTTAACACATAAGAAAATGGCAGACTCCTGGAGTAAAAAATTGACAGGCGATCTTATTGATATGTACAGGCAAATGCCTTGCCTGTGGAAAATAAAAAAAAAAAATGTATATTTCAATAGGAATTTAAAAACGGAATCCTACAATAGGCTCATCAACTTAGTGAAGCCACACTTTCCGGAAGCGGATAGAGACTTCATTCGGAAAAGATTACAAAGTCTCCGTGGAACTTTCCGGAAGGAAATGAATAAAGTGACGCAGTCCAAACGTTCCGGCAAGGGGGCGGACGAGGTATACGTACCAACCTTATGGTACTACGAGAAAATGTTGTTCACGTTGGATCAGGAGACCCCAAGCGCAAGTACGTCGAATATTGACACTGATGCAGGACCATCTTTCCTGGAGGAATCTTCTGAGGTGGACGGAAACCTCACATCAACGAATAATTTAGACGATGCAGCGGCATCAACAAATAATTTAGAAGATGCAGAGGCATTAATAATTGAAAACGACCCTGCTGAAAGTGAAACCCAGCCTGATCGAGTAAGTTTATTTGTTTATTTTATTATTATTACTAATACGGGCCAAAAGTACCAAATATGTAGTAAAATCATTGAATGTAGGGCTGAAAGTAAAGAAGAAACAGAATTTCTAATGAATAATATTTTATTGACAATTTTGCAATGGACACAATTGATTACAATTGATTACTCCATACATAAATTTCATCATATTGAACAGTAATATTAACGCATGCGCAGGTTGACTTAATGTGCAAGGTGTTAAAAAAGTAATATTCACTGGTTTGGTGGGTGAATGTACACCTGTGCACCGGTAGAGATTTGTAAACAAATTTTGCTATGAAATTATTTATTACATTGGAAGCTAATGTTTCAACGATTCGATTGTGTACAGTTTCACGTAGAGGCATGGGTCTACCACTATGCCGCATTGATAGTTTCTATACGAATGGTGGGGTCTGGCACAGTGGCCTAGTGGGCCTAACAAGGTCAATGCCCTTTGCACTATCTTCTGTCCCTTTAAACGTCGCATTGTGTTTCTTTACGTTTGGAAGTACGTACTGTACTCTACGTTCAACTCTACCTTGTAATAGACAATTTCGTAGCAAAATTTGTTTACAAATCTCTACCGGTCCACAGGTGTACATTCACACACCAAACCAGTGCATATTACTTGTTTAACATTCTGTACAGTGTACACAAATGATTATTATTATCTATATAATAGTATTAATATATATATAATATTATTTAATACATTTAATTCGCTTGTACAAGAATTGAGAGAAAGGTACATAAAAGAAAAGGAGGCGTACAACTTAGAAACATCTCCTTCTTAGACACACGCTACACATAATATCCTGTTATGGCCCAGTCTATTAACCCTCGGTTGTCACACTGCGTCAAATTAACCCTGCGTTTTTTTAAGCAAAAAACCTTTTTGTCGAAACTCTTATTGCTTCAAACTTTTTTTTATGCATGTTGATACTTTAAATGTCAATTTTCAACGATGGGCATATATTCTATAATGTTCAAACATTATCTCAGAATTTTTTAGACTTAATTTAACAAATAGTTTTTAAATAACAACTGATTGAAAATTGACAGGGTCAAATTGACCCAGTGTGACAACGACGTTCGAAAAAGTATGTGTGACAACCGAGGGTTAAGGAAGGAGTCGTGGCCACCTGTGACGTCTGAAAACACAAGTATTTTGGGTTTTTTTGCAAAGACTGGAAAACTTTTTTATTTATATAACCGGCTGCGTATTCGAAAGTATATATTTTAAAGCTCTTGTATTTTTATTTGCAATGCTATATATAAATAAATAAATAAAGGATTTATAGGCGATCTCCCGACAAGGTTTTTTTATTTAAGCACTTAGGGTTCGCACAAATTTAGTTAGTATATTAAATTATCTAGTGCTTAAACCTTCATTATCCCGAAAAATTACTATGCTACAAATTCGCGGCTGCTTCATAGTAAAAGTATCGACTTTCGCCACAGAATCGCTCAATTTTATTAAAGTTATTAGAGTTCCTAAATTTATGTAGTTTATTGATTTTCTTTCCATCTGTAAAATAAAAACTACTTAACGAAATTTAAAAAGCCACGATTGAGCACTAGATAATTTAATATGCTGACTAAATTTGGTCAAATTTTTTATTTCTGATGAACCAGATCAAACCTACAGACACGATCACCCTAAAGTGCTTAAATAAAAAAAGCTGTCGGGAGATCGCCGATAATTCCTTTATTTATATATATAAACATATGTATATTGCAGTGCAAATAATAATACAAGAACTCTAAAATATATATTTCCGAATATACAACCATTTATTTAAAAAAGTCTTCAAGTCTTTGCAAAAAAATTCTTGTGTTTTCAGACATGATAGATAGGCGTCACCCCTTAAGGGTACCTTCCGTTCTAAAAGTTGATTTTTTAAATTTAATTTTTCAAATGTTAATGTTAAATGTCTTAAATCCTGAATAGGGTAAAGGCACCAGTAGTCGACCATGTATCAGTAATCGACCACTTTCAGAAAAACATGAGAAATAAGATGTTTAGCAGTGACGATCTTTTGAATAAAGTGCAGTTCTCTAACTGCATTCTGTTCAAAAGATCGTCACTTCTAAAAACCTTATTTCTCATGTTTTTCTGAAAGTGGTCGACTACTGATACATGGTCGACTACTGGTGCCTTTACCCTACAATGCAAATAGTCCCATTAAATTATATATAGTAGTTTTCCTTCAATTAATTCCTAAAGATCTCCTTCTTTTTGGGCTCCAGACCGGAAGGTTCCCATAATACAACAAAGATTTACGCTCTACCTGCATTCAACATATCTTCCTGCCACGGAATACTTCCTTCTCCTACAAAATATTCTTTGTACCGGTCCCTATTTTGTTTGGCAGAGTTGTTGATATTCCTGGGAATGGCGAGTTGCAAATTATCCAACTGCACTGCATTGATTTGACAATCTCCCTCCATCTGCATACTACTGTTGTTCGCAATGAACGTTTTACTTCGCCTTCGCAAAAAATTATGCAGAACGCATGTAGCCAACACCACATTGCATATATTTTCAACTTTCATATTTATGGGTGTATGCAGCACTCGAAATCGCGAAGACAATATGCCAAATGCATTCTCAACGACATTCCTTGCTCGCGACAATCTGTAGTTAAAGATTCGTTTGTCGTGGTCTAGTTCTCTTTGAGAATAAGGTTTTAAAAAATTATTCGTTAACGCAAACGCTTCATCGCCTAAAAAGGCAAAGTTTAGGTTATTCACGGTTTCGTGATTTTCTGGTAAATTCAATTGACCGTTCTTTAATCGTCGCAAAAATTCTGTGTGTTCAATGACACCCCCATCCGATATTCTACCATTTTTTCCAACGTCGACAAAAATAAATTCATAATTAGAATCCACTAACGCCATTAATACAATACTGTAGTAATTCTTATAATTATAATAAAACGCTCCAGATTCTGGTGGTGGAACAATGCGAATGTGCTTTCCATCCACAGCACCTCCGCAGTTTACGAAATCCCATCTGTTTTTAAAACCTTCCGCTACGTTTTTCCACTCGTCCTTGGTATTCGGGAACTATGACAAAAAAATACAATACAAAAATAAAAAAATTAAATAGGTAACGCGCACAGATATGATTTGACAGGGAAACGTTTGTGGTGTGACCTGCGCACCGCACAAGTTTCATGAACAACAGACAGGCATACAGACAGATACGAACTTATTGTTATTGAATTTCTTTGCTATTTCTTATTTTATTATTTTTTTTTTGTTTGAAGGAAGAAGAAATGCCCGTCAGAAACAATGCCCCAAATACGGCCACTAGAAAAAATGGGAAGAAAAGAAAGCCGGAACAAGACGCGAGCGAATTTTTTCGGACATGCACCGAAGCGTTGAAGGCGCCATCAACCAGCAAAGTGGATGTCACTGAATTTGAGGCCATTGGCATAAAAGTAGCAAAACAATTGCAGAGAATGGATATGGATCAGGCCATTTATGCGGAGTCCATAATAACCGCCGTCTTAAGACGGGGTCTATTTAAAACTCTGCACCCACGCACAGATTTGTGCGACAACAATTGCACTGTGATTGCCATGGCCAACTGCAGTGGAAGCACCGCAGGATCCAATTCATCCCATACAGAAGGAAGCTAGGGGATCTAGTTTCATTAATATTAACTTTAGCGTTTAAACTTTAAGGACTTTTAAAATGTTGAAAATAAGTAAAATTTAATTATTTACATATATGATACGGAATAATAAGGTGACGAGGAACTACTTTTTGCTCTATATACGTTGGCGGACGAACGAAAGTTTACAACGTTTAAAATCGCATAACTTTTTTAGAATTGGTCCAAACGACATGAGTTTTTTTTTTAGAATCTAGAAGGATTAGTTTGCTAAGTGGCGTGTTTCGTCGTTTTGAAGAAAAATGCAATTGGTCAGAATAGCAAATAAATAGTAAAGGGTTTATTTTTAAACCCGTTTGTAGATTGAAGTAAGTTGTATTCATACAGAAAATTTCATTAAAATCGGTTAGCGTTGCTCTGAGCTATAAACGCTTAAAGATCGCAGAATAAGGTCGAGAATCGCTAATTTCGACAATTCCCGCTAATTTCGACAATTCCCGCGATTCTCGACCTTATTCTGCGATCTTTAAGCGTTTATAGCTCAGAGCAACGCTAACCGATTTTAATGAAATTTTCTGTATGTATACAACTTACTTCCATCTACAAACGGGTTTAAAAATAAACCCTTTACTATTTATTTGCTATTCTGACCAATTGCATTTTTCTTCAAAACGACGAAACACGCCACTTAGCAAACTAATCCTTCTAGATTCTAAAAAAAACTCATGTCGTTTGGACCAATTCTAAAAAAGTTATGCGATTTTAAACGTTGTAAACTTTCGTTCGTCCGCCAATGTATATGGTGTCTATCACTTTGTAACATATATATTTTACTTATTCTTTTTCTTATGTACATAGTTTATTCTAAGTTAAATTGGTGGTGGGTTATTACATTATAATAAACAAACCTTTTGTAATATAAATAGAACAGACGCTATGGTGCACGCCGCACAGAAACTTTTCCAACGGAGCGCCTCTAGTAAACCATTATTGTTATTCCATATATATGTATTAATAATTTGTAACCCTTACCTTTAAGAACTCAGTCCGTAGGACCTGATACAGTGCTTTGCAAGTCTCGGGAATTATCTTGGATAATGAAGGAGCTGATATCCCCGTACTAAATTTTAAATCTTCGTAAGAACGTCCAGTTGCCAAAAATCGCAAAGTGGCGATGAGACGTTGCTCTGCAGTGATGCTCTGTCTCATGACTGTATCCTGTTTCGTGATTCTGTTTCGAACTAATTTCAATAGTTCATCAAACGCTTGAGAATCCATCCTCAAATAATTTCTGTAATCATCTGGGTGATCGTCTCTCAGTTCTCGAACAAGGGCTAGATCGTTCGAATTTGCGCGGTATTGCTTTACCCATAAGCGCTTCCTTCTTCTGTCTCTTCTCCGCTCTGCTTCTGCTAAATATACAGCAGCAGCAGCAGCAGCAGCAATAGCCAAGTTCCGACGACGGTTATCGTTTATCGCCAACATCACACAGTTTTTGGAACCACTGTCTCACACAGACTTGGCTGTCAACACGCACGTCACTGATACTTCAGGTGGTTCGGTGTAACGAACACACGTAACCCCACCCAACAATTAACAATTAAAAGCAACAATTAAAAGTAACAATTAACAAGTACAATTAACAAGAACAATTAACAGTACCAATTAACGGTAACAATTAACAGTAGAAATTAATAGTAACAAGTAATAGTAACAATTAATAGTAACAAATAACAGTAAAAATGAAATAATGCGTGCGCGATACGTGAAGTCTGAAAGCCGGTTCGAGAACAAGTGACCGCTCCGTAAATTTTCGCCGGTTAAAAAGGGACGACTAGACAGAGTTAGAGATAGCGAACAAGAAAGATAGTGAGCCAGAAACGGGGATGAAAGGGGAAAAACCGAGAAAAACATAGAGAGAGTAAAAAAGAGAAAGCGTGGGACAAGGAAAGTGTTCTTCGCTTCGTAAACGCCTGGCCGCCAAATGTTTCTGACGATGACCAGGCCTGTGCGAACCCTTGAAACCAGGTATGTATGTAGATGGAAGAAGAAACGGCAGAAAGTAATAAAGAGGTACAGACAGGGTGTCCGCGGGAACAGTCTACAGTTGGATATTTCCTAACATATTCCAGATAGAAAAACAATGTTTATATGGGATTGCATGGTTCAATGGGGCAAATTCATTAGGCCAGACGATTTTTTTCTTACATTATTATTTTAAAAGATACGATGGTCAAGTTCTGTCTTTTAAATCTGCGGATATTAACCACCCGCATAGTTGTCAGTCAAATCAGTTTTGACCCTTTCTTAAATCGCGTTCACTTCTTAGAACGTGTATTGAAATTCACGGATCGTAGTAAATTATGTCTGTACCTACCTATCACATATTCTTTGCGTAAAATCTAAACATTCGGATAGTTAGTTAAAAAATTAAATATGCATATCTTAATACACGTGAAACCGTATATTAAGATATTCATATTTAATTTTTTAACTAACTATCCGAATGTTTAGATTTTACGCAAATAATTTGCGATAGATAGGTACAGACATAACTTACTAGCAGATGAAAATAAATAACATCATGATTTTGGTTAATAAGGTTTAATCTATTAATCGTATATTAATCTATTTGAGACAAACAACAACGACTGATTTTATGCTAACGGTGCGCATATGAGTTTTGTATGGCGCTCTATTTGAAGCACTATAACTCTGGATATAACCACTATTTTTGCATACAATTTTTTTTCATATTCCCTAAAGATTGACAAATGAAGCCACAAAGCTGAAAGTAAATATATTTAATTTTTTGGTTTGAAAAAATTCTCATTCACTTTCTACCGCTTGTAGCGGCTCGCAGAGTCTTGGCTGCCAGGCGCGCCGCGCGCCTCAGAATTTTCCGCAATTTACTCCTGGCGCGGTATTGGAAAAATTAGCAGCGCGGTCGCAGTAGAAATGGTCGTTCGGTTCAGCGGAATAAAACTCCGCCCTATCGAGGGACCACGTGTAAATCTTTCTCGTTCGGTTTGAAAGCGACAAGCTGGGCTACGGTGCCTGTTAAGACTTCATGATCTATCGTTGTCGAAGTGTAAATAATGTCTCGGAATAAATCAGCAAGTTTCATGTAATACGTAACAACAGAGTAGGTAGGCAGCCTCATTTTTCACAGGTAGTGCATGCGCCGCAGAAAAGGTTAGATAAGAGACAGAAAAGGTAGTTGAAACCAAGAGTGTGGCGTGGCGCGTGGAATATCCAACATGTTGGATATTCCACGCGCCACGCCACACTCTTGGTTTCAAGTGCCGCTTTCCTTTTCTAACTACCTTTTCTGTCTCTTATCTAACCTTTTCTGAAGTAGAGGTTTGCGCGCCACACTCTTTTTGGACGCGCCACGCCTGACAACGGTTCTACTCGCACGCAAGAACGTGCAATTCCGGCGCGCCACGCTTCTAACCGCGCACAAGATGCTAGCAAGACCTTCCGATGAGGTGGAAACTTTTCGTCTGCAAGAAGAATGCAGATCGCAATACAGTCGTTATAACCGAGTAATAAACCATTTCCATAATTTATAGCACCTTCAGGTAAACCAAATGTAGCTTCGTAAAAACAGATGTTTCAGTGTGCCCTACAGTAAAAGCATTTATGATATCCTCTATAAGCCAGGTATATCGAGGAATTCGTATACTTTTCGCGAACCTACGTATATCGCGATCGTGTCTTCCCGATTGTTTCGCAGATCGATAATATACATGGAACAGGTAATACACAATACAAGACTGCGCTGGTTCCTGGGAAAAGCATGTAGAATCGACGTAGAAATGGGAGCCCGAACTCGCTGTCTCTAAGTAGTGACGGGTACGATCTTCTGGCCTGCGCGCTCCTTCCGACGTTCCGGCACGCCACGCCAAATGCGTGCCCAACTGGCGCGTGGCGCGCAAAAGTGTCCAAAAAGAACGTCCGTGTAAAGGCCCCAAATAAGATGCGTCGGTACGAGTAAAAATCCGCGTCCGTGCACGTGCGAATGTTCGGCATTCGCATGAACAACAGTTCGTACAAGCCCCGAGTGCCCGCGTGTCGCGTTCCGTTGACGCGAATGTCGTCACCATCCTCGTCGATGGAGAGTACGGAATCACCGATCATTAGGTCTTCGTCGGACCCCAAGTATACGCCGTACACGTTGTCAATTCGTTTCTTCGTGTCGGTGAATAACAGTCGTAAATATTCTCGCGACAACGGTCCTTTGGCGTTTCGAAGATACACTTCGATATCATCCGCGGGGTTGCGTAGCGTATCCAAATCGTAAACCTTTGCTGACGACTCATCATCCTGAATTTTTTCACTGTCTTCGTCGTCAACATCATCAACAACAACATCATCAACATCGTTATTATTGTTGTCGTTGTCATTGTCATTATCATTATCGGTGTCGTTATCGTTGTCGTTGTCGTTGTTGTTGTCGTTGTCGTTGTAGTTATCCTTGTCGTTGTCGTGGTCGTTGTCGTTGTCGGTGTCGTCGTCGTCGTCCTCCTCCTCATCGTCGTGATCGTTATAATATGGAAGGTTATTCAGACGTTCCTTGGATGTATACGGAGTAACGGGTCGAAGTCTCTTCGATGATTGTTGTTGGTCGTATTCATGTTTCCTCTTCACTGACCACGATCGAGGTGTTGAGGGCGTTTTCAACGCGGACGAATTTTCGATCAATCGGTTTAACGGTTCAACGATGGGACGCGTGCTCGCCTCCACAGCTGCATCCGCAGTCATTTTACCAATTTTCAAGGCTAAACACTTTTTACGTATAACGTCGCTGACTTTAGCGATTTCCACCTTTGCGTCCATACCTTGGCGCTTCGTTCTTTTTTTTTGGTGTTTCGTTCCTTTTTGATGTTTCGTCCCTTTTTGTCGATGAAGTCGACGATGTTTTCGCGTATGCTTCGCGTCGACTTTGCTCGAGGTTATCGGAGTCGTCATCGTTGTCGTTGGTTCGCTACACATTTCGTGTTGCTCGATGAATGACTCGCGGTTTACTGATGTCAACGAGCTACGACGAACTCGTTAAATCCTCTTCGATATCGACCTTCGTACATAGAACTATCCTTATCGATCACCACGAAATCGTATCGTCGACGCCAACATCTCGCGCACATGTCGTTGAACGACTCGAACGTCATGTCTGTATTCACGTGATCGTTGTACACGTGACGTAAGTTCATGCCGTCTTGTTTGAACAGCATGAGGAAATTCGTGTTATCCCTGATTAAATGTTTAGGTATTCTAGCGTACGACTGACACAAATAAAAGCAATCCACGTTCGCATGACGACCCATGGAGAAGTATTCGCGTATCGCGTTCTGTTCGTCGCATGCCACGTCGTCGAATACGAAGATCGAATCGGGCCGAGCGTCTCTAGGTGGAACGATCTCAGCGTTGTCCGAGTAGGGAAAGTATTCGATTCCATCGACGAGTGAGAACACCTGCTCGAGATATCGATACTTTGGCTGATGCAATGATTTCGAGTACACGTACACGTTCTCGAAGCGTAAACCGTTCGGACTCTCTAGCATGCTCAGAAGCACGTTCGTTTTTCCACACCCGGACGGGCCGCAAATCACGCCTCGCACACTATTCGGCAACAACGGGCCGTGTCTGTTCGATCGACTCGCATCGCTATCATCCTCGAGCATTCTGTTCGCGGTCACGCGAATAACGTCCGACTGTTTCGCGAATCGCATGTTACCGGTGTTTCTCAGGTACTCGCGCGCGTGTGACGAAGCACGACTATTTATATTCGTGGCACGCGTCACCCAGGTCACTATCACTGTGATCGGCTAAGCGCGCGTACGCGTTTATTATTGCAGTAGCTATTGTGACTATTCTAACGTATATGGTAGCATCAACGACTGCGACGTCTCACGGACTAGGCAAGAATCAGAAGAGGAAGAAGAATCTTAAGAAGAATAAGAGAAAGACTGGATCAGGTCTCGTGAACGGTATCATAAACCGTCTACCGTTCGAACTACACGTTCCGGGTTATCAGTTCTGCGGACCGGGGACGCGTTTGCTAAAGCGATTGGCTCGTGGCGACGAAGGTGTGAATCCCTTGGACGCAGCGTGTCGCGACCACGATATCGCGTACTCTCGTCGAAAGGATTTAGAGGGGCGACACGAGGCGGATCGTGCGCTAGCCGAACGAGCGCGAGAACGAGTTTTCGCGAACGACGCGACCTTTGGTGAAAAAGCAGCCGCGACTGGAGTGTGGGCAACGATGAAGGCTAAGACTAAACTCGGCATGGGTATGAGAAGGACGAAACGTAAACAGAGAAAGTCTGGAAGGAAACATCCTCAACGGCGACGACGACGACATCGTAGTCTACGAGTGGCGAAACGCGGTGGCTTTCTTCAATTTCTTCCGCTCGTGCTACCTGCTTTATCGGCTATCGGGGCATTGGCCGGTGGAGCGGCTGGTATTACCAAAGCGGTCAACGATTCGAAGGCCTCGCGAAAACAACTGGAAGAGACGTTGCGTCATAATCGGGCGATGGAAGGGCGAGGGATGCATCTGACACCGTACAAGCGAGGTGCGGGTTTGAATCCTAGACGTCGAAGCCAACGACGACTGAGATCAAAGAAAAAAAAAACGTCGATCGAGTAGGCGCGTGGCGACGGTGGCGGCGATAACGCAACAACCTATGACGAACCTGCAATTAGAACGCGAATGCGCTAGCATCCCGTTCTTTCGAGGGGTGTTTATGCGCGACACACTTCCCACGCGCGTACGAAGCAACGAATGTGGCATCGCGAATCTGGACGAGAATCGAGGCGTCGGTACGCACTGGGTCGCGTACGCGAAACGCGGGCCGCGAGTACAGTACTTTGATAGTTTTGGGAATCTGCGACCTCCAGCGGAATTGATCTACTATTTCGGACATGGTACAACAATCACGTATAATCACAATCGTTTTCAACGTTTCGACGAGATGAATTGCGGTCGCTTGTGCATGCAATTTTTACAGCAAAAGTCTATCGAATTATGGCCTATATACTAATAATATCGGTATGTGTACTAAGATTATGTTACAATGGATCCATGCGTAATGACAATTCACACCTCCTATAATAATAAAGACTCATAATATCGATAAAATGCCGAGTATTCGTACGCGCGCGTCACTTACCACCTCTCCGTCTCGCGAGTGTAATCTATGATATGTCGTTCACGCTTACGTTAACAGGTCGCAGTAGCGTGCTCACGGTAAACTATTTCCCTCCGATAGATTTGAGTGATGGTCAATACGAATTAGGACTCGCGGACTTGGAGACGTTTCACACGATACCGAACATCGACTCGAGCAACGATAAATTCTATTTCGTCGTGAATTATGACACCGAAAACAATACCATCGCTGACACCATTCATGAATGCATTACGATCCCCCACGGCTCCTACGAATTAGACGCTATCGCCGAGTATCTGAAGCAACGATTACTCGATCGATATCCTCGAAGACGCGGAAACAACGATAGCAACGATGACGACAAGTACCCTCTAATGCTACGAGCTAACAACAACACCATGAAAAGTGAGCTGTACTGCTCGTTCTTTGTAGACTTTACGAAACCGAACAATGTGGGCTCGTTGCTAGGATTTTCTCCGAATCGCGTCTTATTACCGAGAATCTGGCACGAGTCCGACGTACCCGTGAATATTATAAACGTTAACGTGATCAGAGTAACGTGCAACGTCACTACCGGCGCGTACAGCAACGATAAACCGGTACACACGATTCATGAATTTTCACCTCGCGTACCGCCGGGATATAAGATATCGGAAACTCCGCGACACGTCATTTACCTGCCGATCGTCGCACGAGCAATACACGATCTAACGTTGTGCATCGTCGATCAACACGATCGTCCTATAGATTTCCGCGGAGGAGAAATAACTATTCGTTTGCACGTTCAACGACGTCCGCGCGATAGGCTAGCGTGACTACACGCGTATTCGTGGGTGTGTAGTATGTTAGTGTTAGATCACGCGTACGAATCATCAATCGTCGCTGCCGCTGCTACTCCTGCTGCCTCTGTCTCGCGTCATCGGCGCAATCCTTTATCGGAAGGCGAAAGTAGAAGAATAAAGGTTGGTGGAGCGATAAGAAGAGGATCCATAAGGAGGAGAAAGCCGTTGACTCGTCCGAACGTACGTTTCTTACGATCGTTAGGTTTCATCGTCGCCTATTAGACACGCAACCACGATGTCGATTATTCTGGATGTGGCAAATACGCCAACCTTTGACAATCGTATCACGAAGATCGAGTTACACACGTACAATCCATACGCCAACACGACGTTCGATAATAGCGACGAGATAAGAATCCCCATACAGCAGCAAGATCTATACACGCTTCCGTGCGAAAGTTTTCTCTACATCGAAGGTCGTGGCACGTTGACGGCGCATGATGCGAAAGGCCCGGCAACGTCCGCGACCGCTGTTCTCGACAATAATTGCGTTGCGTTCATGTTCGATGAGATTCGATACGAATTGAACGGTGTCGAGATCGATCGTTGTCGGAATCCAGGAATCACAACTACATTGAAAAATTACGTTCGTTGTCGGCCGAGAGGAGTAAAGTGCTTGCGAATGCCGGTTGGAATTATGCCATCGATTACAATAAAGATATTTTTCATTCGGGTGCTTTCAATTTCTGCGTACCCCTGAACATGTTATTAGGATTCTGCGAGGATTACAAACACATCGTAATGAACGCGCGGCACGAGCTAATACTTATACGATCGCGTGTAGATTCGAACGCGATGCACTGCACCTCCGCCACTGCGATACCGAAACTAGAGATACGCAAGGTGCAGTGGCGTATGCCCCACGTTGTTTTGGAGGAAGTGAATAAGTTATCGATGCTGCGTATCCTGGAAAGCGGTCGGCCGATCGCGATGAGTTTCCATTCGTGGAGCCTGCATGAGTACCCGTTACTGCAAGAGACAACGAAACACACGTGGACCGTGAAAGCTACGTCGCAAATTGAGAAACCTCGATTCGTGATATTCGCCATGCAAACCAATCGAAAGAATCGTCCCGATAAATGCGCGGGTGTATTCGACCCGAATCGTCTTACGAACGTTCGACTGTATCTAAATTCCGAGACGTATCCGTACGATGACTTGAACTTAGATTTCGATAAGTATAAATACGCGCTCCTATACGATATGTACGCGAAATTCGGCAGATCGTACTACGGTCACGGAGAATCGTTGCTGAACGCGATCGAATTCTTACAATACGCACCTATCGCGGTCATAGATTGTTCCAGACAAAACGAGTCGTTGAAAAGTGCTACGGTGGATGTGCGAATAGATTTCGAATGTAAAGAAAATATCCCCGCTAATACTACCGCTTTCTGTTTGATAATACACGATCGTATAGTCGAATACGGCCCTTTAACCAACGTGGTACGCAAACTAATATAGCATGCGTACAAATATTATTACTACTACTACTACTAATACTACTACTACTACGGATACTGCTACTGTTTTAAAACGTCGATGTCGAAGACCTCAGTTACCGTTCCGACTCCGTCACCGCCGGTGCTACCTAAACGAATAATAATGTTCGCCATTGTCGATCTGCAAGGTTTCAATATCGAACGTGAGTTCGTCGCCAAAGAGATCGCGATTCGCGCAAACAGCCACAATGATAAAACGACGACAACTACGACGATAATCAGCCATTGGATCTTCGAACCACCATACTTCGTGAAACATCTGAATTCGTGGGATAACCGTCAAGCGTCCTGGCTGGCGAAGCATCATCACGGACTTCGCTGGTCTGACGGCTATGTTCCATACTCCAAACTTCAGGGGCTCCTCACCAGCGTACTCGCGAACATTGACTTCGTCATCGTGAAAGGTGCGGAAAAGAAAACGTGGATGCTGCAACTACTACCTAACATAATCGTGGAGGATGTATGCAATTTGTACGAACTGACGGCGCGAAAGATCAACAACAACAACAACAGTAATGACAACGCTCGAACTGTCGAAGACGACGGTGGCTACGACGTTGACGATGATTATTGCGGGATCATACCTGACGTCCCTAATCTGAAGTCTATGTCTTCAACGAATGCTATTCGATGTGCATTTCACAACAACTGCGGTGTTTGCGCGCTAGAGAATGTCGAGAAAATATGGAATTATATACGTAGCGTCACCTAATGTAAGTCTCACACACGCATTGCATCTACTTTACGCGTCATATGCAGAGAAACGAATATGTAAGAGTTATATTTTTTTGTTTTCTTTAGTGAACACAACGACGGCGGTGATGAGATCAATGACAACAGCGGCTGATTCCTCTACCCACGAGCATGAATATCCCCTCCCATACGAATGTTACTTTTACGCAAATACTGATTTTATAATTTAAGGACGCATGGATTGATGGATGTACATTAATAAACATACACTGTTTTTGAATAAAAATTATATTTATTTTAAAAAATGTTAAATTTATAAAAAATTAAATTTTATAAAAAATTAAATTTATAAAAATTTTAAATTTATAAAAAATACTTTATTTTAAAATCTATGTGACGTTACGTTCTGCAACACACAAAGAAAACACCAAATTATTATTATATAAAACGTTGGTAATAGCATGCGAAACATCGAACAATTCAAATTCGTTTGTACTCACTCCGTAAATAGTAGGGGGAGATCCCAAAACTCGTCTTCAGACGATGGAAACTGCTCCTTCACAATATCCACCCGCCACTTACGCCGGACCGATCGAATTTTCCACCGTAGTTCGCGGCAGATCCGTCCATCATTTCTCGTCGGGTATTGGCGATGCTGAGACAAACACATGACCCGATTAAAACATCGTCGAATGATGTATGCGTATTAATATAATTTTACCAAACGTCACTTACGAGTAGCTGGATGAGGACTTCGCGATCACCTTCGCGCGCCCGGGCCTCGATGTCAGCTCGACGCTGAAACAAACGTGTAAATCGATTAACACATCGTCAATTGATGTACGCGTATCAGAATAATTCTTCCGAAACATCACTTACGAGGCGCCCGACCGTCCCGAGGTAATCATCACTCCATTCGGCCATTTGGATCTCACGCTCATGCTGCAACAAACACACGATTCGATTAGAACACTGTTGAATAGTGTACGCGCATCAATATTTTTTTTGTGAAACAATACTTACGAGATATCGAATGGCATCCCGCCGCTCCACGCGCCACGCCCTCACCAGATTATCGAGAAAATACTGAAACAAATGTATAACTTTGTTAGAAGACTGCCTAATCGAATAAACATACCAATTCAATTTACACAAAACTATACTTACAATTTTTCGCATCAATTCATCCAACTCGGCGTGCCATACATGTTCAATTTCCCCATGCCATTGGTATAACAAACGCACAAATTCATTACAATATCGTTGAATGGAATACGCGTACCAATTATCGTTGAATGGAATACGCGTACCAATTCAATTCTTACAAAACTGCACTCCAATATTTTTGCGAAACAATACTTACGAGAAATCGAATGGCCTCCCGCCGCTCCACACGCCACGCACTTACTAGATTATCGAGTAAATCCTGAAACAGACGCATAACTTTGTTAGAAGATTCCCTAATTGAATAAACACACCAATTCAATTTACACAAAACTGTACTTACAATTTTTTCCGTCAACTCGTCCCGCTCAACATGCCACGCATGCTCAATTTCTCCGTGCCGTTGCTATAACAAACGCACAAATTCATTAGAATATCGTCGAATGGAATACGCGTACCAATTCAATTCTCACAAACTGCACTTACAATGCATAGCTGCATCTCAAATGCGTTGATTCTTGTTATTGAACCCATGGTTTATTTTTTGGAAAAATGCTTGTATTAACTGCACTGGTCCGTGCGACGGTGATCGACACCCTTATATACATTTCGTTTCCCTAGCCTAGAAGATGTTCCAATGCATTGCAGAGTGGGGGTAGTTTTCAAGTAGGGTAGTCTTGAGGTATGGTGGGGATGTCTACGTCACAGTTTCTTCACATCCTTCTTATTCCTCGATGATTTTATAATATGAAACTAATTATTCCAGCTTATAGTATACTTTTATGACTCATGCTTTTATGATTCGCATCGCGAATTGTCTCCGCCTCTTCTGTGGCATGCATGCTCCTTGAATTTGTCATGCATATCATTTTGAATTTGTCATGTATTCTCTAACCCTTGTGCGGTAAACATACACGTCTTGACCGTCATCATCACTGATGTGATATACTTTCACACATTGACATGTACGTGTACGTGAATCAGTATAAAATGACGTGGGTCAGTCCTGTGGACTTCATTACACCACATACGCTCGAGTGCTAACAAGTATCGTTCGCGTCATTTTTTCCGCTGATGAGAATCATACGTCGTGCATATCAAAATGTACAAACGCAACTTAAACGAATCATCCTGCACATCCGACAACGATGGAGGTCTTCCAAATAAACGTCAACGACAACAATCCAGTATGAGGTATGTATACGTTACTATACACTTTACACTTACTTTATTCACTGTAAACGCAAATGAACGAAGTATTAATTTCATGTACATATTTCTTACAGTTCTGGATCCACAACGTCTAAAACGTTGAAAACATCAAAACCATCAATCGTACGGATCCTGGGACGTGATTACCCACTGACCGCAACAGCTTATAAACGGTTAACTATTGGGATTCGTATTGGGATGGATTCGTGCCACGTTGAGATCGCCATAGCCGACAACAAAGGCTGTGAGGTGTGCTTTTCAATGTCTACGTGGATGCTCCTGCTGCAAAACGAGGCGGACATACTCCAACGATTACGCAGCAACGCAACATCAACCCAAACCCCAATCACAATTGACCATTTACGACTAGAATTCACGCGTATGCATGCCGATCAACTTATTAAAATCACCGATAATCGCGCTGTCATATATATGACTGAAGCCACGGTGTGTAAACTATTCGCGTACAAACATTGCATTCAACATATGTTCTCCTGGTTGACAGAAAATATATACTCTGTAAGCAGTAAATATGCTACCTTCGTAGACGTTCTGCGTACCGCTACGACACCAACGAATTATGTGAAATTAATTTCCGAAAGCGAGCACTTCGAGCAACATTCTTTGATTGATTGTGAATTGTTGGCGTTAGGATTACAATCCATGCTGCGTGATATAAACCACGCGCCATTGTAGTATGTACATATATTTTAATAATAAATTAATGACTTTCACATCAATACCTGTAACGCATCATTTATAATATCCTTCTTACATATCCTTCTTACATATCCATATATTAATTCTGAGAGGCATAGTCTTAGCGAGTGTCAATAGTGTTTTCGAATATGCAATCTGTGGAATGTCCGGACCCACTGCCACGACCCTCGACTTGTAGCCCCATCGAGAATGGTACTTGAGACGTCGCCCTATTCTCGATCGTGAAAATACTCGGAACGTGACCACGAATAATTATCGCTTTAGGTTTACATGGGTTGCTTACGCGAACGCAACGCCTAATTCATTTCTTCAGGGGCATCGAGTTTTCTCGAGCGTACTTCTCAGAGGCCTGGACTTGGCGAATGTTAATACCGTTTTCGGATAGGCGATATGGGTGGTTCTGACACTGGTCTAATGTAAACCAGATGGTCGCGGGGCTATGTACGAATTCTTTTCACCCCTACACGCTCCCACGACGCTTGACTTGCAGACCCTCGAGAAGGGTACTTGAGACGTTGCCCTGTTCTCGAACGTGAAAATACTCGGAACTCTACCCCGAATAATTATCGCTTAGTTGGTCGCGTGATCGCAACGCCTAATTTATTGCTTCCGGGACATTGCATTTTCTCGAGGATACTTCTTAGAGGCATGGTCTTGGGAAAAGTCAATGCTCAGATATCACCCTCTTTCTCGGAAATCATAATCGAATGCAATGTCGTGTTTATTCCATGGGCTATCGCGACGATTGATTTACAATAATTATCGCTCTATGTTTATATCATTGCACGTGCGTTGTATCGGTCCCACGATTCAAATATAAACATATGGCATGAAGCGCGTGCACGTAGGCACCAAAAATGCGTTCAATCCTGCTCAGATATAAACACGCGGGATGGCACGGTGCAATGTCGTGTTTATTCCATGGGCTATCGCGACGATTGATTTACAATAATTATCGTTCTATGTTTACATCATTGCACGTGTGCTGTACCGATACCACGATTCAAATATTTCCTCAGAAAAAATCTTTTCTCCTGGTCCACCCTCTTTCTCAGAAATCATCGTTGAAGACGCGAATTTCCACGAATCGGTCGCGGTCGCGCCTGCGCACCGATCCCCGCACGCGTACGGTGATTGCGCGGCGGCGACGCGTGCCCAAAGTACCTTAAACATCCACCAGGTGGCGTCAATACGAAATGTATGAAAAAACCTGGGGAATTTACCGACACGGACCCCAAATACCAACGCAGACCCAAAGTATCTTAAAAATCCAACATCCACCAGGTGGCGCCAATACGAAATGTATGAAAAACCTAGGAAATTTATCGACATGGGCCCCAAATACCAACGCGGGCCCAAAGTATCTTAAAAATCCAACATCCACCAGGTGGCGCCAATACGAAATGTATGAAAAGCCTAGGAAATTTACCGACACGGGCCCAAATACCAACACGGACCCCAAATACCGACGCAGACTCAAAGTATCTTAAACACCCGGTAGGTGGCGTCAATACGAAATGCGCGCGACGCCATTTTGAAAATTTTGAAATCCCCCCCCCCCTTTGACGTCACCCCCCTCACCCATCTCGTCGAAGAGCGTGGTACCCCCTCCACCCTCCCCTCGCCCGCGCGGTACCCCCCCTCGCACTCAGGCTCAGAACTCTCATAGTATAACTACTGTACCACGTTGAATAAAGGGTACCACGAGGTAACATTTTGGCGGTACAGTGGGATTGGCTGCGGCGCCTTGCGGACCTTCGTGATTGGTCGGAACTCTACTTCCCATTTCGCGTTTGTTTCGAATTCTCGTTCATTCTGAGGTGGCAGTCATTGACGGCAGATCCGAAGAATTTCCAGAGCTTCGAAACAACGAAAATCTTCCCGAGACATCCATAAGACGTAAGTAATTATGGAATTTAATAAGTTCAAATCGTCTACGTCGCGAAAATCGGGAAAAGCACTATCAGCGAGGCAAAGAAGCAGGGTTATGCGCGAAGTGCGAAGCAACTTACGCGTGCGACACCGTGCTGCATTTAACACCGTCAGCAGAGTAGTGGATAATACTTTTAACGTGCAAGATGCTGCTAGCACATCTGCAGGTTGTAGTTCGTCCGTTCCTGTTAATTTAATCCCCGATAGATTCAGTGCTAGGCGTGATATAAATGTAGAAGACGCCGGTCCTTCTACTTCCATGTCACGCGTTTCTAATATTCACGATACACTTTCATTGTCGTGTGCTACATCCTCCGAGTCATCTTTTCACCAACGGTTAGCCTCTTGTTTCGTAGACAACAATTTGACACACGTTCAAGGAAATAATATATTATCTCTCCTTCGAACACATTCCTGTTTCTCCCAGTTGCCTCGGGATGTTAGAACGCTTCTATCTACGCCACGTAATCCTGCTGTCACATTCGTCGTGGAACCAGGAGAATATATTCATTTCGATCTGGAAGCAGAAATTATTAAAAGTCTCTCCGATACTTTGCCCGCAGCACATGTTAGAGAGTTAGAATTAGATTTTCATACCGACGGATGTAGTTTGGGCAAATCAGGTTCCATTCATATCTGGCCCGTCCAATGTAGGATTTCAAATATTCCTCATACAAAGCCGATAGTGGTAGGCATCTATAAAGGTCCCCAAAAACCACACGACCCGAATATTTTCTTTGAGAAATTTATTGCAGACGTCAGGGCCATCATGTCCAACGGAGGTATAAATTTTCATTGCACTAAGTTGCCCGTACGACTGAGGTGTTTCATAGCTGACGCACCAGCTCGAGCATTTGTGTTAAATCATCGGGGGCATATGTCTATTCGTCCCTGTTCGAAATGTACGGTTTCTGGTACCCTGAACGGTAAGCATTACGCTTTCAATGGGATAAATCATTCTCCTCGAACCGATGAGGAATACATTAAATGGTTAGACGCGAAGCATCACAAGGAAGGTACAAGCCCATTGTTATCGCTACCGATGGGAATGGTTTCGCAAGTTCCTTTCGAGTATATGCATCTTGTATGCTTGGGCGTAGTAAAAAAACTCTTGTCTGCGTGGGTACATGGAGAGTATTCGCGTCTCTCAAAATTGCGCCGCAGGGAAATTTCTATACTGTCTGCGAGACTGAATAGTCTTTACAGATATTGCCCCTCAGACTTTGCCAGATATCCCAGATCTATTGAACTATGCTCTAAATATAAGGCGACCGAATTTCGTCAGTTCCTTTTGTATACAGGGCCAGTTATACTGTATTCTGTACTGGACACTACAGTATACAAGCATTTTTTATTTTTACATGTGGCCATACGGGTTTTAGTTTCAGAATCTCCATCGGACCGACACTTGAGATTCGCAGAGTCAGCTCTGGAGAAATTTGTTCTTCGCAACGAAGAACTTTATGGCCCAACTTTTAATAGTTATAACGTCCATGGCCTTCTTCATTTAACCAACGATGTCAGACGTCTTGGTAATTTAGATTCGTGTTCTGCTTTTCCATATGAAAACAACATGTCCATTTTTAGAAAATATCTTAGAAAGCCAAGTCTTCCTCTCCAACAATATTCCAATAGGATGAGGGAGAGACAACTTCATGGCACAAATATTCATTGCAATGTCGATTTTTCTATTCGCGTATCTAGACCGCTTAGTAACGACCCCAATTGTTCTCGATACCGTAAGATAGAGTTCAATAGCATATCTTTGGGCACAAATGTACGCGATAATTGTGTCATCTCAGTCGACGGCTCCATCTGCGTGATTTTCAATATTAGCATGGACTCCAATAACTCCTATCGTTTAGGTATTAAAAAATTTCTAGAGGTCGATGATTTTTATGATATCGGCATAATGTCTTCGGCTCTTGGCGTATATAAATGCTCCACATTGAGCCAGGACATTTTATATATCTCCCCCGATCAGGTTCGCGCCAAATGTTTTAGAATGCCTTTTCACGGTAATATGTCCACTGGCAATAACGACGACCCCATCCCCTTAGGAATCTCTAGCTATGTCGTTGCTGTTATTACACACACCGAGAAGCCGTAGTGTTCAAATTCTTCCATCTTCATTATCGTTAGAAGTATCTCGCTGCCAGTCCCTCTCCCTTGTGTAAGCCTCTCGCGTCAGGCGGTCACCATGGTGGTTTTAGTGGGTGCAAGCCCCACATAATCTCACCCCTCCCACGGAGGTGAGGTATCCGTTAGGGATTTCCACCATGTAAAAAAAAAAAAAAAAATCTTTTTCCCTTTCTAGTTTCGTCTCTTGTTTTTGGTAAGTTACGACTATTTTCTGGTGAGTGACGTGCTATAATATTTACATTTCCTTCTTTTGTATTTTATCGTTTGGTTCCAATGTTTCTGCATGGGTCATTTGTCCACGTTTTCTACTTTTGTAGCCTTTGTCGAGTTACACTCGAATTATTGAGTAGCACGTTATATATGTTCGTCTTGAGGTTTCGTACAATTAAGATACATACAAATATAATATGGAAATTGTGAGAATAGTTGGTGCATAAAATATCGCATGTAAAATGGAAAAAACAGCTAACACGCCTTTGCTAAGTATTGTAATGTGTACTTTTTTTACTTACAGGCCGACATGAGCCAACGAGGGAAACGTGTGGTCGGAAAACCTAGACGTTACCAAACGACGTCTTCGGAGGAGGAAAACACGAAACGGCGAAGGACGTCGACCGCGCCGAGACCAGCGATTGATGAAGACATCCACCATTTAAAGATGGTCTTACAGGGAGAGGTTCCAGCAACGTTAACGGGTAGTTCTACTTCTAACCCGAGTAACATTTATATGTTTCAGGAGACTTCTGCTGCCAGTGTTCCGGTCCTCGGAGGATTCACGGATCATCAGAATCCAGGGACATCGTCGGCGCACGCCACTGTGATCTACAGTGAGCCGTCGCAGCATGATACAGCGCCGACTCAACCTTCTGATAATATGTAAATTTACATGTTTCTTTTTTTGCTATAAAAATATTGCTATATAGACATTTTCTTATAAATGTTAATGTTCGCAGGAGCATGGAAGACCTCACGGGGCGTGATCGGATCGAGGCCGAGCTAGTGTAAGTATCGCGTGTATCGTGTTTATTAATACGTAACGTCTGCATCCGTTCTGTTTGCAGAAGAATGAATACTCTGTTGATGAGTATTCAGAAATCTATCCAGGCCACCCATAATGCTGGTCAACCATCGAAACCAGCAGTCCTCCCTTTGTCCTCGGTGCAGGAGGTTGACTGCTTTGAGGACATCGATGATGATACTTATTCCAAAGTTTTAAGTGAAGACGAAATTATTCTTTTATTTACTTTTATATATATAATATATACTTACATCAATCTTTACTCGCTTTGTTTAGGTAAAGTATTTCGAATACGTGGGGGGATTCGATTTGAAGGGAGCGGTCAAGTGCTGCTTCAAGGAAGCACTGCCGGACGACGTAACATCTTCATTTACCTGGTTTGGCCGCGAAGGACTCAGATCCTTGTATGACACCCGCATTGCGAGGGCGATTTTTGGTACGAAACAATAAGCACTTTTTATTTTTTCACATAGAATTATTGTTACTATTACTGTATGTTCCATTGATGCTAACGTACTTTGCATACATTTCTTTTTCAGACGGTGTGGCTCAAAATCAGAAGTTCCGCAAGCCAACTCGGTCGGACTTCCAGTTGCGGATGCAAGCGGAACTCAAGGCAGCAAAGGAGAGGGTACGCTGTAGGAAGCGTGGTCCAGCATCGTCGGCCCAGGAACTACGAATGCCCCGCGATTTCTGGAGCGACCAGCAGCCCGAAGAAGAAGCTGATGACCCCTGAAGAAGGTCCGTTTTAACATAACATTAAACATCACGACATTTAGTGTCATGACCGTAAAAGTCACAATTTATATTTTATATATTTCATTTTGTAATATTTTATTTTTCAGAAATATGCCCATTAAAAGTAGAGATGTGTCTCCTTTTACAGTGGCGAAGAAACCAAACGGTACTTTTCAGTGCCCATTTTAAATGAGTAAAACGGGAACTGCCCCTCGGCGTTCATAAGGAACAACAATCGGCACTTTTCAGTGCCAGTATTTTTAAACGTACACAACCAAACAGTACTTTTCAGTGCTCACTTTACTTCAGCATCACTGAAGCAAAGTTTTTAACTCTCGACGTTCGCAATGAACACCATTCGGTACTTTTCAGCGCCTGTTTAATAAATTACTCATTGATCGGTACTTTCCCAGTATCATTTCAATTTTATACTAATAATGTATTTGTTTTCAGATTCAACACAAGCGATGAAGAAGTGGTGATTCTATGCAAAAAAATAAGTCTAGAATATAGTATAAAAGTTTCTGATGTAGCCCTTCGTTCTCAAAAAAATTGACTTATGTTTGCATCTAGGATCACCACTTCTAAATGTAAATATTGAAAGTTTCTCTGCCGATTTATATGTGCCATTTTTATTATTTTGTATTTGTAACCATTGTATGTTTTTAAAGATAAGTACATACCTTTTGAAATATGTAAATAGTAAACTTATTTAACAAACTCCAAAATCTGCTCGCAGGTTATGTGAGCAGAATCCACTGCTCCATTTCTCCCGTCTATCAATTATTCACGTGTAGTAGAAAGGGAGGGGATACACAAAGCAATAACGGTACATTTGTGTTGGTGCGTAAGTCCATCTGACGTCACGTGTAGGGAATTATTTGGCAATTGTGGCCTTTAGATGGCGCTGTTCGATGTGCCAGGCGGGCGGCAGGATCTGCCGTCAATCTGCCCTCGATCTGTGCCCGGCAGGGCCTGCCGGCAGAACCGTAGCTGAATGCGGACGTAGGCTGCACCGCAGCTGCCGGCAGATCCTGCTGCCGGACCTGGTTATCAGGGTATGTAACGCTTGCCAGATAAATTCAGATTCATCGAGTGATGAATGCCGGGGAGAATGTTCACGAAAGTGGCATCTTAGTGACACCTATTGACGTTCTATACTAATTAGGCAAGTGGCATAGGCCTGCTCACTCATGTGGAGCGCGAGTCGCGTCCCCTTCCATCGACTCTCGATTCCTGGAAGGGGGAGGCTTGCGTTTCGTAGAAATTGACCCTGATTTCTGGGAATCGCTCACTCTGCTCTTGATCTCACCACCGCTTGGTAATTATACATCGCTTATATTTGCTTGCACTACTTTCGCTTTTGCTACGAAACCTAAGCTTCGCGACATTGCTTCGCAAGTTAGAATAGTGCTTAATACTCCTTTTCTATACCTAATAATTATTGTAAATTGACTATTGACTGTGCGTGTAAGAGTTGTATATTTGACGTTGTTACCTTTGTACAGAAATCTAAATTATAACTTAAACTCTAATTAAAGAGTGTAATTGTACTGTGTTGCTCGTTCAATAACTAATTGTGCCGCTTTAACTGCCACTGCATTTATAATTGTGCCTATAAAGATAGAAGAATTAAAACAACATAATTTACTTTGAACCATTAATTGTAACTCGCCTGGCTTAAATTAGTTTGCTCGTACCTCGTTATCCACGCCTATAAAACCGCTAACACCGATCCGCTAAATTACATTGTAACAAGAGTGCTTTAGCATTCCACGGGCTTCGATTCCATCCCCTAGAATCGGACGCTGTTTCCCGAAGAGCCACGCAACACTTTCCAAGCTGATTGTCTATCTATCTCTGTCTATCCGTATACCTGTCTCTTTCTTTTTTATAGTTTCTTTCTCTGGTAACTTCCGCAATTTTACCACAAATGGCGGCAACCAATCAGCGACAATACACGTTTGCCCGATCACTCCGTAGATAGAAGATTACTAGCGTGTGAGAAGTGAGAGAGAGAGAGAGAGCTGATGTACGTAACGGCCGGAAGGAGAATCGGCACTCTGCAGAAAGCGGTTAGCGATCAGACCGAGCCGACTGAAAAGTGTATCTTTTACAATAAAGTGTGTCGTAAAGTAGTTGAATTGCGGTTGCCAGTGGCTTTCGGTGTCAAACGTTAATTATGGGGATCTAAATCGGTTGCCAGTGAAGTAGCTGATCGACGACACGCGATTGCGTTCGTGATCAGTCGATGGCAGACGGACAGGAACAACGTGTACGCGAAACGAAGGTAAGAGAATACGATACGTAACTTTACAAACGTGCAGGAAAAGCGTTTAGATTATAAAGGCAAGGTTAAACATTTGCAACGCGCGCAAATGCCTTTGTTGTCTGCCCATACGTTTCTTACGGCACGCGGTCATTCATGGGCGCGCCGACACATTGAAATCGACCCTTTCAAGGGTCTTCTGCAACGCGCCTTTTAAGGTCGGTTTATACAGCCACCGAGCCGAGCCTTCCGAGCCTTCCGAGCTATCCGAGCCTCTATAGTATGCTTATGGACGGCGCCGGCGAGTTTCCGCCGAGCTCGGTGGAAGCTCGGAGGCTCCCCGCTGGGCCCGGGCTCGGTGGCCACTCGTTGAGACGACTAGACGGACGGACTGAGTCCGTGCCCTGTCGAAGTGCAACGCTGCTGGATTTTATGCTCCCAACACGTAGGGTAAATCCGAGAGACACGGTCGACCTAATATAAAATGGCTATTAAAACTAATAAAGTAAAATTATTTATGAATGAATACAACCCTCGATGTCTCGGATTTTGTTCAAACTTGAATATGTTGTAGTCCTCGTGGAATTAGGGATGGTCTAAGTCATCATTTTGTCGATTTCAAATCTGTTTAAAAAATACAGGGCCTTGAATTTTGCGATTTTTACCCATTTTCGTGAAAATAATTCTTACGCCATTTTAATGTGGAGGATCGGCCTTTCTGAATATTTTTGTTCCCGGTTAAAAAATAATTTTTACAATAATGAAAATTATAAAAAAAGTTTCATTTTGAAGATTGAGGTTCAAGGTCACGATTTTAAAAATCCGAAAAAAATACCATCATATTCGCTGAAGAATTTTCTATAAAATCAGCCAATGTTTTGTTGGCAGGAAGCTGTTAAAGACAGCGGCCCGCGCCGTCTCAGGTAAGCGAGCCGCGCGCTCCGCTATTACGGTCGCCTGACCGTACCCCTCGCACCCTCTATTACTTCAATCAGGTCTAACAACGGTAGAAACAATAACGACAGCTCACGTATCCACCACGAGGGTGTCATTTATACCTGCAGAAGAATTTTACTTTGAAGCAAATTTCAAGGCCCTGTATTTTTTAAACAGATTTGAAATCGACAAAATGATGACTTAGACCATCCCTAATTCCACGAGGACTACAACATATTCAAGTTTGAACAAAATCCGAGACATCGAGGGTTGTATTCATTCATAAATAATTTTACTTTATTAGTTTTAATAGCCATTTTATATTAGGTCGACCGCGTCTCTCGGATTTACCCTACGTGTTGGGAGCATAAAATCCAGCAGCGTTGCACTTCGACAGGCCACGAACTCAGTCCGTCCGTCTAGTCGTCTCAACGAGTGGCCACCGAGCCCGGGCCCAGTGGGGAGCCTCCGAGCTTCCACCGAGCTCGGCGGAAACTCGCCGGCGCCGTCCATAAGCATACTATAGAGGCTCGGAAGGCTCGGCTCGGTGGCTGTATAAACCGACCTTTACACGTGTTTAACCGTGTCTTTACGCGAGGGTGTAAGAATACGGCCACAGCGACGATACGTTTACGGGCGGCAGAGTTTACATGGCTGCATACGGCCCAAAGCTCAACGACTCAAGTGCAACGTGTATATAACCGCGTGTCTTTCTTCTTGATTATAATAGACCGTAACTTCGTTTCTGACTGTCTAACTGAAGAATTATTAACACTCTGTTCTCACGGATACAGCAGCGTATGCACGTCGCCAGGTCTGTTTAGTCGCACGTGCCCTCTTTCAATACCGTACGCAGGCTAAGTCCCTGCCATAAATCCTTGAAGGCCACCCAGCATGGGGCTATCCGCCTTCGACCTCACCCTTAAATTTGGTGACGAGCAATAATTAGCAATAATAAGCGTCCTAATGTTGTATTTCCTTTTTTTAAAACTGAACATTTCGAGGGTCCGCTAATGGGGGATATTGCAGCTTCTAAGCAGTTCAGATCTATTGTTTTTAAAAATTTTATCTTGAAAATCAGTGATCCTGATAACTGTTGTTGTCTTCATGATGGCAGTATTATCGTCGTAAAAAATTTAATATTTCATGCTAATGAACAGAAAGTAGTCGGTAAAAAATTTACGGTTGTCACAGATTTTTATAAAAAACCTTTCAAGTCATCTAAAATAGGAATTTTTCAAGTACAAGCATGTCATTTAAGTTCTTTTCAAACTTTTGACGTTAAAGACATTGCCTACAAATGTGTAAAATTAGAAATTGACCAAAAAATTATTATTTTTCCATTACTTCACTGCACTGACTTTTCAGAAGTATAATAAATCTTTCTATATTATTAAAGCTTTCTACATTATATACAACATTTTTCTACTGTAACGGCAAGTCGTAACTTCATTTACTTCTCACAAACCAACAATGTCAGTACCTAATCTCACTCATTTTCCAGCGTTCACGGCGAAACACAACACTGCACACACACACACACACACACACACACATACAGGGTGGGCTCTATAGCTTTGCATACCACATAAAATATATCTGCTGCTTTTTACATGTGACCAGCCTCTTCTCCCACCATGCATCCTCCGACGCCTAACAATAACTTTGATGCTTGTTTTATTTTTCCTTACATAAATTTTCACTAGTATAAAATAATATATTTGCATATAATCATCCTATCCATGTTATCCTTCTTGACACATCCTTATCTTCTCCTGATGGAAGAAGTCTACCACCTTCCCGTGGTTTCCATCGAGCAATGACACTTATTCCATGTAAGTGGAAACTGTAAGTAATCAAAATCAAAATAAGTAAAGCAAACTGACATTTATAAATTTGATTATTATACAAAAAGTGTTATTGGCCAAGAGTAGACTGTTCCTAATGAAATATACAGCGAGCAATTATTTAGTTATCTCAATCAGAACGCATCGCTGTCCTTAACATCTCATTGCGATGTTAATTTTAATAAGATAATCGTGTTACATGAAGTGAGATATTCTGAGAATATTAATTATTTAGGTTTCGAGTTTTGCTGGTTGTAATGTAGAATATGTTGTTTCACAAGTACTTGGGTATTACTTCAATTTCCTTATCTTCTCTTCGTAATCTCACTGCTTTCTGATACAGTTATAGTTTATAGTTGTAGCTCATCATACATACTAACTTTGCGATCCGCAGTTCTGCACCACACGTTTCTGCTAAAGGGTGGCCCACAATTTTATTCGGTACACTTCTCGCTGGTCGTCTTTTCCTGTAGCTTCCTTTTCTGCATGCTACACTAATATGTGTAATTAATTCCAGATGACTATATGCGGAAGCTATGAGAAAATAGAAGAAGCGATTTACAATTCAAAACAGAGTTTTCCAATAAGCGCAAAAGGATAGGGAAAACATTTTCAAGCAACCAGCTACCAATTGCTAGACGAATTTTCTTTACCCACGCCTCTGAAAATTAGAAGTTACCACGAGTAACTCAACATTAGGTAAAAATTATAACATCTGGAGCTATTTAATTATTTTTGTTATACTCATTTTTTACAGAAAATATTATTTTTTTCAGACAATATTTAGTATATTCCAGCAGACCTAACCCGGAACAATTACAAACAACCAGTAACAGCGAACAAAACAGCCAGCGGGGCAGGGGGATACAAGTTTAAGGAAGGAAGACATTGTTATTGGTAAATTAATATTATTTGTATAAAGATATAGTATGCGTATTGTGTTAAAGTAAAAAAATATGAAATGTAATAAATATTTTGCAGAAAATGTAGACGCACAACTGTCTAGTTGCAGCAGCGAAAACAAAAATATTTTGAAATGCTTGTGACATAAGCCCATTTAATAATAGCTCTCGCAGTGGAAACTCAAGAAGTCAAAAATTTAGCAACCATGGTGGCGCACAAATTATACAAATATTCGAGGCCATTTTACAAAATGTAGCGGAATTTGAAGACTGAGTAAGTAAAATACCATCTATGTTCATTTCCTATATGTAAAGTTTCAAACATTTTTCAAAATTCGTTTTCTGCTTACCATGATGTAAGGACATAAGGTGTGCTCGACCGGCAGCTCATTTTCGTCTTCTACTGCGCATTCCCAATTTCCGCCATATTAAAATATATATGGATATGAATGCATATGTATGTGTACGGACGCGTTATTGAAATGTGGACAAGTTCATTCTATTCTATTGGTTGAGATCCAATATGGAGGATTTTGGGAAGGGCACGTTATTGGCTAATCTGGAATGCTTGCGCAAGAGCACACCTTATGTCCTTACATCATGCGGCTTACAAACGAAATTATAGTTCATTTGGTAATGTTAAATAATTTTTATATTTCAGGTTTGCGAGTTGGGGATTTTTGGTGGGTCCAGCCACAGCCGTCTTTAATACTAGCCGTGCTGAACAACGTGGCAACACCAGTCATGTAAGAATCGGGAGTCCGACCGAGTCCGACTCTTGAATCTTAGGAGTTGGCAAGTCTTGGGGCGGACTTTGTTGACAGACGTTGATTAACGCTTTTTTAGAAAAATTGATACAAATATACGACATTTTTTAATAATTACATACCAAATAATATATAAATACTACAATTTTTTGTTGTTCGGTAAATTCCCTCACCACCTCAGGGGTATTACCATGGCGCGTTACCGTTTGAATTATAAAGTGGGTGGTTCGCCAATAGCCCTATCATCCCACATAATAAAATGAAATGAAAACGTAACAAAAATAAAAGATCAAAATATACATTTCCTACAGTGTTTCCTTTATCCTCTACAATCTATAACTTACAGATATTACAATTTAATTTTTTGGAAACAGAATGAGATCCATAACCGGATATATAAATACTAAGTACTTGGCTCGCTTCTAAAAACACTAATAGTATAACGGGTGCAGCACGCATGCAACATTTCACACACTTTAGAGTAGTTCATGAGTTAGACGCTGTTCATGAGTAGAGGACGCTAAATTCAGTTCTCAAATTGCAGGTCGGTAACACAGTTTCGCTCGAGACACAAACCCCCTTAAACCCTAACCTAGAACTACATATACTAGATATACAAAAACATTATGAAAGCTGTATAAAAACTAAATGAAAACAATATAAAAACTGTATAAAATCTGCTTGCAAACATTCGGTCAAAAACATTTAAACAAGTGCATCTGTTTTTTGTTTTCCATTGTTCTGGAAGCATTCATAAACATTTGTTTGTATGGAGATGTAATTAGGCTTTACGTGTTCGATCTATCCATACTTCGTGGATGGTATAGGTTATTTAGACAGCGGTTACAATCCCTGGTTTCCTTTAACTAATCTCTAAAATAACACACAGATGGCTTAAAAACATATTATAAACGCTTCTTTCAGACCTAACCAAAACGTTTTAAAAACGTCTTACATTCGCCTGTTTCGGACGTAACCAAACCGTATTCTGGACGTTTTCAAAACGTCTGCACAATACGTTTTTAAAACGTCTGCAAAGTACGTTTTTAAAACGTCCGTAAAAGGACGTTTTTAAAACGTCCGTAAAAGGACGTCTTTAAAACGTCCGGAAAAGGACGTTTTTAAAACGTCCGTAAAAGGACGTCTTTAAAACGTCCGGAAAAGGACGTTTTTAAAACGTCCATAAAACGTCCAGAAAAGGTCCAGAAAACGTTTTAAAAACGTCCATTTTCACAAATCAAGCCGTGGACGTTCAGACGTAAAATGGACGTAAAATGGACGTTTTTAAAACGTCCTGTGCTATCTGGGTATGTACTGTACGTAGCCTATGTACCACTCTATGTAAACGGGAGCGTGCCTCGATCACTAGACGAGAGTGGGGAAAGCGTGGAGGAAGGACCAAGGACGAAGAGATGACCGAAGGACAACCCCCTGACGAAGCTTGAGGGATGACACCGTCTTGATTGGACGAAGGGATCCGAGGAGGGAGTCAGAGGAAGACGTCAAACTTGAAGGAGTAGGGCACACGGAGGTGACAAGCGAGGCGTTATTTTTGTAAAAGAACAGATCAGTCTAGCTAGCAGACTAAAACGTAGTTTCTTTGAAATACAAATAATTATACCAGTTCACCTTAGTGAAAAAATCATTTAAATATCCCGCGTCACTCCGCGAACTGAATGCCTCAGCATTCCACGGGCACGGACCAGGGGTGGGCACTTCCCATATATATCTGTTGGCAAAATTTAGTTAGGGGCACATTTCACTCGCGGCGCTGGGATCAATAAAGTTGAAAGAATTTGGTAACAGATGGCGCTGATGAGATTATTTTGTGGCGGGAGTAGAACATAATCAGCGCCACCCAGTGGCAGCGTCTCTATAGCGGTCAGTACATAACCGTACATCGAAAAGCGTAGAAAAGCTTAGGAAAGTGCAGAAAAGCGTCGTATTGAGAGGTAAGAAATAAACGATTAAGAAAGAAAATAATTGAATCGTATAGTTATTGAGGACGCGTTACATTATTAGTTAAAGGTACAAGATGGGAAGAAACTATCGCTCATGTGCTGTTCCTGGGTGTTTGGATACGCACTCTACGCGACATCGGTTTCCAAACCCACACAAAGACAGGAAACGCTACAATATATGGGTTGAAGTTATTAAAAATTCAACTGTAAATATTCTGGATCCCCAGCGGGTATTTGCTAATTGCCGTGTATGCCATCAACATTTTACAATCAATGATATATCATCAAATATGTACTTGGTAAAAACAGCGGTACAAAAATTACCGCCTGCCACAGGTATTGGTTTTGCACAATATGAGTAGATACAGAACTATTTTGGCAAGGATATAGAAATAAACAGCTAATTCATTTTTAATTGTTTTGTGCATAGGACCAACAGCATCAGCGTCAACAGCATCAGCGTCAATAGCATCAGAGTCAACAGCATCCGCATCAACAGTATCAGAGTCAACAGCATCAGTGTTAACAGCATCAGCATTGACAGCATCAGCGTCAACAATAATATTACCAGTTACGGGTGAGGAATTGTTCAATCCATACAAAAATGAATTACCATTGATAATGCAAGGTTGTCAATGTAAGTTAAAGACATTTCAGTTTGCACCATATAAGAGTGCCCCTACCAATTTGTGACCGAGTATCCTCTACTGTGGAACACAGTGTAGTGTACATTGTATGTCCACTTTTTATGAAATTTGAGTTTTTACATGCAACAAATAGTTCTTGACATGTTTAAACCTGTTTTTCACAAACACACTAAAAGTGGACATACAATATTTGTGCACTGTCATCAATATGTAATATATGCTTAATGAATTTATACATAATAAATTATACAAATTTAATTATTAACATGACTTGTTTTTGTTTATAGATTCTCCTCCTAGATTAAGTATGCCACTTATAATTAGGCCTGCGCAATTAACTCCAAAGGCAAAGTACTTATATAAGCAAGTTAGAAATTTAAAAAAAAGACTAGCGTTTATCAGCTTAGGAATGCTACGCTTAAGAGCAGATTGCAGTCAGCAAAGAAGGTTTTTAATTATGAGCATTCGGGCCTTCCCGAAGACACAGTTCAGTTTTGCATGCAGCAGCTTTTAAGAAAACGTGTCGCAGCAAAAGGACAACGATTTTCTTTTCGTGAAAAGTTAATGAGTAGCTTTATATAAAACATCAGGTGCAGGGTACCATCTATTATCGAGATGGTTTAATTTGCCATCCAGAAGGACAATGAGCCGAATGTTGCGCATGATGCCCATTGAATACGGGATAAACCCTTGTGTAATTTTTAGTTATTGCGCAACGATAAATTTGCGAAATACGAATGAAGGTAATTTCTGAATAAACTAAACAATAAAAATGAAATTTATATTTCAGTAATTTATTTCCCGTTTTAAATCAAATTGCCTAATAAGGGAACATATGGAACCCGCACACGCCGATTTTAATGGAGCTTTTGTAACATGTTGTTCTCAAAATATTTTTCTGAGAACAACATCTTACAAAAGCTCCATTAAAATCGGCGTGTGCGGGTTCCATATGTTCTCTTGTAACCAATAAAAGTATTCCAGGATTCAATTTTGCCGCCACAAAAAAAATCTCATCAGCGCCATCTGGTGCCAAATTCTTTCAACTTTATTGATCCCAGCGCCGCGAGTGAAATGTGCCCCTAACTAAATTTTGCCAACAGATATATATGGGAAGTGCCCACCCCTGGCACGGACCCGCCGCCCTATTGAAATCCCCACGAAATCGCGCAACATCCCATTACCTACATTCAGGTGATTCAATCTGAACTCGGCGCTTCCGAAGCTTATACTACACGCCGCCAGACGGGAGTCGCAACAATAACAACTTGTAAAATTGTCACCATTGTCACTAGGAATAACTCATAGCGAATTCGGAAGACCCGCACTGGCCGCACTGAGTGCGACTTTTAGCCAATGAGGAAGATGACTGCAACTTTTTTCCACCCGTGACGCCACCAGCACGCATTCCCATTTATACAATACATAAATGAAAAATTCGCGCGCAAACAATTCACACATACGCACTCGGGCACAACCACAGTACATGCGCTAGTGGCGCCATCTGCGCCGAGCTTTGCGTCATCTTCCCTATTGGAAGCGAGAAAACTCGCACTTAGTGCGGCCAGTGCGGGTCTCCCGAATTCGCTATCAGTGGTTCTTCGACACAGGGGGACCCGACATGCAACGTTGCCAAATTTCCGATGGGAAGCCGATTCCGCCGCCTAGTGTATATATACGCACATATGGCATATGACAGCTAAAGTCAATGGGTGCGTTCAGCGGACTCAACCGTTGAGTAGCCGCTCACTGATTCAGGGATTGGTGGACTGCAGTTACCACTGATGGAGAGGGAAACACCTACAGGAGCGGTGGTTATGTGTGCGTGAATGCGCCTGCGTCGTGCACTGATTTTTCACACGCGTTTAGTGAGCGGTTGCCATTTTTTCGAGCGTAGATATTTTCTGTTCGAAAAAATGGCGACCGCTCACTAACGCGTGTGAAAAATCAGTGCACGACGCAGGCGCAGTCATGCACACATAACCACCGCTCCTGTAGGTGTTTCCCTCTCCATCAGTGGTAACTGCAGTCCACCAATCAGGGGGCAGAAACTAAGATAGGAACTTCCGGAATAGCGTTTAGACCGGAAGCAACAGGCTTTCATAATTTAGGTGGCGTTGCTGTCGCGGTATAGTTGGGTTTGTTTCTGTACATACACGATCGGCTGAGACTTATACTGTCTTATAAGTGAAATGCGAGTGTTTACATGTGTTTACTGTTTAATAACTAACTTACAATGAATGTGCAGAAGAATGGAGCAACTGCAAAAAGGGTGACAGGTAAGATAGTTTTATGTACGGTCTGAGTTACACTTGAGACACTTGTTTATTTGAATATTCGTGATGTTTTTATATTTTTAGGTTATAAACTCTATTATCAAAAACTTTCAATTTACTGTAAAAAATATTAAAAATGATTTTGAAATGCACTGGTTAAATGCTATTAAGAGAAAGAAAAATGATTTTTGTTAGCTGCAGGGAGAGGACCAACAGTACATTGGCGATGCATAGTGCCAAGTTGTACTTCGAACAGCAATATAGAGACACAGCTTCTGTAAGAATGTGATAAGGAGTGAACAATGGTTGAACTGAGTACGGTTCAGGCAAAGTGCACCAGGCTGGTACGGGTGTCGCAGGTATGCATGATGTAATACTGGTAATAATTATGATAATTACAATAATAATAAGTAAAATATCCTTTATGTTGTATATAGAACTCATCGGTTCCTTCTTGGGGTGAAATCTGGCTATGATGTATCGGTCAACAGTATACTGCCCGTATAACATTCCCCTGATCTCCACGTGCGGCTCAAGCGCCTACGATGCACGCATATTTACGTGAAGTTTAAAGTCAATTGTCTCGAAAACAAAGAGGAACACCATGTATATGAAGGTCGCGAACGAAGGAATATATATGTACATACATGAACAATGTGATATAAGTAATTAATATAACTACTTAGCACTATAGCGTTTAAGCAAACTGTTAAATTGAATACAAGGAACATTTTTCAAAGAAAAATCTGAGCCAGTCAATAATCCTTATCTCTACTTGTATTTTTTACAATTAAGTATCTTATACAATATGTAGAGTAAGAGATATATTTGTTGGCATTATCAATTATTGTTGGCAAAATAATTTCCAATTATGCCAATAATAATAGAAAAAATCGGAAGGTTTAGATAAGAAACTTCAGGTGAATGAAAAATATTTAATTACATTCAATTATTGCAAATTTAATTAAATGTTTTTCTTTAACACCTGAATTTCGTATCCAAATATTCTCAACATGTCAACAAATGTATCTCTTATTCTATATTGCAGTACGCAGATTCTGACCGTATTTCAATTTTCCCGGTTTGGGTCGCCATATTGAATTTTAGTTCTAAACACAATCTTTCATAAATTAGATGGCGTTGAAATACGGATCCAAAACTTTTGCTGGAGATTCTGCCCCCTGCCACCAATCCAGGGTGGCGTGGAAATATACTGCAGCGGTAGTAGGATTAGAGTGGGGTCTACTACCACCGTCTGATTGGTTCAACGCCAAGAGGAAAATTCATCGACGCCAGCACCAATCCAAGCCGAGTGGAGTGAGGATACAGCCAACCAGCATCGTCATCGAGTCCTCGGCGACGCTGGTTGGCTGCGGTTTCACTTAGCTTGGCTAGTTGGCTTGGCGCTGGCGTCGGTGAATTTTGTTCTTGGCGGTGATTGGTTCAGACTGGGTAGTAAGACCGTAGTGGGGTCTACTACGCAGGTCTGTGACGTCACTCGATCCGCTTCGCGTTCACGCCACTCGGCTTCGCTTAGCGCTGGCGTCGGTGAATCTTCTTCTTGGCGTTGAACCAATCAGACGGTGGTAGTAGACCCCACTCTAATCCTACTACCGCTGCAGTATATTTCCACGCCACCCTGCACCCAATATAGTGTAGTGGTGTAGAGTAACCTTAAAATGTTAGATCCGGAAATGACATAAGGATATATTATTGTTTCTTAATCCTTGATTCTTGTGCTTCTGTACTTTAATTAACAATGTTTATTCTTATGTACAAGTACCGTGAAATTCACATCTCTGCGTTGCAACGATATATTCTACACTGAGATTTTAAAGTCGCTGACACACAAGTTGTCACATAAAGTAAGACTTGTATTTTAGCAGTTGCATTGTAATCCAAAAGTACTTTCCCTGCCTTGCCTGTGTGATGTAGCAGAATAGTAATGTTTATTTTGTTTAATAATCTGATATATTAATAATAAGGAATCAGAAATACATAATATATATAGTTACAAATAAATTAAATATGTACTAACGTATAATTATCAATCGTTTGTAATATGACATTAAGATAACATTGCGTTTTATGTTGTAATTTTATCCTAAAATCCAAATAATTACTGTATCGCGGTAAATATAAGGATTAACGAAGAAGCCATTCGTAAATTTTATATAACTTGTGATATATATATATTATGCAATTTGCAGATAATGATGCACGCTACAAGAGCGGACACTTCGGAGCGAAGATTCGAAATACAATGTAAATTAGAGGCTGAGATCGCTTCTTTAGAAGCGTTAAAGGAAGCGGAAGAGCGGAGTAGAAAATTAACTAGTAGCGTCGTAGGAATTCTTTCTTCTTTGGAGCAACGTCTTGCTACATTGCGTCGTACCATACTTCCTGTGTATAATGAAACGGGAAATCTCCAAGCGCAACAACAAAGTATGCATTACATCGGTACAAATTAACTTAGATTCGTGGGAGTTAAGAGGTCAGTCCATTGTCATTTTTCAGGATTTATTTTTTAGTAAACGGAATGTCCAACGTAAATAATGTTTTGTCTACTTATTAATAATTTATTGACAGTATAAAAAAGTCTATTCTAAATTTTTAACAGTTTTTTTAAATGTATATTGCACTGATGCGAAGCGCCTTGAGAAAGCGATGTAGATGCTGGTGCAGGTGATTCCGGGAGAACGACGCATTCAAAACAAAAAATTCAAAGTGTGTTGTAATGATTATGAGTGTGGTTATCGCCAGAACCAGGATTATTTTTATTGATAAAAAATTAACAAAATGGCGGAGGTTTGAAGTTTAAATGCTAAAATACGGTGAATTCTTTTAATCATTTTGCTTTGTTGACTGATTGGTCAAATAGTTTTTTTGAGATCACCTGCACCAATTGAAAAAAATGTTGTTTTGAGACAATCGCGTTTAAAGTTTTAAAACAAAAGTTAAAAAAGTTCTTTTAAATTGTTCTTATATAATATAAGACTAGCTTAATAAATACCAAAAAGATTTATTGCATTATATGTTGTATCTACGGAGAAAAAAATCTTTAAAAATAGCTTCATTTTTCAAACCGTCACAGTGGAATGACCCCTTAATAACATAATTGCTTTAACCTTTCAGATCTGTTCAACAGCTTTATTCTGTTATTTGTTATTTCCACAGATATAGAGAGAACTTTAAATGCTTTAGATCACGCTATTGGATATTATGGGGTTTGCCAGGAAGTAGAAGGAGCGGTACGGGCGGGTCCAGGAGGATCTGGAGGCCTAGATAGTTTCCTGGAAGCAATGAATCGTCTTTATAACGCGCAGCGCTATTTTCAGAAAAATAATCCTAGTTCCGTAGAATTAGAAAACGTAACAAGTTTATTTGTCGTTGGGCTAGATGCTTTGTACGCAGAATTTCATGATATTTTGACCAGACAAAGTAAACCAATCCTTCCAATCGTTCTTTTGGATTTGATTGGCTCGGACGAAGATACTAGTGGCGAAGATGCTCCGCAATCTCTCTGCCAATTACCAGAAAGTATCCTAGGAGATCTGCTTAAAATCGCTGGCTGGCTCGAAGAAAGAGGACACCGTAAACATGTAAAAATTTATGCGTCTGTACGCTCTGGAATCGTTTTAAGATCTTTGCAATTGTTAAAAGAACATCAGAGGAGTGCCAGTGGTGGTAGTATACATGCGGGAAGTCCCTTACCGGTAAGAACTTTACGATAACATGCTTCTTTACTTGGATCAGTTAATAACAATCGCGTTACATTTTGTAGAAAGCAAAATTTGGCCACAGACATTCGATAGGTGGCCAAGAGACCGGCGGAAGGAGAGCTTCCAGAAGATTGCAGCATGCTCTTGAAAAGAAAGCCAGCAGAATGTTGTTAAAAGCTTCTCAAACTACGGGTTTGGGTTTGTCCTTAACTACATCTAGAAAACCACCACCGCAGTTGTCCGGGCATTCCGTAGAGGACACAGCACCGGACGAACAAGAAATGGAGAATTATTTGCTGTTAACAGTCGGTCTCCACAAGCTTATGCAAGCGGAGCGATCGCTTGTTGCCAAGATTCTGCCAACCACTTTACAAGCACAAGTTCTAGAAGCTACTGTACGCGAAGCTATGGATCTCGTAGCTCACGACGGAGAGAGTATTGCGACCCGTGCCAAAAGATGTATCGTACGCCGTGATTTTTCGGCAGTGCTAGTGATCTTTCCTATTTTGAAACACCTTGGAGAATTGAAGCCTGATTTGGAACGCACCGTGGAGGGTTGCGATTATGCTCTCCGATCAAAATTCAGCTCCGTGCTTAATACTCTAAACGTAACTGTAAGTCGAAGCAATGAAATTCTCAGATACGCGTTTTATTCAAAGTTTATACATAGTATGCAATTTGATAATACAGGGAGCAAAGGCGTTGGAAGATTTTGCGGAAAGTGTTCGAAACGAATCCAATTCGGTTTTACCCAAAGACGGTACCGTAGCGGAGAGCACAAGTAATGTCTTAGTTTTTCTGGAGCAACTAGCAGAATACGCAGACACTGCAGGGGCTGTTTTAAGACGCAGCGCCGATATGGAGGGTACTATATCTGCGAAACAGTCAGAGAATATGCACAGGATTGTTTTAGGCACTTATATCAGTTAGTATTGTGCTTTTATGTTCGACGGTATTTTTAAGAAAATATGAAATCTTTTGACATGAATTTTTTTTTGTTTCAGAAAAGGTATTAGCACAATTGAATTTAGCGCTCGTAAGTAAAAGCGACACTTGTTATTCAGACGTTGCGCTACGAGCTCTCTTCCGTTTAAATAATCATAATCATGTCGTAAATGCTTTACGCCGCAGTTCTTTAATGGAACTGCTATTATTGGCGGAGCCTAGTGCGGAGCAGACATACCATGATCTTTTGCACCGCGATAAAGCTAATTACGTTACCACTACATTTGCAAAAGCACGCACCTACCTCGAGCAACCGATCGATGAACCAGGTCTGTGTTCTCAAACGTTAATATTTTATTTCGACACGATAAAAGGAAACATTTGTTTTAATTTTGTTTATTTTACACACAGTCTCATATTTATCAGCCAATTATGAATTATTTGAAAAGAATTCGGAAGTAAATAAAGTAAAAGTAAATTTAATAAAATATATAAGTCGCGCAATACAATTACAGTAGTTATATATTCTTACGAATCGCATAACGTTTAGACAAAAAAAAACAGATGTAGAACGAAGAGGGGTTATTAACGCTTTTTTTTTTTATTTTATAGAACCAACCGCGAAAACGTTGAAAGAGAAATTCTTGGGATTCACAAGGGAATTGGAGGACGTCGCGAAGTGTCAGCGTTCTTATTCCGTGCCCGATGGTAGATTACGAGAAGAATTACGGAAAGGCCTCCAGCACGCTATTGTCCCTCCTTATGTAACTTTCCACAACAAATACCGTGGGATATCGTTCTCGAAGAACCCAGCTAAATACATAAAGTACACTCCCGACCAAATATCTGCAATGATCTACACGTTCTTCGACACAACTGCGTAATGAATAACTAGAAGAATTTAATAAACACCCATTTAATAAAGCATATTTAGTTACAGTATTTATGATATTTTGTATGGACTGAATCCCCGTTCCCCGGATAGATTGCACAGGTCAGTGGATCTGCGACGATTGAAATAGATCTCGGTCCAGCCCCACTTTATATATATTTATAATATATATATAAAAAACAAGTAACGTTCGATTTAGATTCAGTAGCTTATACATATAAAATGATAGTAATAGGAATACATTTTGAACTTTTACCATTTATGTACAATTACTTGCTACAGAATAATTCCTTCCGGTCTTTCTCTCTAGACTTTTATATGCATTCTCTTAAACATTCACTCACGCATACTAATCTTTCCCGCCTCTGATATTAAATTTTCTGTACTTTTATCTCTTTAGCCATGTTGTGCGTATCAATTACACCGAAATCGCAGCAACATGAAAACGCCAGCAGAGGCAGAGAATTAGAATCGCACTTATATTGCTCACCTCTAAAACTTATACGACTATCTATCTTATACCATGGTACAGCACAGCTCTGTCCCGTTACGAGGACGATCCCCTTAACGAAACGTTATGCTACTTGGCTCGCCTTTCGTTTCTGCCGCCTTCTTTTAATAATACGATGCCGCCGCTATCTCGAGATTCGCCGCTCTCTTCGCGTGCCCACTCGTTAATTCTCAGTCTCCCGGACTCGCCGCGGCGACTACGAAAGAATCAGCGACGATAGAAATGTATCCTTAACGGAACGGAGGACTTGTCCTCGAAACGGGGCAACACTGTACGTAGATAGTAATATCAACCAATTTAGTTAAAGGTGAAAGTCATTTTATGTAATTTGCAACTGTATATTTACCGCGAAAGATACAGATTTATTTATAGCTAATTGGCTCCAAGTGGAATTCTTAGCTGGAAAAGATCAACTTATCTGAGAGAGAGAGAGAGAGATGTTCGTTACAAAGAAATAACATATACCTAAGTAAGAGAATAAAAGAAACTGTTGGTACATAATTCTGATAGTTTCTGTTAATATGCTCGTTACGTTAGTTCCCATCTATGCAAAAGCTTTTAAAAATGGATAATTTCGTTTACCTAAAATATACAATGCAGAATTGCATAAAATGGTTTACCTCTTCCATTAAATTGATTAGTATCCGGTGCGCACACAAACGCACATCCATAATAATGCATGTTTCCTTACAGCTCATATGTAATAACTAATATTAATAACACACTTTAATATACTGTACATTATCAGTTCAGTTTTCATTTGGCTTCCTTCCTCTCTTCAGAACATTCAGCTAATGTCCAAAAACATTTAAATCGCGTATAATTTTCTTTTTTTGTTTTACCTTTCTATACGCAGTATACAAATTGATGATTTGTGCGCTTTTATGGCAGATGCTTGTAGAGAGATGGACCATACAACGGGTTGTTTTTAATCGGAGTTAGACATCCTGCTGCAATCAAGTCCGATCGGAGGAGGGATAGTACATTTGCACCTACTCCGCCGTCGTCTGACATTTAATATTATAGAAGGAAACATCTGCGTTTTGGTTTCACTTGAAGGACAGGGCACAATACCGCACGGATCGCTTCGTCGAATACCGTTTTCAATCCTTTCTGAGTCAGAGCCGAGCATTCTAAATATTTCACCGCGCCAATTTCTTTTGCCATTGTCAAACCCTAAATATTTATAACAATTTAAAATAGAGTCTCCATACATAGAGTGAAATACAAAGATATTATCACAAGGAACTGATCAATAACAAATGATTAATAAACAAACTGAAGAAATACATGCCTGAGGATATGTGATCGGCGCCAGCTTTTTGTCTTTTAATCGCTCGATCGTCTCCTTGTCTTCGCGCAAGTCTAGTTTAGTTCCCACCAAAATGATTGGAGTTGCTGGACAATGGTGACGGACTTCTGGATACCATTTTGCGCGGACGTTCTCGAAGCTGGCTGGGTTAACCAGAGAAAAGCATATCAAAAAGACATCGGTCTGAGGGTAGGACAATGGTCTCAGTCTGTCGTAATCTTCCTGACCCGCCGTATCCCATAGACCAAGATTGATAGGCTTGCCATCCACCATAACGTTTGCGGAATAATTATCGAATACAGTCGGGATATATTCCCCAGGAAACGCATTGGTCGTGTAGCTTATCAGGAGGCATGTTTTACCTACTGCTCTGTAGAAATCAACGGTAGAAAATTGAGAGAATATTAAACAGGCTGTACTGTACGCTGATCTTAAAAGGAAGAAGATTAATCAGAAACTAAACTAAACATGGATTTTCCATTCTGTTGTGGGAAGTTGAATAGTAACGCAACGAGAATTTCAAGCCTACTACTTCAAAGTGCAGAGAAAAAATGAAGGGAGGGAGGGGAGAGAAAGAGAGAGAGATAGCGAAAGTGATAGAAAAAGATCGAGCTGATGAATTATCTACGATTAATCAATCAATAATGTCAATATGAAGCGCCGATTGCATGGCTGATTACCATACGATTAACAAAACAATTAAGAGAGATTGGTTTGAAAGAATAACGGGTGTGGTGCCCGCTTTGAAATAGCTCGTAATCAGAAAAAACTAATTGCCAAGAGTTATTTTGACGATCCTCTAGATCGAGTAGTATGGATCGAAAAGAGGAAAAGACAAACGTAACGAGAAACATTAGAAGTAAAGTTTGAAAATACTCACCCGTCCCCTACGACAACGCACTTAATGGCTTGCATCCTGAAGGTTGGGAACCGTTCACAAGTAGAAATATCCACGTAAATTCGCAGGAAGGGAGGCTAGTTCGATTCGACAGAGCACGAAAGATCAAGAGAGACGGAGAAGGAGTTGAAGTGTCGCGGGACAGAGAGAGAGAACATAAAGGAAATAGGTGTAAGAGAGATAAATAAGTAGTGTCAAAAGTAAGACAGAAGATCATAAAATGAAAGGAGGAATAAAGAGCGGATAGTGCGAGAGAAAGAGAGAAGCAGAACAAGAAACAATGGTATTATGTGCGTAGAAGTTGAAATATTAGAGTATTCTTGTGTTTTGTCCTTGTTTTGTAGTGGAAAACGTAGTAGGGGGTCTTTCGTTGGATGCAGCACTCCTGACCTCGATCTGTGGCCTCAATTATGATCGCAGACCTTTATTTATCCTTAAAGAATCGAACCGGTGTTTTTATGAACGCGGAAAATTTTAACGAAACTCGGCTAATCCTTTGGCTTATTTATAAATGCTCTCGAAACATATTTAACTTGAAAGAATTTCTATAAATGCTGGACTAAAGGCATATAAAATTACGGTTGAAATGATGACAACCGATACAGTGTATCGTATGTAATGATGGACTTGGAAGGGATTTTTGCGATTGCGCATTAGCTTAACGAGATCCGCGTGCACGGATCTTTAAAAAAAATGCGGGAAAATTTTATGCCCTTATAATTACATATTTACTATTACGAATAATAATTCCTTTTCAAACCCAATGCTTGTAAAATATTTCTGTCCAGTTTCTTAAGGGGGCTAGGCAGTCGATTCTTTTTTATTGCTCCTTGCTTCATTGTTTGTGCGCTACTAAAATCCGGTGGCTTCTTAATTTTTTTTTATGAAATCTCAAATTTCTACGGACCATAGGTATCAGAGGTTTGGGCCGATATGGCACATATTTTACATATCCTGTAATTTTTTCCAAGTCGATCTGAACCTCCATTCGTTCGCAATCAGGAAAAAATGAAGAGAAACAAATATTCGAGAAAAGCGCATTTAAAGTTTCTGGGCAAAGGCGACGCTATAGGTTGTCGCTTGATGTTCTTAGCTGCCAAATCTACAATTCTGTGAATTTTACTGTAAATCAAGCGGCATTTTATTCAGAAAAGGAAAATGCAATAAAAAAAATCGATTTTTCGACTGCCTATTCCTCCTAATAATTACAGCCGAAATTTGTTTTGTTTCAACACCGATAACATGACAAATGTAATTACTTTGAGTTATTTGTTGACGTTAAGTAACAATAAAAGTTTGTTATTATTTATTTAAAATAATATCAATACGAGAATTTTCATGTCAATGGATAATATTAGTTTTCAAATTGATTGTAGTGTTCTATTTTATTTATTGTCTCATTCCACATAACTTATAGTCCGAATATTATATCCTTGTGTGTTTTAGTTGTGTTACAATTTATTGTATATTGTTATAAACAGTTGGTATCAATAGTAACAAATTGTAAATATAGAAATATTTCATAATTTCGTAGAATTAAAAAGTAGGACAAGTAGGAAGTTATCCTTTTGTTATCATATTGAATTATCTTTTATTCTTTAGTTATAGTTTTCTTAATTTTATGTTGGTAACATAAGAGTAATAGATCTTCTCAAGAATTTATAAAATTTATTTATACGCTATAAGTGCTCGATATATAAACCAATATAAATTTTAGATAATTTTAATACATGCCTCTCGTTTATCCAATCAATTATCTTGGAAATAAATATAATAGTATGACGAAATTTTATTCGTGAGAATTTCTACATTGAGGAAGATAAATCAAAAGGTGAAATATAGTTTGCATTGGGAATAAACTAAACTAAAATCGCATACAAGTAGAGGTACTTTATTTAAAAAATTAAAAAATTATAATTGATTATACAAATGATCAGGATCAACGGATGAAATAAAATTAAGAAATACGGATGCTGCTTCTACCAATTACTGTTATTAATCCATTATCTTGTAGCTCTCTTAAAGCATCCTCAAACATGTCCCTAGTAATCATCTAATGAAAAATAAAAATTTCATTTAAAACTTTCCTTGAATTAGCATTATCAATATAGTACGATGATTAGTTGGATATTTTTACTAACCAATTCAGAAGACTGCCTTATTTCAGCAAATAGTTTTTGTTGATTAAGCACATTATTTTTGTTCTTGCTTTCAATAACCTTCTGAAGCACGTCACACAATTCTTTTTTCTTCTTCCTGGCTATTGAAGATATACCAGTAGTTAAAATAGTTATGTCTATTTTGCCACTCAGTGGATTCATGGCAGACTGCTTCAAAGCTTCTCTGTGTAATCTGTTAAAAGAAAATAGATATTTAGATGTAATTTTAATTAATACTAATAGAATAGTATAATCTCATTGGATTACAAACCTCCAAGCTTCTTCAACATCCTGTAACTCTACAATAGGACTTAATCGCACTTTGGCATGTGCTTCAGACAATCGTATTAGAGATTCCAGTTGCCTAGGGTACGCTGTTATTTGCCCACGTCCTCTTCCAACTCTTCTCATGTCGACATAAGCTTGTATCAGCCTTTGTTGACTTTCCTCATTGATGACAGGATGAACATGCTCTTTCGCATAGACTATATAGTCACGAGCAATGCTCCTATTGAATTCTTCATCTTCATCTTCTTCTGGGGACTTATAGTATAACGCCACCATATGAGTTGCAAGTTTGTTATCGTACGCATCATTTTGTGGATCTAACATTAAGAAGATCAAATCAAATCGAGAAAGTAGGGTATGAGGTAATTTCACATTTTCAACCACCTGGAAAAGATATATACATATATATTATATATCGTCGGTGATAGTGCAAAACCGCGTATGAGCAGTTTGTAAATACCGCGATCTGCAAAAGTAGCAAAATTGAGATTTCGCACTCAGGGTTGCCAAGCGCTGTTTCGCCTTTTTTAAAAGTCACACCAGTGATGTTAGTATTTAGTACAAGGAATGCTAAAACTGCCCAAAAAAAAGTTCAGTCAAAGAAATCCCTTAAAATAGCTAAAATATTAAGTTTCTTCTTCCTCCTATAAAATTGGTGAAATGCAGATCCGCGGTATTTACAAACTGCTGATACGCGGTTTTCCACTATAACCGACGATATGTACGAATAATAATAAAAGAATGAAATAAAATTGTTTCGTCGGGTGACATACAGTTTTATTTTTATTCCACTGAGATTCGCATGGATTAGCAGCAGCTAGTATACTGGTCCTAGCATTTAATTGACAAATAATTCCAGCTTTGGCGATGCTCAAAGTTTGTTGCTCCATTACTTCGTGCAATACTGATCTTGCGCTTTCGCTCATCTTGTCGAATTCATCGATGCAACATATTCCGTTATCTGCAAGTCCCAGTGCTCCTGTTTGTAATATTAATTGCCTAGTCTCTGGATCTTTCATCACATAAGCTGTCAAACCAACAGCACTAGAACCTGTAAGCGTTCATTGCGTAAGTTATTAAAGTCTGAACAGAAAGTTTCAACTGCGACAACGTTTATCCCTCTTTCGCTATACCTTTCCCACTGGTGTATTGAGAGCGCGGCACTAAATTGTAAACATACTGTAGCAATTGTGACTTGCTCGTGCCAGGATCCCCGCAGAGTAATATATTAATATCCGGTCGAAAATGTTTTCCATATATTGTGGAAGCTTTTCTAGTTCCACCAAATAATTGCAATATAATTCCCTTCTTCACATCATTATTTGCATATATACTTGGAGCAATTTGCACTGCTAATCGATCGTAGACATCCTTGGTTTGCGAGAACGCCTTCAAGACCTCCATTCTCTCTGGCGTGAAATTGTGTTCCTTACCATCTTCCTGGCCGTACAATCTATGAATTATTCAAAATAAATCAACGGTAGAAATAAACTTGGAGCTTATTCAGGCATTTCTTTCTTACCGTTTAGAGTCTTGTTTTCTGAAATGAACTACGTCAATGTGTGTTTTATAGATAGCATGAAAATTATGATCGAAATTCGGCTTATGCGTTGCTGCTCTATAAATTCCGGTAACAGAGACCCTGTCTCCAGGCATAACTGCATCTACTAAATTATTATGGGCGAATAAAACAATAGTATGGGGAGTTTGCCCCTGCGGCATCTCGTCTGGAGCCTCTTGTAATTTGATCATCTGCTTGTCAGAGAAATGGCTCAGATTATGCATCAAAGTGAACGAATATTTGTGCGAACAATGCCCGCATACGGTCGGCTCTTTTGTTCTCCCTTTCTCGACTTCAACGAGAGTCGTGAAACCGCAAACGCTACATTTAAAATAAGCTTCTCGCATTTGTGGAATTAGTATCGATACCCTAATCACCATTCCTGGTATTGTGATTAATTGATCCACGTCAGCAGGATTTAATTCCCTCATAGTTTTAATCTTAGCTACATTGAAAGGGCGCGCTTGAATCTGATGTTCCAGAACTGCTGCTGGAAATTTTTCAAAGAATAACTCGTTCGCTGCCATGTCCAGTGTCGGTATTACTTCCTGTGGGTAAGACACTAATTGTTGGTAAAGATGTGAGTCAAATGTTTTTACATGGGCACAATTGACATTTAAGTATGGTTCTTCTAAGGTATTTATCTCCTCCAATTTCTGGAGGTACAAGGGTCCTAATAAATTCATATTTTCCGGCAGTTCATCATTTTCTGCATCCGGATCGATAAATTGTTGGAAAAACCTCTTGAAATGTTCCTTGCATTGACTTATGACCACGTTTGTTCCCCAGACGACCAAATGGGGCCCTGCCGTATCACTCTCCGATGTGGGTGGAGCATTGGGTACTTCTGGTATCTATAATCATAATATTAATACATTATCACTTATACGTACATGAAATGTTCTATGAAAAAGTGACTATTAAGGATGAACATCTCTTGAAATAAAAATTATACAATAGTACACGGTCTAAAATGTTTTTTCTAGAATAAATGTAAACAACAAATAAGAACTTTCATTCCCTAAAAGCAAGATTAATCAAGTTTGAAATTTATAAAGGCTATTCAAACTATTTGTTTATGGAATTTAAAAAAAAAAAGAGGTATTTTTCTTCAGTAATTATGTGTTTGATATTCTGTTATGAATCAGCCACTCACTGGTTCTTGCAATGAAAATTGACGCAAACGCTTGTCCGTGTTAATGTCAGGCCTATGTCGAATCGGGGTGCCTCGGATTCCACTTCTTGGAGTACGAATTGATCCCAGAGAACTCGGGGTGCCATAATTTACAGGGGAAGACAATTGCAATCCATTTTCTGATCCAGGAATTGGTACAGAAGGATCTGTGAGGCGATCGGCAGAACCAGCAGCACTGTCGTGCTCAGAAGAAGCGACAATAGTAGCAGCCCGATTTCCAGGACTCAAAGTATTTTGACGTGTACCACTGATGCCCCATCTTAATGGAGTTTCTACGTTGTCTGTTCCATTACGTGCTCTAGTACCTTATTTGTGAGATTTATAAAAATAAATATACAATGTATTACGATTGAAATCAAAGAAGATGTAGGATGAAACAATATTACATCAATTGTAATATAACAGTGATATAGAAGATGAGGAATACAGAATAACCTTTTATGCTATAAACTACTTACGAGGAGTTCCAAAAGCAGGAGATCTTGCGCCCTGAGCTTGTCTTCTAGGAGTTCTTCTTGGACTACCATCTGTTGTTGACGATCTCATAGGACTCGACATTATTTCGTTTATATTTTCCAAATTATGGCAACGGTAAACGGAACGCCAAAAAGTTATTTTCCCGCGCTTGCACTATCGTATCAAAGGCTGCGTTCAGCGGACTCAACTGTTGAGTAGCCGCTCACTGATTCAGGGATTGGTGGACTGCAGTTACCACTGATGGAGAGGGAAACACCTACAGGAGCGGTGGTTATGTGTGCGTGAATGCGCCTGCGTCGTGCACTGATTTTTCACACGCGTTTAGTGAGCGGTCGCCATTTTTTCGAGCGTAGATATTTTCTGTTCGAAAAAATGGCGACCGCTCACTAACGCGTGTGAAAAATCAGTGCACGACGCAGGCGCAGTCATGCACACATAACCACCGCTCCTGTAGGTGTTTCCCTCTCCATCAGTGGTAACTGCAGTCCACCAATCAGGGGGCAGAAACTAAGATAGGAACTTCCGGAATAGCGTTTAGACCGGAAGCAACAGGCTTTCATAATTTAGGTGGCGTTGCTGTCGCGGTATAGTTGGGTTTGTTTCTGTACATACACGATCGGCTGAGACTTATACTGTCTTATAAGTGAAATGCGAGTGTTTACATGTGTTTACTGTTTAATAACTAACTTACAATGAATGTGCAGAAGAATGGAGCAACTGCAAAAAGGGTGACAGGTAAGATAGTTTTATGTACGGTCTGAGTTACACTTGAGACACTTGTTTATTTGAATATTCGTGATGTTTTTATATTTTTAGGTTATAAACTCTATTATCAAAAACTTTCAATTTACTGTAAAAAATATTAAAAATGATTTTGAAATGCACTGGTTAAATGCTATTAAGAGAAAGAAAAATGATTTTTGTTAGCTGCAGGGAGAGGACCAACAGTACATTGGCGATGCATAGTGCCAAGTTGTACTTCGAACAGCAATATAGAGACACAGCTTCTGTAAGAATGTGATAAGGAGTGAACAATGGTTGAACTGAGTACGGTTCAGGCAAAGTGCACCAGGCTGGTACGGGTGTCGCAGGTATGCATGATGTAATACTGGTAATAATTATGATAATTACAATAATAATAAGTAAAATATCCTTTATGTTGTATATAGAACTCATCGGTTCCTGCTTGGGGTGAAATCTGGCTATGATGTATCGGTCAACAGTATACTGCCCGTATAACATTCCCCTGATCTCCACGTGCGGTTCAAGCGCCTACGATGCACGCATATTTACGTGAAGTTTAAAGTCAATTGTCTCGAAAACAAAGAGGAACATCATGTATATGAAGGTCGCGAACGAAGGAATATATATGTACATACATGAACAATGTGATATAAGTAATTAATATAACTACTTAGCACTATAGCGTTTAAGCAAACTGTTAAATTGAATACAAGGAACATTTTTCAAAGAAAAATCTGAGCCAGTCAATAATCCTTATCTCTACTTGTATTTTTTACAATTAAGTATCTTATACAATATGTAGAGTAAGAGATATATTTGTTGGCATTATCAATTATTGTTGGCAAAATAATTTCCAATTATGCCAATAATAATAGAAAAAATCGGAAGGTTTAGATAAGAAACTTCAGGTGAATGAAAAATATTTAATTACATTCAATTATTGCAAATTTAATTAAATGTTTTTCTTTAACACCTGAATTTCGTATCCAAATATTCTTAACATGTCAACAAATGTATCTCTTATTCTATATTGCAGTACGCAGATTCTGACCGTATTTCAATTTTCCCGGTTTGGGTCGCCATATTGAATTTTAGTTCTAAACTAGATGGCATAAATTAGATGGCGTTGAAATACGGATCCAAAACTTTTGCTGGAGATTCTGCCCCCTGCCACCAATCCCTGAATCACTAAGCGGCTACTCAACGGTTGAGTCCGCTGAACGCAGCCAATGTACAGTAGCGGGTAGCCATAGAGTGATGATTGTTTATTGTAGGGGAAAAAATGTTAAAAATATGCAGACAAAATTGCAAGATATGTACAACAAAATCAACGATTATTACTCCACATGGAAACTCAAAATAAATCCTACCAAATGTGAAACAATATTATTTAGAGACAAACTGCGAAATAAATGCAAAACCTTCTGCAAAACATACAAAACATTTAAAATTAAATCAAATAATATAGATATACCCCATCAAAAAATAGTCAAGTACCTGGGAATTCACCTAGACGAACGGATATTGCTCAACAAACACGTTGATATCCAATTGGAAAAGGCGAGGAAGGCCTTTCTATCCAATAGTAGGTTGTTCTACTCTGATTATCTAAAGCAAAAAGTTAAAATCATTTGCTATATGCTCCTGATCAGACCAATTTTAACTTACGGATGCCCAGTTTGGTACAATATTAGCCCACATATGATGGAAAAATATAGGAAGTTCGAAAGGAAATGCCTTAGGGCCTGTACAGGGGTCTATAGAAGTACGAAAACGAATTATAAACATTATGAAAAATGTAAGAATCTATATAATACAGCGGGAATTTCAAGGATAGACTGTCACGTTGTTAAACTAGTTAGAGATTACTTCGCTAATATAGCTCATATCTATAATAACAATCTCATTAGGGGTTCTATATACCCTAATGACGAATATTATAAGAACGCTCTATTAACAGGCAATATCCCCCCCGAAGCATTCATATACATGGACAAAACAAACAGAATTACAGACAAAAATAATATCCCAATAATTTTTCATTTAAAAAGAAGGTCATCCGACAAAAGAATTACCTACGAACCAGACATAGACTGCTTAAGCTCACAATCAGACACAGACATAGTGTACATAACGGACATACCTTTAGTTGATGCGATGGACAGTTATCACCTAAATACTAAAAAATACTGGTGGAAGGAAGGCATACCCAACTGAGGACAATATTACAAACCAGATAAGGGTAGCATAATAGATTCACATTTGATCAGTCATTATAAGTTTGTTAAACGACCTAGACAAATAACATTGTAAATATGTAAATATTCTGTATATAGTTGGTTATTTTTAAGGTGCAATTCTTTTTGGCCGGGTGATTGGGTGTGTGTTGTGCGAGTGTGAATGAATATTTTAGATATAAGCCTACAGCCCTTACAGAGGAGGCTAAGAAATTAATAATGTCCGGTTTTTCTTCTTTTTACGGAACGTTCGCGTTCTTTTTCCGGATATTGAAATAGAAATTATTACCAACCTTCATAAAGGTAAAGGGTAGGAAGAAGAAATAAACAATCGATAACACAAATATTACAGATCTTATTTCTGATTGCGAGCGTCGCCTATGCGATTTGTTAGTCATATGTACAACTCATCCATGTCAAGTAGATTATTCACTACATTTGTACATCGTGTAATTGATAACTTTGTACCAAAAGGAATAAAATGATTAAAAAAAAAAAAAAAAAAAGTAGCCATAGAGTGCGCCATGGGTGGGCACTTCCCATATCAATCTGTTGGCAAAATTTAGTTAGCGGCACAATCCGCCAGAGGGTGCTGATTTTGTCAACAGAAATATGTATATGGGAAATGCCCACCCCTGGATTCAGGGTTCAAACCGATTGTTCTGCTGTAATGGAGGGGAAAACACCCTGTGGGTGCGTTCCACTTGCGCCCAAATCGACCACAACAACCCGTGGTTGTCGTTCCACCTAGCAACCAAAGAGGAGACAAAGAGGAAATATAATAAGAGGCGTCACTCCGGGCGGAACCTTTGAAGTCCTTACTTGACTTTGGCATTTAAATTGGTTGTCTATTCGAGCGGGATATTCAAATCGACAAAATGTAGTTTACCGATCATTGCCAAATGGGGCCGAATGGGCATTTAAATTGGTTGTCTAGTGATTTCGCTAGGTGATTTCTGTCCTTGTCGAGTGACGCCTCTTATTATATCTTCTCTTTGGTTATGGGCTCAAGTAGAACGCACCCACAGGCAGTGGTGGGTAAAGACACGAATTTTCGATTTTATACACGACACGTGTCATAAATGTAATAAATGTCGTAAATGTCGTGTATCTGAAATGAAAACAACTAACCTATAATACATTTTTCGTATAGGTTATGAAGAAGTGTCAATTTATTAATAATTATAATTGTGATTAAAAATGTTAAATTAAATTAAGTTACACTGACGAAAAATGGATATTGATAGGTTAGTAAAAGAGAAATGCATTGGGAAACCAAGAATTTCGATACGCCAACTAGTGACAGAAAATTGAATTACTGAGAGTAGGTCGAAATCCGTCGAAGTCCATATGATTATCAGTGTTTAAATAGAATAGACATGTTGTGAAAACCGAGTGTTTTTAAATTTCTTTGAACACCAAATTTTTACTTATTCGATTAATATATATTAAATCGGAATGTTTGGTGGAACCGGATCTACTTTCAATAGTTTGCCAACTTACCATCAGAGGGCTGAAATCTAAGCCACGTCTCCATTAAGTTTCCCAATATAGAATAATAAATATAATTTGTTTAAATTAAAAATTATGTTAATAAACAGACTATTTTTATTTTAGGAAAAGAAGCTATCAATTAAAATTACAGCACCTTACTGTTCATTTTGTCCAATGGAATTGTATACAAAGAGGAGATATAATAAGAGGCGTCACTCGACAAGGACAGAAATAACCTAGGGAAATCACTACACAACCAATTTAAATGCCCATTCGGCCCCATTCGGCAATGATCGGTAAACTTCGGCAATAATCAGCCAATTGCGTTAAGGTACATTTTGTCGATTTGAATATCCCGCTCGAATATACAACCAATTTAAATGCCAAGGTCAAGCAAGGACTTCAAAGGTTCCGCCCGGAGTGACGCCTCTTATTATACCTACTCTTTGCAGGAGCGATGGTAATGTGTGCACAAACTGACGCCAGCGCTAAACCAGCCAGTGGCCCCATCGCGAAGCCAACCATGGCCAATCAGCGTCGACAATCTACTTCCCGGCGACGCTGGTTGGCCGTAATTGGTTTAGCGCTGGTGTCAATTCACACACACATTACCAACGCTCATGTGAGTGTTTCCCCTTCCATCACCTACAGAACAATCGGTCCGAATCAGATCCGAATCCTGCCGGATTTACAGTTGATTTGAATAGTTCGTATCGTAACGAATTCTTATAACATTGACATTGCTTCTCTGCTTTTATCTCTCATCTTTTAATTCCTCTTCGTAGAAACATGGTCAGAACGAAGGCAGACCGCGTGCCGACGAAAGGTGAGAAAGTTTTCTAACAATCATATATATTGAATTTCAAAGAAGCTTAACTGTTCCTTTGTTTGCATTCTCCTTACCTCTTGTTCGATCCATCTTCGATCTTCATTGCGCGATTTCGTGAAAGTTTCGTTTGTTATCGGATTATCACATTAAACATTGATTATCTGGTAAAACGTGATTAATTTAAGTAAGAATTGTTTTCTGGGTTCGTATGCAGCTGTTGGGAGCAAGGCACCAGCAAAAGCTTTGAAAACTACTGCTTCTGCTACTCCTAAGAAAGTCGCAAAAAGTGGCAAAGGTATATTTTACATTTCTATGTGTTTGTTATGTTATTGAGCTTAAAATACAATTGGAGGTGTCGATTGCAGGGAAAATTTACTCCGGTGGGAATCCGTACCATCAGAGAGATACACCTGAGTGGCAGAAGCCTATCACATGCTTCATTAATCAAAATTCTTCCAAGAATGCTGGGGATTCTTCAGAAGCTCAGGTATGTCATGCACTTCCTGCAAAACATTTTCTGTAATTTTTGTGCTAATAAATTTTTGATAATAGGATAACAAGGAGCAGAACACCAAGGAGCAATCGGAAGATGAATCTGACTAAAATTGTGATGGGTCACTATTTCTCAATGTTGTAATATTATCTGTTACTGCCCAGTGAAATGATTTATTTATTTTTATACGAGTAGTGTAGACATAACTAATTTATATTTTTATATCGTCAAGTGACAACGACTTTTAAGTTTTAACTATGTTAAGAGGTACGTTTACGGATAAGTGGTAAGTTTAATAATTTTATGTGATAAAAACATGCTGGGACTGAATTAAACGTGTAAACATAAATTAACATCATATTAAACTAATCCACTAAGATTTTAAACTTGTAAGGCTGTAATATATTTGATTAAAATTTTTGCCAATTCTCTGCGCTGTTATTATTTACATATATTAATTCATATTCTAAATCAGTAAATCTCTGCCACTAATTAATGCATTTTTAGAGTTTCATTTTAAAAAAGGAAACCATAATTTTCATATACATGTTACTTATAATTAATTCGTTATTAATAAATTTTTGGTATCCCAATTTCCTACGCTCTTATTATTCATGATGTTTTAGGCCTCCGTTATTAATTTATGCACTTTCACCATTGCTTTCGAGAATATACATATTTAACAATCTGCAGTTATGTCTATTATACGTATTTTACATAAAAGTAAGCATGTAGGAAAGATCTGAAAATGGTAAATTCACTTTCAAAGGTCGTAGGGGGGACATTCCACGCGAAATCGGACACTTTTCGGAGTAATTTTTCGGATGTTGCTGAAATTTGAATATGTTGTAGTCTTTAGTGATATTTAACCGTTCCTCAAAGGATTTTTCAAAATTTTGAAAAATGTCGATTTTACAGCTGTTTGAAGGTAAGTGCTAACTTATTTTCAGTAAATTATAGCTGTGGAAGTAGTAAACGGATGGAGATGAGCTTTAAGAAGTTTTAAGAAAAAATTATTTTAATTTAAAAAAATAAAAATTTGAACCATTTTTGTGCAATTATTTTAAACAAATGCAGTTTTTTAACATCGGGCGCGATTCTAAAAATCTATCCTTCCCCTTGATGGACTAATTTTCAAAAATATGGACATTTTAAAATTGGCCCTGTAAAAATTTCCGAAAGTTGACGCTGCATCAAATCACACCAGCTCGACTGGCTGACAATGAGCCGTGCGGTACTCGCAGCGGCCAAGCGGCTATATCTGCTATTCTTACATAGTGCTCTCGAATATGGTAAGTATTTGTAAAAAACTGAAGAAGGAAAACTTTTACTATTTTTTATATACAACATAGTACGGTAACGCAATTTTTGTTGTTCGCAATATTTTCTATGAAACGAAGGTGACACTCAGTTTTTTAAATGGAATGCTATATATTTGATTATCCAATATGAAAGCGACTGTCAAGACAAATTCAACCATATGGTATAGTATGACCTTCAAGACTACACATGGTTAAGAATGAAAGATGAAATTCAATCTACTAGATAAATAGTTCGATATATTTATTTTATTCCTTACCATCTGTACGCATCAAGGTCATACTATACTATATTCGAGAACACTGTATAAGAATAGCAGATGTAGCCACTTGGCCGCTACGAGTACCGCAGCTCACCCAGTCGAGCCGGTGTGATTTCATGCAGCGTCAACTTTCGGCAATTTTTACGGGGCCAATTTTAAAATGTCCATATTTTTGAAAATTAGTCCATCAAGGGGAAGGTTGGAACTATATTCTCTCTTTTTTGAGATTTTTAAAATCGCGCCCGATGTTAAAAAACTGCATTTGTTTAAAATAATTGCACAAAAATGGTTCAAATTTTTATTTTTTGAAACTAAAATAATTTTTTCTTAAAACTTCAATGTCTTTTCTATAAGCACCGTAAAGCTCATCTCCATCCGTTTACTACTTCCATAGCTATAATTTACTGAAAAAAAGTTAGCGCTTTTTCAAAATTTTGAAAAATCCTTTGAGGTCCGTTTAAATATCACTAAAGATTACAATATATTCAAATTTCAGCACTATCCGAAATGTTACTCCGAAAAGTGTCCGATTTCGCGTGGAATGTCCTGGTAAACCATTCAGTGAATGACCGAATTGTTGAATATATGGACCTTTGAGATTAATACCCGAATATATTTATGTATAACAACAAAACGACAGTTGAAATTGCATTTAAATTTGCTTTTCTTGAAATTTCTATAAAAATAATTACTTATTCTTATCGTAATTTTTAAAACAAACGATTATAAAATTCAAAATGTGTAGAAGCCCAGTAAATGACCGCATACTTTTAACAAGAATTGTACTTATTAATGTTTGCTTAATATGCGTAACTAAAAATATGGGTTATTAAAAGTGCAATTACACTCCATTTATAAACATATAATATTTTTATATTTATAATTGTCATTCCTTTGCCTTTGTCAATTACTGTTTGGTTTACCCTATAACCCAGTAAACAAACTGACCGCAGTATGCCAGCAGACTGGCAGCAGATTCGAGGAGATCCTGACGTCAGATTCTGGACCTACTATGTCCGCATTTAACTATGGTTCTGTGGTCAGAGCCTGATGTCAGGATCTGACCAGTGATGCCAGAATGAGGACGGGTCCTCTCGAGAATTTCCCCCACCACGCATGCACACTACGCCGGAGCGGCGTGTCCGTGAGCTCGGCGCTTCGGACAACGTCGGGAAGACGAGAAAGAAAACGAATGTGCGTCTTTCTCTCTCGCTCTTGAAACGCTGTGATCCATGGTGGGGTGCAAGCGACACGCGGCCGTGCGCGATCTTCTTGGGTGCCTCGAGATTCACTTTTCCCTTTCTGACATATGTATAATACTCTTGTAATGAAAAAAAATTTGGAAAAAATTTTATTACGGAAATCACGTTTTAAGACCTCCTGATCACGTTTTGGCTATTTAGAAAAGAGCTTTTTTTTAAATATCTCATATATTTGTTAACACGATTACGTTTAAACGGCAAAATGGATTTCAATGAAACTTTATATTTAAATTTTATATTGTCTTAAGATCCGATTAGATCACGAAAAACCATAATTACCCGTTATGGTTCTTCGATTTTTCAGATGTACGAACTAAATTCTACATAAAAAAAAAGGTTAGATAAAGTTCTTCTGTAACTTCTTTAACAAAGAAAAATGTACATTCATAATTTCTTGTTTTCATTTTAAATTTCCGTACTTTTTATTCGAGCTATTTCTATTTTTCAAACCTTAAAATGATTTTTTTTATTAAAAGATGAATATTTTGATACTATAAATTGGTGAACTTTGTTAAAATTAGAATCCACTCTTGGCCAGTAGCATGGACGCTGTAGCGCCTTCGATAAAAAATATTTTTTCAGAGTATGATCTAAAATCTAAACGTAATCACATTTCTCGCTAGATTTTTCGATAATTATATCAAGTTGCGACAAAGAATCACGCACTATTTACAAATTTATTACGCGCAGCGTCCACGCTACCGCTCGATGGAAACTACGGGAAAGTGGTGGTCTCTTTCATCGTTACGGAAATATAAACGATTCGTTATGCAAAGCTAACATCGCGATATATGGTACATTAAAATGTGTAAATCGGTATGAAGGAATATTCCTTATGTCAGAAAGGGAAAAGTGAATCTCGAGGCACTCAAGAAGATCGCGCACGGCCGCTTGCACTCCACCATGGATCACAGCGTTTCAAGAGCGAGAGAGAAAGTCGCACATTCGTTTTCTCTCTCGTCTTCCCGACGTTGTCCGAAGCGCCGAGCTCACGGACACGCCGCTCCGGCGTAGTGTGCATGCGTGGTGGGAGAAATTCTCGAGAGGACCCGTCCTCATTCTGGCATCACTGGATCTGACATCAGATTGCCGGCAGATACCGAGCAGATTCTGCTGCCGTGGTCTGACCCAGGGGTGGGCACTTCCCATATATATCTGTTGGCATAATTTAGTTAGGGGCACATATGATTATCAGTGTTTAAATAGACATGTTGTGAAAACCGAGTGTTTTTAAATTTCTTTGAACACTAAATTTTGACTTATTCGATTAATAAATACTTATTCGGAATGTTTGGTGGAACCGGATCTACTTTCAATAGTTTGCCAACTTACCATCAGAGGGCTGAAATCTAAGCCACGTCTCCACTAAGTTTCCCCATATAGAATAATAAATATAATTTGTTTAAATTAAAAATTATGTTAATAAAAAGACTATTTTTATTTTAGGAAAAGAAGCTATTAATTAAAAGTACAGCACCTTACTGTTCATTTTGTCCAATGGAATTGTATAATTGTTCATATTGTACATTTAAATGTGTTGTATTGAATGTTTTTCTCGATGGAACTACATTATAGTCCTTATTTAGTGCATGCACAAAAGCTTTAAAGTGGCTTAATTCCACCACACTGAAAGGGATATTGCGCCCAAAAAAGAAATTTGATAACAATTTATCAATTTCATTTTTTCTGAAACAGATATTTTTATTTACATAATTTTCAATTCAAATAAATTTGATTTATTATCGTACATTTATTTCTAATTACTTTACCTTTCACGATTCATTTTTTACTAGTTTTATCTAAACAATTACAAAACAATAATTATGAATATTAAGACCAAGACCCCGCTTTGGAATATTTTCTTGGGGTTATGAACGCGGCGATTATACGTAGTTTTCGACATTATCGACGTATTCTACAGTAACTCCGTGGTATCAGCGAAATCTAAATCCACACAAACACTATACACTAGGCGGCAAAATCGGCTTCCCTCCGGAAATTTGGCAACGTTGCATGTCGGGTCCCCCTGTGTCGAAGAACCACTGAGTTATGCCTAGTGACAATGGTGACAATTTTACAAATTATTATTTAGTTTGCTAAAATGAAAACATTACACGTAAGAGGATGATGGGCTCGATTCCTCATCTATTTGGCAAAGAAGTAGCATGTATCGTAGGTAGAAAGTTTTTAGACTGCCAGGCCGAAGTCTAGGTAGACGCACGAAATCCCTATATCGGTGTTCCAGCACCAGGGTCGTGACACTCTTATGGGCGAACTGTTAGCACTAGATTAGTTTCACCCCAATTCACCTAGCGGCGCTGTACTCAATTTAGTGACAGAATTGTACGCTAGATGGTATTGGCAGCGTTATGTTGGACGCGTCCTCCGACGACATGTTGGCAATTTCATTCCATTTCATTTGGAGCTGTGGTGTTAATAGTGTTGAATTGTGTTCAGTTGCGTGAATTTTATTTAAAAGAAGGTATTTTATTCATTGCGTATGCATTTCCAAAACCACTGCGAAGAACATCTTTAAAATATTTATGCAAATATGTATACAATGCAGTATTGTGCGGCATAACCTGCAATTTGTGCAGAGACTATATTTTTAAAGATTGCAAAGCACGAAGTATAAAAGACAAATATAATCGATCATTTCTTAAATATATTGAACAAATATGCCTCATTTCAATTTGTATTTTAAATAATCACGAGATTAATGAGCAGACGATTGTACATATTATAGGTTACATAAATAATTATGTTAAATTTAGTTTTAATTGCAAACATGCAGAAAAATTGGAAGAGAAATTACTTAAATGTATAACTATATTCTGTACAACACAATTTTGAAAAAAAAATGAATAATATAATTAAAGGAAAAGAAATGCCACAGCATGGAGTCCTTAATGGACTCGTTTGTAAAGCGACCAAAATATCGAATAAAAGAGTTCATTAAGCAAATAAATAATGTGTACGGTTTAATTTCTGTTCCCTGAAAAAACTAACGTCTGAGATACAATTTCTGCATGACTACACATACTTCTAAAATTGTAAATAGGAGGCATACAATATTGTTAGCACAGCGAATAAATAATACTAAACTGCTAAACGAAGGAGTTCAATATATTTGAGTTTTATAAGCAATTTAAACGTCTGTCACGGTCAACGTCCTATTTGTTACTGTCTCGGTGGTAACATACATGATAAGAGCATCAATTACATAATTACATTTTTACTAACTTCAATGTATAGTAAGAACATTAATTTCATCTATAGTGACATTTAGTTTGTGCTAACTTCACTTCGCTCGCCAAACTTTGATACTCAACACTTCCACCGTTTAAGCGCGAAGTACATACATCATTACACATCGAACTGTTTCATTGATCACAATATCACACGCAAATATATTTGAACAATGTCTTTTAGATTATAGAAATTACATAGATTAGATAGATTTATAGAAATTAAACATCTATCTCACTTCTAGTGATGACACATAACAATACATAACCACCAAATATATAACCACAACTAAATATATAACATAGCCAAATATACAACATGTAACCTATATTAAACATATTTAAAAACTTTAAAAACTTTATACAATTCTGATTTCCCCAAAAGAAAAGTTAAGTTTTTAACTTCTTCCCCCCGTTTTAAATATGTGTATATTCGTGTTATATATTTAACACACGCATGCTCTCGCACAGAGACTTAAAGCGTTGTTTGGTTAGCGCCTTGGTAAATATATCTGCTTTTTGCAACTCCGATGGAATATATTCGACAGTTATTTCTTTGGCTTCTGCTTTTTCGCGAATAAAGTGATAGCGAATGTCAATGTGTTTAGTCCGCTTATGATATTCCGGATTTTTGACTAATCTAATTGCGCTTTGATTGTCGACATATATTACAGTCGCCTTCTCTGAACCACAATTTAGATTCCGCAGTAATTTACGTAGCCATACGGCTTCCTTGCACGCAGACGAGGCTGCTACATATTCCGATTCCGTAGTACTAAGAGTGACTAATTTTTGTCTCTGAGATGACCATGTTACGGGGCCGCCAGCGAGTTCGAACAGAAAACCGGATGTAGACCTTCTCGTGTCAATATCGCCAGCAAAGTCGGCATCGGAATAACCGACAAGATTTAAATTATTTCCACCGCTACAATATTAAATACCATAATCTATAGTTCCTTTAAGATACGCGAAGATTCTTTTCACAGCTTGCCAATGTTCGTTTGTATGTTTGTTTAAGTATTTACTAACGAGATTCACTGAATACGCGATATCGGGACGCGATACGACAGCTAAAAACATTAAAGAAGCAACGGCTTCGCGGTATGGCACAGTTTCGGTTTCAATTTCATTATCATTTGCCATAAACAATACCGAATGAGGATCGCATGGGACACTAACTGGTTTGACATTCTTCATACCGAACTTTTCTATTATTCGCTTCGCGTACGTTTCTTGATGTATAAAGATTGACTCTTTCTTTCTATCTCGCTTGATTTGCATACCGACATATATACTGGAATCGTCAGTCGTGATTTTAAAGGTACTATTTAAATTTTCAAATACCGACTCAAGTATTTCCTGAGTTTTAGCCGCTATCAGACCATCATCCACAAATAAAGCTAAATACACTGTAGAGTTTTTGACATTTCCTACAAAAATGCATTGGTCGGCTTCTATCTCTTTGAAATTGAAAAGTCTCAGAAAATTGCAAAACTTTTTGTTCCAACACCGTGGCGCTTGCTTTAGTCCGTAAAGTGATTTGACTAACCGGCATACAACATTTGTCTGTGCGGAATTTGCGGATACTTCTACAGCAAGACCCTCCGGCACCTCCATAAAAATGTCCTCTTCTAATTTGCCGTGTAGGAACGCCGTCTGCACATCGAACTGGCCCAACTCAAGATTTTCGGCTGCCACGATTGCTAGTAGTGTTCTTAGTGAATCGTACCGGACGACTGGCGAGAATGTTTCGACGTAGTCCACCCCTTTTTTCTGCATAAATCCTCTTGCGCAGAGTCTGGCCTTGTACCGAGTTGCATTGCCCTGTGCATCTTTCTTGATTCTGAAAACCCACTTAGAATCAATAGTTTTCATGTCATACCTCCTGTCGATTAATGACCAAGTTCCATTTTCTTGATGAGCTCTAAGTTCACTGTTGATTGCGTTCACCCATTTTTCAGCGTCTTTGCTGCTTATTGCTTCTTTGTAGGTAGATGGTTCTTCCTGCTCAGCTACGTTCGATTCATAACGAAATGGTCGTTTAATAATTGTTCGATCCCTCAGGTTGTATTTTACGGGCATTGACATACGGACGATCGTCTCCGGCTCTTCTTGTGCTTCTGTGAAGTTTTCAGAGTCAACAGCTGGCAGAAAAACTTCATCTTCGTTTTCGTCGCTGTTCTCTTCCTCATTTATGCTGCTTTGCTGGAGTTCTTCTTGTGTATCACCATCTATGAAGAAGATCTCATCGTCTGTGTCATCAGGGGTCGAGGTCGTTAGCTTGGTTGGCCCAATCCGTTCGTTGAAAACTACGTCTCGCGATACTGTCACCTTTTTCGTAATAGGATCATATAAGCGATAATTAGACGACTCACCATCATATCCTACAAGCAACATCCTCTTTACTCGAACATCAAGTTTTGTAGACAACTGTTTTGGTATGTGCACAAACGCTTCGGTACCAAAAATTCGCAAATATTGTAGATTAGGCTTCTTCCCTTTCCATAGTTCGTACGGCGTTGGGTTTCCTTGTCCATTACCGGATCATCAAATACACTGCTGTGTTGGCCGCTTCTGCCCAGAGAAATAAAGGTAGACCTTTAGCATGAATCATGGTCCTTGCGCTCTCGATAATTGTCCGATTATCTCGTTCCACTCTCCCGTTTTGTTCTGGCGTGTAGGGGGCTGTGTATTCTCGCTCTATCCCTTGCTCCTTGATATAGCTGTCCAAGAACTTGTTTCTAAATTCACGACCGTTATCAGTCCTTAGAACAGAAATTGCTTTTCCGAATTTGTTCTTGATTAGTTTGTCAAATTCTTTGACTCTTTCATATACGTCATTTTTGTGACGCAAGAAATAAATGTGTCGATAGCTCGTCGCATCATCTTTAAAGACTAGCAAGAATTTCGCGCCTCCTAATGATTCTCCGCTCATTGGCCCACATACATCAGCGTGTATGACTTCGCCCGGTTTAGTAGCAGCTCGTTCACGAACCTTTTTGAATACCTGCCGATAAGATTTGCCCAGCTGACACGAAGCACACACCTCTGCAGCAGCTTGTTTGTCAGCACGTTTATCAAAAACTTTGATTCCATTCACGAGATCCTTTTTGATTAGACTCTGCAGCGCGCGATAATTCAAGTGACCAAGTCTTTCATGCCATATCTGCAAATTTGCTTCTGACACATTTACCTCGTTGACAGCTGCTGAAACACCTCTAACTTTGAAAAGCATTCGGTAGATTTCGTTTGACTGTTTTATTCCGGAGCCGAGTACTTTACCATTATCCTTGATATTTACATGATTTCCTTGGAAGACCACTTCATATCCCCGAGATGTGCAGATACCGACAGAGAACAAATTCTTTTTCATTTGTGGGACGTATAGAACATTTTCTATACGTGAGTTGTACCATGCTCCATCGACGTATTTTTCGATTAAGACAGTTCCTTCGCCGACAACTTTGCATTCTTTGTTGTCGCCCAAAGAAATAACTCCGCCTACTTCCTGTTGGTGATAGTTTGTGAGCCACTCACGATGATGTGTAATGTGTCTTGAAGCCCCGCTGTCAGTAAGCCAGGCATCTTGCTTGCCGACGGCTAACACCTCCTCCACCGCTGCACCTGAAGATACTGAAGATCCAGACCCTTGCTTCCGAGCAACATCTTCTTTTTTCTTCATTCTCTCAGCGACGAATGCACAGTCCCGTGATTCTTTATTTTCACCCTTGTTTTGCTTTTCCTTCTCTCGTCGCTCATTTTTACATTCACGCGCAAAATGACCCTTTTTTCCACACTTGAAACATTCTATTTCTCTGCGGTCTTTCGTTTTCTTCTGATATCTCTTCTCCTTTAGATTGGATTTTTCGCTCTTCTTCGCATAATTTTCTTTCTTGTGAGCGGAAAATGCTCCAGGCACCTCGTCTTCTGCAGTGAGCCGAGATTCTTCACGAATGAGCCTCTCAACTAAATTGTTTAGCGTCTGTTTTTCGGGATCCACACTGTCCCACGCCGTTTGCAGCATAGCGTATTTTGATGACAGGCTACCGAGTAACTTTGCCATCAAAGTCACATCTGATACTTTTTCTCCAACATCTTTTAAACGTGCGGCCATGTTCTGCACTTTTGCTAAGTGTTGAACCATTGTGTCCCCCGGGGACATTCTATACTCATGGAATTTCTGTGTCAACATGAGCCTATTAGACGCAGACTTCTGCTCATGTATAGCGCACAATTTTTCCCACATGCTCTTGGCTGTGCTGCAGACCAGTAAAGGCTCCAGTTGATCATATTCCATCGTAGATGATATAAGGAACATAGCGCGTGCATTGTCCTTCCTCCATGATTTCTTGACCGCCTCTTCAGCATTATCAGCCGGCACTCTTCTCTCCCCGCTTATGAGTGCTCGTATTCCGCTTGCAATCAGCAGCATGTTCATCTGGAACTTCCACCCCAGGAAGTTCGTACCGTTGAACTTTGTGATATTTTTCGCCGACAACTCGTCAGGCATCTTGAGAGACACGCGAGAAGAATGAGGAAAACCGTCGAGCAACAAAAGCGTATTCTCCGTGACCAGAACGAAATTCTGCTCCGCCGCGTAAACTGATTTGAATTTAAATTTACCGCGTTCAGAACCGGTCCTAAGCTATAAAACCCTAGATTATTCAGTTAACGCGCCTGGGCCCATAACCTGTTAGCACAGCGAATAAATAATACTAAACTGCTAAACGAAGGAGTTCAATATATTTGAGTTTTATAAGCAATTTAAACGTCTGTCACGGTCAACGTCCTATTTGTTACTGTCTCGGTGGTAACATACATGATAAGAGCATCAATTACATAATTACATTTTTACTAACTTCAATGTATAGTAAGAACATTAATTTCATCTATAGTGACATTTAGTTTGTGCTAACTTCACTTCGCTCGCCAAACTTTGATACTCAACAAATATGATTATGTGTAGTCCAGTAGTCATACAGAAATTGTACTAGTAATTGTAATAGATGATGAATCGAGCCCATCATCCTCTTACGTGTAATGTTTTATCAAGCAAAATTCATTTTAGCAAACTAAATAATAATTTGTAAAATTGTCACCATTGTCACTAGGCATAACTCAGTGGTTTTTCGACACAGGGGGACCCGACATGCAACGTTGCCAAATTTCTGGAGGGAAGCCGATTTTGCCGCCTAGTGTACATATATATATTCTACAGTATTCTATAGTATTCGCATGCAAACAACCCAGATAGCACAGGACGTTTTAAAAACGTCCATTTTACGTCCATTCTAGGTCTGAATGTACATGGCTTGATTTGTGAAAATGGACGTTTTTAAAACGTCTTCTGGACGTTTTGAAGACGTTTCCTGGACGGTTTCAGGACGTTTTTAAAACGTTTTTAAAACGTCTTGGTTAGGTCCGAAACAGGCGTTTTTGGGACGTTTTAAAAACGTTTTAAAAACGTCTTGGTTAGGTTCGAAATAGGCGTTTTTGGGACGTTTTCTGGACGTTTTAAAAACGTTCTGGTTTGTGAAAATGGACGTTTTTAGAACCTTTTCTGGACGTTCGTGGAAGTTTTTAAGACGTCCTAAACGTCTCGCCTGGACGTTTTTAAAACGTTTTTGTGCTATCTGAGAACAAGCGAGTCAGAAAGAACTATATTTTTCCAACACTTTAATTGTTGAAACCATAAAATAATGAATATTTCTATTTACGACATTTGCGACAAATGACACGTATAAAATGGGCTTAAAAACGACATATTAATTATACATACTTGGCATTTAAATTGGTTGTCTATTCGAGCGGGATATTCAAATCGACTAAATGTACCTTACCGCAATTGGCTCATTATTGCCGAAGTTTACCGATCATTGCCGAAGTTTACCGATCACTGCCGAATGGGAATGTAAATTGGTTGTCTAGTGATTCCCCAGGTTATTTCTGCCCTTGTCGAGTGATGCCTCTTATTATATCTCCTCTTTGATTTCGCTGTTCCTAACGGTGCAGCGGTGCAGACCTTTTTCCGTGTGGATAAGAGACGCGGAACAGAGACCCCTGACACGCAACGCAGGAGGCACATGCAGATACAGACCGATACAAACCCACTCACACAGCTGTAGAATCCGACCGCACTAGTTCAAACTGTGAAAATGGGTTAGTAGCGCCCAAGTAGCACAAAGACGTTTTAAAAACGTTTTTAAAACGTCCAGATCGGACGTTCGGGATGTTTTAAAAAAAAACGTCCTAAAAACGTCCATTTTCACAAACCAGATTGTTTTCTGGACGTTTTTAAAACGTTTTTGAAACGTCTTCAGGACCTTTTCTGGACGTTTTTAAAACGTTTTCAGTACCTTTTCTGGACGTTTTTAAAACGTTTTCAGTACCTTTTCTGTACGTTTTTAAAACGTTTTCAGTACCTTTTCTAGACGTTTTTAAAACGTCTTCAGTACCTTTTCTGGACGTTTTTAAAACGTTTTCAGTACTAATAGTATAACGGGTGCAGCACGCATGCAACATTTCACATATTTTAGAGTAGTTCATGAGTTAGACGCTGTTGATGAGTAGAAGACGCTAAATTCAGTTCTCAAATTGCAGGTCGGTGACACAGTTTCGCTGGAGACACAAACCCCCTTAAACCCTAACCTAGAACTACATATACTAGATATACAGAAACTGTACAAAAACATTATGAAAGCTGTATAAAAAGTAAATGAAAACAATATAAAAACTGTATAAAATCTGCTTGCAAACATTCGGTCAAAAACATTTAAACAAATGCATCTGTTTTTTGTTTTCCATTGTTCTGGAAGCATTCATAAACATTTGTATGTATGGAGATATAATTAGGCTTTACGTGTTCGATCTATCCATACTTCGTGGATGGTATCGGTTATTTAGACAGCGGTTACAATCCCTGGTTTCCTTTAACTAATCTCTAAAACAACACACAGATGTCTTAAAAAATATTTTAAACGCTTCTTCCAGACCTAACCAAAACGTTTTAAAAACGTCTTACACTTGCCTGTTTCGGACGTAATCAAAGCGTATTCTGGACTGTTCTGGACGTTTTTAAAACGTCTGTCAAATACGTTTTTAAAACGTCCGCAAAATACGTCTTTAAAACGTCCGCAAAGTACGTTTTTAAAACGTCTGCAAACTACGTTTTTAAAACGTCCAGAAAACGTTTTAAAACGTCCATTTTCCCAAATCAAGCCGTGGACGTTCAGACATAAAATGGACGTAAAATGGACGTTTTTAAAACGTCCTGTGCTACCTGGGTGGTTTTGACAAGAAAGTAGAAGCAACTATCAGAGATCGGCATTATTTAAATAAAAAAATATAGAAATAACGTGTCAAATAAAAGAGACCTTGCCTTTATTTATCTCGAATAAAAATAACTCGAGTCAATTTGTATTTGTAGTGCCACGGATGAATCAGTTTATTCGACGGGAATTCATCCGACGGCCACAAATCATTTTTTTATTTGAACGCCTTTTATCTAGACCTTCAAATAGTTCTCAAATAAAGAATCAAATAAATACGAGAAAATGAGTCGAAGCTCCGGTTGTAAGGCGTTCTAATAAAAAAATTATGTGTGCCGTCGGATCAATTCCCGTCTGATGAATTCCTGTCGAATAAACTGATTCACCCGTGGCGCTAGAAATAAAAATTGATTCGGGTTATTTTTATTCAATACAAATAAAGATAAACTCTCTTTTATTTGGTAGTTATTTCCATAATTTTGTATTTAAATAATGCCCATATTTGATCGTCAGTATAGAAGCGAAAGAGTGCGTGCAAAGGAGAGAAACATACGCATTTACAAGAAAAAAGTTTGTAGAAAAAATACGAGAAAGTAAAATTATAAAAGTGAGGAGACAGTGAAGAGCATGAACGACGGTAGAAAGAAAATAAAAAGGCCTGTTATAATGACACATACGTCAGAATAGTCTTAAGGTTCGGCCTGAAAAACTTTAGAGTTTTATACGCTAGGTAAGTATAGAGACACTATAATAAGAGTCTGGACACGAGGTGACTATTTTTTGATTGGTCCGCCATTACTGATCGAAAACCCACGAGAGAGAAAGACATATGCACCATTTCACTATTAACCACTCATAACAACTCTTACGTTTATGGCGGTATTTTACTATCTATTAATCTGAAAATGTATATATATTCATAACATAACCTTTTTTGGCCACTTTTGATTGGCCCGCCATTTTTCATCTATTCCCGCTGATTTTTAAATCTGTCCATTATACCAAGATAATGAAGATATAAAGTAATAACCAAATCTTGTGTTCTATTTGACATATGTTTTTTTATTGTACTTATTTAAATGCGCAATGCATTGCCATAGATTTGATACTATACATTTTCTTTACATTATTTACACCTCTCTTATTAAAAATCCTTAATCTAAAAACTATAAACCTTTTCATAACTTTAATAAACAAATCGTGACACTTTAGTATGTGTTCTGTATTTAAGTTTCTACATTTTTCTATTAAAAATAATCTTAAATTAATATCTTTCATGTTACGGAAATATTTAGTATAATATCGAAATATTTTTTCTAATTTTAAAAATGTCTTAAATGTATTTACATTCACATAATACAACGAATTTGTGTTGTACACTTTAAATTCCACAAATCTTGTAAACGAATATTGTAATGAGGTCTTTGATCCTATTGACTTTAAGCAATTATTACATACTTTACATGTTTTTCCCAGACAGCACACGACATCTTCAAAGAGGAGGTATAATAAGAGGCGTCACTCGACAAGGACAGAAATAATCTGGGGAAATTACTAAGACAACCAATTTAAATGCCCTATTCGGCAATGATTGGTGAACTTTGGCAATGATCGGTAAACTTCGGCTATTGCCGAATAATTAGCCAATTGCGGTAAGGTACATTTAGTCGATTTTGAATATCCCGCTCGAATAGACAACCAATTTAAATGTCAAGGTCAAGTAAGGGCTTCAAAGGTTCCGCCTGGAGTGACGCCTCTTATTATACCTCCTCTTTGACATCTTATAGACGTCCATTTTAAGTCTGTTTTACGTCTGAACGTCTGAATGACCTGATTCGTGACAAAGTCATCTTTAAGACGTCGTACGGACGTGTGAAATACGTCTTTAAGATGTCTTTAAGACATCCACAACACGTCTTAAAGACGTCTTTAACATGCTCATAAGACGTCTTAAAGATGTCTGTCAAGAGACATCTTAAAGATGTCTGTCAAGAGACATCTTAAAGATGTCTGTCAAGAGACATGTTAAAGATGTCTGTCAAAAGACATCTTAAAGATGTCTGTCAAAAGACATCTTAAAGATGTCTGTCAAAAGACATCTTAAAGACGTCGATAAAAAGCCATCCGAATGGCGTCCGTAAAAAGCAATCTTAAGGCAGGACCGGCGCAAGGATTTGCAAATTTTTGCACCATTTATATGGGATATTAAACATATAGTAACGCAATTATCGTACATTTGTTTCGTCAATTTTTCTTTAATACAATTATATGACAGTGTGTGAAATGAGTCTAGAGGTCGAATGATGATTAGATTAGGTTGTAGAGCAGCACTTATGCTGAACCTCGCCTATTCACAATTATTGTTATATCGTAATTGTCATGGTCCAATAAAGACATTTAATAATAATATTCTGTAAAATATTTCGCTGTAATGCGTGTTTTTTATAAACAATTAATACAATATATATGTAGCTAAAATTTAGAAGTGTTTATAAGGAAGTATGTTGGGTAGGTGCGAATAACGATTGCTTCGTAAACGAAAAGTCTTAGGCAGAGATGGGCTATGGATCATTATTTAAATAAAAAATTATTTAAATAACGCATCAAACAAAAGAGGCTTTATCTCTGTTTGTTGTTACGTCCCTACTTCCTATTTGGGGCGCGATTTTACGGAGTTCGCGTATTTAACCGCTTTTGAGCTAATCCAGGGATTTACGCTCTGGGATAGTTGAGATAATATCGGATAATATAAGGACGCACATTAACGCGATATATATATATATATATATATATATAACATGCTTACTTTTTATTGGTCGATGCGTGTCAAGTTCCAATAAATGGGAGCTTCTGGGACCCCGTTGATTTCCAAAACTTTCTCGGGTTTTGGGGCGGCCCACTCTCCTGGAATCAGGGTGTGCCCGAATTTGGGGGTTTCTTCCGATTCTCGGATGGTCGGGGTCTCCGGGACTCCCAAAAGCTCGACGTAGGTGGCAGGGGTGTTGCAAAACTGCCACCTTAATTTACGCAGTTGCACTCGCCGTCCCGCACGATGATTCCTTGGCATTAGTATTTTGGAAATTTCAATAATAAATATTAATCGATCGATAAATCACCCTCTACCTTCCGCTCCAGGCGCTACCGCGGGCAACGTTCTGCTCTGGCGGCACCCTTGGCGGAGACAAGTGGTGATTTTTCTAGATTTGTTTAAATCTATCGCGTTGATCACGCGCTGCGCTTAATTTCTGGTAAAACCGCGGGCAACGTTCTGCTCATAGGTAATTCCATTGATCAGCGCAACTCGTGAGCTGTTAGTGTACATTTTCGTAATTTAATTCACTTTCCTTAAGACCAATGCTCAATTTATAGGATGAGGTAAGGGGTGGAAACACTTCACTCACTGATATAATGGTAAAAACAATCACCTTTATTCTTATTCCAACGTGATTCTAACACTTTATATAGATTTACACAGTGATTAGTTTTTGCAATGCTGAATATTAATGCACTGAATTTGTAATACTTTAACTCATTAATAATACGCTCCGCGGGTGGTCAGTCCCTTTTTATAGGACTACTGATCACTCCTTCTCCAGGTTTGTCACATGACAATTAAGACGGTGGGAGATGAAATCTCCCAATCATCTGCCGTGGGATCCACCTGAAGAATTCTTTCCAGCGGGCTATCCGAGAGTTTTGTTTACTGCAGAATTTGAGCTATTGCGCGCCTATTTCGGTGTCTTCTGCGTGACTTAAGACGTATTTCTGCAGTTATACGAAACTCTCAGCAGCGTCGATAGTTAAATTCTTATTTTAATTCATTTTTTAGATGTTTACGCCATTGGGTTTTCGATGTGCTCTGTACGATTGGTTTCGTACAGCCCACATACTAGGGATTGAAGTTAATGTACATCGGTTCCGTATTGGAGCTCGATTTACTGGATATAAAGGGAGGGCAAATTTGTGGCGATGATCAGGAGCGCAGCTTCGTGAAGGTGTCGACTCCGCTGGCGGAAGGGGCCTCTGACCCATCAGCTGGCGTCCACTGGTCCCCTTTGTGTGCGCTCGATTGGCTAGCTGGTGGGCAGCTAGTAGGTGTGCGGCTACGTCTTTCGTGCTGGTTCTCCTGCTCGCTATTGCCGTCCGTTGATTCTTGACTTGATTTCTTCTTGTAGATTACGGATTACAATGCCTTATCGGCAACACTTGTATACTAGGTGTTTACAATACACCAAAGTACGAAATAGTAAATATAATCGATTTAAAGGGTTAGATAATAGTAGACTCCACGTCGCGGGACGTGACATTGTCATCAAATAAAAATAACCCAGAGTTATTTTTATTTCAAATAAAAATAAGTGAGAGTTGCTTTCATTTGAAACGTCACAAATAATTTTTTTGTTCGACGTGAATATATCCGATGGCCACAAATAATTTTCACGTTTGACGCAAAGTTATCCGACGGCCACAAATATTTTTCCCGTTTGACGGAATTCATTTTAACCATCAAATAATTTTGTTGTCTTTCCATTCATTTTTATTTGAAAAAAATTATTTGAACCTCAAATAGCTCTGGGAGTAGAGAGCGAGAGAGAGGGGAGCGTGTGCGAGAAGGATAGAGATAGATAGCGAGGAGGTAGTTGTTGGAGCGATTTTTTGATTAATAATTATTTTGTGTTAAGTAAGTTATTCGTGAAATTTAGTACGGAATATGACGAAGGGGCTGTGTTTGTTTAGCAAATACTGTGTAAATGCGTAAATTATGTACAGGTAATGTGTAATTGGTTTGGTTGTTACGTGGTGTAATAATTTTCATACAATTTTAAATATGTAAACAATCGGTTTTATTTATTAAATCATCCCTGTAAGCATATTAACAATTTATCAATTATAATTTATTTAACAACTGCAGGTACAACTCATATTTTTACAGATGGGCACCTCAGTACCCTGGGTATTGAAACCAAGTAGAAAAACTTACAGTTTATTTATAGATTTATTTATTTAACGCGAAACACCCTTTAGTTGCAATAAAGCATAAAGCTAAGTAAGAGACAGTCAGTAATAATGACGCAAGAGAAAAATATACAAAGAACTAAATTATAATATTAATTAACTTAATTATAATGTTTACATTTTTTTTAAATGTTGAAGCCCGTGCTCGCCTCTGGGAAAAAGGTGCAATGCCTGTAAGGAAAATATCAGCAGATTAAGAATCCGTATGTTCCACTATATATTTACTAAATGAGAGAAAATACTAACCCGAAGTGGTGCATCAGACGAATATTCATATTCATCCTTTTAAACATTTCAAATCGGCTCTTAAACCCAATCTGTTTTGAAACACGCGTTTATATATATATACCGATGGCTTTGCCGACGACGCGATCTCCGGGTGAAACACGCTGGAATTCGCTGTATCTAGAGACGCGGTAGCGTCTCGACGCCAAGTACATGAAAGAAAAGACACCTTGTACAGGGTCATCGTTTAATCCTGCAACCCGCGCGCGAACAGACGAAAATGGCAACACCGCCTCACGGACGCATTCCACTACAACCATGCACCGGCCCAGCGCAGAGCTGCCTGCGACCGTTGGATAAGAGTGATGCCCGAGCTTCGAAAATTTTAGCGTCGCAAAGAGCTAGGTATTGGGAATTTCCCGACCCAGGTAATCGAGCCGCGCGCTCCGCTTTTATGATCGGTCTACCACTCGCACCCCAGATCACTGTAATGAGGTTTGAGAATAATGTCAACAGATCTCGTACCCGTCTCAATTTAAAAAATTTTAGCCACGACAGGGTTGACGGTTCCTTGTACGGAGAGATTTTTCGCCACCTGCTTGTAAAAACCACAGTAACGGCACATCGTTCCAAAAAATGACATTAACGGAAGCCGATATAGGCGTGGCGTTGAGTAGCTAAAACATTCTAACACAAAAATTCTAGAAAAAAAATTCAAACACCGTTACAATCAAAGACACGTCGCATTAGTTACCCCTTACGTCTGATCTAGGTATGCACCGCATTAAGGATAAAATCATAAAAAAGAAAACCAGAACAATAGATTCTGAGGTCTGCAGAACTAACACATAATTGAATAAAAATTTAATTTCTCAATTTATAAATGTAATGATACAGAATCAACTAGCCTATTGTTTATCAACACCACGAATTTTAAAAACAGCGTTAAATACATTATCAAATAAACAGTTTCCAACAGCTTTTTAAACAATTATGGTTAAAAAATTGATAAAAGAAAAATTAAGTAAACGTAAAATATGTTAAATTATCCATCATTAAGAGGGATTAATTTTTCCTCATTTTTTTGGCGCAAATTGTATTCCGATATGTCTTACAGTTCAAAAGTTATACGAAAAAGAATTTTCAACCGGGGCCGGGAAATTCTGAATAGTTCTTTGCAACGTTAATTTGACAAGGACCAGCCAAAAATTCTCGAAGCTCGAGCATCACTGCTGTCCAGCGGTCGCTAGAAGCTCTCCGAACGCGGTGACGGTGCATGGTTGTAGTGGAATGCGTCCGTGAGGCGGTGTTGCCATTTTACAAGTTCGCGCGCGCGCGGGTTGCAGGATTAAACGATGACCCTGTACTTATATATACTATTTTGAATTTTATAACCTACCAAGTGCTAAGTGTCAAATAAAGTAAGTTGTCCGAATTTGGAATGTCACGAGTTTTTACACTACATAGGAGACTGAATTATTGTCTCAATTAATAAGGTAAGTCGCCAAAATTTTTTTAATAGATTTCTTATGTAGAGTCACAGACTTGGAAGTTGTCCAGAGATGGTTCGACTGGGAAGCATCTCCTTTCACACAAGTTTCTGGAAATTTGTACCATGCATGTACAAAAAATAATATATATATTGTAGTAAAAAATTGCACTGCATTTAAATTGCCAGATATTTGTATTTGTATACCAGCAATTTACAGTTTTTATGTAAAGCTTATTATATTATAGAAATGAAGGAGACGCACAGGACTCCGATAAAAATGAAGGGGACGCACAGGCTTGGATGGATAGAAATGAAGAGAATGCACAGGCTTGGAGGTTGTCCGGAGAAGATTAAATAGATAGACAAAGCATCTTGTGTCGCACAAGTTTCTGGAAATTTGTCAAATAAGGTAAATCGACAAAATTTGTCTAAAGACATAGTATTAAGAATTATTAAGAAAGTAGATTATGGTGGACTGCTTGCAATGTAAAGCAAGTCACATTAGTGAAGAAAGTACGATGAAAACACATCTCCCTTGATGCTTTTCAATCTTTTGTGAAAGACATTCGTAATACTTTAATTAATAAAATCCACAGTAGTTGCCACGCTATTCATTAATTTTTTAGATTCCCATTATTTCAATTCACCAATAAACATACTAAATTAGTTTTATTCCAACACCAATAAATTGTGCGTTAAAAATATTGGATCTCCTCGTTCATTTTCGCTGAATTATTACCATTAGCATTTAAATTTCCTCCAACAAGACTTTCTGTCATACGCTCTCACCTGCTTCGGATACATTATGTAGTCTCTACACTCACTATAGCAAATGGCCACTCTATTTCTATAAATAAGAAGTTCTATGTTAAGTTGTATATAATTAAAATGTGGCTTTATATATTTACAGATAATCAAAGCAGAAGATGATGCAGTGTGATCTACGTCGGACTATGTACGCACAAATTTTCAGGTAGGATTTTGCATAAGCAATTATTCATTCAATGATTCAATGATCTTGACATATGAGTACGTGTGATAATTTACTTTAATAAAATCCACAGTAGTTGCCACGCTATTCATTAATTCATTAATTTTTTACATTCCCATTTTTATTGATATTGAAGGTTTCTGTAGTAAATACATTTACTTTATCACACATACGTATTTATTATTAATTATGTTAGACAAATCAGTCTTGTCAGAAGGAAGAGTAAATCGCCATTATTACAACATTAAACAAAAATGGACGAAAGTACTTCCGGTCTGAATACAGCCATTGTTAAACATATATATATATATATTGAGAACTATATTTCCTATATTCTAACACTCCTCCTCGATTTTTAGTTTTTTTAAGTCTAAACAAACAAAAATCGCTTACAAAAGAGAAAAAAAAATCCTGTATATTAAAGAAATAAAAAATACAAATGTCAAGTGTGATGCCTATAATTCAAATGGTTATACGCAAACTTATTCAGCTATAAAATATTTAACTCTTGTCTTAATCTATTAAAATGTACTTTACTTAAACCCTTAGTAAGCATATCTGCCAAATTACTTTTTGATTCAACATATTGTACCTGTATTTTTTCATTCGCCACTAAGTCTTTAATAAAGTTGTACCGAGTATCAATGTGTTTTGTTCTCTTACTATTCTCAAATGATTTTATCATGTCTATTGCTCCTCTATTATCAACATACAGCACACCTGGACATACTTTCCCAAAATCACCACTCAGCCCTCTTATATTTATTAAATGGCTCACGCTTGTGGCTGCTGCTACATATTCAGCTTCTGCGGTGGACAGGGATACGCATAATTGTTTCCTCGAGAACCAAGCTATAGTGTTTCCACAGTATAGGCTTACACAACCGCTGATGCTCTTCCTATCCTGTTTGTCATTCGCCCAATCTGCATCTGAATACGTTTCTGCTATACCTTCTTTGCTTTTTGTATATGTCAGTCCCAGATCCATTGTATGATTCAAATAACGTAGGACTCTCTTCGCTTCGATCCATGCACTCTTCTTCGGTTTGTCCAGGAATTGACTCAAGTAACTTGTGGCATACGTGATATCTGGCCTTGATACAGTACTTACAAACATCAAACTGCCGACTAGTTCTCTATATGGTACCGTTTTCTCTTCTTCTTCCTCTGCATCCACTTGAAAACCTTGTGTTATAGGAGTCGGTGAGCAAAATGTATTTCTGCTTTGAAATATCAATCACGCTCGCAAAGAAAGAAGGAAAGCAATGCCGGATCAGAGTGAACCTGTAGCAAGGCGTGGTCGTGACAACGCTTCCTTTAATCTCGATCCACCGATCGAAATAGGAGGAGACCAGCGCGTCTCAAAACAATTCGCAGCACCCAGTCTAGTCGCGAGTTAATTAGAAAAGGCTCGAAACCCGAGGCCAGACACACTCACTCGCGAAAGGACTACACGAAAAGGCAAACACGTGCTTACGCTCGAGGTGCGCGAACAAGAAGTAGGATCCGGAAGCCGATACTTCGCGGATCGCCGATAAGGACCGATACCCCCGCGCTCCGCCGCGCCCGCGGCCCGAGCTACTCGGTCCACCCGAACCACGGGAACGACGTGAGCGACCGGGCCGATCACCTATTGGTCGCGCGAGCGCGCCCAAATACAAACAGGTCTCCTGTATCAATAATATGTACATCTTACGAACTAACACGCAGTATACAAATATATGTACAAGCAAAGCAAAACCATTTAAGAGACTGTACAATTAAAAGGAGGGTCCAGTCATGACTCGCTATCGCGAACATGCCGCCCGCCTCGTCCGAGAGTACGACGACGAAATGAAACCAATATCGAGCGACGTCGCCCGCAATCGGGCGAAGCTTTCGCGAGACGCTGGATGCCAAGCCGTGGCAGTACAAGTGCGCAGTGCGATCGATTCTCCAATCGATCAGCGGTAGGACCCAAGTCGGGCGCGCCGCCCACCATAACGGACGCATTATTACGCGTATTACGCATTAGAAAAGAAAAAATGGCTTGCGAAAATATATGGCCGATTTGAAACTAAAAACAAAATTGAACTACGCGAACATTGTAAAAATAGAAACGTAAGACTAATGGAAGTCCCGCCGCCCGCCGTGACGACGGGGTGATCGGGGCGCGTTAAGGCGCATCGGGCACCGAAGTGGAGTTTTTCTTGACGGTGGTTAGAGGTACATCAGACGTCCAATCCGGTAAAGGGCACAGCGTGCTGATGGAACGTGTCGATATCCTCGAGGCGGTCTGGACCTTGACGACCCGAACCAAGTTATCCTTTCCCGGGTAAGCCTCCAGGATTCTGCCAAGTGCCCACTTTGTCGGTGGCTGGAGTTCGTCCTTGACAAGGACAAGAGACCCGACCTTCCAGTTCTGCTGGCGCCTTCTCCATTTTGGCAGCTGTTGGAGCTGGTGGAGATACTCCTTCACCCACCTGCGCCAAAAATGGTCACGCAAATTAGAAATAAGTTTCCAACGAGACAGCCCGTGGACAGAGACATCCGCGGAATTGGGTTCTGCGACAGACACCAATGCTTCGCCGACCAGAAAATGACCCGGAGTCAACGTAGAGAGATCCAAGGGATCATCAGATAAGGCGGTGAGTGGCCTTGAATTTAGACACGTCTCAATTTGACACATCAGGGTAGTGAGCTCCTCGAATGTCAATGTGTGTTCACCGACAACCCGGCGAAGGTGATACTTAGCCGATTTTACGGCGGCCTCCCACAGGCCGCCAAAGTGAGGCGAGTACGGGGGAATGAACGTCCATTTCGTTCCGTCCATCGCCAGAGTCTCAGCGACTTCACTGTAGAAGTTGGACGCCGCCTTGAAGAGACTTCTCAACTCCCCGTCGGCTCCTCGAAAGGTGGTGGCATTGTCGCTAAGCATTTCAGTGCAGCGACCACGACGAGAAATAAACCTGCGAAACGCAGCGATAAAGGTTGTAGCAGTCAAGTCCGAGACTACTTCCAGATGGATTGCCTTGGTGCAAAGGCACACAAATACAGCGACGTAGCCCTTATAAGCCTTATGTCCCCTTCCTTTAGACGTGCGGAGCATGAGTGGCCCTGCGTAGTCAACACCACTTCTCTGGAAAGGCCTGGAAGGTTGCAGCCTAGCGGCTGGCAAGTCACCCATCTGCTGAGTTCCAGTGGCTCCACGAAATCGTAAGCATCGAATGCAACGTCGAACCACCTCCTTGATTAAGGGACGACCTTTAGGGATCCAATAACCTTGTAACAAATAACAGCGTGTTAAGGTAAAACCACCATGCAAGGTAGCCAGATGTGCGTCAGTTACGAGGGGTCGTGCCAACGAGGAGTGTCGACTTATGACAATCGGGTGCTTGTAGTCCGATGGCACCGCAGCGTGTCGGAGTCTGCCACCGACTCGAATGAGCCCTTGTTCATCAAGGAAGACCCGAAGAGGAGATAAGGGAGAGACTAGTTTTATTGGCCTCCCCTTGCGAAGATCCTCCAGTTCATCAGAATACGTCTCCAGTTGGCTCAGACGACACAAGAGAAACCGCGTCTCTGACAGTTCGATCAAGATAAGAAACCCCAATCGTCTTTGACCATTGTTCCTTAAATTAAAGATAAAACGTCGAACCAGTGTAATGATTCGACGAAGTCGAGAAAAAGTGGAGAACCGAGCTAAAAGCTCATTTTCTCGTTTTTCGTGCACAGTGTTGACAAGCACCGTGCTTCTCTGCTCAGGAGCCTCGACTTGTTGCAAATCCAGGTTAGACTCAGGCCACTCCGATGGACAGCGAATTAGCCACGGAGGGCCTCGCCACCAAAGCGAAAGTTCCTTGAAAGTGGGAAGGTCCATCCCTCTAGTCGCCAAATCGGCAGGGTTGTCCAAAGAGCGCACATGACGCCAGGGGATGTCCGGTAAAAGGCGCTGAATTTCTGCCACACGATGAGCCACAAATGGTTTCCATCGGGATGCGTGTGAACGGGTCCAGGCTATCACGACCGAAGAGTCGGTCCAGACGAAGGCTCTGGCACCTTGAAGAGCTAATTCCTGTTGCGTTTGAGTCAATAGTCTAGCAAGAAGAATTGCACCACACAGTTCAAGACGCGGCACACTTATAACCTTAACCGGCGCGACCTTGGTTCTGGCGACCAAAAGATTCGAAGTAGTCTGAGTTTGGTTCGTGTAATGGACTCTGAGAAAGACAGTAGCACAGTAAGCCCTTTCAGAGGCATCGCAGAACCCGTGAAATTCGACCTGGACCTCATTTGGAACGTAGGATATCCAACGGGGAACCTTGATCTCCCCGAGACCACGCAAATTCTCCCGGAACGAGCTCCACGACCAGACCAACGTCGGGGGGATTGGTTCATCCCAGTCCACGCCACAGAGCCAGAGATCCTGCATTAAAATCTTACCCCTTACCAGCACAGGGGCGAGCCAGCCCATGGGGTCGAAGAGGCGCGCCAACTCCGACAGTACTTTCCTCTTGGTCCAGCAATAATCCGACTGGGCCTGGAGCAGGACCGGTCCTTTAATGGACAGGGTGTCCGAGGCTGGAGACCAGACGAGACCCAACGCCCCATGCGTGTCCGATTCCTGGAATAGCTTCGTCCTCTCTGAATTGTGCGGGTTCAAGGCAGGGTGGCTGCTGGCCCACTTGCTGAGACTGAAACCCCCAGCCTTCAAGATCTCGATGAGTTGCTGTTGAACTGCTTTCGCACCTTCCAGATCGTAGCCACCAGCCAAAAGGTCGTCCACGTAAGAGTGATGTAAAAGGACCTGCGCGCCAAGCGGGAAGCGCTCGCCTTCATCCAGAGCGAGCTGGCGAAGCACCCTTAGAGCCAAGTACGGCGCGGGAGCCGTTCCGTAGGTCACGGTAGTCAATCGATGCGTATCTAACGAGTGACTAGGATCCGAGCGCCACAAGATACGCTGCCAGTCTCGATCCGACGGATGTACCAAGATTTGCCTGAACATCTTGACGATGTCCGTGGAGAACGCGATTCGAAAGAGCCTCCACCGAGTCAGAACGCTCCACAGCGTGGTTTGTAGCTTCGGACCGGGTGTCAGCAGGTCGTTTAGAGAAGCTCCTGAAGAAGAAGAACAAGAGGCGTTAAACACAACGCGGATCTTACTGTTCTCCCCATCACCCTTCCACACCGCATGGTGGGGAAGGTAGTAGAGCTGAGCGGCCGCTCCTGATCCCTCTGGCACAAGTTCCATGTGTCCAAGACGGTGGTACTCCTCCATGAAGTCCACGTAGTGACTACGAAGTCGAGGGTCCTTCTGTTGACGGCGCTCGTTGTTGAGCAGCGTCCTCAAAGCAGCTGGTCTGGATGAGCCGAGTGTGCTTGGACAGTTCCGAAGGAAGGGTAGACGGACGATGTATCGCCCTGTCTTGTCTCGCTGATGAGTGGCCACGAAATTCTCCTCGCACCAGTCATCCTCAGGGCTCACAGGCGTGGGCTCCGAAATCTCCTCCACCTCCCAGAAACGTTGAAGCTCAACGGATAAGGGTTCCTGGATGCGCGTGTGGAACACACGACGCGATGCAGGATTAACAGCATCAGCTGACTGAGCAACCGGGCCGAAAAGTACCCAGCCAAATGGTGTATGCGTCGCAGCAGGAGTACCAGCTGGCCCTTGGCGCGTCTCTCCGAACAGTGCGCAGCAGACATCAGCGCCAAGTAGAAGGTCAACCTGGGACGGCGAGTAGAACTCCGCATCGGCAAGGTGCAGATCCCTTATGTGAGGCCAGACAGTCGCTGGAGCCAGGCGAGAAGGGGTCGGAGGCATCACTGCTCGCGTCACCAATGCATGAAATGAATGTCTAAAAGAAGAGTCGAAGTCAGCTGTTACGATCAATTCGACCTCGTGCTTGGCTACCCCGACATCGCGACCCTGGAAGCCAGCAAGGGCAACATGCGTAGCCCTCTTCTTCAGACGAAGTGTTTGAGCCACCCATTCGCTCACGAAGGAAGCATCAGCGCCCTGATCAAGCACCGCTCGGACGGAGATAAATTCTCCGTTCGGAGCCCAGAGACGAACACGGGCCGTCGCCAAGAGCACCAAATGTTTGGCACAAATTGAATTCACCACAGCCTTGGACGTGGATTCTGGTTGAACATCGAGGATGCCATCCGTCTTAACCGCGGAGTCGACGTAAGCATCGTGAAGAAGGGTGTGATGCTTGGAATCGCACACCAGACAACGAAAGGAGGAAGGGCAGTCAGCCACGACGTGCCCGGGATTGAAGCAAGATAAACAGACTCCTTAATAGCCTGGGCCTTGCGGTCGTCCGCTTTCATTCCCTTGAATTTGGAGCAGTAATTCAAGTTGTGATTGCCTTGACACAACGGACACTGACGGCTGGGTTTTCCCTTTTTAGATGGAGCGCTAGCTTTTACCGGCAACGCCGTTCTGGAGCGTTCGGTTGTTCGCAGACGCTGTCGACTCCTGTTTGTGTGCAGCAAAGAGAGCATGGACACGATCCTCGAAGAAGTCCTCAAGAGATGAGAAGGTAGGGCTGATCGAACGATCCTTAAGCGTCACTTCCCACGCGAGACGAGACGTGGAATCCAGTTTCTCCGCGAACAGAAAGACGAACCATTCGTCCCATTCCTTCACAGGTCTGTCCAGCGCTGTAAACGAGTCAATGGCCTGACGGAAATCGTCGAGCAGACGTTTGATCTCCTCAGGGCGTCCTTTCGTCACTGGGACGCAGTCCACTAGCCTTCTCATGTGGGCGGCGGAGAGAATCCGTTTATTCTCGAAGCGTTTCTGCAGGCTCGCCCAAGCACCGTCGTAGTTCGCATCGGTGATTGGAGTACGCTGCAACATAGCAGCAGCCTCCCCTTTCAAGGTCGACTTCAAGTATTCAAGCTTTCTGACCTTGGAAATGCGAGTAGAGTCATGTATCAGCGATCGAAACCGATCGCGGAAGCTCTCCCACTCCAAGAGATCTCCCGAAAACGAGGGCAACGGAATCTTGGAAAGCGTTGAATCTTCACCGTGCTCCACAAGCCTGGAAGTCGAAGCGCCCTGGGAGTCGGTTTCTGACTCCGGCTTCAAAGTGCGAAGCATGTCTTTCAAAATCGCCGAATGCTGCAAGAAGACCTCCTCAAGATCCGCGTATCGATCATTGGTAATGTAATCACTCGCGTTCGCGTTCGGCGTTCGAATGATACGGCGATGCCCATCGCAAAAATTCTTCCAATACTCTTGTAGAAGTTCCCGTCGAGCATCCAAGACCGAAATCGTAATATTGTTTATTCCCAACTTCCGCAGATTAATCAGGAAACGTTCGATTCGTCCAGCGATTTCGTTCTGCTCGAGAATCAAATCGTTTAGCGTGGTCACCATTGTTCAAACCGGAACGAACACGATCACACACAGTTAAAACGCAATAAAGGTGGATTAAAAATCGAAGCGGCCTCGAAAATAGCACGAACGCACGACCGGAAAGCTCAAACCACTCAGTTTTCCGAAACGCGACACGAAAGCGCGCCCAGAAATGTAGAAAAGTTGTCTCGCACTTCACGTTCGCACTTACAGCACGTGCCACGGAAGCACAGAGCAAATTCGCGAAGCGCGTAGAAGGTTCGTGAAACGTACAGAAGGATCGCGAAGCACACGCGAGGATCGCGTAGTACAAAAAATAATCGCGAAGCACACACACGCGAGTTCCAATTGAAAGAAATCCACTCGAATCCACCTCGAAGGACCAGAAAATGAGCAAAATGTATTTCTGTTTTGAAATATCAATCACGCTCGCAAAGAAAGAAGGAAAGCAATGCCGGATCAGAGTGAACCTGTAGCAAGGCGTGGTCGTGACAACGCTTCCTTTAATCTCGATCCACCGATCGAAATAGGAGGAGACCAGCGCGTCTCAAAACAATTCGCAGCACCCAGTCTAGTCGCGAGTTAAATAGAAAAGGCTCGAAACCCGAGGCCAGACACACTCACTCGCGAAAGGACTACACGAAAAGGCAAACACGTGCTTACGCTCGAGGTGCGCGAACAAGAAGGAGGATCCGGAAGCCGATACTTCGCGGATCGCCGATAAGGACCGGTACCCCCGCGCTCCGCCGCGCCCGCGGCCCGAGCTACTCGGTCCACCCGAACCACGGGAACGACGTGAGCGACCGGGCCGATCACCTATTGGTCGCGCGAGCGCGCCCAAATACAAACAGGTCTCCTGTATCAATAATATGTACATCTTACGAACTAACACGCAGTATACAAATATATGTACAAGCAAAGCAAAACCATTTAAGAGACTGTACACTTAAAAGGAGGGTCCAGTCATGACTCGCTATCGCGAACAATCGGTGACCCTTTGCAATCCTTCATATCAAATTTTTCTAGCATTTTTTGTATTTGTTTCTTTTGTGTTATCTTCATCTTATTTTGTTTTCTTTCGATTTCCATCCCAAGGAAATTGTTCACTTCTCCTAAATCTTTAGCTCTAAACTCTTCTTTTAAATTATTTGCTACTTTATTTATTTCCTTTTCTTCTCCTGTTATCAGTATGTCGTCTACAAATATTACTAACCATACTTTTTCTCCACTGTATAAACACACATCATGATCACATCTTTTTAATCCGTTTTCCTTTGCAAACTGGTTGAACCTTTTGTTCCAACATTTTGGACTTGCTCTTAGACCATATAACCCTCTATTCATTCGTAGTACTTTATCTTTCACTTCTTCTACGCCTTTTGGTATCTTCATATATACCTCACTATCTAGTTCGCTATTCAAAAAAGCAGTTGGTATATCCAGCTGTTTTATACTCCATCCTGTTTGTATTGATTGTACAAGTAAAAACCTTATTGTTTGTAATCTGGCTACCGGTGAGTAGTTATTCTTTAAATTGTTGTCCTCTTGGAATCCTCTGCCACTACCCGAGCCTTCTTTACTCCATCGTCCTTGGTTTTAAAAATCCATTTTGCGTCGATCGCCTTCTTTCCTCTTGGTAGCGTTGTTATTGTCCATGTATTCATCTTCTTGTGAGCTTCCAACTCGTTTTCTATTGCCTTTCGCCAACCTTCATCTTTATTCATCGCTTCTTCGTAAGATCGGGGATCTTCTTCTGCTGTTAAACAATAGTTCATATATAGTTCATAATCTTCTAAATATTGCGGTTTTCTTCTTATCCTTTCTTGTTTCGTAGCTCTTTTTTCCTCCTGTGATTCCACCTCTTCTTGACCACTTTCGTTTCCTTTATCTTCATCTTGATATGTTATTTCTTTTTGTACATTCTCTGTTTCTTTTTCTTCTTCACTTGTTTCAAACTTTATTTGTGTTTCATCAAATTTTACGTCTCTTGATGTCATTATTTTTCCAGTTGTCGGGTTCCACAACCTATATCCGTTTTTCGAGTATCCAACCATCCTGGTTTCGTGTGCTCTTGCTTCTAATTTAGGGTTTCTGGGTAAAATCACCATCCACGCTTTAGCTCCAAATATTCTTAATTTATCTAAATCTAGCTTTCCTATATATATCCCAGCAGGTATTTTATTGTTTATTGCTGTAGATGGACAACGATTTAGTTGATAAGCTGCACACATTATTGCTTCACTCCATAAGTACTTTGGTAATCCTGTTTCGACCATCATCGTTCTGGTTTTGTTATATAATGTGCGATTCATTCTCTCTGATACCCCATTCTGTTGAGGAGAATATGCTTGCGTATATTCAATGCTTATACCTTCCCTTTTGCAATACTCTTTAAAACTATTTGATGAAAATTCACCTCCATTATCGCACCTTACTTTTCTTACCTTTATATTCTTCTGTGTGTTGATTTCTTTGATACAATTCCTTAAATTTTCTTCTGCTTCCGATTTTTGTTTTAACAGATATACTTTAACAAAATGTGAATGATCATCTGTAATCGTTTGAAAATATATATGGCCTTCCTTTGAAACAGGTGATATTGGCCCTGCAATATCAGTATATATCAACTCACCAATACTATGACTTCTTGGCATTGTCTGTGACTTAAATGGTAGTCTTGTTAACTTGCTGTTCATGCATGGTTCACAGACTTCATTCGATATTGATAATTTCATTAACTTTAGTCCATTTCTATTTAGATGACCTAACCTTTGGTGCCATATATTGCTGTTATTACAAATATTAATATGTTCTTCAACGTGTAGTATTTTTCCTTGGAGTGTATATAGTCCATTTGTTTGTTCACATTCCCATGTTTTCTTACCACACATTATTCTTGTGCTAAACTTGTCAAATATTACTTTATAGTTGTTCTTCATTAACTTCTTAACTGAAATTATATTATGTACAACTCGCGGAACTATTACTGCTTCTATATTTACTTTTGATCCTCCACAATATATTGTAATTATGCCCTTTTTATTTGCTGTCAATATACTTCCGTTTGCTATTTTTATTTTTATTTCGTGTTCTAGTTATGTAATATTCTTCATATATTTCTCCATCTCCTCTTTTATTAGATTTTCTGTTACTGCTGAATCTATGATAAAGGTTATACTATCACCAGTTGTTTCAGCATTATTGCACGTTATTTGCTCTTCATCCATTGCAATGAAGTTATACCCTTGATCTTGTGTCTCCGATCCGGTAACATGAGATTGATGATAACTGTTATTATTGCCTCGACGATAATTTTGTCCTCGCCCACGATAATTAGGTCTCTTCGTTCGACACTCTGTTGATTTATGACCTTTTTTATGACATCTATAACATTCTATATGTTTTGGCGTTGCAAATACAGCTTCTTCTGTTGTTGATGAAATACTTTTATCTCCCCATTTAATTTCTGCATCGAGCAGACATATCTTCACAAATTCCAGATTTATTTCCCGCTGCACACTCATTGTTTCCATTGCCGTAACAACGTTTTCATAGCATTCTGGCATAGTGAGTAGAAGATGACAAACTTTGTCTGATTCTTCCATTTTTGAGGCAGCTGACTCTATGTCATTTATTATTGTGTCGAACTTTAAGAAGTGGTCCTGTAGCTTTTCACTATTGCTACATTTTAGTGTTAGTAACTTCCCAGACAGCACACGACATCTTATAGACGTCCATTTTAAGTCTGTTTTACGTCTGAACGTCTGAATGTCCTGATTCGTGACAAAGACATCTTTGAGACGTCGTACGGACGTGTGAAAGACGTCTTTAAGATGTCTTTAAGATGTCTGTGTGCTGTCTGGGTTACGTCGGAGGTGTAGTTTGTTAAACGTACTTTTTCTTTCGAAAACATTTTCCAAGCACATTATCATTTCTTTTGCCGTCGTGCCCCTTTTTACATATTCTAAATATTTGTCCGTCAAACATTGCACAATAATGGACCTCGCCTTGGCGTCTTTTGCTTTGTTTGCTTCGGTAACCTCAGTTTCCAAAATTTGTGCAACACCTTTCTCTTCTAATATCAACTTCAGTCTGAACTTCCAATTTGTAAAGTTCACGCCCTCTTTCAATTGCGTTAATTGACTAGCGTTTTCGTTCGACATTTTTCTTCTCTTCCGTATCACTCTTTTTAACCTATACTTATTTGGTCTCGACACGTGCTTTACGTTTTCTCGTAATTTTATTTTTATTTACTACTATTGATACTACTGGGTCGACTGGGCCCATAACCTTTTATTGATATTGAAGGTTTCTGTAGTAAATACATTTACTTTATCACACATACGTATTTATTATTAATTATGTTAGACAAATCAGTCTTGTCAGAAGGAAGAGTAAATCGCCATTATTACAACATTAAACAAAAATGGACGAAAGTACTTCCGGTCTGAATACAGCCATTGTTAAACATATATATATATTGAGAACTATATTTCCTATATTCTAACACCCATTAACAATATTTCAATTCACCAATAAATATACTAAACTAATTTTATTCCAAAACCAATCAATTGTGTGTTGAAAATATTGGATCTCTTCGTTCATGTTCGCTGAATTATTACCATTAGCATTTAAATTTCTGGTCTACACTTACTATAGCAAAATGCCACTCTATTTCTATATAAGTTCTATATTAAGTTATATATAACTAAAATGTGGCATTATATATTTACAGATAATCGAAGCAGAAGATGATGCAGTGTGATCTACGTCAGACTATGTACGCACAAATTTTTAGGTAGGGTTTTACATACGCAATTATTCATTCAATGATCTTGACATATGAGCACATGTGATAATTTATAAATAATTAGTAAATGTGTTCTATTTGTCAGTTAACGATGCAGACGAAGAGAATTATTTCAACAGCTGAAAGAGAATAGTATGCCTGCTGCAGGAGTAAATGAAATAACTACATTATAATGTTTGGAATAAAATAAAAAATATTTATTTTTTATTAAAAATTATAATCAAATAAAATTTTGGTACTGGCCGCCGCCACGGCCCCGGCTCCGCTCCAAACCACGGCCCCGCTCCCCGCCATGGCCGTGGCCACGGCGGCGATATTGTTGTCTTATCATATAAAAAAAATTACTACAAGTACATGAATTAGCTTTGTAAAAAGAAGTGAGATCCCCCAAAAAAACTTTAAAATGTAAAAAATACGCCAAGTACATGAAAATGTCGAGGACAAAAAAGAGTATTATAAAAAATCACAAAAAAAAGAAAATAGTATACATGAAAAAGTCGAGGAAGAAAAAGAGTATTATTAAAAAATAAATATAAAAAAAAAGATAAAGAAACATGAAAAAGTCAAGGACGAATAAAGTATTATTATCAAATAAATATAATCACATAAATAAAAAATATAATTACAATATAAAAAAAAGATGTGAAATCGATGACTTCCGTTTCCGGTCGCGAGCGTGGCAGTGTTGTGTGAGAGTGAGCGAGGGATTGTGAGACGGAAAGGCGAGTGAGGTGGTGAGGAAGGGCTGGAGAGTGGATGTGAGAGAGAGTTGGGGTAGTGAGGAAGAGGCGAGGGATATAGGGATAGGGCGGGCTGTAGGGTGGGCTGGAGATACAGAAGAGATAGAGGGAGGTGTAGAGGTTAGGTGTGCCGGTAGGTGAAAGAAGGCGGGAAGGAAAGCGAAGAGCGGTAGGAGGTAAGTGGCGACACAGTGCGGGAGAGGAGAAAAATAAAACAGAAGACCGAAAAGGCGGGAAATTCAAGTGGGGGATAAGGCGCGAGGTAGGAAGGAAAAGAAGGTGAGAGAACAAAGAGGGTGAAAAGGGGTAATAGGCCAGGGGAAGGGAGTGAACAGGTACAGGAAGGATGGAGCAGGGAAAGGAGGGTGAGAAAGGGAAGGGGGGTTACGAGGTGAGGATAAAAAGAGGAGGGACAGCACAAGTAGTGTAGGGAGCAGTGTGGGAAGTTTAGAAAACTATTATGGAAAAAAGAGGGAGAGAGAGGAGGGGTTAGAGGATGGGATGGAGGGGAAGGGAGGGTTTAAGAGGAGCGGGAAGACAAGGAGGTCGCCGGAGAAAGGCGAAAAGCGGGTAGGGAAAGAAGGAGAGGAAGGGGGAGAAGGAATAGTAGGGGTGATGAGAGAAATGATGCTAGAGATCAGGAGGATGAGGGAGGATATGGAAAGGGACAGAGAGGAAAGGAAAGAGCTTAGGGAGGAAAGAAAGGATAGGGAGGAAATGGAAATGGAGAGGGAGGAGAGAAGAAGGAGGGAAGAAGAGTGGAGAGGAGAGAGGAGGAGGTGGGAGGAGGAGATGAGGGAGGAGAGGGGAAGGAGGGAAGAAGAGTAGAGAGGAGGAGGTGGGAGCAGGAGATGAGGGAGGAGAGGGGAAGGAGGGAAGGTTTGGTAGAAATGTTGGGAAAGATGGAAGGGAGAGAGAAAAGGATGGTTGAGGTGATAGAGAAGGTGGAGAGATGGGAAAAAGAACGGAAGGGGAGGGGGGGGTACAGAAGTATATGGGAATGAGGGGGAGTGGAGAATGAGAGTGAGAAAGATGGAGGTGATACAGGACAAGAAGGAAAGAGAGAGGAGAAGAAATAACGTGATGGTAAGGGGGCTGGGGGGGGAAGGAAGTGAGGTGAAGGTGGAAGTGGGGAGGCTTTGGGAAAGGATGGGGCTGGGGGTGGAGGGAATACAGGAGGTGAAGAGAGTAGGTAAAACAGGAAGGGAAGGAGGGGGAATGGCGCTAGTGAGTCTGAAGGGAAGAGAAGAAAAGAGGAAAGCAATGGAGGCGAAAAGCAAACTAAGAGGAAGAAGAGAAAGGGTGGAGGACGACCTCACAGAGGAGGAAAGGAGGGCGAGGTGGAAGATTGAGAGGGAGGCTCAAAGGGAGAGAGAGAAGGGTAGGAGAGTGCAGGTGGGATATATGAAGATGTGGGTGGATGGGCAGGTAAGGAGGTGGGACGAAATAAGGGAGAAATGGTATGAGGACCAGGGAAACGAGTGAAGTGGGAAGGGGGAGGGGAGGAGGGAAAGGAGGTGAAAAAGAAAAGGGGGAAAGAAAAGGGGGGGATTTGGAAGGTGGCCTTCTGGAATGTGGCGGGAGTGAGGAGGAAGGATGAAGATTTTTGGAGGGGATTGATGGAATGGGACGTTATGATTTTAAGTGAGACCTGGGTCGAAGAGAAAGATTGGGAGCAAGTGGAAAGAAGGCTGCCTAGGAGATATGTATGGGAGAAACAATGGGCCAGGAGGGAAAACAAGAGGGGGAGAGCGATGGGGGGTATGTTAATGGGTGTGAGAAAGGGGCTGGAATTGGGTGAAGGGGGAGGAGAAGGGAGGGAGGGGATAATGGCTAAGAAGGTGAAAATAGGGGGGGCTGGTGGAAGGTGGTAGGGGTCTATGTTAACGGAGACCTGAAGGAGAAATTAGAGGAGCTAGGAGAATGGATGGAGGAGAGGGAAGGGGGGTGAGGGTAGTTATAGGGGGGGATTTTAACGCGCGTACGGGGGAGGAAGGGGGAGAAGCATGGGGAGGGGAGGAGGGGGAGGGAAGTAGGAGATCTAATGATAAGGAGGTAAATGGGGAAGGGAAGATATTGTGCAGGCACCTAGGGGAAATGGGCTGGGGAATAATGAATGGGAATATAGAGGGGGATGAGGAGGGGGAGTGGACCTTCACAGGGGGGAGGGGGAACACGGTAATAGACTATGTGATAGGAAATGAGGCTACAAGGGAAAGGGTGGAGAGGATGGAGGTAGGCGATAGGATAGAATCGGATCACCATCCGGTGGTGGTGTGGCTGAGAGGGGAAGGGTGGGAGGAGGGGGGAGGGGGGAAAAAAGGAGGAGAAAAGGGAGGGGGCAGAGGAAATTGGACGGAAGAAGGAAGGATGGAGTTTATGAGGAAGTTCGGAAAAAGGGGTGAAGGGGAGAGAGAAGTGGAGGAGGAATGGAGTGAGCTGCGGGAAAGGATAAAAGGAGCAATGGCTCAGATGGGTAAAGAGGGGAAGAAAGAAAAGGGGGGAGGGTGGTGGGATTCGGAGTGCAGAGAGGGGAAAAGGAAGGAGGAGAGAACTGAGAAAATGGAGGAGGGAAGGAGGGGATGGGAGAAAATACAAGGAATTGAAGAGGGGGTATGGGAGGTTGTGCGAGGAAAAAAAGAGCAAGGAGGTGGAGAGGTGGATGAAGGAGGGGTAGAAGTGGAGGAATGGCTCTGGGGGATATGCAATAGGGTGTGGAGGGGGGAAGGGTGGAAGGAGGGAATGGTAGTCCCGGTGATAAAAAAGGGGGGAGGCGGTAAGGTGGAGGACTATAGAGGAATAACCCTAACACAGACGGCATACAAGGTGTATGCGTCTGTGTTAGCGGAAAGGCTGAGGTTGGAGGTAGAGGAGAAAGGATTGCTGCCACCGAGTCAAACGGGGTTTAGGCGGGGGGTGGGGTGTATGGATAATGTATATGTTTTAAATTACCTGATTAACAGGCAGGTGGGAAGAAAGGGGAAAAATATGGTAGTTTTGTTTATTGATATGAAGGCCGCGTTTGACTCGGTGGACAGAGAGGTATTAGTGGGGGCAATGAGGGGGAGGGGAGTGAGAGAGCAACTAGTGGTGAGGTGTGAGGAGGTATTAAGGGAAACGAAATGTAGGGTGCGGGTGGGGGGACAGGAGAGGGGTGAGGCAAGGGTGCCCGCTGAGCCCGAGCCTGTTTACAATTTTAATCGCGGACCTAGATGAGGAATTGGAAAAGGGAAGATGGGGAGGGGTAAAATTGGGGGAGGGAAAAGTGTACGCATTAGCGTACGCGGATGACGTGGCGGTGATAGCGGAGGACGAGGAAGGAATGAAAGGATTGATGGGGAGGTTGGAAACATATGTGGATGGGAAGGGGTTGCAAGTGAATGTGGGAAAGACAAAGATCATGAGGTGCAGGAGGGGGGGAGGGAGGTGGAAGAAGGTGACTTGGAGGTGGAAGGGTGAGGAGCTAGAAGAGGTGAGGAGTTTTAGGTACCTGGGGTACACATTGATGGGGAATGGGGGGCAAGAGGGGCACGTGGGGGAAAGAGTGAAGAAGGGGGCCGCGGTGATGGGAAAGGTATGGGGGATTGGAAAGAGGCTCTTTGAAAAAGATTGGGAAAAAAGATTATGGCTGTTCGACAGATTAGTATGGCCGGTGGTGGGGTACGGGGCGGAGGTGTGGGGATGGAGGGAAAGGGACAAAATGGAGAGGATGCAGGAAAGGTTCCTGAAGTGGGTGTTGGGGGTAGAAAGGAGTACACCGGGGTATTTGGTGAGGGAGGAGACGCAGAGGGGAATGATGAGGGGCAGAGCGGGGATGAGGGCATGGGCTTTCGAGAGGAAGCTGGAGGAGGGACAGGGGGGGAGCTAGCAAGGTGGTGCTGGGAGGAGGTGAAGGGGAGGATCAGGAAGGGAAAGGTGCTAGAGGGGTGGGAAACGGAAAGGAAGGAGTTTTTTGAGGGGAGGGGATGGACGCTGGAGGAGATAGAGAGGATGAGGGAGGATGGGGGACTAAGAGGAGAGGAATTGGTGAGCAGGGAATGGAAAGTGCAGAAGGAGGAGAGGTGGGAAAGGATAGGGAGCGCCAGATATAACATATGGTACGGAAGAGTGAAGGGAGAAGGGCTACCGGGGTATTTAAAGAAGGGGTGGGGGGAAAGATGGAAAAGAGTGGCTAGGTTTAGGTTGGGTAGTGAAATGAGGGGGGGCAGATACTGGGAGGAGGGAGAGAAGAGGAGGTGTAGGGTTTGTGGGAGGGGGAGGAGACGTGGGAGCATGTGTGGGAGGTGTGCATGGGGTGGGGGGAAGAAAAGGGGTGGCAGGAGATGGCAGGGGAAGTTCTAGGAGACGAAGGAGAGGGAGAGAAGTGGATGAGGAAGTTGGAAGAGAGGAGAAGAGTGTGTGGGGGAACGGGGGAGTGATTGAGGGATTGGAGTGGACGGAGAGTCGAGCGGAAGCGGAGGTCCGGGGAGGGAGCCAATTATAACAATGCCTATTTATACAAAGAAAAAATGTCCAAAGGAACTGGAGAAGGGGCAAAGGAGACAAAGAAGACTATCAGAAGAAAATAAGGGAGTACAAAAAAGTGTGTGAAGAAAGGAGAAGGGAATTACAAGAAAGTATAGAAAATGAGATAATGCAATTAAAGGGAGAAAACCAAATATGGGAATATGTAAATAAACAAAGAAAGAAAAGAATAGGTATTTCCAATAAAATAGATTTAAAAGAATGGAAGGATCATTTTAAAACATTGCTAGAAGGCGTCGACTGTAAAAAAGAAGTAGAGGAGTACGAAGAAATAGACAACACGGAAGGAGAAGAGGAAGAGGAAATAACAGAAGCAGAAGTAAAAGAACAAATCAGAAAACTAAAAAAAAAGAAAGCAGCAGGGGAAGACAAAATAGAAAATGAAACCTGGATTTACAGTATCGTGAAAATAGTAAAAAGGATCACAGAAATTTTCAATAAAGTGTGGAAGGGAGAAGGATTCCCGGAGAGATGGAAAGAAGGGGTGATTTCACCAATATTCAAAAAAGGAGATAGAGAAAAAGTAAACAACTACCGGGGGATAACCCTAGTCCTAGAAAAAAGATTAAAAGAGGAACTGGAAAAGAACCACATAATACCAGAAACGCAAGCAGGATTCAGGAGCGGTAGATCGACAACAGATAACATTTTTATTCTGAACTATGTATCTAACAGAGAAATACAGAAAAAAGGGGGGAAGCTGTATACGTTTTTCGCGGACCTAAGCGCTGCATTTGACAACGTGGATAGAGTAAAACTTCAGAACATAATGAAGAGAATGGAAATAAGTAAACGCTTGAGAATGAGAATCGGAGAAATTTACAAAGAAACAAGAAATACAATAAAAGTAAACGGAGAAATGTCATCGAAATTCTGGACAACAAAAGGGGTAAGACAGGGATGCCCACTGAGTCCAACGTTATTTACAATATATGTAGCGGACTTGGAGGAAACCATGAGGAAAAACCAAGCAGGAGGAGTTAGAGTAGGAAAAGAACAAATCTGGACTCTAGAATATGCGGACGATATAGCGTTACTGGCAAATGAACCAAAGGATCTTAAGGACATGATACGAAGATTCGGAAAATACCTTGAAAGGAAAGGGTTACAACTGAACGCAGAGAAATCTAAGGTGTTGATTTTCCATAAAGGAAGAGGAAAGAAGAAGAGAGAAGAATGGGGCTGGCAGGGGCACAGTCTGGAAGAAGTAAAGGAGTTCAAATACTTGGGGTATAATTTTCAGAAAAACGGGGGCAGAGAGGTGCACATAAGGGAAGTCATAAAGAAAGCTAGAATAGCAATGGCGCAGATATGGGGAATAGGACAAAGAATGTTCAAGAACAATTTTGAGAGAAGAATGAGGATATTCAGAAGCATAGTGAAAAGTATCTTGCTGTACGCGTCTGAAATTTGGGGTTGGATGGAAGCAGAAAAGGTAGAGAAGATACAGGAGAAATACATAAGGTGGACTTTAGGTCTGGACTTTAATACACCAGCATGTCTAATTTGGGAGGAAACAAAAACGGACAAAGTAAGGATAGAAGCGGGGAAAAGAGCAATAAAATATGAGGAGAAAGCGAAACGGCTGAACAAGAATAAAATAGTACAAGAATGCTGGAGGGAAATAGACGCGAAGCAAGCAGAGAAAAAGTCGAAGGGGGAGGAAATGAGAGATGCATACTACAGGCAGAAAATGATGGATATCCAAGAAATGGAAATAGGAAGAAGGCGGGGAAGAGAGTTCGCTGAGGAACTAGCGCAAAGGGACAGGGCAGAGCAGGTTCAATCGCAATACGACAGAATACAAGGAGGCAGATACAACGCACATTACACAGAAATAAGGGCTGACCAAAGAGCAAATTACCTAGACGAAAACTACAGAGGCAGAGACCAAAGCATGATTGCTAGGTTCAGATGTGGAAACGAAGAGCGGGGGAGCAACTACTGGAAGGAGGAAAAAGACACAGTATGCAGACTATGCAATGGGGCTAGAGAGACGCTGAGTCACATGCTACAAGACTATAAGGAGCTGAAAAGAGAGAATTCAACGATCAGAGCGATTCTAAAGGGAGAAGAAGAAGGAGCGGAGTGGATGCGAATGGTTCTGGAAAAAAGGAGAAGAAAAGAAGAACAAGATGAAGGAAGAAATCAAATCGAAAGCGCATCCTTGAGTTAACAGTCCCAGAAACACTTACACATATAACACATGTAACCCCATTTTGAGGCCGAAAGGCAAAAAATAAACCTATTTACTACTACAAAGAAAAAATGTATTAAATAATATTAAGCAGATATATTTTTATACAAATAAATATTTTAATACGAATAAATATTTTATTCAAAATACTTGGCGCTGCGATCTAAAATACATAAACATATACATATACATACGAGTATTAGAAACGCTGTCAGATTTATTCTAGGTACATACATTTAATTCGAATATCATACGTAGCATATGCGCATACACACATCCACGAACGCACGCACAGGAAAGAAAGAAAAAGATTATTGCAATTTATACATATTTATTCAGTTTAGCAACACCAATTCGGAGAGCAGCGCCAAGTATTTTGAATAAAATATTTATTCGTATTAAAATATTTATTTATTAATAGTATAAATAGGCATTGTTATAATTGGCGCAATTTTTGTATATCATTAATTTTGTAAAGCTATTAATTTACGACAATGTTTTTAAATGGGATTCTTTTTGATGGGTTAATTAAAATGTCCGCGATATGAGTAATGGAATAACACAGCATTTTAGCTGTGTATATGTAGTTGTGTCATCTTAAGCGCAGTTGGAAAGCACCTTTATGTATTTGCACCTCATTCTGATTTCACATCTTTTTTATATTGTAATTATATTATTTTATTTTTTTGGGTCATTATATTAATTTCTTTTTTTTGTGATGTACTTGCAGCTCATTTTGATTTCACATCTTTTTTTATATTGTAATTATATTTTTTATTTCTGTGATTATATTTATTTGATAATAATACTTTATTCGTCCTTGACATTTTCATGTTTCTTTATCTTTTTTGTGTTTTTTTTTATATTTATTTTTTGATAATACTCTTTTTCTTCCTCGACTTTTTCATGTATACTATTTTCTTTTTTTTTGTGATAACTCTCTACGACAACTTTTGAAAATCAAGGACAAAATGGCTGAACTAGCAAAACTTTTAAGTATTAAAAATCCGTTAAGGGAATCCGACTTTGTATATTTAGAAGAACATATCGAATGTACAGCGCCAATCGCAGAAGCGATAGACATTTTACAAGGCGATAATATTTTCTACGGTATACTTCTGCCATGTTTGTTCACCTTACGGCGAAAATTGACAAGACTTGCGGAAAATCAGTGGAAATTTTGCAAACCGATCAGTACGTACCTTCGTGATGCTTTGGAGACGAGATTTCAAGATTATTTGAATTTAACAACAACGGAGTCAGAAAATGCCGCCCTGGCCGCTTTAACACATCCGCAGCACAAGAATAAGTGGTTCCCGTGCATTAAGGAGAATCAGCGCGACACCCTGTTGAACCTCCTCAAACTCAAAATAATGGACGAAATGAGAGCCAATATCGAACGCACGGAAAGTGCAATGACTGAATCGTCTACATCTTCTTCTGCTATTCACGATTTCTACGATTATGAAGATCCCGCTAGGTACGGAAGATGATGAAGAATATTCGTCTAAAGCATCAGTTGAAGTTAGTATTTCCTTTCATTCAGTAAATATGTAATGGAACATACGCATTCTTAATCTATTGACATTTTCCTCACAGGCACTGCACTTTTTCCAAGAGAGGAACATGGAATTCAACATATTCAAAAAATATATAATAATGAAAAATGTATTCATAAAATTCAACACCCCCTTGCCCTCATTGGCTTCCGTGGAGAGACTGTTTTCATACGCAACGATTACTAACTCTCCCAAGTGCAATAGACTCTCCGACAGCATGTTTCAGAAGAGAGTAGTTTTAAGAGCAAATTTGAAAAGTTCCAACGGAAGAATATGAATATTCGTCTGATGCACCACTTCGAGTTAGTATTTTCTCTCATTTAGTAAATATACAGTGGAACATACGGATTCTTAATCTGCTGATATTTTCCTTACAGGCATTGCACCTTTTTTCCAGAGGCGAGCACGGGCTTCAACATTTAAAAAAAAATGTAAATATTATAATTAAGGATTTATTTGTAAAAAATTCAACACCCGGTGGAAGGACTGCTTTCTTGCGCTACCATTACCAATTCTCCCAGGTGCAATAGAATTTCCGACAGCGTGTTTCAAAACAGATTGGGTTTAAGAGCCGATTTGAAATGTTTAAAAGGATGAATATGAATATTCGTCTGATGCACCACTTCGGGTTAGTATTTTCTCTCATTTAGTAAATATATAGTGGAACATACGGATTCTTAAGGGGTAACACCACTCTAGAGGCAGAAAAAAATACCTAAATTTGACAATTTATTTTGGGAGTGTGACAAACGGAATAGAATTTCTTTTCAGAGGGTTTATTTAACACATATTGAAGTATGAAAAATAATTTTTTTAGTGTCATTTTCATACAAAATGGCGACGACAGAGCCCGTCGTCGGAAACAGCTTTTGTGAAAACACCGCCACGGGAGGACGGATTTCTCGGCATGTATGAGTCGTGGAACAAAAAATAAAAAAAATTTATAATCTATATACAATTGGCTTTGGAAGTACGTAGGGTTTTTTTTTAAATCAATTTTTGTGGAAGTGGTGCAGTTGTTAAGAAATAAATCGATTTTTTGCCCTAAAAATGAGCATTAAATTGGTTATAAAAAAGAAAGTTTACATTCAATCAAAAAACGGCTACGTACTTCCAAAGAGAATATTGTTGTAAAGCTACTGTAAACATTTCAAATCGATTCATGCGATAGTTTTCGAGAAATTCGTCCTCCCAGTTTGAAAAAAGTGGTTTCGAGAAAAACGCGTTTAAAGTTTTATGAACATTTTAATCCTTTAAATTTTTGTTTATCTTTAATCTGCGAGGCCTGCACCATACATTTGGCCATCTAGGTCGATGTTCGTCTCCTCCTTCCTTTCTAAAGTATGGTTTAAGCAAAAAAAAAAACATCGATCCTAGAGTGGTGTTACCCCTTAATCTGCTGATATTTTCCTTACAGGCATTGCACCTTTTTCCCAGAGGCGAGCACGGGCTTCAACATTTAAAAAAAATGTAAACATTATAATTAAGTTAATTAATATTATAATTTAGTTCTTTGTATATTTTTCTCTTGCGTCATTATTACTGACTGTCTCTTACTTAGCTTTATGCTTTATTGCAACTAAAGCAAGGTGTTTCGCGTTAAATAAATAAATCTATAAATAAACTGTAAGTTTTTCTACTTGGTTTCAATACCCACGGTACTGAGGTGCCCATCTGTAAAAATATGAGTTGTACCTGCAGTTGTTAAATAAATTATAATTGATACATTGTTAATATGCTTACAGGGATAATTTAATAAATAAAACCGATTGTTTACATATTTAAAATTGTATGAAAATTATTACACCACGTAACAACCAAATCAATTACACATTACCTGTACATAATTTACGCATTTACACAGTATTTGCTAAACAAACACAGCCCCTTCGTCATATTCCGTACTAAATTTCACGAATAACTTACTTAACACAAAATAATTATTAATCAAAAAATCGCTTCAACAACTACCTCCTCGCTATCTATCTCTATCCTTCTCGCACACGCTCCCCTCTCTCTCGCTCTCTACTCCCAGAGCTATTTGAGGTTCAAATAATTTTTTTCAAATAAAAATGAATGGAAAGACAACAAAATTATTTGATGGTTAAAATGAATTCCGTCAAACGGGAAAAATATTTGTGGCCGTCGGATAACTTTGCGTCAAACGTGAAAATTATTTGTGGCCATCGGATATATTCACGTCGAACAAAAAAATTATTTGTGACGTTTCAAATGAAAGCAACTCTCACTTATTTTTATTTGAAATAAAAATAACTCTGGGTTATTTTTATTTAAGGAGTCTCGAATAAAATTTTTGTCTTTTATTCGAAATCAATTTTTTATTTGAAATAATTTTTTGCCCATCTCTGGTCTTAGGTTCGATTCCTCTCGTCACCGACATTTTTTTTTTCGAACCTGGACCTGATAAAGACGTCTTTAATACGTCTGAGAAAAGACATCTTAAAGATGTCTGAGAAAAGACATCTTAAAGATGTCTGAGAAAAGACATCTTAAAGATGTCTGAGAAAAGACATCTTAAAGATGTCTGTAAGACGTCTTGATTCGTGACATAAGCCGTGCCGAAGACTTGTATAAGACGTGAAAACGACGTTCACGGACGTCTTAAAGACGTCTGGAACGTCTGACTCCAGACGTCTGTAAGATGTCTTTAAGATGTCTGTGTGCTGTCTGGGTTTATGACGGAATTTAAAATATATCCAGCAATGTTATACAAAGAGTTTAATTCAAGTGTTGTCATTTTTATATCAGTAAAATTATTATTAAATTCTGGTACTTTATTTGTATTTGTACTTGGTATATTATCTCGCATTATGGCTTTGTTTTTTTCTACTTTTTTTGCCGATATATATTCAAGAAATCCTGATAAAAATTCCTGGTCATCTTTTTCATAATTACCGTTGGTTACATGCTTCATGTACAAAGTTATAGAAACCAATTTTAAATTATTTGAGAACTGTAACGGATTAGGTATGATATTCTTTCTTCTTATTTGAGAAAATAGATTTTCTACACAATCTTGACTAAATCTAGAAGTTAAAATAAATGAAAATTTTCTTGTCAGTAGTAAGACAAAGGGGATTCCAACCCAGGTCCTCTGAGGGGAGCGCGGGGACGGGGGGAAGTGAGGGCGCGCGGGGGAGCGCGGCGGAGGGAAACATGGGCGCGGGGCCTGCGGGGAGAGGAAGACCGGTTGCGCGCGCACGAGCCGCGGAGTGGGGGAAGCCGCGATGATGGAGGGGATCAGTCCAGGCCGAGCCGCTGCGGAGACCGGGCCCACCGCCGAAAACTTTTTAGAGGGAGGGAATGACCCCCGAGAACTTTTTCAGACCTAACCGGAGGGAGTGAATGACCTTGGCCCACCCCCAAATATTTTTCCAAACCATTATGTGACATGCGGCGCGAAGAACGAAATAGATTTATGCAGTGTCTACAAATCTTAGAATTATGTGGCGAGGAGGAAGACGGGTAAATAAATTGGAGAAATAATATACGTTTAAGAAATTTATTTAAAAATATAAGAATATAATTTAACATTTTTTCTTCCTACGAGCATCAACTAGAATATCACCGATGGCGCATGCTACCAGTTCGCAATCTACAAGATACTCCTCGTCGTAGTATTCGCTATCACGTATTATTTTAGCAGCACGACGAGCATCTAATGTTTCACAGGCAACATCGCTCTGCCGTAGCACGTTAACAAAAGTTTCAAATTTTTCACTCGCATCTTCTGCAGTTTGATACAGCCGCGGATACAAATACTCTATACATGGCCGAAGACTAAATAAAAATATTGCTGTATCCAGTGTGAAATACACTGTATCATCACCATCTGTCATCTTTATAATTGGCGAATCAGAGATCCGAAAAAAGTCCAACGATAAATTATCAATCCCCATCGAAGATAATCCAGGTAATCGTGAACGTTCTTCGATGTTATCACGGTTGTCGAATAGTAGACCCCATGTATGCCATGATAATATGAGATGATCTCCATGATTGTCGCCGAGAAGAACTTCTACATCGACCGTACGACCTACGTCGATTCCAATTTCCAAATATTTGCTACCCATGGTTGTTAATGCGTATCTTCTGACCATGATACGTGATGTTCGGCGCGGGCTAAGAGAACAATCAAAGCTATGATAGTACTCGCTCGTATTAGGAACAAACATAAATATTTTGAGAAGATGTGAAATTTACACCTTACCGGTCACGATATATATTCTCCCCACATGGAGCTACACCGTCAAACAATCCTCACACCCAGCGAGTATTTCATCAATGGTATACATTTTTTCAGAGCACTATTTGTTCCGTCGAAAGTCACTGATGCTACTGAGCGATTGATTGAATAGCGTCCGGGAACTGGCTTAAATAGAGGTGCAATTGCTTCCCTCCCACCACCACCGCATCTTATTCTAAAGCTACCAATTTTTTAAAATGATTTTCAATCTTAACACCGCAACGTATCGCGCGATCGTGTGTAATATGAGTCCTCCCCGAGCATCTCCATACGATGATGTCATTTTCACGGTGTGAAGAACGAAATAAACGCCGAATCTTAGAATTAGGTGGCGAGGAGAAAGACGGATAAGTAAATGGAGAAAAAATATACGTTTAAGAAATTTTATTTAAAATTAAAAGAATATAATTTTAACATTTTTTCCCACGAGCATCAGCTAGAATATCATTGATGGCGCATGCTGCCAGTTCGCAATCTACATGATAATCCTCACAGTAATGTTCGCTATCACATATGATTTTAGCAGCACGACGCGCATCTAATGTTACACAGGCAACATCGCTTTGTTGTAAGACGTTAACAAAAGTTTTAAATTTCGCCTCCACATCTCTGCTAATTCGATGCAGCCGTGGATACACATAGTCTATACATGATTCAAGATTTAATAAAAATGATACTGTATCCGGTTTGAAATGCAGCGGCTTATTATGTAGCATCATCCTTACAATTGGAGAATTATAGATATCACAAAAATCCATCGTTAATTGATCCATCTGCATCGAAGGTGATCCAGGTAATCGTGAACGTTCTTCGATAGCATCACGATTGTTGCATAGTAGACCCCATGTATTATATGGTAACGTGAGATACATCCCACGATTGTCGCCGAGAATAATTTCTACATCGATCGTAGGCCGTACTCTGATTCCAATTTCCAAATATTTGCTGCCCATAGATCTTAATGCGTATCTTCTGACCATGATCCGCGATGTTCGGCGCGGACTAAGAGAACAATCAAAGCTATGAAAGTGCTCGCTCGTATTAGGAATAAACATAAAAAAAAATTTTGAGAAGATGTGAAAATTAAGCCTTACCAAGCAACTGTATCCTCCCCGCATTGAGCTATGCCATCATCTTGCACGATCGGAACGTAATAATTCATGCGTTCAACGTTTCCTTCGGCACTGGTACTACACATTTTTTCAGAGCACAATTTGTTTCGTCGAAAGTCACTGAGGCTACTGAGCGATTGATTGAATAGCGTTCGGGAGACTGGCTTAAATAGAGGTGCAATTGCTTCCCCCACCACAGCATTTTATTTTAAAGCATCCAATTTTTCCATAATGTTTTTTAATCTTAACATCACAGCATATCACATGTAATTTGAACCCATCCTCAAGGATAAAAGTCTCAACACGTGCTGAATGTAATATAATACTTTTGCGCGCCAATTCGTCATACGCGTAAATCATAGAAAGAATTTTGCTGTATCAGCAGAAACTGCATAGAACCATGTTGGGTTGGATCGTCAAAAGAGTAAGACAGAGATCGCAAATCATGACATCGGTCATAAAAGCGCGCTCCAAACTGCACAAAGCTTCAAATCGTTGCAACGTGCTGCATGGAAAAGACATTACATAGAAGAATTCGCGCAAGTAATCCGCCAATTATTGGATCAATCCGCACGATTGATTTCGCGGGAAGAATACCTCGCGTGGGAAGAACGGTGCAACGAGTGCATCGAGTCTTTAGAAGAACACAGCCGCGTAAAACGTCCTCGATTATCGATCGGTGTTCGGCAATCGCTGGTTGCTCGAATCGCACAGCTCGAAGAATTAAAATATTCCTTGCGCGGACGTTTCGTGCATGAAGGTGCAGGACATTCGAGTACGGGACTTTTGTGGCGCGAAATAGACGCTGCGTTCGATAGTCGCGTGTTAACTGGTGCCGTGCTAAATTCGAATTACATCGAGCCGCGCAACTTCCTCCAGGATGCGGTCACCATTGTGCTAGAGCATGTGCGGGATACTTTGAGGAAACATCGAAACCTCAAAGTGAACACTGTATTCAACGGTGAATTTGTGGCGGGTGATAAGCATGCTTGTAAAAGCATCAACACCCGAAACTGCGAACTCTTTGGCACATCTGATCTGCAAGAGTGGTACCAGAGATGCGTCATCGAACCCACCCTAACATCGCTGGAAGAGTTCCAGGAACGCGACAGCGGATGGGCATTGACGAGAATCATGAATCTGACCGTCAATATCAACAAGTACAATCCGCTGCGTGCGGGTTGCCACCACAAGTTGCCACAGGATTTATTGTTGAAAAATGCAACGATCAATGTGCAATCCCCGGACAATGCGTGTTTCGCGTGGGCAGTGGTCGCCGCTCTCCATCCTGCGGAAAGACATCCCGATCGCCCAAGTTCATACCCGCACTATACGTCTGTGCTAAATCTCCAGGGCATTGAGTTCCCAATGTCCCTGGGGCAAATTGGAAAATTTGAGCGGCTCAACAACATCTCCATCAACGTCTACACCTTTGAGATGGAGAAGACGAAGACGGTCTTTCCGTTGCGCCTCACCAGCCAAAAAAGGGATCAACACATCAACTTGCTCTACACGCCGAATCATGAACACGGCGATGTAGGGCACTTTGTGCTGATCAAGAATTTGTCCCGGCTGGTGGGTATGCAGTTGAGCAAGCACAAGGCAAAGAAATTCATCTGTGATCGGTATGTATATAAAATTATGAAATGTCTCGCAAAACAAATTAAATAAAAAAATTTTGGGTTTACAGATGCATACACTACTTTGGATCTGTCGAGAAGTTGGAGCTTCATTCGCTGGACTGCGGCAAGATGAACGACTGCGCCATCCTGCTGCCCAGCGAAGGCAAAAATCTCCTCAACTTCGACAACCACTGCCGGAAGGAGCGACTCCCCTTCGTGGTGTACGCAGATCTGGAATGCGTCATTGAAAAAACGGAGGACAGTCACCGAATGGGTGATAAATTATGCGCGTATCAGCACCATAAAGTGCACAGTATTGCCTATTATATGCATTGTTCTTACGATACATCGCTATCGACGTATCGATGTCGCCGCGACGCGGATTGCGTTTCGTGGTTCGTAGATGAATTGAAAAATTTTGCGAATTTTGTCAAACCCATTCTGGCCAGTAATGTTCCAATGCTGGATTTAACTCCCGAACAGTTGTCGACATTTCACAATGCAACACACTGTCATATTTGCGAAGAACCATTCGAGGCTAGCGATGTACGAGTCCACGATCATTGCCATCTGTCCGGACGGTTTAGAGGCCCAGCACATACGGAGTGCAATTTAAATTATAAAAACGCGTTTTACATCCCCATAGTTTTCCACAATTTATCTGGCTATGATTCACATTTCATTATCGAGGAAATAGCTACCACTTTCGAAGGCAGCGTTGACGTATTACCCATAACTAAAGAAAAGTATATTTCTTTCACAAAAAATGTCGAAGATACGGCTGATTCAGACTCGCGAAATTGTATTAAATTGCGATTCATCGATTCGTACAAATTTCTCAACACCAGTCTCGACAAATTAGCATCCTTTCTTAGCACAGATAAATTAAAAATTTTACAATCACAATTTGAAACATTATCCACCGAGGATTTCAATTTATTGACGCGAAAGGGTGTCTTTCCATATGAATATCTTAATTGCGAGGACAAACTGCAGGACCCATGCTTACCACCGCGCGAGTCATTCTACAGTTCGTTAACGGGTGAGACTGTATCCGAGACCGATTACGCGCACGCCGAGACTGTCTGGCAGCGTTTCGAGATTAGAACCTTGGGCGAATACAGCGACTTGTATTTGAAAACAGATGTCTTGTTATTGGCAGATATTTTTGAAAATTTTCGCGAAAGTTGTATCAAGAGTTACGGATTAGATTCAGCGCATTATTATACTCTACCTGGTTTCACGTGGGATGCAATGCTAAAATATACTAAAATTACATTCGAATTGCTCACAGACATCGATATGGTCATGTTTATTGAACGCGGTATACGTGGGGGTTTAAGTCAATGTTCCGGAAGATATGCACATGCCAATAACAAGTACATGTCATCTTACGACGCATCGGAAAAGTCATCGTACTTGATGTACTTTGATGTGAACAATTTGTATGGATGGGCAATGTGTCAGCCCCTACCATACGCTAAATTTCAATGGGTCGAAGATGCTGCAAATTTTGATGTGTCTTCAATCGGTGTCGATTCGCCCACGGGGTACATTCTCGAGGTAGATCTGGAATATCCACAACGTCTGCACGACGCTCATGCCGATCTACCGTTATTGTATTGTATTTTTGTTTATCAGCATCGGTGTATATAGCATCATTGGGAATTCTCTTGAAAGTCAGTTCGTAAAGACCGGATGTTCCTCCGTATCTTACACCATCTATGATTATATTATCATCCTTGTCTATATCGAAAGCCTTATCCCCAAGCATCGTTCCACTATTGCCAAAGTATACGCCGTACACATAGTCCATTGTTGTATCCTTATCACCACTTAGGATCGCGCTCATGTATTTTTGCCCCAGCGGACCGAAATGACTGCGAAACGTTTCATGTCCCTCGGATGTTTGAAGTTGCTGTCTGATAGATGTTACAAACGACTCATTGGGACTAGTTTCGAAAACGTCGTCATCAATGGTTGCGAGCGATTGTACACTGGGAAATGTATTTATTGGTGTGTGAGGAACGGGAGACTCGTTTGATGTAGCATTCCGCCGTTTATGCTTCGATTGAACTGGTGTAGAGGTTATCGGTGAATATTCAGACGACATGTGCCGTTTCCTCTTTGTCTTGCGCGATGTGTTCCCTTTCGGATGGATTTTTTTAGGCGTTAATGTTTCATTCCCTTCAACGTCTATGCTCATCGGTGGTGATGTGCCAGCTTCTGTCGCTGAGGTATTTTCCACAATATGTTTTAAGGGTTCGACGATAGGTTTGAAGTATCTCTCCAACGCGACATCTTCCTCCATCTTGCCTGTCTTCAAAGCCTGATGTTTCTTGCGAATGGATTCGCTAGTTTTTGCAATTTCGTTCGCTATTCTCTCGCGATCCTTAATCTCCAGAGTATCGATATCAATCATCGTTGTACCGCTGACATTGCTTTCCCACCGACGTGTTGACGACAATTGACCATCTCACGGTACGGCAAACTCATTAAATCCCTTTCTGTAACGTCAATTGGACATCGCGCTATCCTTGTCTATTACCACGAAACCATACTCCCGTTGTCAACAATTACGACACAACGCGCAGAAATTCTCGTAAGACATGTCAGTGTTTACGTGATCGTTGTACACATGTTTCAAGTTGGTACCATCCTGCTTAAACAGAATCAGCAGATTGGCATTGTCGCGTATAAGATGTTTGGGTATCTTTGCATACGTCTGACAGAGATAGAAGCAGTCAACGTTCGAGTGGCGCCCCATTAAAAAGTATTCCCTTATCGTATCTTGCTTGTCGCATGCCACGTCATCAAAGATGAAAATAGAATTCGGAAGCGATTCGCACGGTGGGATGACGTCACTGTTATTCGAAAACGTAAAGTAGCCAATTTCATCTATCGGAGTCAATAAATTCTCCAAATACTGATATTTCGGCTGTTGCAACGACTTGGAGTACACGTACACGTTCTCGAAGCGGACGCCGTGAGGACTTTCCAACAAGCTCACCAGCACGTTGGTCTTTCCGCAATTTGATGGGCCACAAACGAGGCAGCGTATAGTGTTTGGTAGCATGCTACCATGCCTGCGTCTGGTTTTCGAAGACATCACTCGTAATTTATCGTCAAAATTTGTCACGCGTATCGTTACAGGTTGTCGCACGAATCGCATCCTTCCCGCAAACTGTGAAAAATGATTTTGATACGTCGAAGCGCCCTATTTATAGGTCCACGCCGACACAAAACAGCTCAGTATTCAAAATGCTTCTGATCCTGTCGGATAATTGCGATATTCGAGACCTAACCTCTGAGCAGTTGAAATATATACCAAAGATTATTCTACTCCGAGAGTTTGGGAGACACATTGATCAGTTGTGGGACAGACTCCCCGAGCACATAAAAGCCGATTCTGAGGTTCGGCAGTATCGTCGGTGTCTGGAGCATTATAATCGTCCTTGGCAGCGAACGCATATCGACGGTCCAGCACCATTGATTAAAAACTGTAGCGAATGTCGCCGGCGCGAGTAAAGAAAGGTTGTGGTTTATTAAATCGAGCGATAAACGCGCTACCTATCGAATTACATATTCCGGGATACCAGTTTTGCGGCCCGGGAACTCATCTGGCAAAACGATTGGCTAGAGGGGATCAAGGTATCAATCCGTCGGACGCAGCGTGTCGCGAACACGATATTGCGTATTCGCGTAGCAACGATCTCGGTGAAAGACACGCGGCAGATAACGTTCTCGCTGACAAAGCGCGAAAACGCATCGTTGCGCGAGACTCGACTCTGGGTGAAAGAGGTGCTGCTACAGCTGTTTGGGCGGCTATGAAGGCGAAGACGAAAATCGGAATGGGGATAAAAACAAAATTGCGCAAAGGGACTCCAAAAAGAGCATCGAAAAAGCGGATTCTTCCGGTGGCAAAACGGGGTGGTATATTACCACTTCTCCCGCTGTTAGGTGTTCTCGGATCATTGGCTGGTGGAGCGGCGGGGATCGCCAAGGCGGTAAACGATAATAAGGCGGCGCAACATCAGCTGCAGGAAATGCAACGTCATAATCGCTCCATGGAAGGTCGCGGACTTTATCTCGCACCATACAAGCGTGGACAGGGAATATCGAAACGAAAAAAAAACGCCGAAAAGAAAATAAAAATGCCCGCGGGAGTAACTACCGATGCACAATTGGAGGAGTTGGCAAAACGTATGCGTATTCCATTCTTTAGAGGTGTTTCTATGCGAAACGCGTTACCAGTCGGAGGAATACGTCGAAACGAGAGCGGTATTGTAAATTTGGACAATGTCGAGGGGTCGGGGACTCATTGGGTGGCATATGCGAAGAGAAGGTGTCGAGCTATATATTTCGACAGCTTTGGAAATCTTCGACCGCCTATGGAATTGGTAAAATATCTGGATAAAGATGCTGTGAAAATTGAATACAATCGAACGTCTTATCAGAAGTACGATCAGAGCAATTGCGGACAACTATGTCTACGATTTCTACAAACGATCGGTACAAAATTTAAGGATTGACTTCCCACCACTCTGATTCAGTACTAATCAATCCGTACAGTTCAGAATATGTCGTTAACATTCACTCTAACCGGCAAGAGTAGCACCCTCGTGGTGAGCTACTTTCCACCCATAGATTTGAGCGACGATGATTACGAGCTTGGTCTAGCAACCTTTGAAACTTATCACACCATACCGAACATCGACTCGAGCAACGATAAATTCTACTTCACCGTAAACTATGATATCAACAATAGCGTTGACGCCTCTTATGAATACATTACGATTCCCCACGGCTCCTACGAACTAGACGCCATTGCCAAGTATTTGAAGCAGCGATTACTCGAACGGTATCCTCAAAATCTCGACGGTACCGATGGCGGTGACAACGATGCGTATCCAATAGTGTTGCGTCCCAACAACAATACCACGAAAAGCGAGCTGTACTGTCGGTTCGCTGTGGACTTTACAAAGCCCAATAACATTGGATCGCTACTGGGATTCTCGACGAATCGGGTATTAGAACCAGGACGGTGGCACGAATCGGACGATCCAATTAATATCATGAACGTGAACATTGTTCGTATAGAATGTAGCGTGACCGCTGGCGCGTACAACAATGGGAGGCGTGTACATACGATACACGAATTTTCTCCGAGAGTTCCACCAGGATATAAGATATCGGAAACGTCCGCGCAGATCATTTACCTTCCAATCACCGCACGGATCATTACGGATCTAACGATACGCGTTGTGGATCAAAACGGACGGTTGCTTGATTTTCGAGGTGAAGAGATTACCATCAGATTGCACGTACGACGGCGACGACGATAATACATGTGGTGCGAACGAAAGAGATGCTTGTATTGAACGACTCTAGAAACCCGTTTCTTCCAAGTGAAATTGTTTACAACAACAACTGCAACAGCTCCGATCACGCTAAAAAGAAGCGGCTCAGTGCTGCGAACATTGCATTTTTGAAATCATTGGGATTCATTGTGCGCATTTAGGTTGAAAAATGGTTGACATTCTAAGTATTGGAGGGAAGCCGACGTTTGATGACCGCATCGTCAAGCTTCAGACTCACACATACAACCCATACGTCAACACGACGTTTGGATACAGCGATGAGATAAGAATACCGATACAACAGCAGGATTTATACACATTGCCGTGTGAAAGTTTCCTCTATGTGGAGGGGAAATTGAAGATAAATAAGCCAAAAGATGCAGTAACGGTAACGTTGGGAAATAATTGCATGGCGTTCTTATTCGATGAGATTCGATACGAGCTGAATGGCGTGGAGATTGATCGCAACGGAAACGTTGGAATAACTAGCACGCTTAAAAACTATGTATCGCTGACATCTGGTGAAGACAAAAATATGGAGAATGTCGGATGGGGCTTGAAACGGCGCGATGGGCCAATAGTGAAAAGTCATTTCAATTTTTGCATCCCACTCAAATATTTGCTGGGCTTTTGTGAGGACTACAAACGCATGATTATTAATGCGCGTCACGAATTGATTTTAATACGATCGCGCAACGACAACAATGCTCTGATAGGATCGCCGATGTTGGAACCAGAAATTGAATTGGTTAAACTACAATGGCGGATGCCCCATGTGACGTTAAATGACGTTAATAAGCTATCGTTGCTACATACTTTGGAACGTGGACAAAACCTGAGCATTTGTTTTCAATCGTGGGATCTGTACGAGTATCCTCTCTTACAGAGCACGACCAAGCATTCGTGGGCTGTGAAGGCATCTGCACAGCTGGAGAAGCCGCGATGCGTGATCCTTGCTCTACAGACTGGTCGAAGGAATGTGATGAGCGAAGACGTTACTATGTTCAACAACTGCAAATTGGCCAATGTAAAACTTTTTCTCAACTCGGAATTTTACCCATATGATGACCTGAACTTGGACTTTGACAAGAATAAGCACGCCATCTTGTATCACATGTATACGCAATTCCGTAAATCATATTATGGGTATAGTTGCAACGAGGCATTATTCACCGTGGCTGAATTTTTACAATTTAGCCCCCTCGTGGTGATTGATTGCTCGCGACAAAATGAGTCGATCAAGAATGGCACCGTGGACGTGCGCATAGAATTCGAGTGTAAAGAGAATGTGCCTGCAAATACTACGGCCTACTGTCTGATTCTGCACGATCGGGTGGTTGAATACAATCCGCTGACAAACATGGTGCGCAAAATAAATTAAATTACCACGTTACTTGCCCGCCCTCTCCTGTACTACATTCGCAAAAAAATTTCATCGTGAAAATCGAGATGCTTTACGAGAAAGACTGCATTCTCTCGTCTGTCTTGGAAGCGAGTGGACCTCCAAATTGTACCGATAATGGTTGTACCAACGTTCGTTGACATGCAAGGGTTCATCGTTGATGGAAGATTTATCATCAAGGAAGTGGCTGTCCTACGAATGGGAACAATTCTCTCGCACTATATTTTTGGGAGTCCTATGCCGCAATTTCTTCTTTCGAAATCCGACAAATCAAGCATCCGATGGCTGGTAACAAAACATCATGGACTACGTTGGGATGATGGAGACGTTCCATACAGTATGGCTAAACAGCTAATTACGAAAGCTGTTGCCGATGCGATCAATGATGAAGAGGATGACACGTGCCATGTCGTATACGTTAAAGGGCTGCAGAAACGCGACTGGCTTGCAGATTTCCTCGATAAAAATACGAGAGCAGACGCGGTCATCGAGACGCTGGACATTGACTACGAGGATATCAAATCTCTAAATAAGCTAAATGTAGTTAATACTCTGCGATGTGGTAGACACGCGAAACACTGTGCCATGCAAAATGTATTTAAACTATTCAACTGGTGGTCCAAACACCAGAGAAATGCATAAATAAAATATAATCAATTTTTAATGTATATGAAAATGTTTTTTCTTCACCCTCCCCAACCTCCTACATGTGATGTACGCTAGATTAAGACGATAGTTATGCAGAAGTCGTTCGATACACGTTCGATTCACGTTCAAAACTTGATCAAAGCCGTTTAAAGCCGTTCGATATACGTTCAATACTCGATCAAAGTCGTTCAATACACGTTCGATTCACGTTCGAAGTGGTACCATTCACGTTCGAAGAGGTACGATTGGCGTTCATTACATGTTCGAAGTGGTTCAATACCCGTTCAATACCCATTCAAAGCCGTTCATTACCCGTTCAATTCACGTTCGATTCACGTTCAGAGTGGTACGATTCACGTTCGATTCGCGTTCAGAGGGGTACGTTAGACGTTCGATACCCGATCAAAGCCGTTCAATACCCGATCAAAGCCGTTCGATGCACGATCAAAGTGGTATGATAGACGTTCAATACCCGATCAAAGCCGTTCAATACCCGTTCGATGCACGATCAAAGCCGTTCAATATCCGTTCAATATCCGTTCAATACCCGAACAAGGTGGTATGATAGACGTTGGATACATTCAAGTGATATGGTCTAGTCGAATGATGTGTCAGAGAAGAAGGGAAAGAAGATGCGTGTGAATAAGGAGAGGACGGTCAGCGAAGAAGAAGATAAGTACATGGAGGAGGATGGTGAAGAACAAAGGCATCCTACTTTGCAAAGCTACGCACTTCTCGGTTTCAAGATAAGGGTTTACATGCGAGAACCAGGAGATGCAGCAAGACCAGTTGCTCATCAAAGCTTGACAGGCAACAGTTAAACATTTTGTGCAGTCTGTTTTTCTACAAGTTTGTATAAAAAATGGGAATAACGCGGATAGCACCAGGGTGCGACCCCGAGGTATGTACATATCAATATTTTTTAACATTTATCGCGTTTAATCGTTGAATCCAAGTGCTCTTAAATCGGGGGTTCGTCTTCCGAGGGTTAAAATGCCATTATTATATCCTAGATTTCTATTTTTCTAGCAATCGCCACCGCCGTCGCCCACCTGGTCGTCGGATTTGGGATCGCCGCAGCCGTCGCCGCCACCGCAGTCCCCACCGCCGTCAGCGTCGCCGCCTCCGCATGTATGTAATACTTGGTATTGGTGTGTGCGTTTGATATTTATTATGCTTGATGCATCCATATTATATCGATGTTTGTGTCTATGTTCTAGGACATACCGCTGCATGTCATGCAGGATTGGTTGGCGGAATTGGAGACATGGGCGCACCAGGTTGCGCCCATCGGGGTCCAGATGCGGCGGTCGGGGCCGGTAATCGGCCCCATAGCGGCGTGGTCGCGGCAGCGCGACCCTCCCCCCGACCTAATCAGGTGAGCACCATATTGGGTACCACGGCCGACGTTACCACCATCACCCCCATCGCCACCATCACCCCCCTCCCCACCTCCCCCCTCACCACCACCCTCATAGTTTTTTTCTTTTATATATTTTTTTTATTTATATTTACATTTATATTATATATTCTTCTTTATTTTTGTGTAACAATATATATATCTTAAACGCATATTCTGTCTCCATTTATTTACTCGTCTTCCTCCTCGCCTCCTAATTCTAAGATTCGGCGTTTATTTCGTTCGAGCCTTCTTCGCGCCGTTGAATGACGTCATCGCATGCAGGTGTCCCGGGGGGGTGGGAGAGTCAAATTACGCGTAATCGCGCGATACGCCGCGACGTTAAATCGGAACGTTTTTAGAATACTGTTAGCTTGAGAATAAAATGTGATTGTACCACTATGTAATGCCGTCTCTTTCCCTCTCCCAGATTTTAGCTTTAAAGTAATGCTCTGTCTCTTTCCCTCCTCCGAAGACGCGGTTCGTAAAACGTCGACATTGCTCGAAACAATTCTCAATAAAAATAAATTAATAAAAAAATATTTGGGGGTGGGTCAAGGTCATTCCGGTGGTGAATCGGGGTTTTGAAAAAGTTCTCGGGGGTCATTCCCTCCCTCTAAAAAGTTTTCGGCGGTGGGCACGGTCTCCGCGGCGGCTCGGCCTGGACTGATCCCCTCCATCATCGCGGCTTCCCCCACTCCGCGGCTCGTGCGCGCGCAACCGGTCTTCCTCTCCCCGCAGGCCCCGCGCCCATGTTTCCCTCCGCCGCGCTCCCCCGCGCTCCCCTCAGAGGACATGGGTTGGAATCCCCTTTGTCTTACTACTCTTGTCTTAATTAAATATTCTGTTACATTAATCACTGATGTAGTGCTAATCGTTATACCCCTTTGTACGGGTTTAAATTCATCATTCCCTATTTGTAATTGTGTAAAGATATCAATAACTTCATGCAGAAAACTAATACTTGTTAGTTGTCTTTAATGTTCCCCTTGGGGTTACATGAACTTCCGTTTCAGCTTCCCACCTTTCCTTAACTCTACTTAAACCTAACTTAAACCTACTTAAACCTATTCCCTACACTTATATTTATCTCTCTCATATTTACATTATTTACACTATATCCCCTCTCGCCTTTTCGCCTCCTCGCCTTCGCACGCATCTCGCCGCTTTCGCACGCGTCTCGCTCGCAACTCGCCGCCCTCGCTCGCATCTCGCCGCTTTCGCACGCGTCTCGCCGCACTCGCCCGCGTCTCACCGTCCTCGCTTCCAACTCGCTGCCCCTTCCCGCTCCCCCCATTCCTCCCCTCTCTCCCTCGCTCATTCTATCTTACACTCCACTCTCCGCATTCATCCTTCCTTCCTTCCGTTTCCACAATCTCTCTCTCTCTCTCTCTCTCTCTCTCTCCCTCTCTCGCTTGCTCACTCCCTCACTCATTCACTCACTCACTCACTCACTCACTCTCTCACTCACTCCCTCCCTCACTCACTCACTCACTCACTCACTTCCTCGCTCACTCCCTCCCTCTTCCTCTTTCTCACTTTCCTTTGCCCTCTCCCCTCTCTACCCTCCTCCTTCTCCCCAATCTCCCCCCTGTATCTTATTCCTCTCCTCTTCCAGCGCTCTTAGCCACCCCTCCCCCTCTCCCTCTTCTCGCAGCACTTCTCTTAGGCCGCGTCCAGATCTGAACCGAACCCCGAACCGAACGCCACTTGAGACTCCGTTATACCCCGTTCCTACGTGTGGAACGTATATTTCTAGCGATCTTCGCCAGTTTCGACAGAGTCTCGTGGCTCGCGACAGCTAAAGATCGAAGGACAGAGAGTGTTTAGAGTAGTGCAGACGAAAGGTTTGCCTGCAATATGACACCGAGGAAGGGACCTCGGGACCCTCGACCAAAGGAAAATCAGGCTCGCCGCGATGTTCGGGCTCTTCCCAGCCGATGTCGGTAATGTCCCGAACCATCAAAGGAATGGCTCACCCACATGGGATAAACAACTGTAGTGGTGCATCCCTGTCCCTCACACCACCATGACTTGTTGTCGTCCTTACAATTGGGGGTGTCAAGTAGTTTAAAGAAGCAACACAAGGTGGTAATAAACGAAGAGTGTCCCACAGACCTTTCCAATGTACCTACGCCTACGGTTCGAAATGTCTATGGGACTCACGGAAGTATCACGGAATGACCTGTACCACGGATTTATCCGAGTTTACCCTATGTTTGTTTTAACATGATACCGATTTCACGACCTTTCTACTTTCCAAACTGGCAAGATGTCTTTCGGGGGGGGGGGGGCCAGGAAGAAAAATCAAACACTTGGAGGGAAAAACTGTACGGGCTGCCTTGTCTGCCATACCTGGTTCTCAAAAATTAATCACGGTGATCGGCGAAAGCGTTTCGAGAGGGTCGCCGTTTATGACCGTATTGTCCCGCGAGCCAGCGGTAGAGAACTGTACGCGTGGGTCCTCGTACTACCTACCTACAGAGCAATACAGGGTCATTGGCCCGAAACGCCTGATCCGCCTCGCAACCGTGACGAGGTCAACCCAACCCCCCGTGGTGTCTCTCCGAAGACTTTCGACCCTCGGACGGGTTGGAGTACCTAAGTCAGAAATCTTCGAATTCCTCATTTCTCATCAGATGTGTGCGAAAGTGACGCCAATGAATTCCTGGCGTTCTGTCGATTAAAATCATACCAAATATCATGCAAATCGGACTACTTTGACACAAGCTATTTGTATTCCTTATGTAAAAGTAGTCCGATTTTCATGACATTTGGTATGAGTTTAATCGGGAGAACGCCCGGAATCCATTGGCGTCACTTCCCTTTTGATACGACGAAGAAAATAATTTCTTAATACGCTGCAATGGATATGTCACCCCTTGACTGCGAGGCGGCGACCTCAATTCGCTACGTTCGTCCCAGGATTCATACCTTTTTCCGAAAAAAGCCATAAAATTCGATGGGCACTGCGGGGTGTTGTCCCTGCCCACCATATTACCCTGTTTATGTTTCAGAAATAAAATAATTTTTTATTCTTTATCGTATGGATATGGAAGTGTCGCCGATGGATTCCTTGTGGTTTTCCGATGAAAATCATGCCAAATGTCGTGTAAATCGGACTACTTTTACATAAGGAATACAAATAGCTTGTGTCAAAGTAGTCCGATTTGCATGATATTTGGTATGATTTTAATCGACGGAACGCCAGGAATTCATTGGCGTCACTTTCGCACAGATTTGATGAGAAATGAGAAATTCGAAGATTTCTCACTTCTTAATAGGTACTCCAACCCGTCCGAGGGTCGAAAGTCTTCGGAGAGACACCACGGGGGGTTGGGTTGACCTCGTCACGGTTGCGAGGCGGATCAGGCGTTTCGGGCCAATCACCCTGTATATGGATTAGCTTGGATTGAACAATGTCACCCATTTTATTATTGGTCTTTAGAAATTTGGGAAACAGATGTTATCGAAACGTTCTTGGAAAAATAATAAATTATCGATTGTAAAGATTGAATGAATTTTCGCCGGTCTCGGAGCCCGGTTTTGTCTCGACGCACGTGAGAAAGATGCCACGAATAGGTATAGCAATTAAAAAGTATGTATTATTCACCATCAATACGCCTCGTGGGGACAGGACACGGAGACGGAGCCTGACTTTCCTTTGGTCGAGGGTCCCGAGGTCCCCTCCTCGGTGTCATATGGCAGGCAAACCTTTCGTCTGCACTACTAGAAACACTCTCTGTCCTTCGATCTTTAGCTGTCGCGAGCCACGAGACTGTCTAAACTGGCGAAAATCGCTAGAAATATACGTTTCACACGTAGGAACGGGGCATTACGGAGTCTCAAGTGGCGTTCGGTTCGGGGTTCGGTTCAGATCTGGACGCGGCCTTACTCTCTCTCGCCAACTACTTTTGTCCCCCCTGTCCCTGCATCTTTCCCAAACATGTTCCCATGTTTCTTCCCCCCCCCCCCCCGCAAACTCTACACACCCTTTTCTCCGTCCCCTCCCAGTACCTTCCTTCCCTTATCTCGCTTCCCAACCTAAACCTTGCTATTCTTCTCCACTTGCTTTCCCCCCACCCCTTTCTCAGGTACTCCGGGAACCCCACCCCCCTCGTCCACTTATACCACCTGTTGTATCTGGACTCCATTACCTTATCCCATGTTTGTCCTTCGTCCTTTTCTCTAGATCTTCTCTCTATCTCTCCATACCCCTCCCTACCCCTTTCCCTTAGCCTCTTCACCTCCTCTATTTCTAGTCCTACCTCTTTGTAAAATCCTCTCCTTTCCTCCTCCCACGCGGACACTCTTCCCTCTTTTCCTTCTCTTTTCTTTATTTCCTCCCAACACCTTCTCGCCAACCCACTCCCTCCTCCCTCCTCCAGCCTCATCACGAAGTTCCACGCCCTTCTTCCTGCTTTTATCCGCAACTTCTCTCTATCCACCTCTTTCCTCACCATGTACCCCAGAAAACTAATACTATTATTATACATACTTGCATCTTTTATACCAAGTGTTAATTTACAAGTTCTTGACGTCATGATAGAAAACCATTTACGAACAATCGTAACAAACCATGCTGTAGTACGATATTCCGGTATATTCTTACAAGTTGCTAACAACTATAATGAGCTACTCACGTCATTCGAAAAAAAATTTGTAGCTTTGCCTACTTTCATTTTATTGAAAGTATTCGTGGAATTGATGTCATCTCTTTGTAATTTAGGCGTTAATAATAATTCGCAATTTTCATGAATACTCATCAGTTCGTTGAAATGTCTTAATTCTATCTTATTTGAAGGTTGCTTAATATTTTTTCAAAGATGAGGCGGATCAGCAATTATGTACAAACATCGACTAGAGTCAAACGGATGTACAATAGAATTTTTTATTTTACTGAATCTCCCAGTACTTATGCCTAATAACTTCCACAGTCCAATATTGCCAGAACCCATGTCAGACGTAATAAAATTGACATGTAAGCCAATATTCTCAGTTTTGTCGATTATGTTAAAAATAATTTCCTTCAAAGTTTTAGAATTAAAACTATTTCCTGTGAAATGGTATCCAACGACATGCTTCCACCTGCTAGCTATGCCAACAAGCATAAAAACTAGGGCATGCGTTGCATTACCATTCTCATTGGGAAATGTTATATCACCGATAAGCCGTTCGGTTGAAGGATCGTAACTCTTTTTTGGCATGATCACCATTTCATCAAAAACTAATCCACACTCGTAATCAGTTTCTTCTTTAAATGAAAATTTTTTTTGCATTAAAAATTGAAGCATTTGATCCGAGATTCCAGGGGTAAATTTACAATCTCCTAATCTGCGTCTCAATGTTCGTAAAGAGGGAAGAGGTATTCCTTGGCGAATAATTTCTTCATAGCCATTAGCTCCACAAACAAATTGAAGTTGCAAACCACATTTGATTGTCTCATTTGACTAATTTTGAACACTACGACCTGTTGTAAGGAGAGCTTTAATTTGATCTTCCGCAAAAACTGAAGTTAAAGCGTTTTCGTATTTATTATTATTAATTTTATCTTTCAGTATTTGTACTGTATTTCTCAGAACTCTCATTTTTTTCATTTTTATCAATGACAATTGTAGTCTTCGAACAATCTTTTCTCATCTTACATGTTGATATTTCTTATTTTTATCAGATTTATTTACAAGTGAAGTACATGCGACTGATGTACTGGGCGCAGAAATATCATGTACAATCTAAAACATACAATAAAACATAAGGGATCAGGGAAAAGGGATAAGAGAGGAAATCGAGAAGGTATCCATACGTACATACATACATACTATTGCCCAATGAATACAGTTCGTCCCCTGACGAGGAGCGCGAACGAAACCAATCGCGATAATCCGCGAATATGGACAGCCGCTAAGAACCGAAAAGTAGGACTTCTTGGAGGGGATAAGGTGGAGCGACCGGGCGATTCCTCTTGCCCCTGTGACTTTTCAGCTTGTGGATAGTCTCTTGCCATCTCATTGGGCAATAGTACATACATAAATACACATCGAACTGAAATTGGAAGGAGGATGAGGGGAGAGAGAGGGAAAGGCAAGTGCGAAAGAGGGGGGAATAGGTTAAGGGTAAACGTAAAAAATAAATATAATAAATACATATGTATAAAATATACCCAGTAAACAAACTGACTGCAGTCTGACGGCAGATTGATGTCAGATTCGAGTATATTCTGACGTCAGATTCGGTGCCTACTATGTCCGCATTTAACTATGGTTCTGCGGTCGGAGCCTGACATCAGGATCTGACCGCAGATTGATGTCAGATTTCGATCAGATCTTGCTGACAAAAACCGCCCGCAGATTGGTGGCAGAAATCAAGCAGATCCTGATGTCGGACATAGTAGGCAATTTTATATAATAGTATAGATTTAAAAACAGTGCAAAAGTCTGTGTAGCGTAAATAATATATGGAACACGTTTATAAGACCGACTTGAAAGATCTGATTCCTACCATATCTTATGGAAGAAAAAAAAGTTGATAAACCATGTATTTAAACGGGTATTATAACATTTTTAATGTTTTACTTAGTTGTTAGTCAATTGAATGCCAGGGAGGCTCAAAATAATTATTTAAACTTTTAAAGACAGTTCTTCCACATATAAAAGAATTAATGATAACTACTATTTATTCAGTCGTCTTAGGGCGGTATTATCATCAATCGTTTTTTAGTTTTTAGCATGCGACATCCTCTACTAGTCTAGTAGATTAGTAAAGGATGCCGGATGCTTAAGACGATCTTCGTCTTCAGCAACGACTGATAATACCGCCCTTACAGTCGGGTATAACAAATATATACTCCGCAGTGGAATGCCGGCAAATACGAGTGGTACTCGAGAGCCCTGAATGATCAAGCCCTCGGCCACTTATTCCCGCCACGGTGCTATTTCGCAAGCGAGAAGCGGTCGCCCGATCGCGGCCTGGCGGGTCGCGTCGTGAACTATGTCAGCAGAATCTACTCGATTTCTGTTGCCTATCTGCCGTTAGATCGCGGTGCGCAAGATCTGCTCGATTCCTGCCATTAAATTGGATTAGCAGACTCTGCTTACTTTCTGCTGCCATTCTGCTGTCAGATCCTGACATCAGAATCTGCTCTATTTCTGCCGCCTATCTGCCGTCAGATCGCGGTGCGCAGAGTCTGCTCAATTCCTGCCATTAAATTGGATTAGCAGACTCTGCTTACTTTCTGCCGCCATTCTGCTGTCAGATCCTGACATCAGAATCTGCTCTATTTCTGCCGCCTATCTGCCGTCAGATCGCGGTGCGCAGAGCCTGCTCGATTTCTGCCATTAAATTGGATTAGCAGATTCTCCGCAGTGCCTGCCGCCAAACTGCTCGCAGGCTATGTCAACAGAATCTGCTCTGTATCTGACACCAATCTGCCGTCAGATCGCACTGCGCAGGGTCTGCTCGATTCCTGCCGTTAAATTGGATTAGCAGACTCTGCTTACTTTCTGCCGCCAAACTGCTCGCAGACTATGTAAGCAGAATCTGCTCTATTTCTGTTGCCTATCTGCCATCAGATCGCGGTGCGCAGAGCCTGCTCGATTTCTGCCGTTAAATTGGATTAGCAGATTCTCCGCAGTGTCTGCCGCCAAACTGCTCGCAGGCTATGTCAACAGAATCTGCTCTGTATCTGACACCAATCTGCCGTCAGATTGCGCTGCGCAGGGTCTGCTCGATTCCTGCCATTAAATTGGATTAGCAGACTCTGCTTACTTTCTGCTGCCATTCTGCTGTCAGATCCTGACATCAGAATCTGCTCTATTTCTGCCGCCTATCTGCCGTCAGATCGCGGTGCGCAGAGTCTGCTCAATTCCTGCTATTAAATTGGATTAGCAGACTCTGCTTACTTTCTGCCGCCATTCTGCTGTCAGATCATGACATCAGAATCTGCTCTATTTCTGCCGCCTATCTGCCGTCAGATCGCGGTGCGCAGAGCCTGCTCGATTTCTGCCATTAAATTGGATTAGCAGATTCTCCGCAGTGTCTGCCGCCAAACTGCTCGCAGGCTATGTCAACAGAATCTGCTCTGTATCTGACACCAATCTGCCGTCAGATTGCGCTGCGCAGGGTCTGCTCGATTCCTGCCATTAAATTGGATTAGCAGACTCTGCTTACTTTCTGCTGCCATTCTGCTGTCAGATCCTGACATCAGAATCTGCTCTATTTCTGCCGCCTATCTGCCGTCAGATCGCGGTGCGCAGAGTCTGCTCAATTCCTGCTATTAAATTGGATTAGCAGACTCTGCTTACTTTCTGCCGCCATTCTGCTGTCAGATCCTGACATCAGAATCTGCTCTATTTCTGCCGCCTATCTGCCGTCAGATCGCGGTGCGCAGAGCCTGCTCGATTTCTGCCATTAAATTGGATTAGCAGATTCTCCGCAGTGTCTGCCGCCAAACTGCTCGCAGGCTATGTCAACAGAATCTGCTCTGTATCTGACACCAATCTGCCGTCAGATCGCACTGCGCAGGGTCTGCTCGATTCCTGCCGTTAAATTGGATTAGCAGACTCTGCTTACTTTCTGCCGCCAAACTGCTCGCAGACTATGTAAGCAGAATCTGCTCTATTTCTGTTGCCTATCTGCCATCAGATCGCGGTGCGCAGAGCCTGCTCGATTTCTGCCGTTAAATTGGATTAGCAGATTCTCCGCAGTGTCTGCCGCCAAACTGCTCGCAGGCTATGTCAACAGAATCTGCTCTGTATCTGACACCAATCTGCCGTCAGATTGCGCTGCGCAGGGTCTGCTCGATTTCTGCCATTAAATTGGATTAGCAGATTCGCCGCAGTGTCTGCCGCCAAACTGCTCGCAGGCTATGTCAACAGAATCTGCTCGATTTCTGCTGCCTATCTGCCGTCAGATCGCACTGCGCAGGGTCTGCTCGATTCCTGCCATTAAATTGTATCAACAGACCCTGCCGCCAATCTGCTCTCAGGTTAAGGCAGCACAATTTGTCGGCTTTCTGCTGTCAGTCTGCTTTCATCATCGAATATAACAAATCCTGTATCAAATCTGTAGTCTTTCTGCCACAAACATTTGTATTCAGGCGTTGAGCAAAATCTGCAAATGCAGACGTGGCTATCTGGATAAGTTTTATCAATTCAATATGTTCAATTACTATGTTTGCTTTATTGCTTTCAGTTGATACTTGTGACTTTTCTGTTTCATTCTCCCTTACTGATTTCTTTATATTAAATCCAAATATTGTTGGCACCGCGTTTGGTTTTAATTTCCATTTGTGGTCTCTTCGTTCCCACATTTCTACACTAAAGTGTACCTATGATATAAACAATTGTACAATTTGACAATTTAATCATGATTGTCAAAGAATTATTTGAATTTTTTGCCGATCTCTGATTGTCACATAAAAAGAGGTTTACCTCACAGAAGCGAGAATTATCCCTTGGTATCTGTTTCAGCGCGAACGTGAAGCTTCTAACACTCGCGGTGTAGATTTAGGTTTAGGTTTACTTAAGCGTGTGAATCAGGTGTTAAGGAAAGCCGTGAAGAACGGTCGTTACGTTTAAACAGTAAAGGTCACGAACACTTTATATTTACACAACGTTGCACAATAATTACAAGTTTGGTCGCTTAAAAATTAACACAGAAACTTAATTGACTACACTTAATTAACTACGACGCGAAGGCACGCGAAAAGTGACCGCGAACTGAGCAGTTCGAATAGAGAAATAACTGGAACGTTCCAGAAGAGCGTAAGTACGCTAGAGAGAAGAACACTACTTGTCAAGTAGACGATTCTTAGAAGAGAGATCGATCGCGGTGATGGATCGGGCCGTTTCACCGAATTCTGTGACGTCAGCACCCCACTCAACAGCTGTTCGCCCTGAGCAAGACGCGGACCGCACCGGCGAAACAATGTCGGCCGCACGGTGAAGTGAGAGAGCTGTCTAATTGACTGGGATGCGCGTCAACAGATGGCTCAACCGATCCCATCACCGCGATCGTGCATACCGCGGCTTTGTCGCAATAGCCATTACAAACAGAGCGCGGCTTGGGCAGCGAGCTCGCACCATCTTGGCCTGTGGCCGTTTGGGCTAATCCCAAACAGTATCCAATTTTTGAAAGGAATATTTTCTTGCCATAAAGCTTGACGTTCGGGACATTTTGGAAACACTCTCATAATATAACCCTTGTCTGAGGTGTTACTGCAAAAGGGTGCTGTACATCCAACCATTTTGTACGAATTACGGTCGATTTCTTCACCTCCAGATATCTTCCAGTTAGAGTTATCTGGCAGATATCTGGCACATGATAGGGTAGATGTCCCAATTACTGCCACATTAAGCTCATCGCGTAACTTTCGTTAATTATTTCAGAAGTTATTTCCCAGACAGCACACGACGTCTTATAGACGTCCATTTTAAGTCTGTTTTACGTCTGAATGTCCTGATTCGTGACAAAGACATATTTAAGACGTCGTACGGACGTGCGAAAGACGTCTTTAAGATGTCTTTAAGACATCCACAAGACGTCTTCCAGACGTCTTTAACATGCTCATAAGACGTCTTAAAGATGTCTGTCGTAAGACGTCTTAAAGATGTCTGTCAAAAGACATCTTAAAGACGTCGTAAAAAGCCATCCGAATGGCGTCCGTAAAAAGCAATCTTAAGGCAGGACCGGCGCAAGGATTTGCAAATTTTTGCATTTGTATGGAATATTAAATATAATAGTAACGCAATTATCGTACATTTGTTTCGTCAATTTTTCTTTAATACAATTATATGACGGTATGTGAAATGAGTCTAGAGGTCGAATGATGATTAGGTTAGATTGTAGAGCAGCACTTAGGCTGAATCTCGCCTATTCATAATTATTGTTATATCGTAATTGTCATGGTCCAATAAAGACATTTAATAATAATATTCTGTAAAATATTTCGCTGTAATGCGTGTTTTTTTATAAACAATTAATACAATATATATGTAGCTAAAATTTGGAAGTGTTTATAAGGAAGTATGTTGGGTAGGTGCGTATAACGATTGCTTCGTAACCGGAAAGTCTTAGGTTCGATTCCTCTCGTCACCGTCATTTTTTTTTCGAACCTGGACCTGATAATGACGTCTTTAAGACGTCTGAGAAAAGACATCTTAAAGATGTCTGTAAGACGTCTTAAAAACATCTTTAAGACGTCTTAATTCGTGACATAAGCCGTGCCGAAGACTTGTATAAGACGTGAAAACGACGTTCACGGACTGTTTGAGATTCGGTAGTTCCGATCTCCGCCACACCCAACTCATCGCAGCACCTCCTGGACAGCGGATCGACAAGCCCGATCCACAATCGATCGACCAATCAGGTGTCAGCGACAGAACGCTCAGCCAATCGCATTTCCCCACGTCGCTCGATCCTCCAGACTTTTGGAGAAGACGACTAACGGAAATGGATCGGCCATATTGCTCTTGCTCTTCTTGTTCACGCAGAGTACAAGTTCAGACGCGTCGGTTTCACTGAACGTTTAGCTCATTGTAACTCGTGAATTCTCGCAAAATTGCTCACCTTAGTGCTCAACCTCGTAATTTCTCACCGCTCAATTTAATATCTCGTGCTCAGACTCGTCGTGTATCGATTGTGGATCGTGGTCTGTTACGCGGCCACGTGCGCGTCGTTTTGCGATTCGTCTCAACAAGACAAGAACTGTACATTCTCTGCACAACGTGCATCTGCTCAGGCTCACCCACTCAGCTTTTACGTTGTGACTCACTCCGCGAGTGTGAAATAAACTAATTGTACATTGCTCATTAATACTGTGCGTTCTTCACATAACCTCACCGGCATCTCACGCTCATCGCGAATTCTCTCGCGAACACGGACGTCTTAAAGACGTCTGGAACGTCTGACTCCAGACGTCTTTAAGTTGTCTTTAAGATGTCTGTGTGCTGTCTGGGTTTAGCCTCAAAATCATTCCAAGTTGCAGCATACTAATGCTTAAGAACTCTTTTATCTAAGAAATTTTTTTTATAGTATAAACAGTATGTTTTAATTGCTAATTAATTGAAAAAGTATAAGGAAGTCCAATGTCCCTAAAACTGTCATTCACCTTTTAATATTAATTTATAAATATCAGTATGCAATGCTTCTCTATTATTATCTAACACGGAAACCTAATTTAACATTAAAATTTTTTTCCCTTACGATTTTGCACGCATTATTTCACTATTAAGTAAAATAATTAAAGTGACAGTAATACCCACACAGCACAACGTCCCGCAACGTCCCAAAGACGTCTACAGACGTACCACAGACGTCTTGGGGACGTCTTGTTACTGATCAGGCCGTTCAGACGGTCTGAATGTCCTGATCAGTAACAAGACGTCCCCAAGACGTCTGTGGGACGTCTGTAGACGTCTTTGGGACGTTGTGCTGTGTGGGTAGGGACACTGTCAGTAATTGGGACATCTACCCTAGCATCCAACTGGTCGACGAGTGCCACATGATAGCATCCAATTGGTCGTTCACTGACCGGGACTTTAGTCGGAGGTGAAGAAATCGGGCATTAATCGCAATTATAATTTCTTAATATACCTAAACTCCAGGTCATTTTAGAAGGAACTTTCACCCGTGTAGAATGAGCTCATTGGCTCCGAGGGAGCGTTGGTTGCGGTACAGCCAATAGTAGCGCAGAACAGGTATATGCGCAAGTTCCTTCTTATATGACAGAGTATATATGTACACTAGGCGACAAAATCGGCTTCCCTCCGGAAATTTGGCAACGTTGCATGTCGGGTCCCCCTGTGTCGAAGAACCACTGAGTTATGCCTAGTGACAATGGTGACAATTTTACAAATTATTATTTAGTATGCTAAAATGAATTTTGCTTGATAAAACATTACACGTAAGAGGATTATGGGCTCGATTCCTCATCTATTTGGCAAAGAAGTAGCATGTATCGTAGGTAGAAAGTTTTTAGACTACCAGGCCGAAGTCTAGGTAGACGCACGAAATCCCTATATCGGTGTTCCAGCACGAGAAGGCAAGGGAAGGCGTTTTGGCCGCCGCGACCCCAAGGTAGCCGCCGCCCGCATAAGACCCTCTCACTTGCACATAAAGCCCTGTCCTTGTTTAGCACCATCCCTGTCTACCGCATGCTCTCCGTCACTCCCGTGCAGCGAATTGCCGCTGTTGTGTATTCATCAGTTCACCATGAACCAAAGAAGCGTGAAGTTCGAACTGAACACTGTACTCTTATTGCCTCGCCATGGTGTGAACATAGCCTAGCTTTTTAATTCGGAGGGAAATTTAAATTAAAGAAAAGGGGGGAAGCTCATGAAGTTGTCGGGTTTCTTAATGAGATTAAATATAATCATGGCCAGGTAATTAAACGCTCGTCGACATTGTAACTTTTATTTATTATCACGGTAGTCATGTAAACGCTCCTTAGAAACAAATGTAATTGATTATTTATGTTAACAACCAGAAAACGGAAGACGCTTCTTCCGCTTGGAGAGTTGACTCTGAAAAGACGTGTTTGCCAAACCCTACAAAATATATATATGATCCATTCAATATCGAACATAAAGTTTCTTATTTAAATCCTTCAAATTCACGAATCCAAATCTGAACGCGTCCTCCGAGCAGAGTGCTTTTGCATTCCACGGGCATCGACCCCAATTCCCTGGAAGTCAGCACAAGTTCCCGAAGATCCACGCAACAAATTTGGTGACAGCGGTGGGATGCTTTTGAAATTTTGCCGGCTCGAGGTGCATTATCTGGACGATCAAGATTAAATACTGCTTCTTCCCCTCTGAGTTTTCTGCATGGTTTTCCTGAGGGCAAGGGTGAATGCCGGAGAAGTGTGATTTCAGTGGCCATGCACGCTTTCCCTGAAATCACAAAATATCAATAAAGAATTGAAGACTACTGTCAAGAAAATAGAAATTGCTGAAATTGCTGGACTAGAAGAACGAAAGACTGACTGACCTGGAGACCGGTTTTACTAAGGAGGAAGACGAAATCCTTGAAGAGGCGAAGGCTGCAGGAGACAGGAACGTCGGCGCTGAAGAAGAGGATCGGTATCGTCGAGGAGGTGAAGGTTGCTGGAGTCAAGAACGTCGGTGCGGAAGGAGAGGATCGGAATCTTCAAAGGAGGAAGATCGAGAGGAAAGATTTGAATACATCATTTCCCTTGGTATTGTTATCATTGCGTTCCTATAAATAAGCATTTATTATTGTATCAACAAAATGTCGCGTAGAGTTATCAGACAAAAGAAATTTAGGAAAAGTCGCGGACATAGTAGCTTGAGTAGTAGCAAAGAAGACGCATTTGAGGGAGCGCCTAGATTGGGGATGGTTGCCAATGCACCTCAACAAGAGCATCATAATTCGATTTCAACACTAAGTCCTCTTCCTGTTATCGGGTTAAATAATGAATTAGATTTGAATGAAGTCGAAATAAGTAATTCGAATAATTCGGAGGAATCTTCATTGGGTCCGTCGGAAAATGCATACTTGCCACTGAAACTAGCGGTTGATCTAGTGCCTCGATTCGATGGTAAAACCTGTACTCTCTTTAAATTTATCAAACAAAGTCGATTCGTTGACTCTCGAGTCAAACCCGCGGACCGGATGAATTTACTCGCGCTGATCCGAAATAGAATTGAAGGGCACGCAGACCAATCAATTAGTAACCGTCGCGAACCTAACACTTTGGAGGAACTAATTAGTTTACTAAAATCGGCGTTTGCACGAGCTTATGACCTTGACCACGCTCACGACGAATTGAAAAGCGTTTGTCAAGCAGGAAACGAACGAGTAGAAATTTATGGAGAAAGAGTGAATGAAATATTGAATCGCGGACTAGAAATAGCGACAGAAAAATTCAATTTTGAACAGCTGTTAGGTGTAAAGGTCTTGCTAAATCAAGCAGCAGTGACAGGGTTCGTAAGGGGATTGCGTGATCCGTTCATAAGTCTACTTATAACCAAAGAACAGTTCGATGATTTGGAGGTTGCGATCAATTTGGCTTCAAAATTAGAGCAGCAAACTGAGGAACGTGCGAAACAATCTCACAATTGTAAAATAATTGCTCAAGACGCTAAAATTTATACAGCTGGTGTAATTGACCAAAGGTGTTATGGGTGTGGTCAAATAGGCCACATTCGTACACATTGCCCGCAGTCTCAATCAAAAGGTAACAGACTAACAGACCGCGATAGAATTCATTGCACTTATTGTAAGAAATCGGGACATGTACAGTCACAATGTTATAAAAGATTGAACGAAAATACTCGTGGGAAGGTAGCACAACAGAATAGGATGATTGAAATGGGAAATGAGGGTAATCAGAATTTAAACTCCAGAATGACTCTGCAAGGGAGCGTAACACAGAGTCAGTCTCCCATTGTACGCGCTCAACCCACCGGGTCTGTTACAAATTTGATATAAAGGAAGTAGTAGCATTACCTGTCATTCCATTGGAACAAGCTTGTTTCGTCAATGGATTAGGCAAATTTTTAGTTGACACAGGATCACAACTTAATTTGATTAAACAAGCGCATCTGATTCCTGAAATAGAAATAAATGATAAGGTGGCTTATAGTCTCACAGGTATTGGCACAGGCATAATTCGTACTTACGGTGAGGTTATTATTCCGATTTGTAACGCCAAAATTAAATTTCAGATAGTTAAAGATGATTTTCCTATAACGGAAAATGGAATTTTAGGAGTGACATTTCTAGAACAGCAAGAAGTAACTTTGAAATTTAGAAAATACTTACCAAATAGCTTGAGGTTAGGAACTAAGGAATTTCCACTTTGTGCTAGTTCAGCTACACTAAATTTACCATCCCGTACTAAAGTTTTGGTAACTATTCCTGTAAAAAATATAGAAAGGAAAACAGGTTATATAAGGAGGTTAGAAGCTGGTCCAGGAGTTTACGTGGGTGAAGCACTAGCGACGCAGGAGAATGGATTTGTAAAGATTTTTGCAATAAACACTAATGTCGAAGATATCACACTCACAATCCCTTCGGTTGAGTTAGAAGAATTTTTTAGTTAAACCTCCTGCTCCTCGCTCAGCACGGGTCGCGGATCCAGATAGAGGACAGACAAGAGCAGACGCTCAGAGGCTTACCCAATTATATAAAACTTTGAATTTGAATGGTCTTAACGAATCAGAATTGGCTAGCATTCTCGGAATTATAAACGACTTTCCCTACCAGTTTTATTTACCAACAGATAAATTGGGTTCGACTAACGTCGCGCAACACACAATAACAACAACCGATAAGATACCAATAAACACGAAGCAATATCGTTTTCCATCTATACATAAAGACGAAATTGAAAAACAAGTCCAATCTTTATTAGAAAGTAATACCATACAATCATCAATCTCTCCATATAATTCGCCAGTTTGGATCGTTCCCAAAAAGCCTGATTCGACTGGCAAACCACGCTGGCGGATGGTAATTGATTATCGTAAATTGAATGAGAAGACCATAAGCGATGCCTACCCTCTTCCTAATATTATAGACATTTTAGATCAGCTTGGTGGTGCGAAATATTTCAGTACACTCGATTTAGCCTCTGGCTTTCATCAAATTCCGATGGATCCTAAGTCAAAATTCAAAACTGCTTTTTCCACTCCGTACGGCCATTACGAATTTAATAAAATGCCGTTTGGGTTAAAGAACGCTCCGGCCACTTTTCAAAGAATGATGGATTTAGTTCTCTCGGGATTACAGGGCATCGAACTTTTCGTATACATGGATGATATTGTTGTGTATGGTAACTCATTGGAAGAACATTCTCGTAAATTGAGAACACTCTTAGCTCGGTTACAGAATGCTGGGTTAACGTTACAACCGGACAAATGTCACTTCCTTCGGAAAGAAATAGTGTATTTGGGTCATGTAATCACAAAAGAGGGTGTAAAACCAGACTCTGGAAAAATAAAAGCTGTGAAGGAATTCCCTGTGCCGAAGACTAAAAAGAGTGTAAAACAATTCTTGGGTCTTATTGGTTACTATAGGCGCTTCATTCCAAACTTGGCTAAGATTGCAAAACCTCTCACGCAGCTATTAAAGAAGGATATTCCCTTTGTTTGGAACGAGAACGTTCAGGTCGCCTTTGAGAATCTCCGCGATGCAATATGTACGGAACCATTACTTCAATTTCCCGATTTTGAACAATCATTTCTTATCACTACCGATGCTTCAGATTATGCTTTGGGAGCCGTATTAAGTCAGGGAGTAATTGGGCATGACCTTCCTGTTGCTTACGCGTCAAGGACCTTGAACAACGCAGAAATTAACTATTCAACGATCGAAAAAGAGTTGTTAGCTATTCTGTTTGCCGTTGAACATTTTCGACCTTATGTATTCGGTCACCAATTTACGCTGGTCACGGATCATAGACCATTGGTATGGTTACACAACGTGAAAGATCCCACATCAAAGTTAATGAGATGGAGAATCCGTTTAAACGAGTATGATTACAATATAGTTTATAAATCGGGAATGGTAAATTCAAACGCAGACGCTTTATCACGAAACCCAATTAAATCTATTCACACAATCACTTCCGATACACGATCTTTGACAGTGGACCGTACAGAGTTAGGGAATCCTTGTCCGAGGCGTCTGGGAGGGGTGTTTGTTGGCGCCGACAAATCACCGCTCACAGGTTCTGGAATGGGCAGGGACAATAGAAACAATGAGGAATTGGTGGCCGCTGTTTTCTTTACGCGTGGGAAAACAGAGGTAAAGGAATGTGAGGTTATGGACGGATTGGACAATGATAGCGACAGTGACAATGACGAATATTTTACCGCAGACGAAGACGAGACGCCACTTTTCCCTGTGAGAAGTGTAGATGGTGAAGGATCGCATGGAGTGGCATGCACTTATGTTTCGCGTCGACTCGCTAGCCTGTTGAATTACGGAAAGGCCGACTTTGAAGGCACCCCGCTTCAGGAAGCGTTAGAAGCAAACTTTGTGCAAGGGGCCCAAGTTGAAATGGGGGCCAAGGTGCCTGGATGTTTTGTAGCTAGGGCCCAAGGGAAGAAGAGATTGCGATCCTCAGAAGGAATGACCTCAGTAGAATCTGGAAGTGATAGAGTACCGGAACAGTGTAAAATACGAGTACTGGCAACTGACGTAGTGCATGGACAGTCGACTCACCTTGCTGCTTCCCCAACCATTCTTCTAACTAAAGATCATTTGTATATGCGTAGGGATAATTTAGTTCATTTTCTTCCTGTCAATTACTCGGTAACCTCACAAATTAGTAAGGATTTGATCGCGAGGAATAGATTTTCCATCGAACACCTAAAACAATATAAGTTCAATGTCGGTGAAGCCATAACTTTTCGAAGTGGAAAATACTTTGTTTTCCACCTATTATTTAAAGCAAATTCGCAGGAAACCCCTGATATAAGGCATATTAGGTCATCAATAACATCACTAAAGCATCTGATGGATTCTTTGGGTGAAAAAATGATTAGCGTGTCAAGGGAAAGTAATGATTTGGAAACTATCGAGTGGAATCTTGTGGAGCGTATCTTTAGGGAGGTGTTTAATGACCCAGGATATCTAATTACGGTTTGTTCAGGTGATGTGGTGACGCCATTAAAATCTATTAGAAACGAAATCATTAGACAGAATCATGAATCTACGGTGGGTGGTCACCAGGGTATGGTTAAGTTGTACCACCGGCTCAGGCAGGACTTTTATTGGCCTGGAATGGGAAAAGAGATTGCAGAATTTGTACGCACCTGTTCTAGCTGTCAGAGAAATAAAATGCTTTCAGCAAAAACGAAACAGCCAATGCGAATCACAGACACTCCAAAGAAAGCATTTGAGAAGGTGCAAATGGATATAGTTGGGCCCTTACCTATAACAAAGAAAGGAAATAAATATCTATTAACCCTTCAGGATAATTTAACAAAATATTCCGATGCAATACCATTACCTGTCATAGACTCAATAACCGTAGCGATCGCGCTTGCTGAACAATTTATTAGCAGATTCGGGTGCCCAAGAGTGATTCATACGGATCAGGGCAGTAATTTCACAAGTAAAATAATGAAGCATTTCTGTAGGATATTTAAAATTCAAAAGATAACGTCCACCGCCTTTCATCCGCAATCTTTGGGTTCTTTGGAACGGGCCCACCGTGTCTTTGTAGATTATCTAAAACATTATTGTCAGAAACAGGACTGGGACGACTGGGTTAGGTTCGGAATCTTTTCATATAATACATCTGTACACGAGGCGACCGGATTCACCCCACATGAGTTAATTTTTGGCAACAAAGCTACTATTCCAACTGAGTTTGCAAAAGAACAAGTCCCTCGAACTTTCATAGACTATTATGATGACTTATTCAGTAAACTAACTACTACTCAGGCTACTGCCGTTATAAACCTAGAAAAGGCTAAAGAAAGGAGTAAATTATACTATGATAAAAATGTTAACCCACAAAAATTCGAAGTAGGCGACAATGTTTATTTGTTAAAAGAACCAAAGGTTTCCAAATTTGATTGTCAGTGGCTTGGACCATATGAAATTGTACGCAAATTCAATAATTACACGGTTGAAGTGGCGCTAAACGCTGGCAAGTCTAAAATTGTACATGTAAATAAGTTAAAATTAGCCTGTGTAAGGATAGACTTACCTTGAAACCTGTATGTAGTAGAGAGAGCTTTATTATGTTGTGTTGTTGTGTTAAACTTGTGTTATTTGTTCAAATGTATTCTCATTTAGATATGTATTGATTCCTTTTGTTTTGAAAAAAGCTGTTTTAGTGAAAACACCTTTTTCTAATAAGGGGGGAGGTGTTGTGTATTCATCAGTTCACCATGAACCAAAGAAGCGTGAAGTTCGAACTGAACACTGTACTCTTATTGCCTCGCCATGGTGTGAACATAGCCTAGCTTTTTAATTCGGAGGGAAATTTAAATTAAAGAAAAGGGGGGAAGCTCATGAAGTTGTCGGGTTTCTTAATGAGATTAAATATAATCATGGCCAGGTAATTAAACGCTCGTCGACATTGTAACTTTTATTTATTATCACGGTAGTCATGTAAACGCTCCTTAGAAACAAATGTAATTGATTATTTATGTTAACAACCAGAAAACGGAAGACGCTTCTTCCGCTTGGAGAGTTGACTCTGAAAAGACGTGTTTGCCAAACCCTACAAAATATATATATGATCCATTCAATATCGAACATAAAGTTTCTTATTTAAATCCTTCAAATTCACGAATCCAAATCTGAACGCGTCCTCCGAGCAGAGTGCTTTTGCATTCCACGGGCATCGACCCCAATTCCCTGGAAGTCAGCACAAGTTCCCGAAGATCCACGCAACACCGCTAAGAGGCTAGTTATTTCTTACGAAGAAGCCATATCGATGGTCCTCACTATCGATAGGTTATTTTCACTATGGATAGCTATCGGTATTGAAAATCGTGGGTTGATATCCGTGCAATTCTAATCGCTTTGCTTAAGAACTGCTGCTAAAGCTGATAAAGCATTAAACTTAGCATAATAATAATCAAAAACATCGAAATCCATTAGGAAAACATCGATGGTTTCGATATACATATCGATGTTCCAATATCGATTATAAAAACATCGATGTCTCATTATCATCTCTACTTCAAGTTCAAATTTTATTATAATACAGTTAGGGTAAACCAACCAGTAATTGCACGCATAGCAATGAATGACCATTAGGCAAAGAAATGTCAATTATAAATTTAAAAAAATATTATATATTTATAAATGGAGTGTAGTTACACTTTTAATATACCATATTTTTAGTTACGCGTATTAAGCAAACATTAATAAGTACAATTCTTACTAAAAGTATGCGGTCATATACTGGGCTTCTACATGTTTTACATTTTATAATCGTTTTTTTAAAAATTACGATAAGAATAAGTAATTATTTTTATAGAAATTTCAAGACAAATAAATTTAAATGCAATTTCAACAGCTGTTTTGTTGTTATACATAAGTATATTTAAGTATTAATCTCAAAGGTCCATAAATCAACAATTCGGTCATTCACTGGTTGGTTTACCCTATTAAATTTTTTTTATTTGTTTGTGAGGAGAAAGAAGGGATACGAAAGGAAGTAACGTGAGGGTATGTCCAACTTTTGATTGGAAATATGTTTGATATTTCATTCTTTTTCTTCAACGTGTGAGTATGGCTCTGAAAAGAGCCGTTTTATCTTAAAATGTTCTTTAAAGCGAACCGAGTTATTCCTCTGTTTGATTTGATTGTGGCTCTGAAAAGAGCCGTTTGTTTGGTGTTTGGCGTCCTCAACCCTTTAATAGTTTGTCCAATATCCATTGTTGTCGATTACGGCCGATAATCGATTGGGAATGGATCGTCGAAGACTTGAGAAATATTCCGGGCTGCTTCTCAAATCTTCCCATACACTTTGGGCGTGAGCAAGCAGAGTTGCTCGCGTTCTCTCGTGGCCAGGAACCCACCTTCTCCCCATTTCACTCCACACGTTCTCAATTAAATTGAGGTCTGGAGACTTCGCTGGCCAATCGAGGAGATTGTCCCGTGGTCCCCATTGACCGTAGTGGGCGTATTACATGTGGGATGTGGGGTTGGATTAGCGCGTTTGGGCCGGGAGAATTAATCGAGATACCCCCGAGAATGGATGGTCCAGCTTATGTAAATATCCTGGAAAATGTGTTCTTGCCAAGCGTGAGAGCACTTTTCCCGGCTGAGGAGGTACCGGTCATCCGCCTCGTGCAAGATAACAGTGCAGTGCATCCGGAAATTCATCTCCTCGATTGGCCAGCGAAGTCTCCAGACCTCAATTTAATTGAGAACGTGTGGAGTGAAATGGGGAGAAGGTGGGTTCCTGGCCACGAGAGAACGCGAGCAACTCTGCTTGCTCACGCCCAAAGTGTATGGGAAGATTTGAGAAGCAGCCCGGAATATTTCTCAAGTCTTCGACGATCCATTCCCAATCGATTATCGGCCGTAATCGACAACAATGGATATTGGACAAACTATTAAAGGGTTGAGGACGCCAAACACCAAACAAACGGCTCTTTTCAGAGCCACAATCAAATCAAACAGAGGAATAACTCGGTTCGCTTTAAAGAACATTTTAAGATAAAACGGCTCTTTTCAGAGCCATACTCACACGTTGAAGAAAAAGAATGAAATATCAAACATATTTCCAATCAAAAGTTGGACATACCCTCACGTTACTTCCTTTCGTATCCCTTCTTTCTCCTCACAAACAAATAAAAAAAATTTAATAGGGTAAACCAACCAGTGAATGACCGAATTGTTGATTTATGGACCTTTGAGATTAATACTTAAATATACTTATGTATAACAACAAAACAGCTGTTGAAATTGCATTTAAATTTATTTGTCTTGAAATTTCTATAAAAATAATTACTTATTCTTATCGTAATTTTTAAAAAAACGATTATAAAATGTAAAACATGTAGAAGCCCAGTATATGACCGCATACTTTTAGTAAGAATTGTACTTATTAATGTTTGCTTAATACGCGTAACTAAAAATATGGTATATTAAAAGTGTAACTACACTCCATTTATAAATATATAATATTTTTTTAAATTTATAATTGACATTTCTTTGCCTAATGGTCATTCATTGCTATGCGTGCAATTACTGGTTGGTTTACCCTAACTGTATTATAATAAAATTTGAACTTGAAGTAGAGATGATAATGAGACATCGATGTTTTTATAATCGATATTGGAACATCGATATGTATATCGAAACCATCGATGTTTTCCTAATGGATTTCGATGTTTTTGATTATTATTATGCTAAGTTTAATGCTTTATCAGCTTTAGCAGCAGTTCTTAAGCAAAGCGATTAGAATTGCACGGATATCAACCCACGATTTTCAATACCGATAGCTATCCATAGTGAAAATAACCTATCGATAGTGAGGACCATCGATATGGCTTCTTCGTAAGAAATAACTAGCCTCTTAGCGGCAATTCGCTGCACGGGAGTGACGGAGAGCATGCGGTAGACAGGGATGGTGCTAAACAAGGACAGGGCTTTATGTGCAAGTGAGAGGGTCTTATGCGGGCGGCGGCTACCTTGGGGTCGCGGCGGCCAAAACGCCTTCCCTTGCCTTCTCGTGCTGGAACACCGATATAGGGATTTCGTGCGTCTACCTAGACTTCGGCCTGGTAGTCTAAAAACTTTCTACCTACGATACATGCTACTTCTTTGCCAAATAGATGAGGAATCGAGCCCATAATCCTCTTACGTGTAATGTTTTATCAAGCAAAATTCATTTTAGCATACTAAATAATAATTTGTAAAATTGTCACCATTGTCACTAGGCATAACTCAGTGGTTCTTCGACACAGGGGGACCCGACATGCAACGTTGCCAAATTTCCGGAGGGAAGCCGATTTTGCCGCCTAGTGTATATACCTATTTACGCGAAGTAAACAGGAGTAAAATACCGCCATAAACGTAAGAGTTGTTAAGAGTGGTTAAGAGTGAAATGGTACATTTCTCTTTCTCTCTCGTGGGTTTTCGATCAGTAATGGCGGACAGTAGCTCGTGTCCAGACTCTTATTATAGTGTCTCTACCTTCCTCTTTCGAATGAGACCTCACCCAGCCCAAAATCTGCTCATGTATATGATTTTCGTCTTTATGGACGAAAAACGTATTCCCCCAAATCCATGTTTCGGGCCAGATTGTCGGTATTACAGCGCGCTGCATTACCCGTGTCATTTGGCGTGTCTACCTCCTTAATTCTGGGATATCCTTATAAAAAAAATCATTCAACACATAGTTACGTGAACTACCCTATATATAAATGTTTTATTTTCATTTAAATTAACTTTTATTTTTTATTCAAATTGAATAAAACTCTTGTTTGCTTCTATTATATTAATAATTTAATTGTATAATATATAATTACATATATGACACATAAAGATTCCCTTTATATAATTGCGTAGATCAATTTAAATATATTTTGTTGAGACCATAAGAGCTTTTCCATCTTGACTATCGCAAATGATCGTGAAACTGTTCTTTATAACTACATGTAAAACACTGCAATAGCGCAATGTTTGATGCGCGTGTTGACACGCGAATGAACTCGCACATATAAACTTCGTACGCAAGGCCTTTCAGCGAACCTCTCGTTACTGTATCTTCAAGAGTTACTATCAGTTATTTGTCCACGTGCGATTTACAATAGTCAATGTCGAGAGCGAAACTCCAATGCAAGTACATACTTATGTAGCCTTCGCAAGATTAAGTAAGCTCAAGTTTATCGCAATAAGTATGTACATACACTTCCGTGTATCTAGTATAATCATGGGAGGATGAAACTGATATTAAAATAAGGTTAAAAGATAAACAGTAATCATAAACAACATATTTGCGTGGTAGTTATTTACAGCCGCTGACTAACATATGTGGCCTTTGTTTCATTCCTCGAACATTTAAAGGCATTAAACATTTTTTACAAGATCATGTTTTTACACTTTGTTTCTCATTCATTTCCGCATATTTTCTTTCATACTATTCGTTTTTAAAGCAATCTGATTTTAGAACAATCTGAATATAATGGGAGCAGAAAATTTAAAATATCTTTAAAACCTACAATCAGTCTCAGAGGATTTTTGAAAAATCTATAATAAAATTGATAATTATTAGCGATTAAGTTCCATCTGAATTTCATCTAAAGACTTGCCCTTGGTTTCAGGAATTAAAAAGTATACAAAGAAAATTCCAATAACACTGAATCCAGAATATAACCAAAATGTACCACTAGCATCCATTGCATCTTTCAAGTTAGTGTAAAATTTGGTTATAATGAAAGCCAATATCCAATTCAAAACGCCAGCGCTACTAGCAGCTGCACCTTTTACTTCCGGCGCAAAAATTTCTCCCAACATCATCCATGGAAGAGGACCGAAACCAAAATTGAACATGAGAATAAATACACATACAGCTACTAAAGGTAACCATGAAATATCTTTACTGACATCAGGCTTATTTTCAGAAAGGTAGAAGTACACTCCAAGAATAAATGATGTTAAAAACAAAAATATTATAGATGCTAACAATAACATTCTTCTGCCTAAACGGTCTACAATCATTGAGCTGAGAAAAACACCTATCACTTGCACTACGCCTACAATAATGCTGGAGTCCTTAGGTTTCAAGCTACCGCCAGCTTCGGTAAAGATATCACTGGCATAAAATATAACAGTGTTCACGCCGCTTAACTGTTGGAAAATCATAAGACCATAAGCAATTATAAAACCTCTTACAACTGCTTTGGATTTAAACATAGTTAAGAAAGATATTTTCTGAGCGGCAGTTCTATCTAATGCCTCTTTGAGACTCCGTAATTCATCGTCGACATTATAGTGAACACCGCGTAGTTTAATTAGACTTTGTCTGGCTGCTTCTTCGTTTCCCTTTTTTAAATAATAGATTGGCGATTCTGGCATAAACACGAAAATTACAAAGAAGATTATTGGTACAATGGCGGATATAATGGACAGTATACGCAAATCCCCCACACGTCCCAAAATATATGACAGTAGAATGCCTACACAAAGAAGCAATTGAAAATAATTTCCGAGTCTTCCACGAATATCACTCTCAGCTATCTCCGCTGTATACATCGGTGCAGCGATACAAAAACATCCACCACTGATACCAATGATGAATCTACCAAGGTAAAGCATGAGTACAGAATTCGCACAAATAATGAGAAGCCACCCTAGAGTGAAGGGCACCACCATCATAAGCATAGTATATTTTCTTCCTACTAAATCAGCGAGAGTTCCAATTGGGATGCATACTACTGCAGAGCCAAGTGTAGTTAGTGATCCAATCCATGAAAATTCATCTGCGGTAATTGGTATCATATATGGTTCTTTTTTAAAGTCTTCTCCATTAGCACCTGCCGAAGACGTCCATCCTAATGTCAGGCCAGCTGCCAAAGCTCCAAGAGTTGACGACAAACTGGCAATGTATTGTGGCATCTTCTTAGCTCGCACATGTTGATGTTCGGTATTAGAAACCAAGGTTTGTTGCGAAATTCCAATACCTTTGTCGTTCATTTTGCTGAAATTATTTTTAATTAAAGCTTAGGAGTAATTGGATTAGTTTCGTAAGTAGTAGTTTCGATTGTTAGAAAATAAGAATTATCATAAAGTAACTCAATTTTCTGTAATTTGAAGTATACTATACGGAATCTAGTTTAGATTCAAAGCTAAATAATAGAATTTTACATATTCCCTTCTCCTCAAATGTAAAAGAATTGTGAGTACAAGGAATTTTTATATTTTTCTCAAACAAAGTCCATTTGTTTATCACTTGTGATAATGAAAACTGCCTTATTGTTATCAATATATTTTTTACATAGAGCATATTGTTAAAATGTTAATTCCAGAAATGAATTACGATCCTAAATTCGGATAATCCAATGTGTAATGCGATGATAATATTTTACTGTTTGTATTACATACCGTGTTGGCGAAATGAAACTTTAAAAATCGGTCAGATTTTTAAGCTGCGGAGAGAAATTTGTTGTGCTCTATGTCCGGCCGTACTTTAAGAAATACAATGCGAGCGGACACTTAACGATAATCACTACCTTGAAAGCATTCGTTTCTTATCAGCGATATGACTGAATACAGATTAATCTTGATTTAATCGACGTGGCTGTTTATTGCATTTGAGGTTGATGTCAAAACGAAGCGGATATATATATTGCGTCCGGCTTGTTTCATCATAGTATTCGTTATTTCTCAATTTTAATCTAATTCCCTATTCTCTGTCGCGTTTGCGCGTGCATAAACTTAATAATTTAAATTCGGCTCGCAAGGCTAATATATACAGCACTTATGTCCGGTTTCTTCGAATCCACGCTATTATTTTTCTAACTATAGAAGTATGAAGAGAAGAAGCTTAATAGAATATTAGGATAAACGTTTAAGCTATTATTTACAGACATTTCAATATGAATGTATCTTTTGAAAATGAAATTATATTTTAATTATTGCTACATTGTTATGCATTTCCAGACGCGTTCAACGATGTGTATGAAGCGTATGTTTGAACAACACGGTTTTTTTCTTACTCATAACAAGTGATCTACGAAACGAGAAACAATGGAATTGAGTCATATCGATATGCTTTTATTTATCGGCGTGGTACTGCCCACATTCCCTGTAACAGTAAGTGATATCACTAAATAAATATTCTACACCTCTTACTTCAAAGATTAGCTTGTTAACTCTTTTCTCTATTACTAAATCGCTTCAAGATGCTGTAATCGCAATGTTCGGGCAGGTACCACGCTGATAAATAAAAGCATATCAATGTGATTCAACTCGATTCGTAGATCACACGTTATGAGTAACAGACACTAACCGGACTTGAAATTTGCCAAGAATATTCACAAAGATATCTGGCGAATTATTGTTCAAACATACGCTTCATACACATCGTTGAACGCGTCCTGAAATCCATAATAAAGTGGCAATAATAAAAATATATAGTTCCATTTATAAATATTACATTGATATTGAAAAGTCTGTAAATAATAGCTTAAACGCAAATCCTAATATTCTAATACGTTTCCTCCATCAAATCAAACAACTTTCATATGAAACATTTTTTTGGTTTTTTCAATGGTTAGAAAAATAATAGCGTGGATACGAACAAATTGGACATACTGTACATACACGTTAATGACGATTAAAATGAATTACGTAAACTGGGTAATCAATATTACATATTTGATAATCCCATATTAAACTTATTACTTATCTATTTGGTGAGAGCCTTTTGATAAAATCACTCTCTATATTTGTAGGGATTTGTAATTCATTATCTAGAATGAAGTACATAAAAGATGACAGCATAAAAAATTATATTTATCTTATCTTACATGCCCACTATGCAACAGTTTCATGAGTCAATTGAAAGGTGATAAAAATAAAGTTTCTTAAAGAACCTGCAAAGTTAATAGTATCTTTTGTACATTGCTTTGTAACGATGGGAAGTCATGGACAGTTTTCTCCAATACATCTTTTAAATATTGTTGATAGCTATGCTCCACTTGCAAATTTTCATCTATTATACATTCATTTTTATAAATCATTTTGTAAGTACCATTTTTTATATCCTGTAACTGTTTCACTTTTCTTTGCTTGAGGACTAAGTTATGTAAATTCTGAAAATTGACAGTAATAATTAAATTCTTTTGAAATTGTTGCCAATAACACAAAATAATTAGAAACGTACGTGATACTTTAGCATCTCCAGTTGTAGAATTTTGCCTTCTATATTGGGCATGAGCACCTTTAAATTCTGCAGATCTTGCTGGCACTTGGTTACATCATTTTGTATGTCTTTTATTTTATTTTTTAAATCCTCTATTGCATTGTCAGTTTGTTTTATAATCTATTAATCCAAAAAGGTATATTGTCAGTCATTTTTTGAATACTTGATCAAATAAAACTAATAGGTATTAGTATTTACCTTTAAGACCTGCTTGATCTTCACTTGTTGATTAGATAAACGTTTATGTATCACGACTTTCTCATTATGACGCTCTTTGGGATTCCTTTTAAGCTTGCCCATTACTTTGTCCACAATAATATCTCTTCTTACCACACAGAGTTCCATGTCATGGATTAATTTTTCTTGAATTCTCTTTAAATAGGAAAGTCTCATTTCCATTTTATGTATTTCAGATTTCATCGATGCTATACCACCAGCACTGCGCTCTTCTTTTATCGTTTTTACTGTCTCTTGCATTAGTTGTACCTTAATTCATCGTTATTATAGTAACGCTATTAAGAAATTTAAGAAAATAATATACGATTACAATATTAATTACCTTCTTCTCCCAAGATAAACTTTCTTGCTGCGAAGATCTTAATTCATCTTTTAATGCCACCTTTTCGGTATTTAAATTCTTTAAATCACTTTGTAACTTTATAAGCTCTAGTTCAAGCTCTTGGAAAGATAAAATGCATTCAGTCTTCATCACGCAATTCTTATCTTCTAATTCTTCTTTTAGGTCTTTTTGTATTACTAAATCTGCATTCATGCGTGATAGTTTTTGTTCGAAAGAAGCTATGACTTTATTTATATTTGCTTCCTCCTTTTTAAGCATCTCTAGAGCATACTCCAATTTAAAATTCTTCTGTTCCATTATCATGATTTCTTTGTTAAGGAGATTTAATTCACGTAATTGAGATTCTCTCTGTTGGCTTAACGAAACCATGAAACCTTGCTGACGCATCCAGAAATGTTGCCCTCTTTGAATGTTCTGTATAAGTTCTTGAATATTCTTTTCTAAACCGATAATTTTTAAGTCCTGCGGGCCCAAATCTTCGCCTCCAACGTTCGGTATAGTCTGAAATTATTTGTTCGTTGATAATTTCATTTTGAATGGAAAAGCAATAATAAAAATGTACAACCTGCTCGATAAGTTTATTTATCCCAAGGAGTTTTCTTTGCTTCCTTTCAATTACAGTTTCATGTTTATCTATTTCCTTCTGTAACACATTCATTTGCTTTTCCTTCTCGCCACCTTTTTGTGTCAGCTCCTGTAATTCTAGTCTTCGGTTTTCAATGAGACTCTTAAGTTTTTCCAGTTCCAAAAGACCATTTGCGTATACATTTTCTACACGGGCAACTGAAATTTCATGTTCTAACACCGCATGTTTTGCATTTAATAATAATTCATTTACATATTGCGCCGTCTTGTCAGATATAACTTTTTCTTCCAACTTCCTAAATATTACATCTTCTAAATTAGTTTTCTTTGCAAAGACTACTTCAAATTTCTTATTTACTTCTACTTCTTCGAGTGAAAAGTTCTGGCATTCCTGAAAAATTAATTGCTTTATCGTATATGCTACATTATGCTTATTAATTAACATTTCATTTAGTACTCGTAATATGTTAAACATACAATAAAAGTAACATTATAATCATACTGTGTTTGCTCATTGATTTGTGTTAAGTTTAATAACTGCGATTCGGCATCCATAATTTTGTCATTATACATGGATATCACTCTTGATATCATTCCAATATCGTGTTCTATGCGACAAGATAATGATGTTAAATGTTCATTGATTTCCATCTCTTTGTCTGTTTCTCTTTTGACCTTCTGCACTTCTAACGATAGAGTATTATACGTCTTTTGTATTTCTCTACAAAATACACACTATGTTACAAAATTAAATTATACAACATTTTTGTATATTTTTTTGCAACACGAAAATGATAAATCTAATAATGGGAATTTATTCTCAACTAACTAAACACAGAATAAACATTTAAAATTAGTTTGAACTTGTTATACTTATTTGTAAAGATTATGATCTTGAAATTTCTTTGATACCTACTCTTGTTCAGAGCCTAGCTGATCATGAATGTTGTTACTTTTACAAATATTCGCCACCACAGATTTCCATGTGTCGTGTAAATCTTTATGTTCCATATGCATGGTGTCTAAATCTGCATTTGCATCAATTATCATTTGATTGGCATCTTCCTTCTCTCTATCTTTAATTTGTAATTGCTCATCCAAATACGCTATCTCTGCTTCAAGTCTCCACACCTCTTCTTTTAATCGGTATAAAATAAAATCACGTTGCTGTTTCTTATTGATCAGTGCCTTCTTTTTGTTAGCATCTTGTAGCGACATTTGTTTAGATATCGTTAAGTAATCATTTAAATCTTTCTCCCATTTGGATAAACAATTATAGAAATCCGATAAATTTGCCAGCTCATGAGAAAATTTGTCCCTTTTATTTTCTTCTTCTTTTAACTTGGAACGATTCTTTTTAAGAACGTCTTTAGCGTTTTCTATATCGTGATTTCTTTTCTCCTTTAGCGATGCAATTTTCGTCAACGTTTCTACATATTGCTTTATTGTTGTATGCTGATTCTCCACTTCTTGTTGTGTTTGGTAAAGTTGCACACCTTCTGTCTCTAATTCTCTTTCAGCCTGTTTTATAGATGCTTCCTGAAGGTACATAATTAAGAAAATATTATCGCAATTCAACGAAACATAAATATAAACATGCAATATATTCAATCTAATAAATTTCTTACAAGTTCAAGTATATCTTCTGTGAGTCTGTTGTTAACGCGTGACAAATGTGTATGAAGTGTTTTTTGAAATTTCTCCATCAACTTGTCATCTGGATTGAGAACGTTTAACGTAGATGTTTCAGTTAAATTCATTTTGCTGGTCTTTAAGGACAGATTTTCAGTTATTTTAGAAATTATATTTTTACTATGCGAAATGATTTTTACGTTGCAAAAGAGATAATATATAGTTGACAAATATATTAAACTCTTTTGAATTTCTCAAATTTTCAGCAACATTCGCATTACCGCTGCACCACATTGACACTTCATCTTTATTCAAATCGACGCGGTAACCATAGCAATCCTCATGAATTAAAGAATATTAGAGAGTACATTCTATTTTTCGGTTTAGGGTGCATGTTACTTTGCCGGCCGAAAAAGAGGGCTGTTTTCATGATTTTTTTTCAAAAACTAATGTACAAATTTTAATGTTTCTTTTTGTTAAATGTTTATTATTCCTTGCTGTGTAGAATGTATTTTTCATGTTTCCAAAACACAAACATTGCGATGTAAATCCATACATTTGTAATTATATTTTGAAAATATGATAAATACAATTCTATACAGATCTACACAAAGAATAATAAATATTTAACAAAAACAGAACTAAAATCTGTAGGTACAATAGCAAAGACGAGGTATAATAAGAGGCGTCACTCCAGGCGGAACCTTTGAAGTCCTTACTTGATCTTGACATTTAAATTCGTTGTCTATTCGAGCGGGATATTCAAAATCGACTAAATGTACCTTACCGCAATTGGCTGATTATTCGGCAATAGCCGAAGTTTACCGATCATTGCCAAAGTTCATCAATCATTGCCGAATGGGGCATTTAAATTGGTTGTCTTAGTAATTTCCCCAGATTATTTCTGTTCTTGTCGAGTGACGCCTCTTATTAGGTTAGGTTTAGGTTTATTATTCATTCTTTGCACATTACATAAGAATCGGCGCTTCGAGACCTCGTCTCATATTGCCCAACGAACGTTACATCTCCATAGTCTTATTTCTCTCTCCTCTCGCGATTCATACCGTCTCACTCATACTCTTTCTCTCCCACATTCACCTCTCCCTCACCTTAAGTCTATCTCACTCTCCTCTATTACTCCTTCACTCTTCGTCTTCACAGGTCTTATTACATTTTTACAACTTATGCTCTACTACCCTATTATAGTTATGTATTACCTAAATTTAATTTTATGGTCTCTATCATCTCACAGCCCTTTATTATTAAAGTCTTAATTCCCTCATTTCTCTTTCTACTTCCTCTACCTCCCCTCTCTCCTTTTCTTTTTCTATTCCTACTATTTCTATCTCTCATTTCCATTCTTACTTTTAGAATTCTCCCCTGCCCTTTCGACTTATCCCTTCCGATTTCCCTTTTTCCCCCTTCATATCTCCCTCCCAATTTTTTTTAGAAAACCGACTATCAGTCTTCCAATCGTTGGATTTTTACCATTAATCTTTTCTATCAAATCCTCACCCTCTCTCACCCCCTTCCCGAGAAGATTTCTCTTGAGTGTCACCCTTTCCGCTTCATATTTCCTACATTTCCATATTACATGGTTTATATCTTCATTACCTTCCTCACATTCACATACCGGAGAATCTATCATATTTGTCCGGTGTAGTGTAATCGTTTATTTGTTTCCCCTTGGGGATTACAATCCTTTTTTTTTTTTTTTTTTTCCGCTGTACATTGTACCTTAACCTAAACCTTATTCTATTCCTTACATCTATCTCTTATCCTAAACCCTCTTTCTCGCTCCCTCTCTCGCCCGCTCGCCCGCTCGCTCGCTCGCCCGCTCGCCCTCTCTCCTCCGTCACATACGCCTCCCTCACCCCCCTTCCCTATCCTTTGACCTCCGCTTCCGCACGCCGCCACTCACTCTCATTCCTTCCTCACCCTTTCCTCCACTCCTTCCCCTCTCCTTTCTTCCACCCTCCTCATCCACTTCTCCCCCCCACCCTCGTCATCCAGTACCTCCCCTACCCTCTCCTGCCACCCTCCTTCCTTCCAACCCATACACTCCTCCCAAACATGCTCCCACGTTTCCTCTTTCCACCCGCATACCCTGCACTTCCTCTTTTCTTCCTCCTCCCAATATTTCCCTCCCCGCATCCCATTCCCCAATCTAAATTTCGCCACCCTTTGCCACCTGCTTTCCCCCCATCCCTTCCTCAGGTATCCCGGCACCCCTTTCCCCTTCACCACTCTGTACCACCTGTTATACTCTGACTCTTTAATTCTTTTCCACCTTTCCTCCTCCTGCATTCTTCTTTCCCTTCTCACCAATTCTTCCCCCCTCAGCTCCCCCCCTCCCCTCGCTCTTTCTATCTCCTCTATAGTCCACCCCCTTTCCTCATAGTACTCCTTCCTTTCCTTTTCCCACCCTCCCAACACTTTCCCCCTCTTCGCCCTTCCCTTAATCTCCTCCCAACACCTCCTTGCCAGTTCCCCCCACCCCCCTCCTCCAGCTTCCTTTCATACCCCCATGCCCTCATCCCCGCCTTCCCTCTTAACATTTCCCTCTGCATCTCCTCCCTTACCATGTATCCTGGGGTACACCTTTCCACCCCCAGCACCCACTTCAAAAACCTTTCCTGCAGTCCCTCAACTCTGTCCCTGCCCTTCCACCCCCATATCTCCACTCCATAGCTAACTGTAGCCCACACCAACTTCTCGAAAAGCCATCCTCTCCTCTCCCAATCATTCCCAAACCGTCTCTTCCCTATCCCCCACACCTGACCCATCACTGCTGCCCCCTTCCTTATCCTTTCCCCTACGTGTGCCTCCTGCCCCCCATTCCTCATCAGCGTGTACCCCAGATACTTAAATTCCTTTACCTCCTCCACCACCTTTCCCTTCCACCTCCACGTCACCTTCTTCCACCTCCCTCCCCCCTTTCTACACCTCATCATCTTTGTTTTCCCCACGTTCACCTGCAGCCCCTTCTTATCCAAGTAACTCTCCATCTTTCCCATCATCCCTCTCATCCCCTCCTCGTCCTCCGCCAGCATCGCAATATCATCAGCATACGCCAATGTATATATTTTCTTGCCCCCCACCTTCACCCCTCCCCACCCCCCTTTCTCCAACTCCTCATCTAAGTCCGCCAGCAGCAAGGTGAATAAGCTGGGGCTTAACGGACACCCCTGCCTCACCCCCCTTGCCGTCCAGAAGTCCTTCCCTTCCTCCCCTCCCGCCCTTACCCTACTTACCGTCTCCCTCAGCACCTCCTCACACCTTCCCACTAACCCCTCCCTCACTCCTCTCTCCCTCATTGCCCTAATTAACACCTCCCGGTCCACTGAATCAAATGCTGCCTTCATGTCCAGGAACAGCACTACCATCTTCCCCCCTTTCCTTTCCACCTGTCTGTTGATTAGATAGTTCAACACGTATATACTATCTATACATCCCATCCCCCTCCTGAACCCCGTCTGATTTGGTGGTAGGATCCCCTTCTCCTCTACCTCTTTCCTCAACCTTTCCGCCAACACAGACGCATATACCTTATATGCAGTCTGTGTCAGCGTCACTCCTCTGTACTCTTCTACTTTTTTCCCCACCCCCTTCTTCACCACCGGCACCACCACTCCTACTCTCCAATCTTCCAACCAACCCTCCCCCTTCCACACCCTATTACAGACCTCCCCCAACCATTCTTCCACCTCTACCCCCCCATACTTCCACACTTCATTGGGTATTCCGTCCCCTCCCATCGCCTTCCCATCCTTCAACCCCCTCACTACCCTTTTTATCTCCTCCTTTTCTATATCCCCTTCCTCATCCTCACCCCTCTCTGTTACTGCCCCCTTTCTCACCCTCCACTCCACCCCCCCTAACAACTCCCTGAAGTACTCGTCCCATTCCTCTATTTTTATCTCCTCATTTACCCCCCTTCTCCTTTTTCTCTCCCTATTTACCACCTTCCAAACCTGTTCCTCCGTTCTTATCCCCTCCACCTCCTTCTGCCACCTATCCACCTCCTTTTTCTTCTTTTCCTCACAAATCCTCCTGTATTCCTTTTTCCCCTCCTTATAATCCTTCCCATCCCCCCCTTCCCTTCTCCACCTCCTAAGCTCTCTCCTCACCCTCCTCTTCTCCTCTCTGCACTCTCTGTCCCACCATCCCCTCTTGTTTCCCCCCTGCCCTCCTTCCTCTGCCTTCCCCATTGCTCCTTTCACTCTTTCCTTCAGCTCTGCCCACTCCTCCTCTATTCCTCTCCCTCCCCCGTCTCTTTTCCCAAACTTCCTTGCAAATTCCTCCCTTCCCTCCGCCGTCCAGTTTCCTCTCCCCCCTCTCTTCCCCACACCTTTCTTCCTTCTCTCCCCCTTCTCCTCCATTTCCCCCCTCAGCCATACTACTACCGGATGGTGATCTGAATCAATTCTCTCCGCCACCTCCATCCTTTCTACCCTCTCCCTTGTTTCCTCATTCCCCACTACAAAATCTATAACCGAATTCCCCCTCCCTCCTGTATATGTCCATTCTCCTTCCTCATCCCCCTCTACATTTCCATTCATAATTCCCCACCCCCTCTCCCCCAGATATCTACATAATCTCCTCCCCTCTCCATTTACCACCTCATCCTTCGACCTCCTGCTCCCCCCTGCTCCCCCCTCCTCTTCTCCCTCCCCCCATATCCTTCCCCCTTCCCTCCCTGTTCTCGCATTAAAGTCACCTCCAATTACTATTCTCACTCCCTCCTCTCTCTCCTCTATCCACTCCCCCAGTTCCTCTAACTTCCTTTGCAAATCCTTGTTCACATATATCCCTATAACTCTCCACCATTCCCCCCCCCAATTTCACTTTCCTCACCATTACCCCTTCCCCTCCCCCTCCTTCCCCCTGCCCTATTTCGATTCCCTTTTTCACCCCCATTATCATTCCCCCTATCGCTCTTCCTTTCTTGCTTTCCCTCCTTGCCCACTGTTTTTCCCACACATAATCTTTCGGCAATCTGCCCCTTACATACTCCCATTCCCTCTCCTCTACCCATGTTTCACTCATCACTATCACCTCCCATTCCTCTAAACCCTTCCAAAATTCCTCGTCTTTATTTCTCATCCCCGCCACATTCCAAAATGCGACCTTATACCTCCCTTTTCCCTCTTTTATTTCCCCTCCCAACCTCCCCTCCTTCTCCCCCCTTTCCCTTAGCATTCGTTTCCCTGTTCATCCCCCCATCTTTCCCATAATTCGTCCCACCTTCTCATCTTCCCGTTCACCCACATTTTCATATATCCAATTTGCACTTTTTTCCCCCCTTCCCTTTCCTTCTCCGCCTCTCTTTCTACCTTCCACCTTGCCCTCCTTTCTTCCTCCGTTAAGTCGTCCTCTATCCTTTCCCTCCTTCCCTTCAGTTTTTTCCTCGCCTCCATCACTTTTCTCTTCTCCTCCCTCCCCGCCAACTTCACCAAAACCAGTCCTCTCCCTTCTTTTCCCGTTCTCCCTACCCTTCTCACCTCCTTTATTCCTTCATCCTCCATTCCCATCCTCGCCCACAACTTCTTCACTTCTTTTTCTACCTCTTCTCCCCCCCCCATCCCCCTTACTACTACGTTATTCCTTCTCTCCTCCCTCTCTTTTCTGTCCTGTCTTAATTCCATTCTCCCCAATCTCAACATACACTCTTCCTCATCCCCTCCACCCTCTTTCACCCTGCTACCTATCCCTCCCTTTTCCCCCTCCCATCTCTCTACCTTCCTTATCATCTCTTCCACCCTCTCATCCCTCTCTTCCAATCTCTCTAACTTCTCCTCCATCTCTTCCCTCCTCTTTTTCTCCTCCCTCCTCTCCTCCTCCCACCTCCTCCTTTCCTCCCTCCACTCCTTCATCACCTTTCTTCTTTCTTCCCCTTCCTTCTTCATCTCCCCTAACATCTCCCTCATCTCCTTCCACATCTCCTCTTTCTCCTCCCTCACCTCCTTCATGAGTTCCCTCATCATCTCCATCATTTTTCCCATCTCATCTTTTTCCCTACTCCCCCCCCTCTTTTTCCTGTCCTCCGGTGACCGCCTCGTCATCACACTTCTTTTGAATCCTGTAATCTTCCCTTCCTCCCCCGTCCCTTCCTCCTCCTCCCTCTCTTTCCTCTTTTTCCCCCAGTAACTTTCCAAATTCCCTGCATTACTCCCCACACTACTCACACTACTCCCGCTCTCCTTCCTTTTTCTTTCCTCCTTTTCCAATTTTCCTCTTTCCTTCCCTATTCCATCCCCATTCCCTTTCCCCCCTACCCTTCCTTCCTCTCCCTTATTCCCCTCCATTTGTCCTCCTCCTCCTGCTCTACCCACCGTTGACCTCCTATTCTTATCCTTTTATCCTTTCTTCTATTTCCTTCCTACTCCTTTTCAAACCTCCCGCCTTTTCCGCTCCTAGTTGCTTTTTCGTCCGACAGATCCCTCTACCTCCTATCTTTCTCTTCCCGCCACGCAACGCCTATCTCCCCTCCTAACCTCCAAATCTATCCTTTTCTCCCTTCTATTTCCTCACGCGCCCTATTCCCTTTACACTCCCTTTATCTGTCTCACTTCCTCACCTCTGCCCCACCTTCACCACTCACTCTCTCTCCCTTCCTTCACTTCCTCACTCACTCTTCCTTCACCCACCTCGCAGCACCAAACACACAACCTTTCTCCCACGCGTCCGGAACCGGAAGTCTTGTCCGGTGTAGTGATTCCCTTAAATTATAATGATTCGCTCTTAATCTGTTCATTGTAGTAATTGTTCCTTTCTTCATATTTCTTAACCCCGAAAACCACGTGTGACGTTTCCCTTCATTGTTTTCCTCTCTATTAAAATACTTCACTCCCTTTTCTCTTCCCTCTTCCTTCATACGCGCAAACGATCTACTCCATGCCTCTTCCTCCAGTGCTACTCTTATATCATTTAAAGGGATTTTAAAGCTGTTATCTGGTGCTCCTCCTGTTGCTTCCTTCGCCTTTGCATCCGCTCTTTCGTTTCCTGGAATGCCCTTATGGGCCGGTATCCATGCTAGTCTCATCCTGCCTACTCGTCTACTGTCCCTCTCCTCTCCTCTTCTTATTATCTCCTTACTTAATTTTTTCTATTCTTCTATTTCCTTCTTTCTTCCTTCCTCTGTTTTTTCCATTTCTGCCTTTACCCGTTAGCTCTGTCCATACTTCAGGATCTTGTTGGTTGGCTATTGCTAGTACCGAACTCATGGAATCTGTCAGAATTAATACATCCCTGTCGAAGAATTCATTATTACCTATTTCGATAGCTTGTTCCAACGCTATCGTCTCTGTAGAGAATACAGGGTCATCGTTTAATCCTGCAACCCGCGCGCGCGCGAACAGACGAAAATGGCAACACCGCCTCACGGACGCATTCCACTACAACCATGCACCGGCCCAGCGCAGAGCTGCATGCGACCGTTGGACAAGAGTGATGCCCGAGCTTCGAAAATTTTAGAGTCGCAAAGAGCTAGGTATTTCCCGACCCAGGTAATCGAGCCGCGCGTTCCGCTTTTATGATCGGTCTACCACTCGCACCCCAGATCAGGGTTACTAACCGTAACCCTAACCGGGTTTGGCTCTCTAATGTAGTGGAGTAACCCGCAACACCGGGTTACCCAGAAGATTGTGGGGCTGGTAACCCGGTTAACCCGCTCTTGTAATGGGTTATAATTCAGGGATCCTAACCCGAACTGTAACCGGGTTACTATGGGAGGGTTTTGAATACACTTACCAGGAACAAGTTAACTCATTTTGAGCTGGGTACAGGCGTTGTCCGTTTAACTACTTATTTGAATCTAAATACGCATAGAATTTTTTTTATTTTGTTTTTAACTTCTACTGTTCTATTCGGTGTGTTCACTTGAACAGTTTACATCCAAATATCTGGAAAATAACACTTTTTCGAGAAAAATGTTAAATATAAAAGTTTCTCGGTTCTAAGAGGGAAGTACAGCTATTTAATTAGTTTGTTATTTGTTTAGCGTTTTCAAGATTATTTGAGGGGCAACTTTGCATGTTTAAGCAGAAACATGGTTTTATTTACAGATTTTGTTGATATTCTAGACATGTAAGCGATATCTATAATTCTTTGTTGAGTAAAAAAAGTCACACGAAAAGTGTAATTGTTATTGATTCATAAAAGCTTCTTTGTTTTATCTAATACCATTGTAAGGTACAATCCGATAAAAAAAATGTTTGATAGAAAAGTTTATTACTTTTTTGGGTTAAATAAGAATCTGTAAATAAAAATAAGTGTCAATTTAGAAGTAGTATTTGCCCTTTAAATAACCTTGAAATCGAGAAACTTTTGTATTTAACATCTTTCCCGAAAATGTGTTGTTTTTAAATGTACACCCTGTTTATGATTGTCTGTGATTAATTGCTATCGTAAGATCTAGGATCATTACTTGTAATATAGAATTTATTATTTTTCTTAAATACGTGGCTGTAAGGATGGTAAATGATGAACCATTCGTTCATCTTATGTTGTTGTCGATGTTGGAATTGGCATGGAAATGGAGAGTCGGGTCGCATTGCAACGTGCGATATTCTAGATTGCAGTTGTTGTGTATGCTGTTGTCTTTTGTTTTAAAATGTTTAATATTCGGCAGTCTCGTTTCGTCACTGATAGGACACGCTTTATGTTCTTAATTCGATTGAGTTTATTACCTACTACGTTCAATAGTTTGATTGTTATCATAGAATTATAATATAATGGAACATCCCGTGCGGCAGTACTTTTCATTTAGTGCGAATAAAAACAAGTCTAAGTGTCGTATCAATAGATGCAAGACAAAACTAACGGTAAGCTATTTGTAATTTGTAAATGAAAGTATAGTATTGTCAAGTAATAAGTATACATATATATACAAATTTGTATTCTGAAATATCAGGGAAAGCATGCTGCCAATTTAACACGTCACCTTCTGTACTGTCATCCCAACGAATATACATTAGTTACCATGCAAACGGAAAATCGGAAGAGAATTAGATTAGAAGAGCGTCCATCAATTTCCACGTCAAATTCGCTAGCGATGACAGCACAAGATCTTATAAATGCCTGCGTTGAGCTAGTCACGAAAAATGGTCGACCCCTGAATATTTTCACCGATTCGGGTTTTAAGAAATTAATACAGCCTATATTACGAACAATAAATCCCCCCATAGCAATTAATGAAAATAGTATTCGAGAAGCCATTATACATAAAGCCATAGAAATTAGAAATGAAATAAAAGAAGAAATAGGAAATAAATTAGTGTGTTTAAAAATTGATGGAGCAACGCGACATGGTAGATCATTTATAGGCGTAAATATTCAATATATTTTAAATAGAAAAATAATAATTCGCACTCTCGGTTTGAGAGAAATGTTTGAGAGAAGTACAAGCGAAAATCTGAAAAACTTAATTCTTAATATCTTACGCGAATATGATATTACTGTTCACAACATATATACAATAACGACGGATAATGGGTCCAACATGTTGAAATTAATACAACTTCTGGAAGACGAGCTAAGCGTCTCTAACAGTGACATAGAAGAGGGTGAAATAGACCACACCTTCCTTGAAAAATACAACGACGAATTTTTTTGGAAGGCGAAAGATTGTTTTTTCCAGAAGAAAATGGTTCAGAGTCATTAATAGGTGTGCGTTGCGTTGCACACACGTTGCAATTAGCAGTGCATGATGCGTTGAAAATTTTTGAAGTTCACGAATTGTTGCGAAAAGCAAGAGAATTAGTAAGAAAACTTCGTACTTCTTCTGTTACAATTATTTTAAAATCCACAAAATTGCGAAAACCTATTTTAGACTGTCCAACTAGGTGGAACTCTACTCTCACTATGTTGGAGCGATTAACAGAATTAAAGGACCTCTGCGTGCAATTGAAATTAAACGACAAATTCTTGTCCGACGATGATTGGGTGATAATATCACATTTAATTGCGGCACTCGAACCAGCGAAAATTGCAACCAAAAAACTACAATACGAACAGTTAACCATGGGAGATTTTTATGCAGTATGGTTACAATGCATTTTAAGTTAAAAAAAAATTGAAAATAACGATTTTGCAAAAATTTTGTTAAACACGATATCTAACCGGGAACGTCAAATATTATCGAACAAATCTTTATTGTGTTCTATTTTCTTAGATGCTAGATATAAGAATTTATTATCCAAAGACCAGAAAGATATTGCTATTTTACACTTAAGGGGGGAGACCACTGTCTCGGCCCGAAATGTAAGGGTATTTTCGGGAATTTATTTCAACCAAACAACGCAAGTAAATCAATTTATTGCTTAGTATAGTCAATAGTGTATATATCGAAGGGTAAGAAAAATTTTTTTTTAATCAAATTCATAAATCCGTTTTCTGTATACACTCTGTCAAAATTTGCGCTCCGGAAAAAACATGCTAGTCGCGTTGACAGTCCCCAGACCATATGGTTCATCGAAATTAAAAAAAACAATAATATTTAGAAACTAGAAGCCTGCCTCTATTACGTGACGATCGCAAAATGTCGAATTTGTAAAAAATAACAAAATGGCGGACCACTGAAAAAAAGTCGTATTTTCGGGGTACAAAATTGGAGAAATGTTGCTAAAAAAATAGAAGCTGGTCGAAAAAAATTGAAAATGTCTGATCGTCACGTAATAGCGACGGGTTTTCCGTACTATAAATGTCCTTGATCATGCCAATTGGACGTATAGTTTTCTCTGTAGACCGTCAACGCGGTTGAGAAACGTCATTCTGAGAAAAACGCGTTCAAAGTTCCGCGTGGCTCAGTCGCGCGTTTGACACCGCTTCACGAAAAACACCATATCTCCGTCAATTTTGCGAATTTCTTCATCAAATTTGGAGAGAACATTCTTGAAACATACGGCTTTTAAAAAAAAAAATTTCAGATTTGAGACAGTGGTCTCCCCCCTTAATTAAGATATGGGAAAAATCTGAAAAACTAAATCGTAATAACGTTCGTGAAGTAGCAGCAGAAAGTTTTTCTAGTTCTACCTCAAACGACGATTTAGAAAGAATTTTGGTAGAAAAAGAAAATGAATTAGAACTAAATAGAGAAAATTCATCTTTTAATATAGCGGCAGCATTAAATACGTTTTCTCAGACTCCTAGGATCGACAAGAAGGAAAATATCCTGGAATACTGGGACAAACACGAATGTCGAGAATTAAAAGACCTTGCAAATATTGTACATGCAGTTCCGCCGACACAAGTTTCAGTCGAGCGATTATTTTCCGGTCTAAAGTTTGTTTTGAACGATTACAGATCTCGGTTAAACCATGACATTTTAGATGATATCATGATTGTGAGGACAAATTTTAATTAAGTTTTATATGTACCTATAGGTGAATGTGCCCGTCTAGTTTCTATTTTCTTCACTTTTTGTAAATATTTTGTTTGAGTTATTTTGTATTTCTTGTAGTGTGTTGTGTACGTATGAATGTGTATGTGTGCGTTTTCTCTACCTTTCGTACGTAGTTTTCCCAATTATTTTGTATTACTTGTATTATCATATGATATATATATTATTTTACATAATATAAGTTCATTAATTTTAAATCTTATGTCCGTATTTTTGTCATTACACACCATTTTATACGTAGTATTTCTTTCGTAAATTTTGTATGCGTTTAAAATAGGCGTGTCATCCTATCAGGTTTACCAATCTGAAATCAATAAAAATTTTGCATACATTTCCAAACGCTCAAGAATTCAAATGTTCGAACTTTCAAATTTTTAAATTTTCAAAAGTGTGAAACTTTTAAGAATTCGGATCTATAAGCATTAAAAATTCTAGAAATTAAACAATTTTACGAATTAATACTGTTCAGTTACATATACTTTTGCATATATTTTCTGCATATTTTTTATGTATAGCGCATACATAATACGTATATTGCATGCTCATATGTATTGAACATTGAGTTTCTATTTTTACATACCACTTTCTTACAAATGAATAAATTTGGCATATTACTTGTGTTCCAAAATAATATATTTCATACTTTATATTTCTAAAACTGCACACAATTATTACGATATACTATATTGTAGTCGGATTTTGCATGCATATATTAGGGTAGACTCACTCTACCCGTTTAACTGATAGCAATATAAACAATGTGAATGTACTCTTGTATCACTTGTAACCCGCTCCGTCTCGGTTACGACGGGTTACAGGAACTAACCCTTGGTAACCCGGGTTACGGTTAGGGTTAGGCCGCGGTTAGAATCCCTGCCCCAGATCACTGTAATGAGGTTTGAAAATAATGTCAACAGATCTCGTACCCGTCTCAATTTCAAAAATTTTAGCCACGACAGGGTTGACGGTTCCTTGTACGGAGAGATTTTTCGCCACCTGCTTGTAAAAACCACAGTAACGGCACATCGTTCCAAAAAATGACATTAACGGAAGCCGGTATAGGCGTGGCGTTGAGTAGCTAAAACATTCTAACACAAAAATTCTAGAAACAAAATTCAAACACCGCTACAATCAAAGACACGTCGCATTAGTTACCCCTTACGTCTGATCTAGGTATGCACCGCATTAAGGATAAAATCATAAAAAAGAAAACCAGAACAATAGATTCTGAGGTCTGCAGAACTAACACATAATTGAATAAAAATTTAATTTCTCAATTTATAAATGTAATGATACAGAATCAACTAGCCTATTGTTTATCAACACCACGAATTTTAAAAACAGCGTTAAATACATTATCAAATAAACAGTTTCCAATAGCTTTTTAAACAATTATGGTTAAAAAATTGATAAAAGAAAAATTAAGTAAACGTAAAATATGTTAAATTATCCATCATTAAGAGGGATTAATTTTTCCTCATTTTTTGGCGCAAATTGCATTCCGATATGTCTTACAGTTCAAAAGTTATACGAAAAAGACCCCAAAATTTTCAACCGGGGCCGGGAAATTCTGAATAGTTCTTTGCAACGTTAATTTGACAAGGACCAGCCAAAAATTCTCGAAGCTCGAGCATCACTGCTGTCCAGCGGTTGCTAGCAGCTCTCCGAACGCGGTGACGGTGCATGGTTGTAGTGGAATGCGTCCGTAAGGCGGTGTTGCCATTTTACAAGTTCGCGCGCGCACGGGTTGCAGGATTAAACGATGACCCTGTATAGTTGCTTTATTAGTGATACTTAGACTTCTCTCCTTCCATGTGTTATCATCCTTAACCTTTATACTTATACCTATTCCATTGGCCTCCTTACCCGGCATCTTTGACCCATCCGTGTATATTTCTACCCAATTTTGTTCATCGATCTCCTGTTTATCTTTAATTTCCTCTATTAACTGACCCATCATTTCACCTGGTGAATCCTTTGCCCTGCTTCCCGCATCCCACTCTATCAGTTCCATTAACTTTACTCCCTCCTCTTCTTCTGCTCTCTCTCCCTTATCTGTTTCTATTGCTTGATTATCCGTGTACTCCTCTTCTCTCTCTAGCAAATACTGCAGATAGGCCAATTCTCTCCACTGATTAATATTCTCTTCCAAGACATCCTCCTCCCCCTCTATCGTTTCTACATATCTTTCCATCGCCTTCAAAGACTCACTGTATCTCCTGGTCCTTTGTTTGGTCATATATCTCTGGAAGATCATACCTCTTCTTATTCCTATGTCCATGATTCCCGCCTCGGTCAGCATCACGTTTATCGGCGTTGACATCCTGTATCCCATTGTAACTCTAACCCCGGCATTTTGTATTTTCTTAATCTTTTCTCTTACTCCTCTGCTGTCTCCGCTGCAATATATATTGATACCGTATTCCACCACCGATCTAACTAATGCCTTATATAATCCTATCATGGTTTCCGGGTACGCTCCCTTCTTTATGTGTCCGATATATCTTAACATTGTTAATCTTCTGTTGGCTTTTAAACCTACTTCTGTTACCTGCTCTTCAAATTTTAGTTTATTGTCTAAAATGATTCCTAAGAACTTTGTACTCTTCTTTTCTTCTTTTGTCGTACCATTAATTGTTACAATACATTTCTCCCTTCTTCTGGAGTTGTTTCTAGTCGTAAAATTAACTATCGTTGATTTTTCTTCCGATACCTCCAGCTTTATCTTTCTTAAATTATCTATGATGCCTTTAACAGCTCCTTCTATGTATCTATGTTTTTACCTCTTGCATTGCTGGTAGTGTATATTACTATATCCTCAGCATACTGTAGTACTTTCGTTTCTGTTATATTGATTTCCTTTGTTATGTCTGCTGTGTATATATTATATAATATTGGACTTAGGATTGCTCCTTGAGGAAGACCCCTTCCTTGATTTCGCTTAACCGCTTCGTTGAACTTTCTTATACATTGGTATTTTCTTCCCCGGAGCCAGCTGCCCACGAAACTAGTGATTCTTCCCGGGCACTTCTTTTCCATAAGCTTATTTATTAGAGTATTGTAGTCCACATTATCATATGCAGCTCTCACATCCAAGAATACCGCCAGTGTATCTCTTTTACTTGCAAAACCTCTTCTTATATCCGCCGACATTATTGTTAGATTGTCTATCGTGGATCTGTTCTTTCTGAATCCATTTTGGTTTTCATCCATAATATGTTTCCTTTCAGCCCATTCTACTAATCTGTTATTAACTATTCTCTCCATTAATTTCCCTATGCATGAAGTCAGCGATATTGGTCTCAGTGCTTTTTTGTTTGGCTTATCAATGAGTATTACTGTGGCCAGTTTCCACCTGGAGGGGACTTCTTGCGTCTCCCAGACCCCTTGGAATAGTTCCCTGAGCATCCAAATTCTTGCGTCAAATTTTTGAACACCTCATATCCGATTCCATCCTCTCCTGGAGCAGATCTGCTATTGGATCCCTCCACCGCTTCTTTAACTTCCCTTAACGATATTTCCCTATTCCATCCTGAGTTTCCCTCTCCTTCTTGCTCCTCCCACATATATTCTTCCTTTCTGTTGTTTTCAAAATTTCCTTCCCTCTCCAGCTTCCTTATTTCTGCTTCTTCCAGTTTTTCTCTCTCCTCGTCAAACCCTTTTTGGATGTTTTTTATCTTTTTCCATATTTCTGTGACGTGTGTTTGATGATTTATCGAAGAGGCCATATCTAACCAGGCCTGTCCTCTTTTTTCTTTGATTGTTGTTTTAATCTCTTTGTCCTTTTCCATGTATCCCTTCCAATTCCCCTCATTTGGCTTCCTTACAAATTCTTTTACTAACCTTCTTCTCTGTTCCTTCATCCTCTTACATTCCTCATCCCACCACGGATATAACGCTCTTGTTTGTGACCATTCTCCTAATGGGAGAGCTTTCGAATTCGTGTTCCTCTTAATCCTCCTCATCTCTGATTGTCTCTCATTCTCCGTCTTTGCGCTCGCACTCTGCACCGCTTCTGTAATACACCTCATAAATATTTCATGTTTTTCTTCCATATTCTCACCTGTTCTTATTGCTTCTTTAACCCTTTCTTCGTTTCTAATTTGCCAACATTTAAATTCTCTCCAGTTTATGTTCTTCTCATTAAATTTCCTCGTACTGAAGAATCTTCCTTCTCTTCTATCTATGTGTGTTGACATGTGGATTCCTATAATTTGGTGATCCAATCCCATCGTCTCTCCTTCCTCTATCACCTCTGCCTCCTGGAAAGTCTTAAAAGTCATGATTATCAGATCTATGTTGCTTGGTCTATATTTCCCTGAACCAGTCCTAGACATCGTTAGGTCATTTCTGATGAACATATCCTGTTGCTCAACTACCTCTGCCAGGGTGATCCCATCTTTGTCATTCTTGTAACAATTCCATAACCTATTATTGGCGTTGAAATCTTCCATTATTATTGTTTCTACCCCTCTTCTTCTGTTGTTAAAAAGCTTTTCCCATTCCTCTTTTTTCATTCTTCCACTCGGGTACTTATATCCTACTATTATATCCAATTCCTCATTTTCCCCTTCCATATTTATTGTTATTCCCATTACTTCTGTCTTGTCCTTCACCCATTCAATGTTTTCTCTCATTTTTGCAATTATATTTTCTCTAACTAGTATGCATATTCCTCCTCCTCTCCTATCTTTGTCCCTATCCTTTCTATACACATTAAAGCCTTTGATCACCCTTTGTCTATCTAACCTACAATTAGTTTTATATAATACTTAAGTAATACTTTACAGTCTTCCCTCTTGTTTCCTTTTTGTTTTGTTATTATTATAGTATTTCGTCCGGATCTATTACTTCCTCCTGTACCCCTTTGTTCTCTTCGTTCTGCATCGTGTGATCGTTAATTCTCTTCTTCTTCTCTTCCTCCTCTTCTTCCTCGTGTTCCTCCATCTCCTCTGTCTCCATTTTTGACATACCGTTCTCTTGGTTTTCTTCTTCCAGCCATTCGTCGTCCCTACGCTTTCGTAGTCTCTCCAGCTAGACGATGAAGACGATCCAGATCTCTCTTCATTCGTCTGATTTATATTCTCTGTGTCCTTTATGTCCTCCTCTCTCGTGTCCGTCATTTTTTCTACCTGTATTACTACCTTCTTTACCTCTATTATTTTTGGCTTTTCTTTTCTTTTTACAGTTTCTGTTATTATTTCCTCCTTTCTATTTCCTGGGGTCTTTACTTCTTTCTTTATTGTCTTCCCTATTAATTTACATCCTTCTTCGAATTTTTGTTTCGGTTTATTATTTTGTCCATTTTCTTTCTTTATTCCTTCTTCACGTTTATTTTTCTTTGATTCAATTATTTCTTAAGGAACCTCTCTTGTGTAGTTCCAGTCTTCTTCCATATAGATGGTCGTACTCTCGTCTCTAATTTGTCTCTCCTCTATTCTGTCTTTTAATTTTTGAAACAGATCCTTTTCTTTTATAATTTTTATAATTTCCTCTATTAATTCTTCCTCCTCCTTTTGTTTTAATTTTTCAGATGTGTCTCTCATTTCCTTATTGGCCCTTCTTTCTTCCCAGTTGATTCTCTCCTGGGCCTTGCCGTCTCTTTCCGTACTGTACGTGTATGTCGTTCCTTTATTTTCTGGTGTATAGTCTTCTTCGTTTGCATGGTTGTGGATTCTTGGAATATAATGTAACGTTTTATGCTCCCTTTCCCCTCTGTTGTCATAAGTATTTTCTTCTCTTTTTTCCTCTTTTTTATTTTTATTGTATATATCTTCCGTTCTGAAATGGGATTGATGATAACCCTTCTTTTCTCTCCCTTCATTATAATTGTCATTTTTCTTGAATTCTTCATTGTTTATTAGGATTCTGCTACTATGTCCCCATCTATTGTCCGTTGGTCTTCTATTATCTATTGGTGTGTTTTCTCTCTTCGGTGATTCCTCTCTCCTAAATAGTCTTTGTTCTCTCTTTCTTTCCCATACTTTTTTAAGCTTACCTATTTCTCGTTCAATTGGATAGTCCAGTTTCTCCCAGTATTCTATTCTCTTTTTCTTCCTCAGCGTTGGAAAATCATATGTCCTTATGTCCTCTTCATCATCGCTTTCCTCACTTCTATTTTCATTTCCGTATATTGTTAATCTCTCTTCTTTCTTTATCATTTTCTCTGCTACTGTATACGAGACGTTCTTGAACGCCATAATCTTTTTAATTGTCGATTCTCTTTGAAAATTTGGGCATTCCCTTGCCAAACTTGTGTGTGGCCCTTTGCAGTTTATGCATTTAGGATTTTCTATACAATTCCCATGGAACTGGTTTGTACATATTGGGCAGCTGCGCTCTTTCGCTCTGCACGCTTTTTGTATGTGCCCGTATCTGAGACATCTAAAACATTGTTTCACCGCCTCTACGTATGGAACCACATTTAACCATACATGTCCAAAACCTATTAATAATTTTGTGGGCAGAGAGTCCCCCTGCATTCATATCAATATAGATTTTCCTTCTTCCCATGTCGCCTTTCCGTCCCTCAGTATTTTTTTCTTCATTCTTTCGAGTGTAAACACTCCCTGTCCTTTTTTTATTTGTTCTTCCAATGACTCTATTGAGTCGTTCCATTCATTTATTACACCTTTCCTGAATTGCCACCTGTTCCGAATATATGTCGAGTAATCCTCCAGATTCAGCCTACCTTTTATGATCATTTCATTGGCGTCCTTAGCCTGTTTGTATGACACTTCGGCCTTGTTGAATCCGACCATTTTGAGAACTTGAAATTTTGTCTTTGAATCTATAATAATTTTATATATTCTAATTAAATTATTTTTTTTAACTGACGTTGTTCTTTTTTGACTTAATGCTATGGTAACTAAGTATTCCTCTCTTTTAGATTCCCATTCGTACAACTCACTTTCGTTATTCCTTTTGACCCACGTGTCTTTTTCCTTAACCTGTAATCTTACCGTGTTTTCTCCTTCTTCCGTCTTTTCCTCACTCTCTTCAGTAAGGTTATCTTTTTCTTGCTTATCTCTTACTCTTTTTTTGTCGATTTTGTTCACTTCTTTATTATCTTTCTTCCTTTTCCTATTACTTTGATTTTTGTCTTCTAATATTTGTACTTGTTCAATCTCACCGTATCTTTGTAGAATGGCGTCTCCTTCTTCCTCCTTTCGCTTTAGTTGCCCTATCTGTCCCGTTGAGTCGCTGTACACTCCCTTTTCCGCTTTTGGGTTTCCTCCTCCTTGGATTCTCCATTTTGATTTGTTTTTCTTATTTCCGTTCTCGTCTCTTTGTTCCTGTGTCCTAATATTCTCTATTTTATCCATTTCTATTATTTCCTCCGAACTCATTTGATCTTCTCCCCATTCTACCTCCATCTTCTCTTCTCTTGTTCTCTCTCTTTCTCCTTTTCCTCTGTTCATTCCATTCTCTATCCTTTTATTTCCATTACTATCTTCGTAAAATTGATGACGCATTTAAAGTTCGCCTCTCGCCGACTTTGACGCGCACGTGTACCTAGACTAGACTGCCTAGGGTCGCTCGGGCAATCTCTTATCAATTTTACAAGAAGTCAAGGTTTTTACTTCTCATTGTATCGATATGAAAAACACACTACTGCAGTTCCCCTCCGCCTATGTCGTGCTTAGCAACGTAACAGCTAGTAAGTAGTAATCACGGCCTGGTATCTTAATAGAAAATCTGAGGTCAGAGGTAAGCTTTTGAGCCGCGTCGCGAGCGGCGCGGGTGTCGCACTTTCGTGACGTTAGGCGCAGTTATGCGTCACGCGACTATGTCCCCCACCACGATCGTGTCCCGGGCCGGGACTCCCCCCACAAGAGCGCGTCTTTTGATTTTGATTCTCTTTTGTTTCGGGGTCTGAGAATTGGCTAACCACGTGCATAAGACCACGTTTTGCATATTTAGATAATTAACGTTTTATGTGTCTGAGACTCGATCACAGCGTGTAATTCGTGATAATAAGATTCGTGACGATCGCGTATATAGTAGTAATTTCTACTTAGAATAAGATACAATTTATTAAAAATGAAGTGTTGTGTTCGTAACTGTAAAAATTGTTCCAGAAATCAGAAGTTACATGTTCTACCGAAGGATAAGGAGGTAAGAGCCGCTTTTTCCCTCCTTTTTCCCTCGAAAACGGTTAAATTAACGAGAAATATAATGAAAAAACTTATTTCAGATCCGGAAAAAATGGTGTGCTGCGATATCCAGGAAGGATTTAATTGAGGTAGATCCAGCGAAGAGGCCAAACTATCGCGTATGCGACATACATTTTGCGGCCGATTCAAGATTTGCAAATGTTCGCAATAGGTCAACATTAAAATACAATGCTTACTCAACATTGCATTTGTCAGGTTTGGATGAACAAGAATATATAAATAATACTTGTTTGAACTCATGTTTTTACTATGGTTTTTAAATTACTAAATGAGGATTTACAATTTTTATACAATTTACATGCAAATATATATTTCCAAATTACAATTTCATGCTTTCCAGATACCCTGATGCAGAGCAGTGAAGAGAGTGCCATGAACCCACTGCCAGGGACATCAAGCAGCTGTGTACAATATTTTGAAAAATCAGGTATGTTCATTTCTTTCAAACATCCTCCCTTTTCAGACACTCTCGAACAAACAGCGGTGCCTTTAATTATTATTGAATAAACCAAATGCGAAGTCCTTTCCTAACGTGTTTAATAATTTGGCAGAAATTTCTTTACGTTTTATTTCCTTCCACTATTCTGTGTGAAATGCGGTCTCGTTTTAACGTGTAACTTTTCTTTTAGATCGTAAAAGGAACCTTAATTTATTAAGGTCAGTTGGCGTTCATAGTTCAACTGCATTGAGTCCTACAGCGTATAAGATGTACAGAGTTGCAGTGAATTTGCGTAGAGTAGCGAAACGTCTCAAATGTAAAAATTTAACGTACAAAAGTAGAATTTTAAAAATTGAAAAATACGCGAAATCAAATGAATTTTTATCTACGAAAATGAACGCGACTTCCGCGCTTTTTTTTATTAGTCAAATGCGTTTGCAAAACAAAAAATCCAAAGGACGTAGATTCACTTTTCAGGATAAAATTTTTGCACTTGCGTTATTAAAACAGAGTCCTAAAGGATATAGATTATTGCAGCAAGTTTTTGCTTTACCTTCCCGACGGACATTGCTGAAAGTTTTGAACAAAGTTCCATTCCAATGTGGAATGAATAACCGCATCCTCGACAGCTTAAGATGCGCAGCAATGAAAATGAAAAACCCACTTCATAGAATCTGTACGCTAATGTTTGACGAGATGGCATTACAGCCGTCTTTGTCATACAATTCGACGACGGATTCTGTTGAGGGGTTTCTCAACTGTGGGGATGGTAATAAACTCGAATTTGCTGATCATGCCATGGTTTTTATGGTTCGCGGTGTTCACATTAATTGGAAACAACCGGTAGCTTATTTCTTTACACGCGGCGCGATGACTTCGGTGCATATTATTAGAAATATTAAAGTCATTGTCAATTCACTACACAACGCTGGACTGAGTGTAGTTGCGACTGTGTGCGACCAGCATGCAGCAAATGTAGCGGCTATCAACACCCTAATTAGGGACACTGACGCCGATTACATTCGCAAACGATCTGAGAAGAGACACGTTGGATTTGAGCTGGATGGGAAGATAATTATCCCACTTTTTGATCCACCTCACCTATTAAAGGGAATTCGCAACAACTTCCTGGATAATCGGGTGAAGTTTTCCTGGAAACGGAAAGACCAGGTCGGTTCATGGGCGGACATTGTCCAGCTATATCAAATGGACAGGGGCGACGTCACGTCACGAATGTGCTACAAGCTGACTAACTCCCACGTTTATGCAAAAGAAATGCGTAAAATGAAAGTCAGCATAGCTGCACAGGTTCTGTCCCACAGAGTTTCCGCAGCTATACGATGGGCTATAAACCACGGTATGTATATGTTAGTTTGCATATTTATAAATGAAGCTTTGCACAACATGATGAAATATGTACATAATATCTACAAGATGCCTACCGCAGAAGACACGGCAGATTTTTTGATATTCTTCGATCAACTATTTGACAGTGTCAATAGTTCGTCGATCGAAACACCGGAAGGAAAGGCGTTAAAAGGTGCAATCACCGCAGAGACCACGCACGAAGAATTTTGGGGAGACGCGTTAAAGGTCCTCTCATCGATGGAATTCATCAGCGCAAGCGGAGTGAAGAAACCACCGACGATCAACAATTGGATCCGCACCCTTAAAGGATTTATATGTATATGGAGAGATTTGAAGGCTCGAGGCTTCAGTTCTCTTCGCCTTAGAAATTTCAATCAAGATCCACTCGAAAATTTCTTCGGGTGTATTCGAAGTCATGGTGTACGAAATGTGAACCCCACGTGTGCTTCTTTCAAGAATTCGTTTAAAAGTCTAATTGTCAACAATTTTATGTCGAGTCATTCGCGTAATGCTAATTGTGAAATTGACAGTGGGGAAGCACTCGATACCCTGACACATTTTGTAGCGAATACGCCCGAAACCAGCGAATCAGATACACTTCGAGTGGATTTTTCGAGTATACCACAATATACGCATGCAAGTTCAGCGTCTCTCACAAACGTAATAGAAAACACGCATGCGTATATTACCGGATACCTTGCAAAGAGAATAATCAAAAGCGTAAAAAATTGTTCTTTTTGCAAGGCACAGTTACTTGTAACTCATACGGATTCGAGCAGTACATTTATAAGTAGTATGGAATACAGACAGAATCTATTACTTCGGCCCCATACTACTTTTACTAATATGTTTTCACAGCTTGTCCATTTGAATAGTTTTTTTATATCCAAATTTATCACGTTTGATCGCATAACAGCACGTTTAGTTATAGCTTCCAAGAGGCATTTGCCAAATACGTTACGGAGTTGCAAGAAACATAATTTATATGATATATTTATAACAAAATTTGTTACATTTTTTATTCTTAATTATACAAAAAATATTAATCTTATACTATTAGGAAAGCGCTCCGGACTGCCAAATGATTGTATACACGAATTGGCTCGCACAACGTATTCAAAAAAGTGTGGAAAGAAATGATGTGCTTGAGTTGTTCGGAAAGTTCGTAGCGTTTCTAACGGCTGTTGAATATATATAGAACTCAAGAAGTTTTCATGTTTTTTTTTTAAATTACCCATTTCTTTCAAATGGCGTAGGAACGTTCGGCGTTATTTGTAGGAAAGTTGTTGTGTTCTATATGTTTAACAGTCGTCAAAAGCGCTACGAACTTTTTGAACAATCCAATATTTTCGATTTTTGTATTGTTATCGTTCTTCTTTTTATTCTTCGTTTTATTCTTATTAGATTTAAGTATTTAATTATTATTAGGACATAAGACTTTTGTATATTCTCTGTAAAACTACCTGCCCCCTCCCCTAATAAAGCGCGAATGTGGCCGTGGAGCAGAGTTGGGCAAACTGTAATCTAATTACAAATTACAAAGTACGATTAAAATAATATGTAATCAATTACACAATTACATTTTAATCGTAATTTGTAATTAGATTACATTTTGCCCAACTCTGCCGTGGGGTTTTAGTGAGTAAAAGTCTCACACTACCCCGACGGCTCCAGTCTTCCCCTGGAGCTATCGGGGTGTCCTATGAGGATTTCCCCACGTTAAAAAAAAAAATGCGCTGTTATATTTTAAGCTATTGCATAGAACATCGATTATAGTATTTATTATGAAGCATTGTAGATCTTCGTAGAAATGTTTCTTGTAATCATAATAAATTACACATTAACAATTTACGAGTTTAAATTTGTGCAAAATTCCCCTATAAATTATACACAATTTTATTAAATGTATTATTATGTGTTCTTTTTCAGGCGAGACACTCAGTGACTGACCACTGGTGATTGGGATACGATCACGCATTTTTTATCTTTTGTCAAAAGAGAAAAAAATGCGCGATCCTGTCCCAATCATTAGTGGTCAGCCACTGAATGTCTCGTCTAAGCGATTAATATATTCAAATGGATCAGAGATTTCCCGCTCTCGACGCTCTCGTTTTACTTTTGAGCCGCGTCGCGAGCGGCGCTGTAAAATGTCCCACTCCGGCTATGAGAGATACTTATCTATAGTTATCTATGGTAGTAATAGCTCCACATGATCTGAGGCTCTGATCAGCTGTGATCAGCTCTAACCTGCTTTGAATCGGTGCCACAATGAGTTGAGTCAAGAGGAATTGGAGATGAAATTATATTTTGAATTACATTTTAAAAAATTGTATAGAGACACTAATAAGAGTCTGGACACGAGGTGACTATTTTTTTATTGGTTCGCCATTACTGATCGAAAACCCACGAGAGAGAAAGAGATATTCACCATTTCACTCTTAACCACTCTTAACAACTCTTACGTTTATGGCGATATTTTACTATCTATTAATCTGAAAATGTGCATTTGGGTTTTTGATTGGCCCGCCATTTTTGATCTATTCCCGCTGATTTTTAAATCTGTCAATTATACCAAGATAATGAAGATATAAAGTAAAAAACCAAATCTTGTGTTCTATTTGATATATGTTTTTTTATTATACTTATTTAAATGCGCAATGCATTGCCATAAATTTGCCGCCATAAACGTAAGAGTTGTTAAGAGTGGTCAAGAGTGAAATGGTGAATATCACTTTCTCTCTCGTGGGATTTCGATCAAACATGGCGGACTGTCACTCGTGTCCAGACTCTTTTTACAGGGTCTCTACCGTGCAGTATAAGCTTCGGAAGCGCGGAGTTCAGATTGAATCACCTGAATGTAATGGGAAAGGGAGACAAAGTGAAGTTCGCACAAGGCCGAGGTGTTTGAAAATAGTTAGAGATCCTTTAATGAGAGGACTTCAAGATTATAAATTAATCGATACCCCCTTGGAAACGGGTGTCCGAATAAATGAACCGCACTTTGATCCTTTGATCCTATATAGGTGAAATTCCAGAGCTATGTTGTTAAACGCTTGATTCTAAAAATCAACAACCGGGAAGAAATAAATCGACCAAGAGGAATTTAGCTAATATATGTTTGTTTGGCTTAGTTGTTAAGAACATCTTGTAAAATAAAAAACGGTTGTAAGAGCGTCCGCTTGGAAAGCGTCACTCGAGCCCCGAAAGCAGTAGCGAGCACACGTATTAGTAAAATCCTCTAGAATTCTTTATTAGCGTTCAAATCTTTTCGTTGTATTTATTAAAGTTACTAGTTATTTGTATTTTAATCGTTTTATTGTCTTATTATCCTCATCATTATTACAATCATTTCCTTAAAAAATCCGAGTCCAAGGAGCAGAGTGCCTTAGCACTCCACGGGCATCGACCCTCGCCGAATTCCCTACGAAGGATCCAGAGAGGAAGCAGCCGACCACGCAACAACATACATACATCATAACATTTGAACGAATGAATATGGTCACTTGAAATTTTAAGTAGAATTCCTTTCTCTACTCTACACTGTGAAATTTCCGCATCAACATTGGATGTTTGTAAAATATTTTATTGCTGATTAAAGACGATTTATTCCGTAAAAATATGTGGAAAAAATTAATTCGTGTGTAATTTTCACAATTTTTGTTTAAATTCGCCAGTAAAGTTCCACTCTGTAGTTTTTAGTGTAGAAATTACTCATTACGGAATATCCCCATTCTTTACCTAGGCACAAGCTTCTGTCGTCAAGGTAAAACAAGAAATTGTTTAAGAAGAAAATTATATAAGAAAATTAAATTCATCGAACCTTGTTTTTTTTACTGGTGGATTAGAGTATTAAATCTTAATTTTCTTGATAAAGATGTTTTGCGACATTCCCTGTTTTTCCTCTTACCGTTATATAAAATACATGCATAACTTACACTTCGTAGCGTTACCCAAAGAAGAATACTTTACAAAGTATCATACATTTAAGGATCATTGAATGTTTAATATACAATAAATTAAATATTTTACAAACAATTATTAATCTACTTAAAATTATCATAATTTCTCAGTACTATTTTAACATCATGAAATATTCAATTACAATTTGAATTTAGTAATTCTAACATAGTAACATAGTAAATATGCCTATAAAAGATGTGGGCCACCAACGCAAGCTGGGCGATTAACACGGCGCTGTGCATTAATGTTTAAAATAATACAGGCTGTTCGACAACTGCTGAGAGAAAATTCAAGGGATTGTAGGCATCAGAATAAGGCGAAAATTAAGAATAACGATATTGCGGTTGAGGCTTGATTCGTTAGTTATAAGCGTTTAAAGATATGCCTAAAAGCAGGCAACCCGCGTACACCGCTGCACGCGGATCCCTTTATTGAAGGAATCGATCGTCATTTGATTCGACACATGAAATCATACTCTTAAAGGAAATATGTAAACAATTTTCTTGAAGTGTTTCATAACACATTACTTGGACTTACGTTTTTTGATTTAGTCATTTAATACCCAGACAGCACACGACGTCTTATAGACGTCCATTTTAAGTCTCTTTTACGCCTGAACGTCTGAATGTCCTGATTCGTGACAAAGACATCTTTAAGACGTCGTACGGACGTGTGAAAGACGTCTTTAAGATATCTTTAAGACATCCACAAGACGTTTTCAAGACGTCTTTAAGATGTCTTTAAGACATCCACAAGACGTCTTCAAGACGTTTTTAACATGCTCATAAGACATTTTAAAGACGTCGGTAAAAAGCCATCCAAATGGCGTCCGTAAAAAGCCATCTTAAGGCAAGACCGGCGCAAGAATTTGCAAATTTTTGCACCATTTGTATGGAATATTAAACATATAGTAACGCAATTATCGTACATTTGTTTCGTCATCAATTTTTCTTTAATACAATTATATGACAGTGTGTGAAATGAGTCTAGAGGTCGAATGATGATTAGGTTAGGTTGTAGAGCAGCACTTATGCTGAACCTCGCCTATTCACAATTATTGTTATATCGTAATTGTCATGGTCATGGTAATGTATTTTTTTTATAAACAATTAATACAATCTATATGTAGCTAAAATTTGGAAGTGTTTATAAGGAAGTATGTTGGGTAGGTGCGAATAACGATTCCTTCGTAAACGGAAAGTCCTACGTTCGATTCCTCTCGTCACCGTCAATTTTTTTTCCGAACCAGGACCTGATAAAGACGTTTTTAAGACGTCTGAGAAAAGACATCTCAAAGATGTCTGTCAGACATCATAAAAACATCTTTAAGACGTCTTAAAAACATCTTTAAGATGTCTTGATTCGTGATATAAGCCGTGCCGAAGACTTGTATAAGACGTGAAAACGACGTTCACGGACGTCTTAAAGACGTCTGGAACGTCTGACTCCAGACGTCTTTAAGATGTCTTTAAGATATCTGTCTGTGTGCTGTCTGGGATAATTATCGGTTAGTGTACTCAGATGTCAAATGTCATTAACAAATGTAGATTGGCTTTTATTATAGGATACATCTGTTATATCAATATCTTTTTCTGGGAAATTGTAGGACATAGATATTAGTTTACATACAAGTGGGGCTTATGCATATCCATTAATTCATTGTAATATTCATTCACTGTTCTTCGAAATGAAATTTTTATCTTTTTCGTGAAACTTTATAATATTTCAGAAATTGTATGTTTTTCAACAATACGTAAAACAGTCGCTTTCAACTGCAGTAGGAATTTGTAAATCAATCCCAATACTTGGATGTGGCACTGAATAAACATTTATATTATTATTATACCTGTGGCCTTTAAGTTTGAAGTTACCGTTTTGGAAAAGTAAGGCTACAAAATGTGTCGCTCTGTCGGTCGTCCCCGCGGAAGCGAGCGCTCTTGTGTGTACACACACATATGACACACACCTCCACGCAGTGATGCCAGAATCGTGGGACGTGGGACAGAACGCTTACCCCCACTATGACCTACCGTCGTCTCCCAATATGGCCTACCGTCGTCCCCCACTTTCTTTCCATCGCACTGCACACAAGCATATCCCTACCCTTGTCCGTGTGCACGGCAGCCCAACAAGCAGCTCACACGGACAGGAGTAAAAATATGCTTGTGTGCAGTGCGATGGAAAGAAAGTGGGGGACGACGGTAGGCCATAGTGGGAGACGACGGTAGGTCATAGTGGGGGTAAGCGTTCTGTCCCACGTCCCACGATTCTGGCATCACTGATTCTGGCATCACTGCCTCCACGCGATATGTCATCAGTGGTGCCATTGCCGGTGGTATGGCAGTCACCAGCAGTCACGCAGCCGCTTGCAGCCGCTGAAGTCACCGCGGAACTTTTTCCGAAACGGTAACATCAAACTTAAAGGCCACAGGTAAATAATTATCGCAGCGGGTTCCGGCGGAACGCAAAAGAATCGTCAGACTCTCTGCTTTAAAATGAGCTTAAGCCATTGACCCCCGCGGAGATACAGCGAGTTAAAGAACAAATGGAATTTGTGCAATTTTTAAGCATATTTTCGAAAGGACATCGTACACCGAAATTTTAACCGAATAGAAAAAGTCAAAGATGCGTCTTAAAGAGGAAAGACTGATCTTTCTATTGTTTTTTTCATCAACGTTCTACAATGATTCCTTCGTTTGCTAGAAGCAACTAAGTTAAAAAAAAAAATAATTTTTGCTTCAAAGTTGAATAACTCAGCCAAAAAAATGCACAAGAATTTTTTACTCTCTTTTTATACAGTAAAGAAGCTGCCTTCGACTGGTGTAAATGGAATTTGTGCAAAAAATGTCATACTCCCCGTGGAACTTTCGTTATAACTTTGCCGAAAAGCAATACAGTAGAGTGTCAATTATCCGAACTGCTTGTGACCGAGGTGGTTTGGAAATTCGAATTGTTCGGATAATCGAACAGTTCGGAGAATGAAGCATGCATGTAGTGCTGTATACAGTTTATAACTATAGGAATTACACCTAAAATTACTTATTAAATACAAAAGTACTATTGCGTTAATTTATATTACGCAAAAATCAATCAATCAATTGATACCCCTACACTGGTTCGAAGCAGTGGTGGGGATAGTGATGATGCACTCTTTCAAACCATATTTTCAAAATATCGATACGACTATTTTTGCCGGAATTATGACCATGTGAACTTGTCCCTATTTTTTGGGTTCCCAGAGGTGATCCTTTAATTAATGTGAGGAGTATATCAACAAGAAAACGCCAAAACCATATGTACACCCTGGATGCAATTCCCTTGGCGTGAAAGCACGCCGGCGCCATTCAGAGTGTTAAGTATCCTACTTTAAGGAGATGCACGATAATCCGGATCTGAAAAATTCATTTTTTTGCATTTTTCGAAAGTATTTAGTTGTTAAAATATACTGTTACAGGTTCAGTTTTATTAACTTTTACACTATTTATGGCTTAAACAGATAAAGACTCATAGTTTTATTATAAATGCATGTTACAGAAATATGTAGTACAATTACAAATAAATTATTACGAACCACTTTTTTATTATTAATATTAGGAACCTTTTTATGATTGTTTGTAATAACGTTTACGTGCGTTTAATGCAATTATAATTAATATTGCCGTTCGAATGCTTCCACGTAGCTTTCCTTCTTGCTCGATCGTACTTCTTTCATATCCTTGCGAACAGCATCATACATTAATTTATCAATGCATTGCTTAAAACTTTGTACTTCTTGTTCACAAGCCAAAGTGTTCCCTTTATTACCCTTCATGCATTCGGTTACCTTTAATTCATTAGGGTTTGGTTATAAATATTATAATGCTATATTCTACAAATAACATACGCGTTTCGTAAATTAGATTAACTTTAAATTTGTCAATTACTTATTCGATCGTAGAACCTTGACTGACACTTTGAGTGACGCAAGATTTTGAGCAATTTGTTTTTGTGGAAACACGTCGTGCGCGTCGTAAGGTGTGCGCGTGTGCGAACCTCGAAAGAAGTTCGGATGGACCGTGATATTGCCTACTTATTGTTAGTTTCGGGGCACGCGCTGTGTCGCGGTGGCACCGGTAAAATCATGGCAAATGTTTATTAAATAAACAAATCCTTACTTTTACCGTATCAACCAGGCAACTACGATCAGACTTCGGGATTGTGTCTTTACTGATATCACAAAGGAGTTTCTCTGCTGCGGTTATATCTAAACCCTTTGTCTTCGTATGTTCCTCATCGATAAAAGCCAATTTATTGATCCAAACATCGTCAGATTCTGTACCATTTCTTTCAGCGGCTACAGCTTAAATTAAATTTTCTTTATTAGAACTTTATTTTTCTTTACTTTTTCTAGTCTTAGGTTAGGTTATTTGACAGCTTCTTAAAAATAATTAAAAGTTGTAATAATTTCATAACTTTGGCAAATTTGCTTTGTACATTGTAAATGAGAGTAACTTTAAAAATATTTAAACACTGGTGCCTTGTAAGTTCAAGGTATTCTTTGAAAATAGTGATAATACGACTGCAGTGATAAAACAGTAGAACACGATGCGATAATAATTTATCCATTATTTATTCCATTATTTTGGAATAATCTTTATAATTTTTAAATCTTTCTAAAACGATAAAGAATCAATACAACGATAAATTTTGTACTTGGATCATACAGCAGAATTATTAGCAAGATATGCGACGATATCACATTTTTGTACTGTCAAAAATTAAACAGTTCAAAGTTTTCCTAATTTTCTTTCTATAGATCTCGCGTCATATTTTTGTACTATTAAAATAGGTTTCAGTGTATTACAATTATTATACTTTCAAGTATACGCTAATTATAATATTTACGATTTATACCGAAATTGACTAGCCAAACATAAAACGAGTATAATAATATATGTATATTAATAAAACCTTTTCGATGGGTGACATATTGTATCTCTCTACCAAATTCTAATCTCTGAAGAATTGAATTGCTGATTTTTATTGAATTTCTCTTTTCCGATGATTCCTCTTCACGGACTGAAGATTTATCATTCATTTTAAAATTTTTTTATTTTGTAACCTTCTTGATTGATATTTGTGTTACTTGAATGTCGTCAAATCAGATCAAAACTATTTGCATTGACTTTATTTTTGTTACATGTATACAAGGTGTTAAAAGAGGATTTGGGATTTGAACAGTAAAAAGAGTAGGGTATATTATACAAAATATAAAACATATGTTGAATTTTTTTATTATAGCAACAGAAATAAGAGAATTCAGCAGACATATTTTCTTAAGATTTTCCATAATTGATAGATAATTTAATTGACATGAATTAAGAATGAATTTTTGTATGTGCAAGCGATCGGCGTTTAGTTTAAATAGGAAACGGCCCATCATGCAGGTTTTGACAGATAGGTGGTGCTCTGTTAATTGAAGAGTCTTGGTAGAAAACACTGTACGGGCCACAATTAACAAAAAAATTTATCGAAAAATGTTCTACTATTGGTTACGGGAGTTACTATCAGTTATTTGTCCATGTGCGATTTACTACAATCAATGTCGAGAGTGAAACTCCAATGTAAGTACATACTTATGTAGGCTTCGCAAGATTAATAGCGACTTCATAATCCTTGCACTCACTCTGTCAGACTCTGTGTTGGTGCCAGAAATTATTGTATATGACTTTAATTGGTTGATACTTATACAGGGTGTCCGCGGGAAGAGTGAACAACGGGATATCTCCTAAAGTATTGGAGCTAAAAATATAAAAAAAATATGGAATTGCATGGTTCGAGGGGGCAACTTATTAGCGCGAACGATTTTTTTTTTGATTATTATTATAAAAGATACGATGGTCAAGTTCGGTTTTTCAAATGGAACTATTTTCTTTAAAGACCGGAGTTGATAGTGCGTTCCAAGACAAATTCAATAAACTTCAATGTATACACTTTATTTCCACTGGCTTTTGAGATATTGCGCTTGCAAATTTACTGATTTTCACTGCAAGAAAACCCTCTGGAATAGCAAGGACCGAGGGCGGTCTTGCTGGCGTCATGGGTGGCATTGCCCGTTGAAACAGATACCTACCTGCCAAAGGTCTACGCCAGAAATAGCAGGCCCAAAGGCTGGACAATTCTTTTCCGTCAGAAATGCTACTTAGGTAGGTACATCTGCGGTATCGAGAAGCGCATCGTTACTTTTATTTCGCACTTGCTTCTACGCTCGGATGGCTGGTTCTTTTGGGAGGGATGCAAGTTGAATTGGTTAGGTCAGGAGGTGTGAAAGTTGCTAGACAAAATTTCAACCATAGGTAGAAGATTGTATTAGAACCAATCGGATTTGCATCCCTCACAAACGGTGAATTATCCATTACAGCGTATTAAGAAACTCTTTTCTTCATCGTATCGAAAGGGAAGTGACGCCAATGGAATCCTTATGTTTTTCTGATGAAAATCATACCAAATGTCATACCAATCGGACTATTTTTGCACAAGCAATTTGTATTCCTTATGTAAAAGTTGTCCGATTTCCACGACATTTGGCACGATTTTCATCGGAAAACTCCAAGGAATCCATCGACGACACTTCCATATCCATACGATAAAGAATAAAGAATTATTTTATTTCCTAAACAAATACAGGGTAATTCTGGAGGTACGCCCGTCACCACATGGGGAGGACACCACCCCGCAGTGCCCATCGAATTTTATGGCTTTCGACTCTCGAGGGGTTTGGAATATCATCAAGAAGTGAGAAATGTTCAGGATTTCAAATGTTTGCTTCTTTTCTTCATTGTATCGAAGGGGACAGTGATGCCAATGGATTCCTGGCCTTCCATCGATTAAAATCATTCCAAATTTCATGTAAATCGGACTATTTTTAACCAAGTCAAGTCAGCTTGAAATGATATATAGTAGTTCCCGGATTATTGACAAGCTTTTTTCCCCGGATCATCGGGAAAGACCTACCCATCCCACAGTTTTGTTTCGGTCCCAGGTAGACCGCCCGTTGACTGCCGAGAGCAATAAAACCGCTGGGCCAGGTAAAATACCCAGTAGAGAAAAATAAAATGTTCATGTTTTTGATAAAAGTTCATGAAAGTATTGCCAATGAATTTTTTAGGATTTCCCAATGAAAATGAGTTCAAATATGGAGAAATTCGGTCCATTTTTAGTGAACGTCACTACATTATACACTATGTAATAATGCAGAAGAGAATTTAACCCTTTAGCTACTAGTATATATTCACAAATCTGTCTGTCTAAACGCAAAACAAAAAGCGCTTATTGAATCAAATCGCTTATTGACGACAGCCGTACCTCACGAAAGTTTCGTACTGTCGTCTATTGACGACAGCCGTAGTTAAAGGGTTAATGAGAATATCAACGAATTCACCAAATTGTAAAGTGTTTCCTGAAGATTGCTTAAATGCAGCCAGTAGGTATACTATGAGAGTTCTGGACCCTAGGGCGGGGGGGTGCGGTGGTGCGAGGGGGGTACCGCGTGGGTGAGGGGAAGGTGGAGGGCGTACCACGCTCTTCGACAGGGATTTCAAAATTTTCAAAATGGCGTCGCGCGCATTTCGTATTGGCGCCACCTACCGGGTGTTTAAGATACTTTGAGTCCGCGTCCGTATTTGGGGTCCGTGTTGGTATTTGGGGCCCGTGTCGGTAAATTTCCTAGGTTTTTTCATACATTTCGTATTGGCGCCACCTGGTGGATGTTTGAGGTACTTTGGGCACGCGTCGCCACCGCGCAATCTCCGTACGCGTGCGGGGATCGGTGCGCAGGCGCGACCGTGACCGATTCGTGGAAATTCGCGTCTTCGACGATGATTTCTGAGAAAGAGGGTGGACCAGGAGAAAAGATTTTTTCTCAGGAAATATTTGAATCGTGGGACCGATGCAGCACACGTGCAATGATGTAAACATAGAACGATAATTATTGTAAATCAATCATCGCGATAGCTCATGGAATAAACACGACATTGCATTCGATTAAGATTTCCGAGAAAGAGGGTGATATCTGAGCATTGACTTTTCCCAAGACCATGCCTCTAAGAAGTATCCTCGAGAAAACGCAATGTCCCGGAAGCAATAAATTAGGCGTTGCGATCACGCGATCAACTAAGCGATAATTATTCGTGGTCACGTTCCGAGTATTTTCACGATCGAGAATAGGGTAAGTATCCTTATCGAGAATAGGGCGAGTATCCTTATCGATGTGGTTGTAAGTCATTCGTCGCGGTAGTCCATTGAGTAAACACGACATTGCACCGCGCGATGTCATGTGTTTATATTTGAATCGTGGGAGTGGTATAGCAACCCTGTATGGGTGAACCGAAATCGAAGATACGTTCGAACTGCAGCTAACATAAGCATAGAGCGATGACGACACAAGATCTCGGGTAGGGTAGGTGGCTAGTATATTAAACTCTCAGTCACTCGGTGAAAATCGTGAAATACATTACGCGTGCATAACATGGACTCTTTCGTGAATTCGTATAAGTCGTTGCAGGGGGTGATCAAACAGTTGCGTACCGAAGAAGAGTTTAGTGAGTGGTTTATATCGTGTAACGAGTGCATGCACCTTATCAACGAATATCTTAAGACTCAAGGAGTATCAGAATTTGAACAACTACGTTTGAAAGTACTTAAGATTAATATTGAAAAGCGCGAGCATGGGTTCGAATCAGAATAGCAAACATACTCATTGAAGAGGACGCGCGAGATGCATTGCTAGCGTCTTCTTCCGACGACGGTGATTATTGGGTGAGTCCTTTATCGTCGGTGCCGCAGTTGGATGACGAAACACTGGCAATCGAGAGGCATCAGATTCGCGACATATTAAGCATCCCATCATTATTCGAGACGTCATAGATCAACATCTTCCGACAGGGATTTATGCAATTACCGCGTGAACATCGTCAAGTGTTACGCCATATCGCGCGATATAGTGTTGTGAGCAAATGCACAATATATTGCATCGTTGCTGATAAGGATCTGTGTCGCAAGCGGCCGAAGTACACTACCGCGATTGCATGTACACCGTTGACGCTTCTACACGACATCGAAAACGGCTCGGTCCAAGTACGAGAAGTATTGTGTCCTGAAACATTGAAACTCACAGTACACGAGTTTCTGTCTCAGGAATTATCAAAATTTTTGGATAATTGTATGAGTCTACGGCAAAACTCGAGACGTGTACTTGTACCGCTGAGTTTTCGATGGCCTGCTGAGGACTATGACCATTTCACCTGGAAGAGGCGCATCAAGAAATTGACTGAAATCGTACGTCTCTGGGAGGTGAAATATTTGTGAAGTAGTTAATTATGTGTGAAGAAGTGAACATGGAGATGATCATGGACATGTACAGGGTTTTGACCCAGAGGTCGAAGCTTATACATTCTGTTGAGGAATTCCTAGACTGGTCGAATCAGTGTGACTCGTGTATACGACGCATCGTTGGGTATCAGAGCAGCGGAGGAGTGTCCGTGACCACGAAACAACGCCTGGTGTCATTGAACGTGCAAATAACAACATTGCGTGCGGACGTGCGGGAAAACAACTTTTCGCGAGTAGGGTACGGGGTTTCGGCTCAACCGACGACACCCAAAATCATATGGGAAGACGTGGAAACTGCGTTTATAAGTCGTATTTCGACCGGCGCGGTCATCAACGTGGGATACGTCGATCCACGTCAATTTTTGGAGGGTGCTCGACACATAGTAATGTCACGCGTCACGAATGCTATCACGGCACATAATGGCGTGTCTGTGAATACGATCTTAAACGCGGAGTTTATGTTAGGTGCGAATATGGACATGAAAAGTTTCAATACGCGAAATCACGTACTGTTATTAGATTCGAACGTGCGCGAGTGGTACTCGAAGTGCGTGATCGCTCCCACGCTAGTGGCACTCGATGTGTTTCAAGATCGTGACAGTGGATGGACCCTAAGGGCAGTGCTAAACATTTTAGTAAATATTAAATAAGTATAATCCGCTTCGAGCCGGTTGTGATATCGACGTAAAGCTTCCGCAGGCCGTGGTCCTGAAAAAAGCGGTGGTGAATGTAAAGAGCGGGGACAATGCATGCTTCCTATGGTCGGTCGTCGCCAGTTTATATCCTGCTGCTACGCATGGGAATAGGTATGGATCATACCCACATTACGGGACGGTGCTTTGCACGGACGATATAACTCTTCCCGTGACGTTGAATCAGCTGGCAAAGTTCGAGAGTTTGAACAACGTGTCGGTGAACGTGCACACATGGTCCGATGGAAGTTGTGCACCGCTGCGTTTAACCAAGGATAAACGTGAGAGACATGCAAACCTACTACTTGTGCAGGATAACGAGGGCACTAATCGTTATCACTTCACCTGCATTCGCAGCCTATCGAGGTTGATTTCGAAGCAGCTCGGCAGCCACAATGGTCGAGTATTCGTTTGCGAAAGGTGAGTAAAAATGCGGAATATTTTGATCGCTGTATTATTCATTCATATGTTTTATTATTGACTTTTTGTATTCGATCGAGCGATTAAACAAATACAACGTGGACTGCCAACACATGGACGAGTGCACCATCGAATTGCCGTCCGCGGAGGATAAATGGTTGCGATTCAAAAATTTCAAAAATAAAGAACGAGCGCCATTCATCGTCTACGCGGACTTCGAGTGCATGCTGGAGGACGTCGAGCCTGTGGAGCGGAGTCATACGTACACGTACCAGCATCACAGAGTGTACAGCGTAGGATACTACATCCATTGTTCCATCGACGCGTCTCTGTGCCGTTATCGCGCGTATCGTCACGACTCCGAGTGCGTGAAATGGTTCGTGCAGGAACTTCGTGACTTTGCTGACATTGCGTATTCGTGGTTGCGCAACGCGAAAGAAATGAAAATGCTAACGAATCAACAGTTGCATAGTCATAACAGTGCGATCGTGTGCCACGTGTGCGGACAACCCTTCGTCGACACGAACATAAAAGTGCGCGACCATTGTCACTCGACGGGCGAGTACCGAGGCGCGGCCCACGTGTCTTGTAACTTACTGTTTCAGCGATCGTACACGATACCGGTTGTATTTCATAATCTGTCGGGCTATGACGCTCATTTCATAATTAAGGAGTTGGCGTCCGCGTTCGAGGGACAGATCAACCTGCTGCCGGTGACGAAGGAACGGTATATATCGTTCACTAAACACGTCAAGGGGATCGACTTCAAGAACAACGATTGGAAGAGGGGGCTGAAGTTTAGATTCATCGATTCGCTGAAGTTTTTGACCGCGAATCTGGAGAAACTCGCTTCGGACCTTGGCAAGGAACGGCTTGTGATTCTACGACACGAGTTTAAAGACACACCGGACTATCAATTCAATCTCCTGACCAGGAAGGGCGTATTCCCATACGACTACGTAACGTCATACACCAAGCTGAATGAAACGTGTTTACCGTCCCGCGAAGCTTTCTATAATCGGTTGAACGATAGCACCGCGTCGGAACTTGATTACGCGCATGCCGTGAACGTGTGGAATACTTTTCCCATAAAGACATTAGGCGATTACAGTGATTTGTATTTGAAAACAGATGTACTGTTACTCGCAGACGTATTCGAGGGTTTCCGCACTGACTGTATTTTGAGTTACGATCTAGATCCCGCGCATTATTATACATTACCAAGTTTCACGTGGGACGCGATGCTTAAGTATACCGGTGTACAATTAGAACTTTTGACGGACGTGGACATGCTACTGTTCGTGGAGCGTGGGATACGCGGCGGTCTGAGCCAGTGCTCGCACAGGTATGCGCGAGCCAATAATAAGTATCAGCTCACAGCGAAGTACGACAAGTCGATGCCGTCAACGTATCTAATGTACTTTGACGTCAACAACTTGTATGAATGGGCGATGTCGCAGGCTATGCCACACAGAGGGTTTCAATGGTTGGACGATGCGACAGTGACCGCGCTCGACGTGTCATCCTTACCCGACGATAATGGACCCGAGGGATACCTGTTAGAGGTGGACATCGAATATCCCAAGGAGATTCACAACGCACACGCGGACCTTCCATTCTGTCCGGTGCGCGAGCACGCGCCACATGGTAAACAGACCAAGCTACTTGCCACGCTCGACGATAAGGAGCGATACGTCATTCACTATCGCTACCTGAAACAGTGCGTGCGATACGGATTACGCGTGAAGAAAATTCATCGAGTGTTGCGATTTGATCAATCACATTGGTTGCGTGATTACATTCAATTGAATACCGATTTGAGGACACGCGCCACGAGCGAATTTCAAAAGACTCTATACAAGTTAATGAATAACGCGGTGTACGGGAAAACAATGGAAAATATGCGGAATCGTGTAGACGTGAGACTGGTTATGCGGTGGGACGGTCGTTACGGTGCGGAAGCGCTGATCGCGAAGCCTAACTTTCATAGTCGTACGATCTTTTCGGAACAGCTCGTTGCAATCGAAATGCGAAAACTTAAAGTGAAGTTAGACAAGCCGATATACGTGGGGATGAGTGTACTGGACGTATCGAAAGAATGCTTGTACGAATTTCATTATTCATATATGCGTGCAAAGTTCGGTGATCATTGTAAGGTTCTATACACCGACACCGACAGTTTAATGTATAGTGTGGAATGCGAGGATGTGTATGAAACGATGAAGTGTGACATCGCTCGGTTCGACACGAGTGATTACGCGGTGGACAATCCGTACGGTATGCCCCGTGTGAACAAAAAGGTACCGGGACTCATGAAAGATGAGAACAATGGCACCTTAATGTCCGAATTCGTCGGACTACGATCAAAGATGTACGCGACTAGAACGTTTAACGCTGCATTGGAGTCTACGATTGAAAATAAAAAAGTGAAGGGTGTGCGGAGACACGTAGTCGCGAATGAAATACAATTTGGCGATTACATTCGCTGTCTTTATGATCTAATCGAGAAATCGGTTCGACAGAGTAATATACGCTCCAAGAAGCATGATGTGTATTCCGTGAGTGAGGAAAAGAATGCCCTCAGTCCGTTCGACGATAAGCGGTGTGTCTTAGCCGATCGAATCAGCACCCTTCCGTGGGGGCATTATCGAATCCCCGAGCTCCAGACCCACGAGTTACTCGAACGTGCGCCCGACGAGCCCATCGTGCCCCACGAGTCCTTAGAGCCTCACGAGTCAATCGTTGTATAGTGTGTTTGTATGCTTGCATGTACATATGTATATACCTTACGTTGTAAACCTTTCTTTATTCATACCATTAGGAGTCTATTTATGAATATCTAATATATGTATATAGCGTAGAATAGTTAAAGATATATTTTTACTTCTTTATTAAGATTAATTATATGCATATGTGTGAAAAAAGAGACGAATAATTGAATAAACGTGCAATATATGTATTTATTTATTTCAGTAACATAGAGCGTGTTTATAATCGGGAATCATAGAATATCCTTATCGCTTATCCACGAGTTTCGCGACGAATCAAATCCGAGCCATTTAACGTACACCTGGTTTCCCTTGCGACGAATAATCTTCTCGATCAGATAGATGTCAGGATTCGCGACCGAATGCAGTTCGTATTCGTAGAATCCACCCGAGATCGGCTCTCCTGCGGAATCGCGTAGAATGTACGTCACCGGACAGGTTCGTCGTTACGATTTCGAACACCTCGGTTGACCAGTTCGGAGTGTACCCCTTCTCGAAGAGGGTCTTGAACTTGCTCACGCGTACCTTGTCACCGACTTTGAATTTCGCGCGTCATCGAAAGGTATTCGACGTGGATAGGGGGATGGGTTCATTCACGGCCAACGACAAACGTGTCGCGGGGGTCACGTCAACGGGTCGGGCGTTGATCGTTCGATGCTTGCGATGATTGTAAGTGCGTACGAGTGTAGGTAACAGGTCGATCCAACGATAGGACGCGTTCAAGGAGAATTGTTTCCACATGAGGTTTTTCAGCGTACGATTGAAACGTTCGACGATCGACGCTTTCATCACGCTGTACGTGGAGTAGTGGTTGATCCTGCGGGTCTTCATACATCGTTGAAATTCCGCGTTGTAAAACTCCTTACCCATGTCGGTTTGTAAATTTCGCGGGCATCTATCGCTCTGTCGCAATACGATCGTGAACGCCGCGGTCACGTCGCGTCCGCTTTTCGTTTTCACAGGTATGGCCCATGTATACTTGCTGAACGCATCGATGATCGTTAGTATGTAGTGGTATCCTTGATTTTGCTTCGCGTACGGACGCATCTCCACCAAATCAGCCTGCCACAAATCATCGTAGCCGCGAATCACGACGGGTCGCCGCGGAAAATTTCGTCTCGCGGCTGCATGTAATTCGTACACTAATTGTACTCGCTCCTTGTTCATGCTTCGCGGATTGGCGGGGATGATCGCGGCGATTCAAGGATGATAGAAGTAGTATGAGTTCCTCGAGTGTTCGTAACATACAAGCGGTGCACGTTTTTCGCGATCGTTCGTCATCATTCGACGATTCGGAGCCGTAGCCGCTATCGTAAGGGTCAGGATCAATAATCATTGGCGTCGTCGACCCTCATTAGCTTTTCGCGACTCCTTTTGTTTGTGCAGATTCGTGATCGTTATCGCAGTCGGCGTCGCTGTTGATGTCGTGAACTCTTCGAGTCTGTCATTCAAGTGATCCGAGCGTCGTTCCATCGCGTTATTTAAATCGTCCTCTAACCGAGATAATTGCGCGTTAAGGGGGCCGTCTCAGCGGGCGTTGAATGTGTGCGTACGTTCACACAAGCCAGGAAAAGCGTGTACGTATACGCGTGTAGTAAACAAACAGTAAATTACAACTTTCGTCCTGGAATCGGTCAGAAGGAAGTTTTTGCGGGTACAGTTGCCTTCAGTAGACATCTGTGCAGGGTGGTCTGGTGCGTTTGGACGCTTATAACCACCGTACGTTGAAATAATACTGAATTTGTGAATCGAAAACTTAACAGAATGAGGCTTCAAGGCTTCTCCGTTGGTGGCGCTAGTGGTGTACCGCAGCCACGTAGCACCAACGTGACGTATACGCAGGGCCGACGCGAGGTTAGTTGGCGGCCTTATGCAAGAAAATTTTTGGTGCTCCCCAATTTTTGCACCTGTTTTCTATTTAATATGATTTGTCTTTACGGGGTGTACATTTCGTTTATGTGGGGGTTGGATTCCTTTATTATTAAGCGTGCGATATAGTTTTTCAGCGTCCTATTCGACTGGCGCCCTTATCCAGCGCATAACTTGCATAATGGTTCCGCCAGCCCTGCGTATACGCGATGTAGTAAACACACCGTAAATTACAACTTTCTCCCTGGAATCGGCCAGAAGGAAGTTTTTGCGGGTCCAGTTGCCTGCAGTAGACATCCGTGCAGGGTGGTCTGATGCGTTTGAGCGCTAATAACCATTGTACGTTGAAATAATACTGAATTTGTGAATCGTGTACTGAGACAGACTCGAGAAATGACAGAATGAAGCTTCAAGGATTCTCCGTCACCGGCGCTGATGGTATATTCGTGCCTTGTACCATCGAAACCGGTGGAAGACCAAACTAGCCGATAAATGTAGGAAAGACATAGTTGCCGAGACGTACCGAGGGTCGAATCGCGTTGTTGCCGCATTTCCCCTATCACTATTTTGCCATCAAGGAGGCTTGAATGAATCACGGCGAAGCGGTTGGAGAACAGAGATGGGCAAAGATAATATCTGGATAAACTCAAATAAAATATACTACAGTATTGTCTCGTTACGGGCTCGGTTTGGTGTACACGATGTGGACTTTTCGCTATTCCCACCACTCCTGTCTCACTCTTGTCCGGCGAAGGCGAGAGCGAAATGGAACGAGAGCGAGCGAGGACGGTACGAGACAGACGACGCGTTAATGTTTTGTCTCGCTCCAACTTTCGGACGCCTGACACTCCGTCCTTTGCGTTCGTGCCCGTTGCGCACGTAAAGCGTTCTATCTCGCTCCCCCCTTCGGCCAGAAAGAAGCGAGAAACGAACACTGAGAATTAGGGCTCTGTTCGCGATACAGGCTCACGCGCCGGCCCCGACCAGCGAGGACTTAGTCTGTTCGGTGGTGGCTTGTAATCTCGGTTGGAGAGGCATACAGTGTTGGTAAAATGTAAAACGTCACGTTTTCAGTATTCAGTAACATACTGCTGAGAAGTGGTGGGGATAACAAAAAGTCCACATCGTGTACACCTAACCGATCCGCTAACGAGACAATACTGTATTCTTCGAAAAATACTGTGACACGCAGCCATAATCGTACACTCTTGTCGCATAACTTTTTTAGAATTGGTTCAAACGACTTGAGTTTTTTTGTTAAAAGCTAGAATGTTTAGTTTGCCAACTGACGTGTTTCGTCGTTTTCAACAACAATGCAATTGGTCGGAATAGCGAAAAAAATAGTAAAGGTCGTTTTTTTCAATTTTTTTGTGAGCCTGTAATGAAAATTCAAAAATCCCGTTTGTAAATTGAAGTATATGCAGCATGTATTACTTCAATCTACAAGCGGGTTTTTTTAATTTTCATTACAGGCTCACAAAAAAAAATTGAAAAAACGACCTTTACTATTTTTTTCGCTATTCCGACCAATTGCATTTTTGTTGAAAACGACGAAACACATCAGTTGGCAAACTAAACATTCTAGCTTTTAAAAAAAACTCAAGTCGTTTGAACCAATTCTAAAAAAGTTATGCGATTTTAAAGAGTGTACGATTATGGCTGCGAGTCACTGTACACACTTTTTTATCTGTAATTGTCCATTTCAAGGGGGCGAAAGCTGGAATGTCGAATTTCAATTCTCCAATGAAGTTGGATTGATTTATTGTGATGACTGTAACTTGATTAGAGACAAAAAAATATATAAAAAAATGTTCTGTTAAACGATTTTGTCAAAAAGGCACTGACAACTAAAAAATACTTCTATTCTTGTACTACAATTTCGATGGTGTTTTTTAACTTTAAATAAAAACGTGGAGCAGAACATTTTGTAGCAGAATATGAATCAATTTAGTACAGCATCAAGTGTCGAAATGAATTTATTGCGAGATATCCTGCTCCATTTTCTTTAAAATGAAAATACACCATCGAAATTGTAGTATAAGAAAATAATTATTTTTTAGTTCTTAATGCATTTTTAATAGAATCGTTTATTATAAATTTTTTTATTTTCTAGTTTTTAGTGTTCGTAGATTTACATTTCACAGCTCAAACTTCTTTACAAATATCTTTTATTGTTGTATGCAGTTTAACAGTTTGCTTGAACCCCACAGTGCTAAAAGTTCGTAAAGAACGCGAGTGGTTGATTGTTGATTGGATTTGATATTATGGGTTCTAATTTATCGGTGACTGGGTAATTTTTTCACCCCCTTGGAGTTTTTTTTCATAATTTTGTATTGTCATCCAAACTACGCACCCCTGCAAAGGTTTCAGACAATTGGATGGTTGGAAGTGGATTAAAATTGAGTTTCCAGATTTCAATCAAACATACGAACGAACAGGGAATCGTAGCTAAATAAAATCGTTTAGTGACACATTCCAAAATATACGTATTGTTAGTACTGATCTCTAGTTTATATTGATAAATTTTTACAATCGTGGAATAACAATTACGAAGAAAGCATGTACGAAAGTATTAAATTGAAATATACTTGTGTCCAAATTTATGTTTTAAAAAAATGATTCAGACAATTCATGTTGATAAACAAGATAATTTGATGTATAATTAGATAAAAAAGAAAGCGTCATATGTTTTTAAAAGAACTATAGCATTTATAGATTTTATTAGGTTCGGCGTGTTACATTTCGGTGATGTACCTTATTAAAATTGTATGCTTTGAAAATGCACATTGATTATACAAAATATTACATCCTTTTACGTATAAATAAAAACTATTGACACGCAAATTAGTATTGTTTCATTGACATATTTCCTAAATTCACTAGCCAACCTCTCTATCTTTCATTATTGCTATCTTCTTTTACGTTCAGCGAGAAAATAATTTAAATCGGACTACTTTGAACGAAACGGGCTTTCAATTCTGCAAATAAATTTTATCTGTAATATCGTTAATAATGACATTTCAATTTGTATCAGGTTTGGTATCTTTCCATCTTTCCTTCTTATACTCTCGGACCTCTCTATCTTTCATTATTGCTATCCTCTTTTACGTTCAGTGAGGCTCTGACGCTAGACGCAGCTCTCGTGCCGTATTCCTTCAAGACTTCTCGAAAGAGCTGTGGCAACAGCGCGGCAGAGACGGAGAGAACAGAAAATGTGGCAACTATGCGTAAAAAATTCGTCTACATAGAGTACCTGGAGATGTCACCTCTGTATAAGTTCTTTTTATCGACTTCAGTAGTTTCATTAGGATCCGTCTGTTTACTGGGGACGCTTCGATCGATTCGGACCATAACCAAAATGAGACGGCCCCCTTAACTCGCGTCTCGAGTTGAGATTGTTGATACTCGGCGTCCAGTCGCGCGTTCGCGATAGCCGTTTCGATTTTTCGGGTAAAGCGATCGTCCGCCGCGGACAATAGTCTAGTCATTGTCATCACCGCTTCGTTGTTATTGTTGTTGATGTTGTTATTGCGTAACGAGGTGCCAAACTTGTTCACCGACATAACGACGCGTGCGCGCGAACACTACTGGCGATTAAGGGATCGTTCAATTTAAAATATGTCCGGCCTCGCGAAGTTCCTCCATGATGGATGCGATTTCGTTATCGTGACCCGTGTGACCTGCCGCGCGCGATGCCATGAGCAATATCAGTCTATTGACCAATTCATTATGATTATCCCAGTACACATAATCGATCGCGTTATCGGTGACCGTCATGGATTCGTCGATGGGCAATCCTAAACCTTGTCGCGTGCCCGCGGTGCCCGTACCGCCCGCGCCGTTACCCCTGCCCCTAACGCGTCTGATACCCGATGTCCGCACCCCGCCGATTATCGCGGATATAATTTTCTTCTACTTGTATCCCTTGTTACCCAACGTGCGCTTGCTCGGTGAATGGTTTCGCTTATGCGCGTTCGTTGATAATAAGATGCGTCGGTATGAGTAAAAATCCGCGTCCGTGCACGTGCGAATGTTCGGCATTCGCATGAACAACAGTTCGTACAAGCCCCGAGTGCCCGCGTGTCGCGTTCCGTTGACACGGATGTCGTCACCATCCTCGTCGATGGAGAGTACGGAATCACCGATCATTAGGTCTTCGTCGGACCCCAAGTACACGCCGTACACGTTGTCAATTCGTTTCTTCGTGTCGGTGAATAACAGTCGTAAATATTCTCGCGACAACGGTCCTTTGGCGTTTCGAAGATACACTTCGATATCATCCGCGGGGTTGCGTAGGGTATCCAAATCGTAAACCTTTGCTGACGACTCATCATCCTGAATTTTTTCACTGTCTTCGTCGTCAACATCATCAACAACAACATCATCAACATCGTTATTATTGTTGTCGTTGTCATTGTCATTATCATTATCGGTGTCGTTATCGTTGTCGTTGTCGTGGTTGTTGTCGTTGTCGGTGTCGTCGTCGTCGTTCTCCTCCTCCTCATCGTCGTGATCGTTATAATATGGAAGGTTATTCAGACGTTCCTTGGATGTATACGGAGTAACGGGTCGAAGTCTCTTCGATGATTGTTGTTGATCGTATTCATGTTTCCTCTTCACTGACCACGATCGAGGTGTTGAGGGCGTTTTCAACGCGGACGAATTTTCGATCAATCGGTTCAACCGTTCGACGATGGGACGCGTGCTCGCCTCCACAGCTGCATCCGTAGTCATTTTACCAATTTTCAAGGCTAAACACTTTTTACGTATAACGTCGCTGACTTTAGCGATTTCCACCTTTGCGTCCATACCTTGGCGCTTCGTTCTTTTTTTTGGTGTTTCGTTCCTTTTTGATGTTTCGTCCCTTTTTGTCGATGAAGTCGACGATGTTTTCGCGTATGCTTCGCGTCGACGTTGCTCGAGGTTATCGGAGTCGTCATCGTTGTCGTTGGTTCGCTAGACATTTCGTGTTGCTCGATGAATGACTCGCGGTTTACTGATGTCAACGAACTACGACGAACTCGTTAAATCCTGTTCGATATCGACCTTCGTACATAGAACTATCCTTATCGATCACCACGAAATCGTATCGTCGACGCCAACATCTCGCGCACATGTCGTTGAACGACTCGAACGTCATGTCTGTATTCACGTGATCGTTGTACACGTGACGTAAGTTCATGCCGTCTTGTTTGAACAGCATGAGGAAATTCGTGTTATCCCTGATTAAATGTTTAGGTATTCTAGCGTACGACTGACACAAATAAAAGCAATCCACGTTCGCATGACGATCCATGGAGAAGTATTCGCGTATCGCGTTCTGTTCGTCGCATGCCACGTCGTCGAATACGAAGATCGAATCGGGCCGAGCGTCTCTAGGTGGAACGATCTCAGCGTTGTCCGAGTAGGGAAAGTATTCGATTCCATCGACGAGTGAGAACACCTGCTCGAGATATCGATACTTTGGCTGATGCAATGATTTCGAGTACACGTACACGTTCTCGAAACGCAAACCGTTCGGACTCTCTAGCATGCTCAGAAGCACGTTCGTTTTTCCACACCCGGACGGGCTGCAAATCACGCCTCGCACACTATTCGGCAGCAACGGGCCGTGTCTGTTCGATCGACTCGCATCGCTATCATCCTCGAGCATTCTGTTCGCGGTCACGCGAATAACGTCCGACTGTTTCGCGAATCGCATGTTACCGGTGTTTCTCAGGTACTCGCGCGCGTGTGACGAAGCACAACTATTTATATTCGTGGCACGCGTCACCCAGGTCACTATCACTGTGATCGGCTAAGCGCGCGTACGCGTTTATTATTGCAGTAGCTATTGTGACTATTCTAACGTATATGGTAGCATCAGCGACGTCTCACGGACTAGGCAAGAATCAGAAGAGAAAGAAGAATCTTAAGAAGAATAAGAGAAAGACTGGATCAGGTCTCGTGAACGGTATCATAAACCGTCTACCGTTCGAACTACACGTTCCGGGTTATCAGTTCTGCGGACCGGGGACGCGTTTGATAAAGCGATTGACTCGTGGCGACGAAGGTGTGAATCCCTTGGACGCAGCGTGTCACGACCATGATATCGCATGCGTTAGCCGAACGAGCGCGAGAACGAGTATTCGCGACCGACGCGACCTTTGGTGAAAAAGCAACCGCGACTGGAGTGTGGGCAACGATGAAGGCTAAGACTAAACTTGGCATGGGTATGAGAAGGACGAAACGTAAACAGAGAAAGTCTGGAAGGAAACATCCTCAACGGCGTCGACGACGACATCGTAATCTACGAGTGGCGAAACGCGGCGGCTTTCTTCAATTTCTTCCGTTCGTGCTACCTGCTTTATCGGCTATCGGGGCATTGGCCGGTGGAGCGGCTGGTATAACCAAAGCGGTCAACGATTCGAAGGCCTCGCGAAAACAACTGGAAGAGACGTTGCGTCATAATCGGGCGATGGAAGGGCGAGGGATGCATCTGACACCGTACAAGCGAGGTGCGGGCTTGAATCCTAGACGTCGAAGCCAACGACGACTGAGATCAAAGAAAAAAAAAACGCCGATCGAGTAGGCGCGTGGCGACGGTGGCGGCGATAACGCAACAACCTATGACGAACCTGCAATTAGAACGCGAATGCGCCAGCATCCCGTTCTTTCGAGGGGTGTTTATGCGCGACACACTTCCCACGCGCGTACGAAGCAACGAATGTGGCATCGCGAATCTGGACGAGAATCGAGGCGTCGGTACGCACTGGGTCGCGTACGTGAAACGCGGGCCGCGAGTACAGTACTTTGATAGTTTTGGGAATCTGCGACCTCCCGCGGAATTGATCTACTATTTCGGACATGGTACAACAATCACGTATAATCACAATCGTTTTCAACGTTTCGACGAGATGAATTGCGGTCGCTTGTGCATGCAATTTTTACAGCAAAAATCTATCGAATTATGGCCTATATACTAATAATATCAGTATGTGTACTAAGATTATGTTACAATGGATCCATGCGTAATGACAATCCACACCACCTATATTAATAAAGACTCATAATATCGATAAAATGCCGAGTATTCGCACGCGCGCGTCACTTACCCCCTCTCCGTCTCGCGAGTGTAATCTATGATATGTCGTTCACGCTTACGTTAACGGGTCGCAGTAGCGTGCTCACGGTAAACTATTTCCCTCCGATAGATTTGAGTGATGGTCAATACGAATTAGGACTCGCGGACTTGGAGACGTTTCACACGATACCGAACATCGACTCGAGCAACGATAAATTCTATTTCGTCGTGAATTATGACACCGAAAACAATACCATCGCTGACACCATTCATGAATGCATTACGATCCCCCACGGCTCCTACGAATTAGACGCTATCGCCGAGTATCTGAAGCAACGATTACTCGATCGATATCTTCGAAGACGCGGAAACAACGATAGCAACGATGACGACAAGTACCCTCTAATGCTACGAGCTAACAACAACACCATGAAAAGTGAGCTGTACTGCTCGTTCTTTGTAGACTTTACGAAACCGAACAATGTGGGCTCGTTGCTAGGATTTTCTCCGAATCGCGTCTTATTACCGAGAATCTGGCACGAATCCGACGTACCCGTGAATATTATAAACGTTAAGGCTGCCGTCTCAAGTTTGTTATGGTCCGAATCGATCGAAGCGTACTCAGTAAACAGACGGACCCTAATGAAACTAGTCCGGTCGATAAAAAGAACATATACAGAGGTGACATCTCCAGGTACTCTGTGTAGACGAATTTTTTACGCATAGTTGCCACATTTTCTGTTCTATCTGTCTCTGCCGCGCTGTTGCCACAGTTCCTTCTATCGAGAAGCTCGAAGGAATACGGCACGAGAGCTGTGTCTAGCGTCAGAGCCTCGCTGAACGTAAAGGAGGATGGCAATAATGAAAGATAGAGAAGTTGGGTAGTGAAGTTAGGAAACATATCAATGAAACAATACTTATTTGCGTATCATTATCTCTTCTACACTTCGCAATTCTTATTATCTTCTCTCATTCTGTGTAATTCCTCTTCTCCATTGACGGTCTTCCTACAATTATATCAAATCGATTGTAATGAAATCGCTCATTTGCTGTAACAACGACACAACTCAAAATTTGCAGTTTTTGAGTTATTAGTATAGAAAAAGTGGTTGTTGTCTAACAAAACTTTTCCCGTTAACAAAACTCGTTTCCCCAAAAATCGTGAATTTTGAGTAATATATGTCGTAGTTGTAGCAAATGAGCGAAATGTAACGTATGTAGTGAGGGAAATATTTATATTTTCTTGTGAAAAAATATAATGATATGATTGTTCAATGATTGTTTATTTTGTTTGTTTTAATAGAATGTAAAACGTTCACATTTTCTATCGTATCGGCTTGAACGTTTCAGTAACATACTGGTGAGATTTTCCAGACGAAAATGAATTTAAACACGATATAAATCGGATTATTTTTAGCATTATTAAATAGATTAGAAATGTTACGCATTTATATTTAATTATCTAGTACAGTTCTAGAAATAATCCGATTTATACCGTATTAGAATTCATTTTAACCTCTTAGGCACGACGCGCCACTGTAGTGGCTTTCGCGGATGTCATATTTCTGAACGAGACGCCACTATAGCGGCTCACTGTATCGTTTACACGTAATTCGCGTTGAACTCTGCCGTACAGAGAAACAGCCCCACGTAAAACTCAGCCGTGCCTAAGAGGTTAATGTGGAAAATCTCAGCAGTAAGTATGTTACTGAATACTGAAAACGTCACGTTTTACATTTTATCAACACTTGTATGCCTCTCTAACCGAGATTACAAGCCGCCGCCGAACAGCCCAAGTCCTCGCTGGTCGGGACAGGCGTTGAACCCGTATCGTAGAGTCCTAATTCCGAGTGTTCGTTTCTCGCTTCTTTCTGGCCGAAGGGGGGAGCGAGATGGAATGCTTTGTCTGCGCGACGGGCGTCAACGCAAAGGACGGAGTGTCAGGCGTCCGAAAGATGGAGAGAGACAAAACATGATCCCGTCGTCTGTCTCGTACCGCTCTCGCTCGCTTTCAGTGCCTCTCGCTCGCTCTCGTTCCATCTCGCTCTCGCCTTCGCCGGACAGGAGTGAAACAGAAGTGGTGGAAATAGCGAAAAATCCACATAGTGTACCCCAAACCGAACCCGTAACAAGACAGTACTGTAGTATCTTTTATTTGAGTTTATTCAGATATTATCTTTGCCCATTTCTGTTCTCTAGCAGCTTCGCCGTGATTCATTCAAGCCTTCCTTACGAGAAAATAGTAATAGAGGAAATGCGGCAACAGCGCGATATACCTCTCGATACGTCTCGGCAACTATGTCTTTCCTATATTTATCGGCTAGCTTGGACTTCTACCGGTTCTGATGGTAAATGGCGCGAAAATACCATCAGCGCTGGGGCGGAGAATCCTTGAAGCTTCATTCTGTCATTTCTCAAGTCTGTCTCAGTACACGATTCATAAATTCATTATTATTTTAATGTACGATGCTTATTAGCGTTCAAACGCACCAGACCACTCTGCGCGAATGTCTACCGGAGGCAACTATACCCGCAAAAACCTTCTTCTTGCCGATTCCAGGACGAAAGTCGGTTGAAACGGTTTGTTTACTACATCGCGTATAGGCAGGATCGGCGAAATCATTATGCAAGTCATGTGCCGCATAAGGGCGCCAGCAGAATGGGACGCTAAAAAACTATATCGCACGCTAAATAATAAAAGAATCCAACTCCCACATAAACGAAATGTACACCCCGTAAAGACAAATCATATTAAATAGAAAACAGGTGCAAAAATTTGGGGGCACCAATAATTTTCTTGCATACGGGCGCCAGCTAACCTCGCGTCGGCCCTGCGTATACGTCACGCTGGTGCTACGTGCTGCGGTACACCACTAGCGCCACCAACGGAGAAGCCTTGAAGCCTCATTCTGTCAGTTTTCGATTCATAAATTCATTATTATCTCAACGTACGGTGGTTATTAGCGTTCAAACGCACCAGACCACCCTGCACTGATGTCTGCTAGAGGCAACTGTACCCGCAAAAACTTCCTTCTGGCCGATTTCAGGACGAAAGTCGGTTGAAACGGATTGTTTACTACACGCGTATACGTACACGCTTTTCTTAGCTTGTGTGAGCGTACGCACACATTCAAGGCCCGCTGAGACGGCAGCCTTAACGTGATCAGAGTAACGTGCAACGTCACTACCGGCGCGTACAGCAACGATAAACCGGTACACACGATTCATGAATTTTCACCTCGCGTACCGCCGGGATATAAGATATCGGAAACTTCGCGACACGTCATTTACCTGCCGATCGTCGCACGAGCAATACATAATCTAACGTTGTGCATCGTCGATCAACACAATCGTCCTATAGATTTCCGCGGAGAAGAAATAACTATTCGTTTGCACGTTCAACGACGTCCGCGCGATAGGCTAGCGTGACTACACGCGTATTCGTGGGTGTGTAGTATGTTAGTGTTAGATCACACGTACGAATCATCAATCGTCGCTGCCGCTGCTACTCCTGCTGCCTCTGTCTCGCGTCATCGGCGCAATCCTTTATCAGAAGGCGAAAGTAGAAGAATAAAGGTTGGTGGAGCGATAAGAAGAGGATCCATAAGGAGGAGAAAGCCGTTGACTCGTCCGAACGTACGTTTCTTACGATCGTTAGGTTTCAACGTCGCCTATTAGACACGCAACCACGATGTCGATTATTCTGGATGTGGCGAATACGCCAACCTTTGACAATCGTATCACGAAGATCGAGTTACACACGTACAATCCATACGCCAACACGACGTTCGATAATAGCGACGAGATAAGAATCCCCATACAGCAGCAAAATCTATACACGCTTCCATGCGAAAGTTTTCTCTACATCGAAGGTCGTGGCACGTTGACGGCGCAGGATCGAAAGGCCCGGCAACGTCCGCGACCGCTGTTCTCGACAATAATTGCGTTGCGTTCATGTTCGATGAGATTCGATACGAATTGAACGGTGTCGAGATCGATCGTTGTCGAAATCCAGGAATCACAACTACATTGAAAAATTACGTTTCGTTGTCGGCCGAGAGGAGTAAAGTGCTTGCGAATGCCGGTTGGAATTATGCCATCGATTACAATAAAGATATTTTTCATTCGGGTGCTTTCAATTTCTGCGTACCCCTGAACATGTTATTAGGATTCTGCGAGGATTACAAACACATCGTGATGAACACGCAGCACGAGCTAATACTTATACGATCGCGTGTAGATTCGAATGCGATGCACTGCACCTCCGCCACTGCGATACCGAAACTAGAGATACGCAAGGTGCAGTGGCGTATGCCCCACGTTGTTTTGGAGGAAGTGAATAAGTTATCGATGCTGCGTATCCTGGAAAGCGGTCGGCCGATCGCGATGAGTTTCCATTCCTGGAGCCTGCATGAGTACCCGTTACTGCAAGAGACAACGAAACACACGTGGACCGTGAAAGCTACGTCGCAAATTGAGAAACCTCGATTCGCGATATTCGCCATGCAAACCAATCGAAAGAATCGTCCCGATAAATGCGCGGGTGTATTCGACCCGAATCGTCTTACGAACGTTCGACTGTATCTAAATTCCGAGACGTATCCGTACGATGACTTGAACTTAGATTTCGATAAGTATAAATACGCGCTCCTATACGATATGTACGCGAAATTCGGCAGATCGTACTACGGTCACGGAGAACCGTTGCTGAACGCGATCGAATTCTTACAATACGCACCTATCGCGGTCATAGATTGTTCCAGGCAAAACGAGTCGTTGAAAAGTGCTACGGTGGATGTGCGAATAGATTTCGAAAGTAAAGAAAATATCCCCGCTAATACTACCGCTTTCTGTTTGATAATACACGATCGTATAGTCGAATACGGCCCTTTAACCAACGTGGTACGCAAACTAATATAGCGTACGTACATATATTATTACTACTACTAATACTACTACTACTACGGATACTGCTACTGTTTTAAAACGTCGATGTCGAAGACCTCAGTTACCGTTCCGACTCCGTCACCGCCGGTGCTACCTGAACGAATAATGTTCGCCATTGTCGATCTGCAAGGTTTCAATATCGAACGTGAGTTCGTCGCCAAAGAGATCGCGTTGAATAGTGTACGCGCATCAATATTTTTTTTGTGAAACAATACTTACGAGATATCGAATGGCATCCCGCCGCTCCACGCGCCACGCCCTCACCAGATTATCGAGAAAATACTGAAACAAATGTATAACTTTGTTAGAAGACTGCCTAATTGAATAAACATACCAATTCAATTTACACAAAACTATACTTACAATGTTTCGCATCAATTCATCCAGCTCGGCGTGCCATACATGTTCAATTTCCCTATGCCGTTGCTATAACAAACGCACAAATTCATTACAATATCGTTGAATGGAATACGCGTACCAATTCAATTCTTACAAAACTGCACTCCAATATTTTTTGCGAAACTATACTTACGAGAAATCGAATGGCCTCCCGCCGCTCCACACGCCACGCACTCACTAGATTATCGAGTAAATTCTGAAACAGACGTATAACTTTGTTAGAAGATTCCCTAATTGAATAAAGACACCAATTCAATTTACACAAAACTGTACTTACAATTTTTTCCGTCAACTCGTCCCGCTCAACATGCCACGCATGCTCAATTTCTCCATGCCGTTGCTATAACAAACGCACACATTAGAATATTGTCGAATGGAATACGCGCACCAATTCAATTCTCACAAAACTGCACTTACAATGCATCGCTGCATCTCAAATGCATTGATTCTTCTTATTAAACTCATGGCTTATTTTATTTGTGGAAAATGCGTGTATTAACTGCACTGGTCCGTGCGACGGTGATTGACACCCTTATATACATTTCGTTTCCCTAGCCTAGAACGATGTTCCAATGCATTGCAGAGTGGGGGTAGTTTTCAAGTAGGGTAGTCTTGAGGTATGGTGGGGATGTCTACGTCACAGTTTCTTCGCATCCTTCTTATTCCTCGATGATTTTATAATATGAAACTAATTATTCCAGCTTATAGTATACTTTTATGACTCATACTTTTATGATTCGCATCGCGAATTGTCTCCGCCTCTTCTGTGGCATGCATGCTCCTTGAATTTGTCATGCATGTCATTTGAATTTGTCATGTATTCTCTAACCCTTGTGCGGTAAACATCCACGTCTTGACCGTCACCATCACTGATGTGATATACTTTCACACATTTACATGTACGTGTACGTGAATCAGTATAAAATGACGTGGGTCAGTCCTGTGGACTTCATTACACCACGTACGCTCGCGTGCTAACAAGTATCGTTCGCGTCATTTTTTCCGCTGATGAGAATCATACGTCGTGCATATCAAAATGTACAAACGCAGCTTAAATGAATCATCCTGCACATCCGACAACGATGGAGGTCTTCCAAATAAACGTCAACGACAACAATCCAGTATGAGGTATGTATACGTTACTATACACTTTACACTTACTTTATTCACTGTAAACGCAAATGAACGAAGTATTAATTTCATGTACATATTTCTTACAGTTCTGGATCCACAACGACTAAAACGTTGAAAACACCAAAACCATCAATCGTACGGATCCTGGGACGTGATTACCCACTGACCGCAACAGCTTATAAACGGCTAACTATTGGGATTCGAATTGGGATGGATTCGTGCCACGTTGGGATCGCCATAGCCGACAACAAAGGCTGTGAGGTGTGCTTTTCAATGTCTACGTGGATGCTCCTGCTGCAAAACGAGGCGGACATACTCCAACGATTACGCAGCAACGCAACATCAACCCAAACCCCAATCACAATTGACCATTTACGACTAGAATTCACGCGTATGCATGCCGATCAACTTATTAAAATCACCGATAATCGCGCTGTCATATATATGACTGAAGCCACGGTGTGTAAACTATTCGCGTACAAACATTGCATTCAACATATGTTCTCCTGGTTGACAGAAAATATGTACTCTGTAAGCAGTAAATATGCTACCTTCGTAGACGTTCTGCGTACCGCTACGACACCAACGAATTATGTGAAATTAATTTCCGAAAGCGAGCACTTCGAGCAACATTCTTTGATTGATTGTGAATTGTTGGCGTTAGGATTACAATCCATGCTGCGTGATATAAACCACGCGCCATTGTAGTATGTACATATATTTTAATAATAAATTAATGACTTTCACATCAATACCTGTAACGCATCATTTATAATATCCTTCTTACATATCCTTCTTACATATCCATATATTAATTCTTAGAGGCATAGTCTTAGCGAGTGTCAATAGTGTTTCCGAATATGCAATCTGTGGAATGTCCAGACCCACTGCTACGACCCTTGACTTGTAGCCCCAACGAGAATGGTACTTGAGACGTCGCCCTATTATCGATCGTGAAAATACTCGGAACGTGACCACGAATAATTATCGCTTTAGGTTTACATGGGTTGCTTACGCGAACGCAACGCCTAATTCATTTCTTCAGGGGCTTCGAGTTTTCTCGAGGGTACTTCTCAGAGGCCTGGACTTGGCGAATGTTAATACCGTTTTCGGATAGGCGATATGGGTGGTTCTGACACTGGTCTAATGTAAACCAGATGGTCGCGGGGCTATGTACGAATTCTTTTCACCCCTACACGCTCCCACGATGCTTGACTTGCAGACCCTCGAGAAGGGTACTTGAGACGTTGCCCTGTTCTCGAACGTGAAAATACTCGGAACTCTACCCCGAATAATTATCGCTTAGTTGGTCGCGTGATCGCAACGCCTAATTTATTGCTTCCGGGACATTGCATTTCCTCGAGGATACTTCTTAGAGGCATGGTCTTGGGAAAAGTCAATGCTCAGATATCACCCTCTTTCTCGGAAATCATAATCGAATGCAATGTCGTGTTTATTACATGGGCTATCGCGACGATTGATTTACAATAATTATCGCTCTAGGTTTATATCATTGCACGTGCGTTGTATCGGTCCCACGATTCAAATATAAACATATGGCATGAAGCGCGTGCACGTAGGCACCAAAAATGCGTTCAATCCTGCTCAGATATAAACACGCGGGATGGCACGGTGCAATGTCGTGTTTATTCCATGGGCTATCGCGATGATTGATTTACAATAATTATCGTTCTATGTTTACATCATTGCACGTGTGCTGTACCGGTACCACGATTCAAATATTTCCTCAGAAAAAATCTTTTCTCCTGGTCCACCCTCTTTCTCAGAAATCATCGTCGAAAACGCGAATTTCCACGAATCGGTCGCGGTCGCGCCTGCGCACCGATCCCCGCACGCGTACGGTGATTGCGCGGCGGCGACGCGTGCCAAAAGTACCTTAAACATCCACCAGGTGGCGTCAATACGAAATGTATGAAAAAACCTGGGAAATTTACCGACACGGGCCCCAAATACCAACGCAGACCCAAAGTATCTTAAAAATCCAACATCCACCAGGTGGCGCCAATACGAAATGTATGAAAAACCTAGGAAATTTATCGACATGGGCCCTAAATACCAACGCGGGCCCAAAGTATCTTAAAAATCCAACATCCACCAGGTGGCGCCAATACGAAATGTATGAAAAACCTAGGAAATTTACCGACACGGGCCCCAAATACCAACACGGACCCCAAATACCGACGCAGACTCAAAGTATCTTAAACACCCGGTAGGTGGCGCCAATACGAAATGCGCGCGACGCCATTTTGAAAATTTTGAAATCCCCCCCCCCCTGTGACGTCATCCCCCTCACCCATCTCGTCGAAGAGCGTGGTACCCCCTCCACCCTCCCCTCGCCCGCGCGGTACCCCCCTCGCACCACCGCACCCCCTTGCCCTAGGGGCCAGAACTCTCATAGTATACCTACTTCGGTACATTTTTTAAGTCTTGCTTCAAATTTTGAATTCGTTCCTCCAGTGGTACTTCTTCTTGCAACCGGTATTCCGCAGCTTTTTTTATACCAGTACGCGGGCGGAGAGCATTATTCTGTACGACAGCTCTTAGATCTTTATTGCGGCCTTTTGTTCCGATTTAGTTTATTCTTTTACTGAAATTGTGTAACAGGTGATTGGTGCATTCGATTTTTTGTACCTGCACCATATACTTTCCATATGGATTACTGTCCAATATCTTCTTGTACACACTGCTATCGCCATCGGCAACTAATATATGGTATATTAGGCCGTGCATATCTATGCTGCAATTGAATCCTTCGACAATAGCAACACTCTCCATGCCAGTTGAACTCTGATAACGACCCCAGTTCTTGAAGCAACGATGCTCGCGCGGTTCTTCCTTCCTCGTACCTGCTATTTGGCAAGTCATACAGAATTTATTCTTCACGCTGATGTAGAGCACTTTCTTCGTGTGGTATCCCACGATGGCTCCTACACCAGAAAGAGAATTGTAATCTCCTCCGCGGTAGGATCTTTTTATCCAGCTGCCATCCGCGACAACTGGGATAAACGGTCGATTGGATTCTGCATGTATGTCGCCTCTTTCGATAGCTAATGCTTTTTCCTCATTTCCAGTGTCACGTCCTGGGTGGCGGGTGGTTTAGGACAGTGACATTGTGGGGAATTACGGGAGTCAAACGCGAAATCCTGTTCCGCTGCTCTAAGAGGTGGCAAGGGCTTAGGCACGGAAGCTTGTTCGCTGCTCAAAGGGTTGGAAGGGTTTAGGCACGGAACCTTGTTCGCTGCTCTAAGCGGTTACAAAGGCTTGGGCACGGAACCCTGTTTCGCAGTCCCAAGCGGTTGCAAAAGTAAGGCACGGAACTTTATTTCGCAGCTCTAACCGACCAGGGAAGGTTGGGGAATAATCGCTCACCCGAGTGACACCCGTTAGAGTGTTTGCGGTTAGTTCTTCTAACTAGATAATTGGTTTAACTACTGCAATGGGGAAAGAAAGGCGCGGATGGCAGTTCTTCAAAATAGACGTACTAATGGCCATACGGGACCCTGGGTGAAAGAAAAGTTGTAAACACAGATAAGAACTCCCGAGGTTCACGAAGGAAGAACAGCTGTGGCAAGGCCGTAAGGATTCTGAGTATTCGATGAATAATTCCGAGAATTCAAACGTTTAAGTAACAGAACCGCTATTTATTGGGCAGGGAGTGATTAAACAATGCACTTCTGGTGCTATAGCAATTTACAATAATGCATGGACATAAAGCATTGGCACAAACATTTATATAACGGTGATTAGTAATATAATATAACCATAAGATAAATTAGTAATAATAATAAACAAATTAATATAGTCAATAGAATTAAACAATGGTACAATTAGGCGGTTAGCATAAGCAATTGAAACTATATAAAGTAAGCGAATAAGCAAGGATAAATTATATAAATGCGGTTGAACGATATGCATATAAAGTAATAAGCGAAATCACAGAAAGTAATGTAAAGCAATAAGCAAAGCGATATAAGTTGAAAATATAAAGATCGAAGCAAATAAGTAAAAGAAAATAATATAAACTAAATTAGAATAATAAGCGCTTACAGTGATGTCGACGATTTGAGGTCCTTTTATGAAATGATGCACTGAAGCTAATTAACACTACTTAACAATAAGAAATAGAAGATAAAGATTTAGTAAGTTTGATAAAGGCTGTTGCCGAACTGGTGCCGAACTGGTACTAAGTGTCGCGGTCCACGCGGCGCCGGTATTTATACAAAAGCGATGGAATGTCGGGTATGCGGGGAATTTGCGGTATGCGTGATGACTCATGCTTTACATATGTGTTATGTAATCGGAATGTCGAGATGAGTCCTGCGCGAAATATGTGTCGTTATTGCGTATTTCGGCGGTTCCTTCGGGGTTTTGAAAAAGGGGTACTCCACCCGTTGGATGGGTTTGGAGGGTTTGATTGGGGTTTGAAAGTGGAGGTTTGAATACGTTTTCCGTAAAAGGAGGGGAGGGGGAGTGAGACATGGTCTCGAGATGAGCGAGTTTTAGTGAGGGACTTGTCTAAGGTTTAAACGTGGAAGGAGTTCGCGCCTCTAAGGCCGAAGAGGGAAAAGGGTTTGAAATTTGGTCATCTGGAGATGGGGACCGCTAAGGTACATCTTCCAAACAATCCGGAGGTTGGGGAAAGGGTTAAGCATTAAGGTTTCTTAAATGGTTGTGTAGTTGTAGGGGGAATTTATATGGAGGATGCTACTTAGGACCGGGCGAAAAATAATGGGACGTCACACCAGCATCTTCCATTTCGCGTTGTGCGGCCACTTCGAGGGCATCGATTAGCTCAATCTGACATTTCTCGTAGATCCTTTTCGTCATACAGGACACGTTCACGGCAGTCAGTATGTCCTCCAGTTGATTATATCCGCCGCCCGTCATCATTGTTGCGGAAACAGCGGCGCTGTTGATATCCATAGTGGAATCACTCTTCCGAAGACAGGATATGCACTTTGTGTATTTGCACATTTTGCACTCTACATAATACACATTTTCTAGTCCATTCCGTTGACATCTAATTATTTCAAAATGTTCGATGCCACAGCCAATAGTCGAATGTTTTCGAAGATTTTTTATTTGTTCGAAAACATACGGAAAATCAACGAAGTCTCTTCCTTCTGAAAGTGTATTTTCCGGCTGTTCTGATTCTGCATTCTCCACCACCCAGTAATTGGCATCAATTCCAATATCTTCATCCGTTTCTTCATTGATGTTTCTTACGGAATGTATCTCATCCCTGTCTGCGTCGAAATCAATTTCTTCTTCGTTCGACTCGAAATGCACATGTTCTTCATTTTCCTCTTCGTAACACGTGATACATACGTAGAAATTAGAAAAACATCAAATAGAAAGGAAAAGCAGGCATAGTAAAAGAAGATATAGTACAGTAAAGTCTCGATGTGAGCGAAAGCCTCGGAACGTAGGAAAAGAGAGCGAGTGGAAGAAAGGACTGCCGATTGTCCCTATCTTTTTCATTCGCTGTCTTTCTCTGCGGCCGACGCATATTACCACTAAATATGTATTATCCAAATTATATCGTGTTTGGTGTTTTTTATCATTAGGGAAACATCACAAATATTACGATGCTTTATTTATGAAAATATTATTATTATTGCATTACTGTGAATATCATTCTAATTTATCTTCGCGATACGAAGAGGGACGTAGCGTAATAGAAAAACATTGTTCGCGAACGTTTTCGTCTGTTCTTGCCATGTCCACACCGCCGTAAATAGAACAAAACGTTCACATACGATTCGTACACTGAGTTTTGTTCATGTTTGCGGCGGTGTGGACACGGCAAGATCAGACGAAACCGTTCGCGAACAATGTTTTTGTTCGTGTTCGCCTTGGTGTAAACGCGGCATTAGAAAACGCGATTCCCTCGCTACGCAAACCGAAGGACATGCACTTTTGGCCCGTTTTCTTTTCACACGCACACATCTGCACAACCGTCTCCGCTACTCGCAAGCGAAGGCAGCCGCAAGGAGACATGTTTGCGCTGCGATACGCGGCTGTGTGTGTATGCAGGCACGCGTGCCCTTGACCGCGTGTGAAAAGAATACTTTTCGCATTTCAATTCTGGGTCATTCAACGCGAAATCGGACACTTTTCGGAGTACCATTTGGGATTTTTGTGAAACTTGCATATATTGTGGTCTTTAGTGATATATAAACGTATTTCAAAGGATTTTTCAAAATTTTCAATATCGCGGAAATTTACTTTTTTTCATTAAATTATAACTGTTGAACTAATTGTAAGAGAAAGGTAAGAATGAGCTTTTGGGTGCTTACACCGGGGAAGTAAGAGTACCTAATAAAAATGATGTCACTTAAAAAAAATTTTTAGACCATTTATTCTGCGATTGTTTTAAACAAATGCATTTTTATACCAGCAGGGCGCTATTTCAAAATTTGAAAAAAATTGAGGATACAGCCCTACTTGTGCTCTTTGCAGACACGTTTCCAGAAACGCGGATACTTTAAAATTGGTCGCATGAAAATTAATTGAATGTGACGCTGCATCGCCCAATACCGGCTGGACTAGCTATCAAGGGAAGGACCAGGGCCGGCGGAACCCATTATGCAAGTAATGCGCCGCATAAGGGCGCCAGCCGAAGGGGGCGCCAAAAACTATATCACAAGTTTAATAATAAAGCGATCCAACTCTCACATAAACACAATGTAAATTCGGTAATTTCATTATTGCACGCGTGATATGACCAAAGAAAAAATCGTTAAGTCCAAATCTTATGGTCTAGTGCAGGCATGGAATTTAAGTGAACGCAGCGGCCGATTTTCAGTGGCAACGACTTCTTTCTCCCGTCGCGCGTCTTGGCCCCCGCGGCGGCCTAGGTGCTTCGAGCGCCTCAGGCCCGTACCATACGAACCGCGCGTGGCGTATTAGGGCGACATTGTATCAATAGGTTTCCACATCGTCCTAGAGAGCACGATTGTCGATGCGTTTTCGTTTTGTCACCGCGCCACGCGCGGTTCATATGGTAGGGGCCTGAGGCGCTCCAAGTTCCTTGGCCGCCGCGGGGGCCAAGACGCGCGACGGGAGAGAGGAGGCGTTGCCTTTGAAAGTCGGCCGCTGCGTTCACTAAAATTCCATGCCTGGCCTAGTGGCTTGACGCGAACAGGCGCCCTGCTGAGACTGCCGACACGCGTGTCGCGCCTCGCATCGAATTTGGAGAGCGCCTCGTGCCTAGCGGAGAAGCGATCCGCGTAGGTCTTGTTTGGAGCGCGTTCGGCTGCGCTCTTCCCCACCTCATCCTGAAAAATCAAATGTTCGACTACTCCCGATTGCAGTCGCTTTTCTAGGCTTCACCCCAATTATAGATTCAGGATTCAGATTCTTGTGAAACGCTGTACGTTGATGTTTGCTGCTTACACTCCCAGACTACATACGTAGTACGTGGGGCAAGGCATAAGGTAAGTGAAATTATAGAAATGTAAAATGAAAAGTATAATATTAAAAATTACTTTATTAGGAAATTGGTCCAAAAGAAACGATATCAATATGTTGAGAAAGAAATTGTCAGGCAGCGAAAACAGAAAACGAAACGCGGCGAAAGAAACTGAAAGAGAAAAACAAAGAGGACAATTAAATAAATTCTTTAAAAGTACTTATGAGAGTCCTCAAGTGCCTTCATCAAAAACTTCTCCTGATTTCGAAAGTACCTCCACCATCACATCCCCTCAAGGCAACTATATTTCTCAAATTGCAGAAAATATACACCATGGCGACATTTTGGTGACATCTACAGAAGACAACACTTGTGATATTTATCGAAATGAAGTAGAACTCGATGTAGTCGATGAAATAGAAGTAGAAGTTAATGATAGTAGTAAACAAAACGCGGCACTGATAATATCCGATTCGTTTGACGTATTTAAAGATCCTTCACAATGGCCCGAACTTACTGATAGTATTAGGAAAGTATTAGTATAGGGGCCCTTTTCGTGACACATCTCTAGTCAATTATAAGGCTGACAATAAAGGACGGAAATTTAGTGATAAATATTTTACGCGAACATTAACAAATTCTGAAAAACTGCAAAGAGATTGGCTTGTATACTCCCATAAAGCAAACAGCGTATATTGTTTTTGTTGTAAGCTGTTTTCTCAACAAGAACACAAACAGAAACTTATATCTAAAGAAGGTTATTCAGATTGGCAAAATTTGTCAACCTTTCTGAAAACACATGAAAAGTCGTTTTTTCATATTACTAACTTAAAACAGTGGAGAGATATGGAAGAAAATTTACTTAAAAAACGAACAATTGATAGTAGTCTTGAAAAACTGTATGAAATGGAAAAAAACATTGGAAAGAGGTTCTAGAAAGAATAATAGAGATAATAAAATTCTTAGGGCAACAAAATTTGGCATTTAGAGGCTCGTCCGATAAATTATTTGAAAAACAAAATGGAAATTTTATGAAACTGATAGAAGTGTTTTCAAAATTTGACGCCGTCTTGTCTAATCATTTACAGAGGTTTATTAAAAAAGAATGTCATATTCACTATTTAAGTAAAGATATTCAAAACGAAATAATATCTCTCATCTCAAATCATATTTTAAAAAAAATACTCGATTTAATCAGAAAAACTAAGTATTTTTCGATTATCATAGACTCGACGATGGATATAAGCAAAGTGGAACAATTAACTCTAGTGGCTCGTTTTGTATCTATTGTAAATCATGTATACGAGGTACGAGAACATTTCCTGATAATGCTTCTCACATTAATTATCTACTTTAGGTTAGGGTAACAGAAGCTGGATCTGAATCGTTTTGTTGAGTTTTTGAAGTTTTAATTTTTTCTGCCTATGATAAGTGAAGATTTGGTTTTTAAGTTCATAGTTCGTTTTTTCTCTAACAGTACATGTGATCTTAATTTTAAGCCCTGTGATCTTTAATTTTACCCAAAAACTGTGAAAGTATTTTAAGTTTTTTGTCTGTGAAATATATGTGATATATTTATCTTTCTCTACCTTATTTTTCTTTAGTCCATCTGAGTTAACAAGTTAAGAAAAGTTCTCTGTATTTGTAAAACTTGAAAACTGTAAAGCTTTTTAACATTTGCTTTAATAAATGAATTTAAAAAAAAACAATGTTAAAAAGTTTTACAGTTTTCTCTTAAAAGACGATACTGTAGGTATATGGTGGTACTCCGTAAAGGCAAAACGTATTAAATAGAAAAGGGGTCCAAAAATTAGGGGCCCCTAAATTGGAGGCGCTAAAAATTTTCTTGCATAAGGGCGCCCCCACCCTCGCGCCATCCCTGCGTTCATATTTCACGCTTTATCATTATGAAGATGGTCATTCCAGGGATTTTTGGGGTCGCAGAATCTGATTCCGAGGTCAAAACTGTTATTACCGTACTGTCCGATTTGGTTGTGTTATTTGCAGTTAATTATAGCATCAACTTTTGAAAAATTAACACAGATAGCGTTGTTATGATAGCAAAAGCTATTGAGCATGCGGAAACTGGAAAGTCAATAATTTGTAAAAATTCACACTTCAGATATTGAAAATGCTTTCATTTATCTATATATGATGAAATTGTGCATTCATTCTATGTTACTGAAATATATAAAAAGTTATAAATCACTGAAAGGGAGGTTTGGGCAATTGTAAACAGGGAAAGGAGGAAAAGGGTGAGGGTTGATGAGGGAATTCCGATGGAAAGGTGGAAGGAGTTTTTTATAGGAGGGCTGGGAGGAGTGGAATGGAAAGTGGTAAGGGGGAAAAAAAGAGGCAGATGGGGGCAGGAGGAGGGAGAGATCACCAGAGAGGAGGTTAGGAGGGTGATAGGAAAGATGAAGGACGGAAAGGCAGTGGGAATAGACGAGCTGCCCAATGAGGTGTGGAGGTACGGGGGGGGGAAGAGAATTAGGAGCCTGGGCCAGTGAAATATGTAATAGAGTGTGGAGGGGAGAGGGGTGGCCGGAACAGTGGAAGGAGGGCATAATAGTGCCAATAGTGAAAAAGGGGCTGGGGGTAAAGGTGGAACAGTACAGAGGAGTAACGCTGATGCCGACGCTGTACAAAGTGTACACAGGGATTCTAGGGGAGAGGCTGAGAAGGGAAATGGAGGAGAAGAAGACGCTGCCACCGAATCAAACGGGTTTCAGGAAGGGAATGGGAGTGGTGGACAACATATACGTCCTGAATTATATAGTGAACAGGCAACTGGCAAAGAAGGGGGGGAAAAATGGTGGCGATGTTTGTAGATCTGAAAGCCGCGTTTGATTCGGTGCACAGGCGGGTGTTACAGGAGGCGATGAAAGAAAGGGGGATAAGGGAAGGACTGAGAGAGAGGATAGGAAACGAAAAGCAGGGTGAGGGTGGGGAAAGAGGTAGGAGAGGCCTTCTGGACGGCAAAGGGAGTAAGGCAAGGGTGCCCCCTGAGCCCAATGTTATTTAACATTGTGGTGGCAGATATAGAGGAGGTGTTCAGGAGGAGAGGATGGGGAGGGGATAGGGGGGAATAAGGTTTACACTCTGGCGTACGCGGACGACATGGTGTTGATGGCGGAGGACGAAGAGGGGATGAGGGAGATGATTGCGGGACTGGAAGGGTATTTGGAAAGGAAAAAAATGGAGTTGAACGTAGAAAAAACGAAGGTGATGAGGTTTAGGAAAGGGGGGGGGGGAGGATGAAGAGGGCAAGGTGGTACTGGAAGGGGGCGAGGGTGGAAGAGGTGAAGGAAATGAAGTACCTGGGGTATGTGATGCAGAGAAACGGCGGGCAGGAAGCGAAAGTGAGAGAAAGGGTAAGGAAGGCAGCAGCGGTCATGAGACCGGGGGATAGGAAGAAGGAGGTTTAAGGACAACTGGGCAAGGAGACTGAAACTGATGGATATGTTGGTGTGGCCGGTAATGGGGTTCGGAGGGGAAATTTGGGGGTGGAAAGAAAGGGAAGGAGTGGAAAAGGTACAGGAAAGGGGCATAAGATGGACGATGGGGGTGGATTGGAGGACACCAGGGTATATGGTGAGGGAAGAAGTACAGAGGGAGAAATGGAGGACAAGGTTAGGGAAAAGGGCATGGAGGTTCGAGGAGAAGCTGAGAGAGGGGAGGGCAGGAGAATTGACAAGGTGGTGTTGGGAGGAAATGGCGGAGAGGGAGTTTGCGCGTAAGGTGAGGTCGGGTTGGGAGAAGGAAAGGAATAGTAAGCGCGACAGGTGCAGGTTGGGAGTAGGTGAGCACACGGAGTGGGAGGAGGTAGAGAAAAGGGACAGGGAGCAGCAGAGGGGCGAGAGGTGGGAGAGGATACAGGAATCAAGGGTGAATAAGTGGTATAAGATGGTGAAGGGGGAGGGGGTGCCGGAATACCTGAAAAAAGGCTGGGGGGAAAGCAGGTGGAGGATGGTAGTTAGATTCAGGTTAAGAAATGAAATGCGAGAAGGGAGGCACTGGGAAGCAGAAGAGAGAAGGGAATGCAGAATGTGCGGGGGGGGAGAAGAAACGTCGGAGCATGTATGGGAGCGGTGCGGGAGAGGAGGGGGGAGGAGGGCGGAGGATGGCAGGAGAATGTGGGAAGGATTTTGGGGGGAGAGGGGGAGGGGGAGGGGTGGATGAGAGAGATTGAGAGTTTGAGATCAGGAGAGAGTGGGAGAGAGGAGAGGGTGAGTGGGAATGAAAGGAGAGAGGATGGGGGAGAGGGGTAAGAGAGAGGAAGGAGTGAGTGGAGGAGAGAAAGGAAGATACGAGGAAAGAGTGCGGAGAGAAAGGGGAAGCGGGAGTCCACTGCGTAGGGGGTGAAGGGTAGAGTGAAGAGGTAGGGAGGGGAAGGGGGAAACTAGGGGAAGAGCGCAAAGGCGGATTCTCTCTCTCTCTCTCGAACACAGGCGCGTAAAGAGCGGAAGGAATGCGTGGAGAAGGAGAAAGGTGTAAATATTGTAAATAGCGAGTAGATGTAAGAGTAGAAATAAGGTATAGAATAAGGTAGAGAGTAAGGTAGAATGTAAGGATAGCGCTGGGTGGTAAGATGTAAGAAGAAGATGGAAAAATTTGTAACCCCAAGGGGGACAATAAACACATACATACATACTGTCTGGGATTGGTCGCAGATATTCGCCCAATTGAGCGCATGCTCGCTGCTGCAAGGACGCGCGAGTTTCGAAACGCGTTCCTTGCACCATTGTTGAGATAAGACGATCGCGGGTCGGCCTGGTCGGGCCATCTCGGGAGTGACACCTGGACTAATTAGCGTCTATTCTCCCTCCTAATTAACAGCATCTCGCGCCACATACGTGGGCTGCGCGGATTGGCCAGGGGTCCAGGTTCCCGTACCGGTTCTCGGCCCGTGCCGACTTCGCGCTCGCTCTCTTGCTGTTGTATCGCGTAACGATAAACTTCGTGGCTCCTCGCATCGCGCAACACAAAGAGCAATTCGGTGCTCCGATATTACTATCACTTCTAAGAATTCTAAACTTTAATATTAATTCAAGAATTTTGTGCGTTAGTCGATTAAAACTATAATAAGTGTGAATATATTCCTATCCATTAAAAGTGTTCACGCGAAGTGTACTAAACACGTGTTATTTTATTCCGCCATTACTGCACAGTTAAACCTTCTAATACAATTAATTAAGTTGTGTCCGTTTAAAATCAGAGCGCTTGCTTATAAACAAAAGGCGAGAGCATAGGTGCTCCACGTTCTTGCTCAAACACATACATACATATAAATCACTGAAATATAAGAAATTATGCGATGGTCGTTTTTAATCGCATGTTACATTTCCTGGAATTTTCCCTGGAATGACCATCTTCATAATGATAAAGTGTGAAATGTGAACGTAAGGATTTTTAATCGCGTTTTCGGCGATTCGGATCACTGTGCACCACTCCTGTAGGTGTTCCTTCCCGCTAAATAAGCGGTCCTGCATAATGTTGTTGGCAACCCCGCAGGTTACACAACAATTTGTCAATAACCATAACGGCTCAACTTTTTTACATTTAATTTTTTCTGCATAAACATTTTTTTCAAATATTCATAACATTTACCTGATTATGATGAGAGCAAACATGATACAATGTCGACCATTTTTGGTCGAAACCGATATTATATCGTGTAACGTGTACAAGAAAATCTGTGTGAAAATATCTTTCTACGGAATAGAATTTTCTTTCGCGTAGCTGTATCCACAACTGCAGGGTACTTGAGATATCGTAAACATTGCCCGAGTTGGGACAAAGGTTGCCAGTGAGGCCTGGAGAATGTTTCGAAGACTGCGCTTTTCAATGAAAAAATTTCGCTAAAGGTACACATGGACGTATATATTGCGGAGAAAATTCCACAGAAGAAAAAGCACTGTGTATTTCGTATTCAACAAGTAACTACATATGCTGAACATCGAATCGCAAATCATCGATGACTGTTGCTAATTTTAAACATTATCTTGTACATCACCTAAATAAAATCTAAAGTGTATGTTTTATCCATTCGAAACTACGTACAACCATTGAAATAGTCGCAACTGCATCATAAAGGAAGCATACCTAACGAAACGCGTATAGTTTGATCGTTTTATGGTAATAAAACATATAAGTTGTATAAAATATATAACGAAATTTAAAATGTCTACATTGCGTCTCATCGGCATGAAAGTTGCAATAACGCGCTGCTGACGTTTTTCACAAGAAAATGAGTCCAAACACGGTATAAATCGGATTATTAATTAATTAAATAATGATGAACATACGAATTGGAATAGAATGAGTGGGGCAAGAGGGGTAAAGTAACGATATGCGGTCCGGTACGCATAGCATAGAATATGTGTACGTAAAGCGTCAAAGACAGCTGTTGATATACATATTTGAAGAATATGAATAATACTGTATTATATACAATAAAATACCGTGCTACATCTCAAACTGTGACTTCATACAAATCTGTACCATAACACGTAACTTACCTTTCTCGATACTTTCTATTTTTCGACAAACGGTTCGCAAATAACTTAGGCTGCTTCCTTTTTGTGCCATCCTCCAAATAGCGTTTATTTCTTGCATCTGCGGCTTCCTTCTTTGATTCCATGACAATGATGAATGTGAATGATCACACATACACAGTTATCAGCACTACAGTAACGAACCATGCGGAAATGGAACAATTCACAAATTATGAATATTCCACATATCAATATCCGCGCATCAGATAAAAGCCCGATTGCTTTCTGCGCCTTCACCGTAGTGCAAACGACAAGAAACTGATCAGCTAGCGTTGTCACTGCATTGGTTACAGATGCTGAGAGGATGAACAGAAGATAGTGGGAAAGGGACGGACATACGCGTCCTGTTTCTCTCTTTCTCATTAGGTTTGGTGGTATGCTCATACATTTACGTAGAATATGTACTTCCGGGAATACTGTTTGGTGCACAGAAATGTGCACAGGAAAGAATTTTTTATTATCCTGTGCATATTCTGTTGACGTATCACCGATTTCATTAGCGAAGAATTCATATTTCGTTCTACCATTATCCTTTCCCATTTGCCTGACGGTGATGAAGGAACACCCCGCAAGTATGCGCGGACGCGCGCCACGTTTTCAAACCTTTGCGCATTCGAACTTTTACGCGGGCCGATGACGCCCCGCTCGGGCCTTGGTGCGAGTGAAATACAAAATCTTGAGGGAGTGAGAAAGGCAGTTTGGGCCCTGACCCACCCTCGAGGGTAGCAAAAGCTCGATCGTCAGAAAAAAAACGACTGTCGAGCAGTAAAGATCGTAAGTACTTTCGCGCTTACTATCCCTGTCTTTTTCACTATATGTGCCGATTATTATGAAAGTGGTCCAAGTCCAAATTTTTCGTTTGTTACATTTCACTTATTTTTTTACGTATTATATCAACGTGACACATGATAAACGTAAAGTTCAATTTCTTTTTTTTTAAATTTGGCACGACGCCACTTTCATAATAACTGACATACTTCTACATTTTACTTCCAACCCAAGACTGTATTTAGACATATTCCGGGTAAAGTTTCCGATTACCGTCATAGTATTGTTGTAATTTTTTGTGCAAAATCTATCGTGTGAGCTGTGATTGTTTGAGTGTCCGCGTGTTTCTCAAGCTGCGTATCGCCATTGCGAGGCTGCCTCGCATGGCACATCTCGCGGAGTGGAGAGTCTGGAGGAATCTACCTCGATCATTATTACTTTACGAGGCATCAGCCGTCGATTTTTCGACGTGCTCAAAGGTGCCTCGCGGCCTCAAGATAAAAAATCGCATGGCTCGGGCGACGCAAATATCATGCTGGATGTAGCGCGAGACTGTCGCAATAGCCTGCCTCGCAAAGTGATCATCATCGAGGTAGTTTCCAGACTCTCCATTCCGCGAAGCGTGCCTCGCGCGGCAGCCTCGCTAAGTGATCATGATCGAGGTAGTCACCAGACTCTCCACTTCGCGAAGCGTGCCTCGCGCGGCAGCCTCGGTAAGTGATCATGATCGAGGTAGTCACCAGGCTCTCCACTTCGCGAAGCGTGCCTCGCGCGGCAGCATCGCTAAGTGATTATGATCGAGGTAGTCTCCAGACTCTCCACTTCGCGAAGCATGTCTCGCGCGGCATCCTCGCAATGTCGAGACGCAGCTTCACGCTCAGAGATTCGTGTATTCATTCTCACGTAGAATAACAAAGTTATGTTATAATTTACCCGCGAAATGTCTAGAAAAGGTATATACATTCGGGTGCAACATAGGCTTCCTTTAGTTGAAACTGAAGACAAATGATGAAAATTAAACAGTTTCTAAACATCAGAAGTGGAAAAATCGGAAATTTTAAAATCACAAATGTTAAAAATACAAATATTTTGAAACTTGATAACCTCACAAGTACAAATTTTGGAAATCTTTGAATTTCAATGCTTTCCAACTTGGAAATTCCAGCATTTAGAAATCTGAAGATTCTCCTGCTGCGCTAAATCTTGGTTAAAGAAGCCTATATTGTACCCAAATGTACCAACTTGATAAACGTGTACTCCTCTCTGACAAAGAGAGGTTCCCAGGTGTCCGCCTCCGATTGCTTTGAATTTTGGATATGTTTTAGAGGACCGAAAAATAAGAAATACGTGTCTTTTCATTTTAGCCTGCTTGAATGTTTAGGGGGTGAAACCCACCCCTGAAGTTCATAAGCATAGTTGGTGCCCGCCTCCGATTGCTTTGGTTTTTGGATATGTTTTAGAGGACCGAAAAATAAGATACACGTGTTTTTTTATAGCGGCCCGTTTTCATATTTAGGGGGTGAAACCACCCCCCAAAGTTATAAAATTTTCAGGTGTTCATCTCCGATTGCTTTGGTTTTTGGATATGTTTTAGAGGACCGAAAAATGAGATATACGTTGTCACGTCCTGGGTGGTGAAGAGGTTATGGGACAATGACACGTGGGGTAAGGGTCAGGCGAGAATACCCTGATTCTGCACGCTGAGGTGGCTTGACGGGACTCTGGCGAGAACACAGTGATTCTGCACGCAGAGGGTTAGCGGGAATCTGGCGAGAACACGATGATTCTGCACTCAGAGGGTTTCACCGCAGCTTGTTTTGGTGTGGGAATCTCCGTATTCGAGGAATTAATGATTTGAAACAATGATTTGCAGCGTAATATAAAATAAGAATTGTTTTATTCAATTCTACTGCACTTTGACGGTTTATATAATATTATGCGTTGGACATTCAACATTAGCACATAACATTTATATAATAATAAGCATAAAATATGTATGGACATGAAATACAATATATGATAATAAGATGGAATGATATAAGCAATAAGCTTTAATAAGACAAAATTATATATGAAAGCAGTAAGCGTTAATAATACAAAGATATAGCAAACAATAAGCAATAATTATACAAAAGAAACATGAGCGCAGTAAGCGTTAATAGAATAATATAATAGAAAGCAATAAGCAATAATAATGCAAGTATAAAATAGATGATGGTGATATTCAATGTATTGAATGGTAATTATAAAATCTTACAATCTCGGTGAACGTCGTTTGGGTTTCACTTTAAATAAACTCGTAAATTGGGATGTCTTTACATCCGTTGATTACGTTGAAAGAGGACTTTTGTCTCGGTCCCCTCATATTTATACAATCGTCGCGGGGGTATGCGCGGTATCGGCCTTGACACATTTAACAAAATAAGTCGCAGTAGGACTTCCGGGGTTTTTATAAAGGTTGTGTCTATTATTAGACACATTTCTGTCACGTACACCAAATATTCTTCGCAATTACATTTCCGGGGTTTTTATGAATAGGGAATTATATGTTCAACCTATCGGATGGATTTCTGGAGTTTTAATGGGAAAGGGGTAATCGTGGTCTTGACTTGTAGGGTCTTAGAGAAGGGGTGAGACGTGGTCTCGATTTAAGGGGTTTTTGGGGCGAGGGACTTGTTTAAAATTAGCAAGAGGGGGAGTTTGTGCCTCGTATGGCGAATAATCGAAGGAGGTGTTGTACTGACCATCTCGAGATGGGGACCGCTAAGGTACATCATCGAGGTGATCAGCGATTGGGGAGAAGGGGTATTTGTTGATTTGGAAGGACTTTGGTGGAGTGACATGGAGGTTTATACGAAGATGTTTAAATAGTACCGCGCGAAAAATAGTGGGATATCACAACGTGTCTTTTTATTTTGGCCTGCTTCAATGTTTAGGGGTGAAACCACCCCTCTAATTTTCATACGGGGTACAAAATTGTGTCGAGTAAAACTTCAAATAAATTTCATTTGCGTCATAATTTACTGTATGGATGATGTTCTTGTCGTCAGTCACCCTTATCAGAGGGTAAACTACCCGCAATCGTTTCAATACGTATTTAAGAGGCTTGAAAAGTGTCAAAAATGTCATCAAAAACTTAAAAACCATAAATACAAATTATTTTATGGTGACACATCAGTGGTTTTATGCCCTCCCATTGCTACCGACAACCCCCTGTGAACAACCCCTAGTTAGTCAGCTTCGTCAGGCTTATATAAGATATTTCAAAGGAGCGTAAGCTTTGAACGAATACAAAAGAAATTCAGATAAATAGTACTTTATAAAGATGGAGCTCTAAATTGTCATTTTAATTACAAATACCCTCAATGGGAATTCAGTAAGCTAAAATTAAAATATTGGAAAAATAAAAAGAAATTGAGGAAGCCAAGTGCCAATGAATTGGCAGCGGTTTTCTTTCATATGGAACATATATATGGTCAGCTGCATTTGACTTGAATGTTTTTCCGCACGCTTTTGTTATGACGCTAAAAATAGCAGTTATATCGAGTTACGCGATATTTTCTGCAAGATTGCGGTACGTTGCTTCTCGAAAACTGGTTTGTTCTTCAGTCACATCCGAGTGCTTCACGTGTTCACAGAATTTGCAACTACAGTTCTCACGACTAAAAATGATTATTAATCCGCTGAACGTGATCAATTTATTATTAGTAACATTTCAAAGTATGTACTTGATGGAAACTCCTATAACAAGGGAGGAAGTACAATTAAAAGAATCTATACAAAAGATGTTGCTTGATAGCATATTTGAATTTAATGTAGTCGAAGTTTCGGAAGAGTTTTCATTGGACTTTCTGGATCAGTTTAAAGAGTGTGAAGTTGAAGCTGTTGATGAAGATGATAATGATGAAAATTGGTCTGAAGAAACATATACAGGAGTTTGTTCTCAACGTGATAAAGATGTTGATGTTGACTATAAGCGGAGAGCGGTTGCATTTTGGAATGACGGAGGAAAAAAGCGTAAGCTTAATACAGTTCAACATAATTTTAAATATGTTACTTCTGAACGGCAATTACGGCGATGGGCTCATCAAATTGAAGTAGGAGGAACCAAACGAGAAAGATTAGCACAAATTTCCGAGTATGTAATACAAAATTTGAGGGAAGCTATTGATGCCGGTTATATTTTACATGACAGAGATATTCGACGATGGGCTTTGAAGGCATATAAAGAGCAGGGTAATGATAACATGAATTTTAAAGCTTCTAGAAAATGGGTAAATAATTTTAAAAAAGCTCATCGCATTGTTTCACGGAAAATAACCAAATTTGTTACACGCACAACAATAGAAGACGATGAAGTATTAAAAGTCAGAGCTACAGACTTTGTTCAGGAAGTAAAACCTTTGAGTGCCAGAATCGGACCTGACAATATATATAATTCAGACCAGAGTGGATTTCAATTAGAAATACATTCTGGACGAACCTTAGCAGTGCAAGGCACAAAAAAAGTAGAATGTGTTGTACAATCTGTATTTTCAACGACACATAGTTATACAATACAACCAACAATAACTGCAGATGGAAGATTGTTATCACCCCTCTTTATGGTCTTGCAAGAAGCAAATGGAGAATTTGGACCAATAGTTCAAAAAACATTATTTAAGCCAACGAACGTGTACGTGACGGCATCAAAATCTGGAAAACTCACATCTGGTAATGTATATTTTGAAATTATCTTAATTAGAGAATAATTCTTATTGATAATGAAAATTGACTATACATATATGTGTAGTTACGACGGATTTTAATTTAATATTGCAGCTCATTTCAAAACCTGGTTGGAAGAAGTCTTTTTTCCTAAAACCAAACAAACAAGTGTGTTGTTGCTAGACTCTTGGAGTGGGCACTGTGAACAAGATGTACGTGATGCGACACCAGTGGGTAAAGAAATTATAATGAAGATGATACCAAAAGGTACCACTGGACAAATCCAACCACTAGACGTTTATGGATTTAGGGTGTGGAAGAATTATGTTAGGCGTTTCTCCGACGATGTACTTTTGCATAACTATGACGTTAATCTTCATTTAAGAAATAATATAATTAAATTACAATCACTTGTACACAACCAATTGTCTTCACCCAGATATATAAATCTATTCCAGTATCCTTGGTATAAAAGTGGATACACAGAACAAAAGTTAGGAGATTTTGTGAATCCTGTAGACTTTGCTTTTGAACAGAATACGGAAATGAAATGTACACTCTGCGATGAAACACCGATAGTTAGATGCTCCTGGTGTAAAAAAGCATATTGTTTAAAGCATTTTTTTCATGAATACCACTTTTGTGACAAATATGAACCGTAAGGTCTCCGATAGTATATATACAAATACTTTAAGTGATCGTTTCGTAAACTGTATATATCTTGTAAGAAATTCAGATTAAAAATTTAAGTTAAAAAGAATTAATGCAGTAAGTGAATTTCTTCATTGTTTACAATAATGTAACTGTGCATTTGGGGGCTATTTTCTCATTAAGCAAGATTGAAATTACCTTCATCATTTTGCAGTTAATTTTCGCAAAATAGTCTGCTTGAATTCTGTACGCCCGACGTAGCTGACTAACTAGGGGTTGTTCACAGGGGGTTGTCGGTAGCAATGGGAGGGCATAAAACCACTGATGTGTCACCATAAAATAATTTGTATTTATGGTTTTTAAGTTTTTGATGACATTTTTGACACTTTTTAAGCCTCTTAAATACGTATTGAAACGATTGCGGGTAGTTTACCCTCTGATAAGTGTGACTGACGACAAGAACATCATCCATACAGTAAATTATGACGCAAATGAAATTTATTTGAAGTTTTACTCGACACAATTTTGTACCCCGTATGAAAATTAGAGGGGTGGTTTCACCCCCTAAACATTGAAGCTGGCCAAAATAAAAAGACACGTATTTCTTATTTTTCGGTCCTCTAAAACATATCCAAAAACCAAAGCAATCGGAGGCGGGCACCAACTATTCTTATGAACTTCAGGGGTGGGTTTCACCCCCTAAATATGAAAACGGGCCGCTATAAAAAACACGTATATCTTATTTTTCGGTCCTCTAAAACATATCCAAAAACCAAAGCAATCGGAGGCGGGCACCAACTATTCTTATGAACTTCAGGGGTGGATTTCACCCCTACACATTCAAGCAGGCTAAACTGAAAAGACACGTATTTCTTATTTTTCGGTCCTCTAAAACATATCCAAAAACCAAAGCAATCGGAGATGAACACCTGAAAATCTTATAACTTTGGGGGGTGGTTTCACCCCCTAAATATGAAAACGGGCCGCTATAAAAAACACGTATATCTTATTTTTCGGTCCTCTAAAACATATCCAAAATTCAAAGCAATCGGAGGCGGACACCTGGGAACCTCTCCTTGTGAGTTGCACAAAATGTAAACTAATTATAAATTATAAATTACGATGAAATTGTAATTGTGTAATTGATTACACATTATTTTCTGCAATCGTTAATTTAGATAGTTGACAAAATTGTGGTCAACTACCTAAATGAACTATTACAGAAAATAAAGTGTAATCAATTACACAATTATATTTTAATCGTAATTTGTAATTTGTAATTAGATTACATTTTAAATAAAGAAATTATAATTTCGACCGCACTTGTAGATTATCCAAAAATACAAAAAGTGATATCAGTTTATGTATTTTTGGATAGATTACATTTTGGCCAACTCTGGTTCTTCTACTACACTTTCAAATTCATTTACGTTCAATAGTTTCACTGTTTCTTCGACTCTTTTTTAGATGTCTGGAAATGAAGTCCGCCAGCAGGGGGAGAGAAATGAAGTGATTCCGTCTCGAGGACGGAGTTCAAGCTACACGGAGATGGTTTGGATGAGAATGACACTGCACTATAAGAAGCAGGTATGTAGAAACGTATGCCATCTCACGCAAACATTTCTTACATTCTCACGAAAATGTGAAAACATTATTGCAGTAATCATAAGATTTATATTTATTTTGTATATTACAGTGCAGCGATCTCAAAAAACGGGTGGAGAGACTCCAATACGGAGGAGGAAGAGGAGGAAGAGGGGGAAGAGGTGGAAGAGGGGGAAGAGGTGGAAGAGGAGGAAAAGGAGGAAGAGGAGGAAGAGGGGGAAGAGGAGGCAGTGGAGAAAGAGGGATAAAGAATTATTATTTTAATTAATAAAGAAACGTATATTTATTCCAACATTTTTTTATTCGAAGGCCTTGCATCCGTCGGCCATGAATACTTTTCTCGTATTTATTCGTACGTTAGTCGAAAATCATATATTTAGTCGAGAAAGTACAAATAAATACAAGAAGATGATTCATGGCCAACAATTGAATTCCCCATGGTTAAATTAATTCAATCATAGCACTTCAAATAAAAATTGGCTCGAGTTATTTAACCCTTTAGCGTCCACTGCGACGTATTCGTCAAATCATTTTCAGACGTATAAAAAAAATCGATAGTCGATAATTTTGGATCTCAAAACGGTTTAGACTTCTAATTCTAAACCCTCGGATCAACAACGTTTCAACAATGTTGACCATTGGATCGTGTTCAGCGATGACAGACAGCGCTGTAAACTTTGCCCTTCTGGCCACATTCAATCAAAGTTCAATCAATTGCAATGTTCATTTATGCTCGAGCGCAAAAAGAAATTGTTTTGTAAATTACAGTAGTAAAAATTAAGATTTTGTACTTCGTCTATACATTCTATAACAAAAATATATATTCTTCTTTTCATTTGTAAGAGATGTTATAAGTATAAATGAATAAAACACGAGTACAGTATTGTCTCCTTATGGACTCGATTTGGTGTACACGATGTAGGTTTTTCGCTATCCCCACCACTTCTGTCTCACTCTTGTCCGGCGAAAACGAGAGCGAGATGGAACGAGAGCGAGCGAGAGGCACTGGAAGCGAGCAAGGGCGGTACGAGACAAACGACGCGTTGATGTTTTGTCTCGCTCCGTCTTTCGGACGCCGTGACACTCCGTCCTTTGCGTGCGCGCGGGCGTGCGCAATGGTCACGGGCCCATAATGTGAGCACAGGAACCGTTTCGCAAAATCTTGACGCAGGCACGGCTCAAATCTTTTTTGCGCCCTATGCGAACTTGTGAATTAACGCCCTGTATTATAATACATTTATTTGAATTTATTGATGACCTTACTCTGAATTTTTATTCGTAGCTTAAAACAGTTGCAGTAAAATTAGTAATATTTTATTTTAAAGTTTATTTTCAACAATACCAGCAGTGAAAATACCATTTTGCACCTCTTGTCGACTTTCCGCCCTAGGCAGTCACCAATAGGGACCAACCAAGCTTACAGGCAGCGATCAGTATGTACATAGCCAACGAAAATACATATATAACGCGTCTTAGACTATTTATTTAGTCTTAGACTATTTATTTAGTCTTAGACTATTTATTTAGTCTTAGACTATTTATTTAGTCTTAGACTATTTATTTAGTCTTAGACTATTTATTTAGTCTTAGACTATTTATTTAGTCTTAGGCTATTTATTTAGTCTTAGGCTATTTATTTAGTCTTAGACTATTTATTTAGTCTTAGACTATTTATTTAGTCTTAGACTATTTATTTAGTCTTAGACTATTTATTTAGTCTTAGACTATTTATTTAGTCTAATATGCGTTATATATGTATTTTCTTTGGCTATGTACATACTGATCGCTGCCTGTAAGCTTGGCTGATCCCCATTGGCGACTGCCTAGGGCGGAAAGTCGACAAGAGGTGCAAAATTATATTTTCACTGCTGGTATTGTTGAAAATAAACTTTAAAATAAAATATTACTAATTCTACTGCAACTGTTTTAAGCTACGAATAAAAATTCAGAGTAAGGTCACCAATAATCTCAAATAAATGTATTATAATAAAGGGATAAATTGGACAAGTTCGCCTAGGGCGCAAAAAAGACGCGTGCCGTGCCTGGTTATCTGACCGTCGCGCGCATGCGTCGAGCAGTCACGATTCCATCTGAGCGCTCGCGCCCGTCGCGCACGTCCGCCGCGCACGCAAGGCGTTCTATCTCGCTCCCCCTTCGGCCTGAAAGAAGCGAGAAACGAACACTCGGAATTAGGGCTCTGTTCATGATATGGGTTCAACGCCGGTCCCGACCAGCGAGCCCACAGCGAGGAAATACCGTATATCGTTTAGAAATGTTTACAAAAGATATACTCGTGTTTTATTCATTTATACTTTTAAGATCTCTTACACATTATAGCAAACATGCATTTAAACACACAAATTTTGTATTTTAAATGTTGAGCCACATTTTACTCCGTACACGCCTAGTGTGAAGTATACGTCACATTTAGGAAATCATATTTCCACTGGCCTTTTTTGGGAAAAGAATGATGAAGTGCATGTATTGGCACCATTTATTTCAGTTAACTAATCGCAACAAATAATTTTTTTCCGCCGGGAAAAGTGTCTGGGCACTAAAGGGTTACGTAATGCCCATCTCTGGTACTTTGCCATATAATTGAGGCAGTTAGAGCAACAACGAACTACTCACATTTTTTTCGGAATTTAGTTAGCTAGTAATAACGTATTTCAATACGCTTTACTAATCAAATCGATGGCTTAGTGCACACATATTGTATGTCCACTTTTTATGAAATTTGAGTTTTTATATGCAACAAATAGTGCTTGACCGTTTCTTTATGCTGTATAAAATCACATTTTTATCTTTTTTATAAATTTATCAAAAATAATATTTTTGTTTATTGTATGTCCCTAAATATCATATTGAAGTATGATTATTTCCAGTATTATTCCTTTCATTCATTTTTATATAATATCATTCAGTATAGGGTAAAGCCACCAGTAGTCGACCACTTTCAGAAAAACATGAAAAATAAGGTTTTTAGAAGTGACAATCTTTTGAACAGAGTGCAGTTACAGTGCAGTTCGAAAACTGCACTTTGTTCAAAAGATCGTCACTTCTAAAAACCTCATTTTTCATGTTTTCTGAAAGTGGTTGACAACTGATACATGGTCGACTACTGGTGGCTTTACCCTAGTATGTCCTCCTCTGTACTTGGTTACATGTAGCATGTCCATCTTCCAAGTATTATTATCAAAATATTATTATAATTTTGCAGATTCTAACTTATACTACTAATTACATATTTTCACTGATAGGGTAGATGTACCATTTGTGGCCACATTAAGGATTTCCGTACCATTCACAGATACATAACTTACAAAAGAATACGTACACAAAAATAAAGAATATATCAGTGTAATCCAAAATCTACAGATAATTGAAATATTCTACGTTGAACAATGTTTTAAACATAATTATATAAAAAATCATTATATTATCGTGCCGGACTGTTTTGCACCATTTGTGACCACGTATGATTATTAATTAAAACGGGACAACAAAACAGTAGAAATGGTGCCAACAACCCATCCTTAGACAGCTTAATTCATTGTAATGAAAGTGAACTAAGAATACTTAATATATCGGAATAAATAAGACAGTGGCCACAAATGGTGCAGTGGCCACAAATGGTACATCTACCCTACCTATATTACATATATATGATAATACAATAATGCAAAAAGTATTTATTTAATTATAAAGTTCCATTGAATGTTTGAACCTGTTTTTCTCAAAAACGTTACAACTGGACATACAATATGTGTGCGCTAAGCCATCAATGTACATTAGGAAAAATTTATTTGCAGGTTATTTCGTTGTTGCCATAGCAAATACAATCATGTCAACAGAGACCACCCCAGCAACAAAAATCACCACCACAACGAGCACTACCAAGAATAGTGAACCAAGAAATATATCAGAGTAGAGTCAAAGAGATTGCAGACCATTTATGGATGAGAAGGGAAACTGCAGGGATATTTATCACTACACATGGGAAACCAGTGGGCAAGGAAAGTATGGAATTTATGAGTAAAGAACAAATTAAAATTACCTTACCTCTGCCACTCCAGGCAGGAAGTATAATAGAAATTCCCAAACTAGAACGAACCATCTTAGGTATGGTAATGCCAGATCCTCCAAACGAAGAAGCCTATCATACCATAATTAGACACCTGTATAATAAATTAACACAAAATAACATTAACAAAATCTCACTACCCAAAACAGAAATTAATATATCTTGGGAAAAATTAAAACAAATGATCACCCTAAGGTTCCTACAAACAAATATCAGCATCACAATCTGCAATGGCACTGTACAGCTGCCATCAGAACAAGATCGTCCAATAATAATTAGAGAAAACCATGAATCACCAGTAGGAGGACATAAAGGGGTAACCAAAACCTATAACAGAATTAGAAACCTGTACCATTGGCCAAACATGAAAAAGGATGTAAGGCAACACATTAAAACATGCATAAGTTGTCAAAAGAAGAAACTAGTACGAGCTAAAACAAAAGAACCTATGATAATAACAGATACGCCACTAGACGCCTTTGACAAAATATCCATGGATATTGTAGGACCATTGCCACCTACAAGGTCAGGAAAAACATATATACTTACCATACAGGACAATCTAACAAAATTTTCATTAGCAATACCACTAGTCTCATTCACAAGCGAAGAAATAGCCCAGGCATTCACCACACACTTCATATGCCAATACGGATGCCCAAAAGCCATTCTCACAGATCAAGGATCTTCATTCATCAGTTCTCTCATGCGAAACTTTGCAAAGGCTTTCAATATCAAGCAGTATAAAACCTCAGCATTCCATCCACAGTCAAACGGTTCCCTGGAAAGAAGCCATCACGTATTAGTTGAATATTTAAAACATTACATAACCAAAGAAAAACAATGGGATCAGTGGCTACCACAGGCAATGTTCTCTTATAACACTAGTATACACGAAGGCACCAAATACACTCCCTACGAATTAGTATATGGTAAAAAGGCCAGACAACCATCAAGTCTAATGCCAAATGATTCATTAACTACATATCCAGACTTTGTGGAGAGGTTAGTAACAAAGTTGCTCAACATTCGCGAACTAGGACGCCAAAATTTAGAAAACTCAAAATATCGTCAAAAACACTACTACGACCGAAATGTATCCTCCGTTAATTACCACGAGGGAGAACAAGTACTGGTTTTAAAACCAAAAAGAGATAAATTTAGCGACGAATACGAGGGGCCCTATACAATCATCGAAATCTTGAAAAACAACAATGTAAAGATAGCTGTGAGCCCCCGTCGAACTAAGGTTGTCCACAAGGACAGAATAAAAAAGGCCTATACGCCACCAGACTGCGCCACTCCTAGGGATATTACGGCAAACCATTAACAACTTCACAGCGCCCAATTTAAAAGTGGTGGGGATTACACAAAAGGGCTCATTCAAAAAGTGACACCCTTGTGAAAAGCACGTAGAAAATTCTATAATAGTCAAAGAGAAAAGAAAGGAAAGTGGAAAGGAAAAAAGAAAGAAGAAACAAGCAGAACGCAAAATAAATTAAGGTAAGAACAGCATAAATCATAATAAAAGAAAAAATTCAAGTTATTAAAATACACGTGGTGTGCCGGTACAGAAAATGTCCATCAGATCACCTGACGAGAAATGGATGCACCGTCCACTCGAGAAAGATCACGAAGATCACTACCTAAAATTGCTACGAATGGTCTGCCTAAAACCTAAATGGCTTGGATATCGCACAGACCGCAGCGATCTATACCGCCGCAAAATCTGTTATCCGTGCTACAAAAACCTAAAGGCAGAGGAAACAAAATACTACACGCCCGCTAGCCGCCACCTATTAACCTTACGAAGAAATCTGATACATTTTAAGTATTGTATGATTTGTACTCGACAAATTTTTAACCATGGAGTAGCGGCACAATGCGCTGAGTGTGTCGAAGCATTTATGCACATTAGTGCTAATAATGAAGAAGCCCTTAATTTTGGGCTTTCCTTAAATGTACTTGAGGCAGACGAGCGGAGGCCTAATTAATAAACATTTATATTTTTTTTTTCCATTACAAATACGTGTAAAAGTTCAATTACCTTTCCAAATAAATCCAATCATATCCTGTTACATATTCGCGACATTCCTGAATACCCCTTAGCAACAACGTATAAGAAGGATAGCTATAGACCGAGGTCAACGAAGCCGGGGCGCGATGTAAACAAACCGCGCACTCCAGAAATATAGAAAAACAGAGTCACATAGTAAATAGAATAAGACAGAAGCATTGCAAGAAATCCTATACCCTAATAGAGTCGTGTAATAAACAGAGAAAGACACCAAATTTTAGGGGAACATATAGTCAATAAGGGGATAGAATTCAAGTCATAATACGACGTAAGGAGAACTGTATATATTTAAGGGACATCATACAGCTAGGCTTCATTCGGTCTCAAGTGAGCGAAACAAATTAATCGATAGCGTTATAATGCCAAACCGATCGGGAGAAAAATTAAAAAAATTAAGAGTACTATCAAGTTCAAAGCCGTCAGTACTAACACCGCCACCGTGGAAAGTGCATAAAATAACTATGCCAGAAGTAGACTGGCGACCTTATACAAGGCTTTTACATTCTGATCCGCGACAACGTGCATGGAAATATATATTCCTATTCGGGACAGGGAACGTACCACCCCCAACGAAGGGAATGGCGGCAAATGTCAATAAAGACGCAGAAACATTTAAACATATAGAAGAAGAAATCGAGTGCCAGACTTCTTCTCGCGAACCGATAGTCCGCGTAGTGAAACCTAAAGCTACATCTCTCGGGACGAGAGAAAAACCGGGCGGCGAGATGTAACGTACCGCTACGAACCGCCATACATTTTTTCTAATTTAACCATTGTTATACCTAAGTTGTAACACGCGAAACACGTGCAAGCGACATCCCATGCGGCGGGAATAACATTGAACTCAAGTGACGCGTAACGCATGCGCATAACCGCATATTCAAACAGTAGACTCAGTGCCGCGAGTGAAGCGCGCACGCATGCGCACGCCGCACGGTAACCCGGACGCCGAATTTACCGAACATAGTGAGCAAGTGGCGCGAACCGGATGTTAATTATGATTGGTGCGCGAGATCGCACAGCCAGTGATTGGTGCGGGCTACGTACCACAGATTGGTATAAATACAGGCCCGCCAGCAGCAGAAAGGCAGACTTGGTTCTGCCACCGAACCTAGAAGACATAGGTCGCTTTAACTAGCCCCTTCTGTTTCGAAAAGTCTAAAGGAAGTTTATCTTAAATCTTCTACCAAACTTCCTTTCGAGGTCGCTTTAACTAGCCCCTTCAACACCTTTACGAGGTCGCTTTAGCTAGCCCCTCTCACCTTCCATCCGAGGTCGCTTTTACTAGCCCCCTCGATACCTCAATCCTCCCAAGCGTGGGCCAGCTGATAGGCACCAGAAGCCACTATCAAATCGAAGGAAGGAAGCTACTAATTCAACTTCCATCTGGGGACGCCCTAACCGGCTACCTGGCTACCATCTGAGATCGCTTTCACTAGCACTCAGCTACCATCCTAGAAAGCGTGGGCAAGCTTATAGGCAACTGGAAGCTACTCCAAATCCGAGAGAAGGAACCCTCTCCAGTTCTCAAACTCTAACATATTAGACCGATCACGGATCACTTTCTGTATTATACATCGATTTAGCGTCGAGACTTTACGTTCAATTAGCGATTTAGTATCGTTACATTATATTACCTTTAAATATCAATTAACCATTAGTTCTAGACATTCTATGTCAACAACTAGAACGATTCTTGTGTTCTGTTTTACCGAGCGAAACAACAAATTCTATTTTCTTTATTACCGACTTAGCGTCGTAACCAAAAACCGAATCATATTCATCGTTACCGACTTAGCGTCAATCAATCACCGACCGATACGTCGTTACGTATTAACATTAGTTTTATTAATTAATTATAATAATCCACACGACTGAGCGTCGTACTATATGTTCAATTTCGACCTAGAGTCACTACCATTTATTCTTGAATAAACCATTGTTATTTTCACGTTAAAAGAAGGACTCTCGTATCTTGAAATTCATTTCTTAATCGCACGCCACCCGAACCAATCCCACAAATTCACAGGTAAACCGCTCTACTTGTGAATCTCCTGTAAAGAACGGCAACGTCTCGTTCGAGAACGTTACACTCGTATATCCAGCTAACGCTTCACTTTTGCTATGATTCCACGTTGGCAGTCCTGTAGGGATCCGTTGTGGTTACCGACGCTCCACCAGAGGGCTACGAGGCTTGAGAAGTTTCTTGCCGGTGACCGTAGTCTCTCCTGTAAGTATATATACGAGTTCGTTCCCAGTTCCTGATACCCAGCGTGTCTAAGGCAGGGTTCCGCCAGGTAGCCTTACTGACGAGTCCTCTGGCGGGCTCGGGACGAAACGCTCTTTCCTTCTCTATGAAGGTGGTGAACCCTTTATCCGGGTTAGTCACCACTGGATCTGACGGTGGTCGTGTCAGATCCCCCACAGTCCTCCCGAGTAGGCGCCATCTCGTATCCACTAGCTCAACTAAATTTGTCACGTGACTTGCTCTGTATTATCGCCAATATGGCGGAACTCGTATTTGGGAATGCGTTTCATGAGAATACGCTTTTCGTCCTTATATGAGTGGTGAAGTGAACACGAAAGAGGAAGGTTCAGTGCAGCGCGCTCTGATCATTGTTTGAGTCACAAAACTCTTTTAGTGATCTAAAAATACTTGGATTCATGCGAATGTATTTTGTCGATTTTTGCTCTACTTTGAACACTCATATTATTAGATATCAACACAATCTCGTCGAACCATGACCAGAGCGCGCTGCACTGAGCCTTCGTCTTTCGAATAAGACCTCGCCCAGCCCAAAATTCGCTCATATAAGAACGAAAAGCGTATTCTACTAAACCCATGTTTCGGGCCAGATTGTGTCGGTATACAGCGCGCTGTATTACCCGTGTCTACCCCCTTAATGTAATACGAAATGCAATGCTTAATTTACCTACGTAATATGTAATAAAGTAATAGCAATATATATATATATATATTTGTAACAATATATTATCACTTTTAAACGTATATTCTGTCTCCATTTTATTTACCCGTCTTCCTCCTCGCCACATAATTCTAAGATTTGTAGACATCGCCTAAGAATCGTCAGCGAAAATGAAGGTAGAGAACGATAGCATCTTACTTTTGCAATGTAAGCAACATTCAGTTTCATGATAGGAGTTTGCATGCGAGAGCCAGGAGATGTAGCGAGACCAGTCGCATTCAAATCGTGACAGCTAACAGTCCGAAGCAAGTTTTTTTTGTGAACCAAGTTTTTTGTGAACCAAGTTTTTTATAAAATAATAATGGGATTAATCAAGATTGCCCCGGAGTGCGACCCCGAGGTATATACTTATCAATATTTTTATATTTATCGCGTTTAACCGTTGACACCGAGTGAAATTAAATCAGGTATTCGTGTCAATATCGTGGTGTTCTATGTTCTAGAATTCTAATTCGCCACCGCTGTCACCGACGTGGTCGAGCGACTGGGGGTCGCCGTTGCCGTCGCTGCAGCCATCGCCGCCGCCGTCGCCGCCTCCGCAGGTATGTAATACTTTGCATTGTTTTATACATTTGATGTTTATTATGTGTCAAAATTATATCGACGTGTCTGTGTGTGTGTATGTTCTAGGAGCTGCAGCGGGTTAATGGCCCCGCGATGGCGGCTCGGGTGGAGCGCCCTTGAGTGCCGCATCGCCGGATGGGGGGGCCCCTGCGGCGGCCACGGCGCCCATCACCCCTCTGGATCGACGTTCGCGGCCCACTGCCACCGTCACCACATCCAGGGTGGGTGATGGCACCTGAGATGCGTGCGGCGTCACCGGCGTCGTCGTCGTCATCGTCGTCGTCTGACACGCCACCCTGGTGGCCAGAAGGAGAACCGAAACAGTTGGAAGGAGAACCGAAACATGTGTTCCAGGAGCAGATTTCCCCTACTTGGGAAGGCCTGCTATAGAATACTGTAGAATACGTCGATAATGTCGAAAACTACGTATAATCGCCGCGTTCATAACCCCAAAAAAGTATTCCAAAGCGTGATCTTCGTCTTAATACTCTTAATTATTGTTTTGTAATTGTTTAGATAAAACTAGTAAAAAATGAATCGTGAAAGGTAAAGTAATTAGAAATAAATGTACGATAAAAAATAAAATTTATTTGAATTGAAAATTATGTAAATAAAAATATCTGTTTCAGAAAAAATGAAATTGATAAATTGTAATCAAATTTCTTTTTTTGGTGCAATATCCCTTTCAGTGTGGTGGAATTAAGCCACTTTAAAGCTTTAGTGCATGCACTAAATAAGGACTATATGTAGTTCCATCGAGAAAAACATTAAATACAATACATTTAAATGTACAATATGAACAATTATACAATTCCATTGGACAAAATGAACAGAAAGGTGCTGTAATTTTAATTGATAGCTTATTTTCCTAAAATAAAAATTGTCTTTTTATTAACATAATTTTTAATTTAAACAAATTATATTTATTATTCTATATTGGGAAACTTAGTGGAGACGTGGCTTAGATTTCAGCCCTCTGATGGTAAGTTGGCAAACTATTGAAAGTAGATCCGGTTCCACCAAACATTCCGAATAAGTATATATTAATCGAATAAGTAAAAATTTAGTGTTCAAAGAAATTTAAAAACACTCGTTTTTCACAACATGTCTATTTAAACACTAATAATCATATGGACTTTGACGGATTTCGACCTACTCTCAGTAATTCAATTTTCTGTCACTAAGGTGGGTATCAAATATATTGGCCGGTGAGTTTCGTTTCGCGAGCAGCAATCGAGGGGAAATCAGCCACCACCATCTGACGATCGTGGATTTGTCAGTTGGAGTTGCGTGGCCCCCGAAGGGTATGGGGGGATAACGTGAACGCAGCTCGGCTCCGCCTGTCGTTACAGCTACGTTAGCTGTGTGGCTGTTGTTTATTCTGAGCGTAATAGTTATGTGCGTTACGAATCTATGCGTAGACCAATACGAGTTGAAGCTATCGAGAAAGAATCAATCTTCTGACCAATAAAACTCTGAAGTTTTTCAGGCCGAACCCAAAAACCATTCTAACGTATGTGTCATTATATCAGACCTTTTTATTTTCTTCCTACCGTCGCTCATGCTCTTCACTGTCTCCTCACTTTTATAATTATACTTTCCCGTATTTTTTCTACACACTTTTTTCTTGTAAATACGTATATTTCTCTCCTTTGCACGCACTCTTTCGCTTCTATACTGTCGATCAAAGATGGGCATTATTTAAATAAAAAATTATGGAAATAACTATCAAGTAAAAGAGACTTTATCTTTATTTGTATTGAATAAAAATAACCCGAATCAATTTTTATTTCTAGCACCACAGGTGAATCAGTTTATTCGACACGAATTCATCCGACGGGAATTCATCCGACGGCACACATCATTTCTTTATCAGAACGCCTTACAACCGGAGCTTATAATAATTTTCTCGCACTTATTTAATTCTTTATTTGAGAACTATTTGAAGCTCTGGATAAAAGGCGTTCAAATAAAAGAATGATTTGTGGCCGTCGGATGAATTCCCGTCGAATAAACTGATTCATCCGTGGCACTACAAATACAAATTGACTCGGGTTATTTTTATTCGAGATAAATAAAGGCAAGGTCTCTTTTATTTGACACGTTATTTCTATATTTTTTTATTAAAATAATGCCGATCTCTGATAGTTGCTTCTACTTTCTTGCCAAAAACATCTTGCTTTTTATCTTACTATTACTATTCTTCGAGTAGTCCTTAGCATAATATAGCAAACAATCATATAAGATGTCAACATATATATCGCCGACCGTACACATTGTAGTAAAATATAATTGCTGTATTATGATATAATTGCTGGTACAAAAATGCTTTAAGGAGCCTCGATTGCAGGATTAAGGGGGTAGACACGGGTAATGCAGCGCGCTGTATACCGACACAATCTGGCCCGAAACATGGGTCTGGGAAGTTACGTTGTTTGTCCATATATGAGGAGATTTTGGGCTGGGCGAGGTCTCATTCTAAAGATGAAGGTTCAGTGCAGTGCGCTGTGGTCATGGTTCGACGAGATTGTGTTGATATGAAATAATATGAGTGATCAAAGTAGAGCAAAAGTCGACAAAATACACCCGCAAGAATCCAAGTATTTTTAGGTCACTAAAAGAGTTTTGTGACTCAAACGATGACCATAGCGCACTGCATTGAACCTTCCTCTTTCGAATGAGACCTCACCCAGCCAAAAATCTGCTCATATAAGGACAAACAACGTAACTTTGTAACTGCATTCTCAAATACGAATTCCGCCATATTGGCGATAATACAGAGCAAGTCACGTGACAAATTTAGTTCACGCAGTGGATACGAGATGGCGCCAACTTGAGAGGACTGCCAACGTGGAATCACAGCAAAACTGAAGCATTAGCTGGATATATGTGCCACAGTCAAAGCGTGATGCAGTCAATGTATGCATTTTCGGACGATTGTAGGTTAGGTTATATGCAATCAGAGTTGGGCAGAATATAATCTAATTACAAATTAGAAATTACAATTTACAATTAAAATGTAATTGTGTAATTGATTACATTTTTTTCTGTAAACGTTAATATTTGGGTAGTTGAGAAAATTGTGGTCAACTACCAAAATTAACGATTACAGAAAATAATATAATCAATTACACAGTTACATTTTAATCGTAATTTGTAATTTGTAATTAGATTGATTATATTTCGTCCAACTTTGTATGCACTTTAGGCACACATTGACTAGGAACTGCTAGGAACTGTATACATTTACTAACGGCCGATTTCTTCACCTTCAGTAATCTTCCGGTCAGTACGCGACCAATTGGCTTAGAGCATTTAAATGCTCTAAGCCAATAGGATCCTATCATTTGGCAGTTATGTGGAACATAACTCTAACTGGAAGATTACTGAAGGTGAAGAAATCGGCCGTAAATTAACGCTTTTACCGTGACACATATGTACATACATCATTTGAAATCGCGGTTGAATTTATGTTATAATTGAGACAGTGAGAGCAACAACGGACTAACCCACATTAAAAAAAAATTGCTATTTTATATGATTAGTAGACCCTATTGGAATACGTTATTGCTACTAACTCAATTTCGAAAAAAATGTGGGTTAGTCCGTTGTTGAACTCACTGTCTCAATGATATGGCAAAATATCAGAGATGAGCATTATAACCCAAGCCAATTTTTATTTGAAACCTGGGGAATTCAATTGTCGGCCATGAATAATTTTCTCGTCTTTATTCGTACATTCTCGACTAAATACATATATGATTCTCGACTAAAGTACGAATAAATGTGAGAAAATTATTCATGGCCGACGGATGAAAGGCCTTCGAATAAAACAATGGAATAAACATATGTTTTTTTGTTAATTAAAATAATAATTTTTTATTCCCCCGCCCCCTCTTCCCCCTCTTCCTCCTTTCCCCCCTCTTCCCCCTCTTCTTCCTCTTCCTCCTCTTCCTCCTCCGTATCGTTTACCACCCCTACCTCCTCTTCCCGTGGTAAACTCCCGCTTGCGCAATTCTTTGCGGACCTCTGTGTACTGTAATATGAAAAATAAATATCAATCTTATGTTAATTACTGCAATAATGTCTAGACGTTTTCACACTTTGGTCATTCCACGCGAACTCAGACACCTTTCGGAGTAACATTTCGGATTTTGGAGCAACTTGGATATGTTGTAGTCTTTAGAGATATATAAACATATCTCGAAGGATTTTTGAAAATTTCGAAAATTGTGCAAGTTACAGATCTTTGAAATATAGTGTTTACTATTTTTCCAAAAAATATAACCGTTGAACTAACAAACCGATAAAAATGACCTTTTGGGTGATTACAGTGGAGATATAAGAGTACCTAATAAAAATTATTTCGCTGAAAAAATACAAATTTTTGCCCATTTATTTTGCAATGCTTGTAAACAAATGCAATTTTATAATTGAAGGCAACTTTATAAAAATTTGAAAAAATAGGAGGATATAGTTCTATTTGTCCTCTTTATGGATGTGTTTGGAAATCGATGGAGATTTTAAAATTGGCCAAGTAAAAATTAATTGAATGTAACGCTGCGTCAAATCACACCGGTTCGACTGGCCGAGCCGTGCGGTACTCGCAGCGGCCAAGCGGCTATATCTGCTATTCTTATACAGTGTTCTCTAATATGGTAAATATTTGTAAAAAACTGAAGAAGGAAAACTTTTACTGTTTTTTATACACAACATGATACGATATTTTAATTTATGGTGTTCGCAATATTTTTCTTGAAACGAGGGTGACCTTCAGTTTTTTAAATAGAATGCTATATGTTTGATTATCCAATATGCAAGCGACTGTCAAGACAAATTCAACCATATGGTATACTTTGACCTTCAAGGCTACACAAAGTTAGGATTGAAAGAAGAAATTCAATCTACTAGATAGATAGTTCGATATATTTATTTCATTCCTAGCCTTGTGTAGCCTTGAAGGTCAAAGTATACCATATGGTTGAATTTGTCTTGACAGTCGCTTTCATATTGGATAATCAAACATATAGCATTCTATTTAAAAAACTGAAGGTCACCCTCGTTTCAAGAAAAATATTGCGAACACCATAAATTAAAATATCGTATCATGTTGTGTATAAAAAACAGTAAAAGTTTTCCTTCTTCAGTTTTTTACAAATATTTACCATATTAGAGAACTCTGTATAAGAATAGCAGATATAGCCGCTTGGCCGCTGCGAGTACCGCACGGCTCGGCCAGTCGAACCGGTGTGATTTGACGCAGCGTTACATTCAATTAATTTTCACTTGGCCAATTTTAAAGTCTCCATCGATTTCCAAACACATCCATAAAGAGGACAAACAGAGCTATATCCTCCTATTTTTTCAAATTTTTATAAAGTGGCCTTCAATTATAAAATTGCATTTGTTTACAAGCATTGCAAAATAAATGGGCAAAAATTTGTATTTTTTCAGCGAAATAATTTTTATTAGGTACTCTTATATCTCCACTGTAATCACCCAAAAGGTCATTTTTATCGGTTTGTTAGTTCAACAGTTATATTTTTTGGAAAAATAGTAAACACTATATTTCAAAGAGCTGTAACTTCCACAATTTTTGAAATTTTCAAAAATCCTTCGAGATATGTTTATATATCCCTAAAGACTACAACATATCCAAGTTGCACCAAAATCCGAAATGTTACTCCGAAAAGTGTCTGAGTTCGCGTGGAATGACCCGGACACGCAGCTCCGGCGTAGAGTGCGCGAGGTGGGGGAAATTCTCGAGGGAATCCGTCCCTGATCTGGTATCACTGATCTACATACCTTTTTTTGATACTGGAGAGCCATCTCCCTCCAATTAATTTCCGGGCTCCGCCGCGGACTTCTTCGCGCACTCCGCCGCGGACTTCTTCGCGCACTCCGTCGCGAGGACGAAGTCCGCCCGCTGCGGGGACTCCGTTGCGGAGAGGGAGTCCGCCTGTTTGTCATGCTGCTACCCGCAGCATGCGGATTCTGTCCTCCCGACGGAGGCACATCCTTCTCTTTATCTCCTTTCACGCTTTGGCCTTTGTCAGTCATCTAAAAATCGAGTCGAAGAAACAGTGAAACTATTGAATGTAAAGAAAATGGATTTGAAAGTGCAGTAGAAGAGTTAGTGTTGGTCAAAATATAATCTAGTTACCAATTGATTACACATTATTTTCTGCAATGGTTAATTTAGATAATTGACAAAATTGTGGTCAAGTACCTAAATTAACCATTACAGAAAATAATGTGTAATCAATTACACATATACATTTGAATCGTAATTTATAATTTATAATTATATTACATTTTGCCCAACTCAGAGGGGACTACACGTTTATCAAGTTGGTACATTTGGGTACAATATATGCTTCCTTTAGCCAAGATTTAGTGCAGGAGGAGAATCTTAACATTTCTAAATGCTGAAATTTCCAAGTTCGTAAGCGTTGAAATTCAAACATTTCCAAAATTTGTAATTATGAGGTTATCAAGTTTCACAATATCTGTGAGAAGGCTCGGATGCAATAAGGGGACTAGCGCTCGAGAATGCGAAAAACTATTGTCCAAACGTTAAGAAAAATTGGAAAATTAAATTTTGTTCAATTGGATTTTAAAAAATATAGTGTTGTAAAGCTCGTCACGGCACACATTTTTTCTTTTTACAGTTTCTTTATCGAATCATTAGTACTATTTGAGATAAAAATTATAAACCAAACAAATTTCTTCGACCAACGTCAATTTCTTTTTAAATATAAATTGCCATAACTTGAGTAAATATTAATGGATCGTTATGAGACTTCGAACATAAAACTCGGAAAACTCTAGCGAAGCCATAAAATGTATGCACAAAATCCTTATGTTAAAAAATGTAATAATATTTATTTAAAAAGTAATACTGGATATAACCCATGTTTTTCAACGTTCGTCGTTAAAAAGTATCGAGGCAATTTTGACGTACATATAACTTGCAATGGCAAAGTTTTTCCTTAATACACAAGGAAAATTTTCACCAATTTGACACTGAATAATAAATAATTGTAGAAGATATGGCGGTGTATATAAATCCCGCGCGGCACCAACAGTCAACGCGAGTGCTAAAACTGCTAAGTAGAGCATTATACGCGGCTGCTGGCTGTTGGTGGCCCGCGAGATTTATATATGTATATCGGCATATCTTCTACAATTATTTAATAATTAGTGTGAGAATTGGTGAAAATCTTCTTTATATATTAAAGAAACACTTTGCCATTGCAAGTTATATGTACCTCAAAATTGCCTCGATACTTTTTAACGGCGAACGTTGAAAAACGTGGGTTATGCCCAGTATTAATTTTTAATTAAATATTATTACTTTTTTTTAACATAAGGATTTTGTGCATACATTTTACGGCTTCGCTAGAGTTTTCCGAGTTTTATGTTTCAAGTCTCATAACGATCCGTTAATATTTACTCAAGTTATCGCAATTTATGTTTAAAAAAATATCGACTTCGGTCGAAGAAATTTATTTGATTTATAATTTTTTCTCGAATACTAATGATTCGATAAAGAAACTGTAAAAAGAACAAATCTGTACCGTGACGAGCTTTACAACACTATATTTTCTAAAATCCAGTTTATTAACATTTATTTTTCCAATTTTTCTTAGCGTTTGGACAATACTCTTTCGCATTTTCGAGCGCTAGTCTCATTATTGCATCCGAGCCTTCAATTTTAAAATTTCCGATTTTTCCACTTCTGATGTTTAGAAGTAGTCTAATTTTCATCACTTATTTTCAGTTTTAACTAAAGGAAGCCTACATTCCACCCGATTGTATATACCTTTCCTAGACAGTTCGCGGGTAAATTATAACGTAATTTTCTTATTCTACGTGAGAATGAATACACGAATCTCTGAGCGTGCAGCTGCGTATCGACATTGCGAGGCTGCCACGCGAGGCACACCTCGCGGAGTGGAGAGTCAGCAAACTGCCTCGATCATGATCACTTTACGAGGCAGGCTCGTGCAACGGTGTCGCGCTACCTCCAGCATGATATTTGCGTCGCCCGAGCCATGCGATTTTTGATCTTGGGGCCGCGAGGCACCTTTGAGCACGTCGAAAAATCGACGGCTGATGCCTCGTAAATTAATAATGGTCGAGGTAGTCTCCAGACTCTTCGCTCCGCAAGGTGTGCTACGCGAGGCGGCCTCGCAATGGCGATACGCAGCTTGAGAAACACGCGACCACTCAAACACGTTTATTACGTATCATGTTGATATAATACGTAAAAGGAAGTGAAATGTAATAAACGAAAAATTTGGACTTAGACCACTTTTAGAATAACCGGCACATATATTGAAAAATACAGGAGTAGTAAGCGTGAAGGTACTTACGATATTCACTGTTCGGCAGTCACTCGTATATTTGACGATCGAGCCATTGCCTCAAGGGCCAGCTTTGCCCGAAAACAATCGCCGGCGCGGTTCACGCACACATTACCACCACTCCCGTAGGTGATCCTACTACACAACTTGCGATTCTCTCCTGAAACCGCTGGGCAGAGCGCAAACTGTCTTTCTCACTCACTCAATATTTTGTATTTCACTTGCACCAAGGATCGAGTGACACGTCTCGGCCCGCGTAAAGGTTCAAACGCGCAAAGATGATACGTCAAAAGTATATGCACAGGATATTCAAAAATCCTTTCCTGTGCACATTTCTACGCCAAAAAGTATTCCCGGAAGTACATACTCTATGTAAATGTATCAGCATACAGCAATCCTAATGAGAAAGAGAGGAATAGAACGCATATGTTCGTCCTTTTCCACTATCTTTTGTTCTGTTTCTCAGCATTTGTAACGCAACGACAATGCTAGCTGATCAGTTGTCTGCCGTTTGCACTACGGTGAAGACGCAGAAAGCAATCGAGTTTTTATTTACTGCGCAGATATTCTTACATATGGAATATTCATAATTTGTGAATTGTTCCATTTCTGCGTGGTTCGTTACTCTTGTATTGATAAGTGTTGTGTGATCATTCCATTGCCATGGAATCAAAGAAGGAAGCCGGAGATGCAAGGAACGGTCGCTATTTCAAGGGTGATGCAAAAACAAAGCGGCCCAAATTATCTGCAAAGCGTTTGTCAAAAAATAAAAACCGTCGACAAATGTAAGTTATGTTTTATGGTACAGATTTGAATACAGTTGGCCTTGTCTCACACGTGACGGCACGGCACGGCAACGCCGTCACGTGTGAAACAAGGTTACAGTTTGTGATGTAGTAGTAGCAGTACGGTATTTTGTTATATATAATACAGTATTATTCATATTCTTCAAATATGTATACCAACAGCTGTCTTTGGCTGTACTTCCGAATGGCTCCAGTGGCCGATCGTCACGGGGTTTGGGGAGAATGGTGGGGAGGGGATGTGGACCCTAAATCTAAAATTGTTGCTTCGGGAATTTGTTAGTTTTCGAGATATTAAGAAAAAAACTTTTAGTATGTCTGTTGATTTATTCCGGCATAACGCATTCCACTTTCCACGTTGTCCTGGGTATTAGAATTGGTTGGGGCTAGATGAGTGCGGGGGGTGCGCGGCCGCTTGCGGGCGCGTAAATCATGGAAGCGAACCGATGTGAGTTTGGAGATTTGAACTAGCAATTTGCGAATGCGACCCATCCTACTATATAGGGTGTTATTCTACTGATAATCAATATTCTAGGGGGTGATTCTAGAGGCCAAAATAAGATGCAAATATAGAATACAATTTTTTAATATCGTGCTTCGTTTTCGAGAAAATTGACTTTGAACTTCAGCTATATACGCGTGCTTTTCCGGCGCCTGAGGAGAACGCGGTGGTAAGGGGAACGCGTCCAGCAGTTCGTAAAACAGTTTAGGGGGACAGGAGGGTCGCCGGGTAGAGGTGCCTGCACGTTCGTCCAAAAAAGTTTTAAAAAATTAACAATAATTTTTTATTAATATATTGGAAACTAATAAATACCCGAAGCTACAATTTCAGATTTAGGGTCCACACTCCTTTCCCACTCCTCCCTCCAAACCCCATCTCGATCGGCCACTGGGCCATTCGGAAGAATATCCCTATCTTTGACACTTTACGTACACATAGTCTATACTATGCGCGCCGCGACGCATGTCATTACTTTACCCCTCTTGTCTCACTCATTCTTTTCCAATTCGTATGTTCATCATTATTTAATTAATTAATATCCGATGTATACCGTGTTTGGACTCGTTTTCATGTGAATAATTCAGCACGTTGCTGCAATTTTCGTGCCGATGAGACGAAATGTAGGAATTTTAAATTTCGTTATGTATGTTATACAAACTATATGCGTTTTGTTAGTATCAAACGTTCAAACCAATATACGCGTTTCGTTAGATATGCTTCCTTTATAATGCAGTTGTGATTATTTCAACCTGTGTACGTAGTTTTCAATGGATAAAAAATGTAATTCAGATATTATTTCTGCGATGTAGAAAATATTTAAAATTAGCAACAGTCATCGATGCTTTGCGATTGGATGTTGAGTATATGTAGTTACTTGTTGAATACGAAATATGTACACATTGCTTCTTCTTTTGCGGATTTTTGATCGCAATATGTACGTCCATACGTGTACCTTTAGCGAAATTATCTCAGTGAAAAGCACAGTCTTCAGGTGAAGTCAGACGGCGAGTCAGCTTGGCGAGCGCGAGTCTGCCGCTTACATAGTAACCACGATTGTTAGAATGCGTCAGTCTCAGCTATATAACAAAAGTGCTCAATTGTATCGCAATAATTTGCTAGTATTTTGAATAATGGATTGCAGAGATACAAATAAGTAGTAAATCAAGCTTCAGCCATGAGTGTTTTAATTTCCAACGAATAGAGTTACAATATAATCATAAAAATGATGGAATTTTTCAATAACTTTCGTTGGAAAAGCTCCAGATATCCAGGAACCTCATGGAACCTGAAAATTTTTGTGCTATTTGTTCTATTTGCTTGGATATACTACGGTATGACCCAACCAACGGAATGCACTGAAAATTTCAGGGATGGGGCGGACGGGGGAGAGAACCACTAATATAATATTTCAGCTGCGGGTATTTGTTAGTTTCTCAGATATTATTAAAAAACTTTCGGCATAATACATTGAAATCTATCTATACAGACATTACTAACACAACCATATTCTTCGTTTCACAGTCGACGATACATTGTACGATATTGACCTCATCGCGCGATGCTTGTAACTACATCAGTTTTTATTCCCAATACTATAGGGTCATTCCACGCATCTCAGACACTTTTCGGAGTAACATTTCGGATTTTGGTGCAACTTGGATATGTTGTAGTCTTTAGGGATATATAAACATATCTCGAAGGATTTTTGAAAATTTCAAAAATTGTGGAAGTTACAGCTCTTTGAAATATAGTGTTTACTATTTTTCCAAAAAATATAACTGTTGAACTAACAAACCGATAAAAATGGCCTTTTGGGTGATTACAGTGGAGATATAAGAGTACCTAATAAAAATTATTTCGCTGAAAAAATACAAATTTTTGCCCATTTATTTTGCAATGCTTGTAAACAAATGCAATTTTATAATTGAAGGCCACTTTATAAAAATTTGAAAAAATAGGAGGATATAGCTCTGTTTGTCCTCTTTATGGATGTGTTTGGAAATCGATGGAGATTTTAAAATTGGCCAAGTGAAAATTAATTGAATGTAACGCTGCGTCAAATCACACCGGTTCGACTGGCCGAGCCGTGCGGTACTCGCAGCGGCCAAGCGGCTATATCTGCTATTCTTATACAGTGTTCTCTAATATGGTAAATATTTGTAAAAAACTGAAGAAGGAAAACATTTACTGTTTTTTATACACAACATAGTACGGTAACTCAATTTTTGGTGTTCGCAATATTTTCCGTGAAACAAAGATGACCCTCAGTTTTTTAAATGGAATCCTATATGTTTGATTATCCAATATGAAAGCGACTGTCAAGACAAATTCAACCATATGGTATACTTTGACCTTCAGGGCTACACATCGTTAGAAATGACAGATGAAATTCAATCTACTAGATAAATAGTTCGATATATTTATTTCATTCCTAACCCTGTATAGCATTGAAGGTCATAGTATATACCATATGGTTGAATTTGCCTTGACTGTCGCTTTCATTTTGGATAATAAATTATATAGCATTCCATTTAAAAAACTGAGGGTCACCTTCGTTTCAAGGAAAATATTGCGAACACCATAAATTGAGTTACCGTACTATGTTGTGTATAAAAAACAATAAAAGTTTTCCTTCTTCAGTTTTTTACAAATACTTACCATATTCGAGGACACTGTATAAGAATAGCAAATATAGCCGCTTGGCCGCTGCGAGTACCGCACGGCTCAGCCAGTCGAGCCGGTGTGATTTGACGCAGCGTCAACTTTCGGCAATTTTTACAAGGGCAATTTTAAAATGTCCATATTTTTGACAATTAGACCATGAAGGGGAAGGATAGAGCTATATTCTGTTTTTTTTTCAGATTTTTAAAATCGCGCCCGATGTTAAAAAAACTGCATTTGTTAATAATAATTGCACAAAAATGGTTGAAATTTTTTTTTAAAATTAAAATAATGTTTTTTTAAAACTTCAATGTCTTCTCTACAAATCCCCGTAAAGCTCATCTCCATCCGTTTACTACTTCCATAGTTATAATTTATTGAAAAAAGTTAGCACTTACCTTCAAACAGCTGTAAAATCTACATTTTTCAAAATTTTTAAAAATACTTCTACATATGTTTATACATCCCTAAAGACTACAACATATTCAAATTTGAGCCACATCCGAAATGTTACTCCAACAAGTGTCCGATTGCGCGTGGGATGTCCGGTGGTTCACATCCAGAGAGTCAATGAAGGGTTAAACTTACTTCGTTCCGAGGCTTTCGCTTACATCGAGACTTTACTGTACTATATCTTCATTTAATGTGCCTGCTTTACTTTTGTAATATATGTTTTTATTACTTCTATGTATGTACACCGTGTTACTGATTATTGACTCTTTACGTGCAGACAACGATTGAAAAGAGCAGCGTGCCTCATGGTAGGTCAGGGCACCGTGGCGGAAGCAGGTATCTCCTACGAAGCACATCCAAGCACATCCGCTGCGTGTGATTTTCCTACGGACAGAATACACGAAGAAGAAGACGTAGGAAATTTTGAAGGAATTATAGATACGGACGCAGAAGATATTGAAGAAGAAGTACATTTCAATGCGGACGAAGAGGATATTGTAGAACAAGTGCATTTCGTGTCGAACGAAGAAGAAAGTGTACAAGAAATAGATTTCAACACAGACATCAACGAAGAAATGGATGAAGATGTTGGAAATGATGCCGATTACTGGCTGGTGGAGAATGCAGAACCAGAACAGCCGAAAAATCAAATTTCAGAAGGAATAGACTTCGTTGATTTTCCGTATGTTTTCGAACAGATAAAAAATCTTGGAAAACATTCGACTATAGGCTGTGGCATCGAACATTTCAAAATAGTTAGATGTCAACGGTATGGATTAGAAAATGTGTATTATGTAGAGTGCACAATGTGCAAATACATAGAGCAGATATCCTGTCTTCGGAAGAGTGATACCACTATGGATATCAACCACGCCGCTGTTGCCGCAACAATGGCGACGGGCGGCGGATACAATCAACTGGAGGAAATACTGACTACCATGAACGTGTCCTGTATGACGAAAAGGATATACGAGAAGTGTCACATTGAGCTAATCGATGGCTTCGAAGTGGCCGCACAACGCGAAATAGAAGATGCTGGAAAAGAGGAAAAAGCATTAGCTATAGCAAGAGGCCACGTACATTCAGGATGTAATTTACCGTATATCCCAGTTGTCGCAGATGGCACCTGGATGAAAAGGTCATACCGCGGAGGAGATTATAATTCTCTTTCTGGCGTAGGAGCCATCGTGGGATACCACACGAAGAAAGTGTTGTACATCAGCGTGAAGAATAAATTCTGTATGACTTGCCAAATAGCATTTACGAAGAAGGAAGAACCGCGCGAGCATCGTTGCTTCAAGAATTGGGGTCGTAATCAGAGTTCAACTGGCATGGAGAGTGTTGCTGTTGTCGAAGGCTTCAATTGCAGCGTAGATATGCACGGCCTAATGTACACTATATTAGTTGCCGATGGTGATAGCAGTGTGTACAAGAAGATATTGGACAATAAGCCATATGAAAAGTACATGGTGGGGGTCCGTAAAATAGAATGCACCAATCACCTGTTACGCAATTTCAGTAGAAGAATAACCGAAATCGTAGCAAAAGGCCCCAACAAAGATCTAAGAGCTGTCGTAGAGAAGAATGCTCTTCGCCTGCGTACTGGTATAAAAAAGGCTGCAGAATACCGGCTCAAAGAAGAAAAGACACTCGAGGAACGAATACAAAATTTAAAGACAGACTTGACAAATGTACCGAGTCACGTTTTCGGTGAACACAAGGAATGTCAGAAGTTAGCATACTTTTGTAATAAATACTCTGATCCCAACAGAGAAGACTACGTTCCACGACTGAGAAACGCTGGTATTTATAAAAGTATCGAAGAAGCGATGCAGCAACTTTTCCTTAAAGCTGACAGTTTGCTGCAGGGCCTAAATAACAATGCTGTTGAAAGTTTTAATAACATCATTGCTAAATTCATCGGAGGCAAAAGGATAAACTTTGGACGTGGGGGCTCGTATCAGGGTAGAGTCTCCGCTGCAGTCGTCCAATATAATACAAAAGAGACGTTTAGCAGATTGAGTACGGCAATGAATAAAGAGCCGTCAACCATGGTAAGAAAGCTGGAAGAACGTCGGAAGCATGCAGCAGAAAAAGCAAGGGAATATAAAAAAGAAGCGAAAGCATCCTCCTTCCGAAATAAAAAACAATCATGCGATCACGATTACGGCCCCAACGCAGAAAAACCAGATATGGAAGAGACAGTATACTCTTCCGAGTGTAAAAGTCACAACGCTATACTCCATGAGTGGCAAAGGATGCGAGGCAAGATCGAAGTGGAAACTCGTGATCAGGCAAATAGCGAAAAATGGACCAGTTATAGAAAGAAATTATTAACTGCATCCAATTTCGGCAAGGTATGCCGATTACGAAAGACTACACCACGGGCAAATACTGTGAAGAGTATAATGTACCCGCAACTCCAAAATTTACGTTCACTCGAATACGGAAGGGAAAATGAGGCAAATGCCTTGAGCCAAATGGAAGAAGAATTAGGAATCCGTATTCTACCGTGTGGCCTCTTCATCGATGCCACTGTGCCTTACTTAGGTGCAACTCCTGACGGCCTCGTGGGCCTTGATAAAATAGTCGAAGTAAAGTGTCCTGAATCGGCGAAGGATTTATCGCCTGATGAAGCAATAAAGAACCTTCCTGCAATACGGCGTATTTTCCAGGGTGGTGAAATGAATAAAAATCATCACTACTATTATCAAGTGCAAGGACAATTGCACATAACGAAAAGGCAACGGGCTTATTTTTGTTTATGGACGCCAAAAGGAATGAAGGTTACAACAGTATCGAGAGATGATCGATTCTGGGCAACAGAGATGGAGGAAAAACTGAAGAACTTCTATGAGGACTGCATGTTGCCAGAAATGATAGATAGTAGATACAATCGACAACAGCCGATTAGAGAACCTGCGAACGTAAAAACAGTAGCAGCAAATACGAGTACACAAAAGAGTACATAAAATGATGGATGACGACATCGCGATAGCACCGGCGAGTGCATCCAGCGCATCTGAAGAGCTGTCGAATAAGCAATTGCAATCCAAAGTGACTAATGCACCGGCGAGTGCATCCAGCGCATATGAAGAGCTGTCGAATAAGCAATTGCAATCCAAAGTGACTAATGCACCGGCGAGTGCATCCAGCGCATATGAAGAGCTGTCGAATAAGCAATTGCAATCCAAAGTGACTAATGCACCGGCGAGTGCATCCAGCGCATATGAAGAGCTGTCGAATAAGCAATTGCAATCAAAAGTCACTAATGCACCGGCGAGTGCATCCAGCGCATCTGAAGAGCTGTCGAATAAACAATTGCAATACAAAGTCACTAATGCACCGGCGAGTGCATCCAGCGCATATGAAGAGCTGTCGAATAAGCAATTGCAATCCAAAGTGACTAATGCACCGGCGAGTGCATCCAGCGCATATGAAGAGCTGTCGAATAAGCAATTGCAATCAAAAGTCACTAATGCACCGGCGAGTGCATCCAGCGCATATGAAGAGCTGTCGAATAAGCAATTGCAATCAAAAGTCACTAATGCACCGGCGAGTGCATCCAGCGCATCTGAAGAGCTGTCGAATAAACAATTGCAATACAAAGTCACTAATGCACCGGCGAGTGCATCCAGCGCATATGAAGAGCTGTCGAATAAGCAATTGCAATCCAAAGTGACTAATGCACCGGCGAGTGCATCCAGCGCATATGAAGAGCTGTCGAATAAGCAATTGCAATCAAAAGTCACTAATGCACCGGCGAGTGCATCCAGCGCATCTGAAGAGCTGTCGAATAAACAATTGCAATACAAAGTCACTAATGCACCGGCGAGTGCATCCAGCGCATATGAAGAGCTGTCGAATAAGCAATGTTCCAAAACTTCCAAAATGTAAGTAAGAAAATATGTAGAAAATACATACGGAGAGTGAATAGGACCGTCTATGACGGGGGTGGTGGTGGGCCTTTTCACACTCTCCTAATAATAAATACCTATAGCTATTTTTTCATATCAAGTGGAAATGACATGTATAAAAGCGTAAGTATGACATATACTTTTGTTATGCAGATAATTGGATTAATTGGAAATCATCATGAATGTTTATTTCATATATAATTTGTTTTAGATATTTCCACCAACCAATATCAACGTTAAAAATCATGCTCTATGAAGCGAGGAAAGGAAGGCAGTCTTCTCCACAAGCATAAAGATAAGTAAATAACATACATACATTTTCATTTTTACTGCATTCAATTACAACTCGTTCTAACTTTTTATCACAGGTACTATGACAAGTAACTAGAATCAAAAGGGGTCAGTGCCACTTCAAGAAAATATTTATGAGAAATAGGGCACAATAATAATGCTTTCTTCGGTAAGTGTAAGTATCAGTTTTTGCATTCAAGTGGTATAAACACAAAAAATAATTTTTATTAAATTTATTTATTTTTGCAGATGAAACCAGGGTGTACATATGTACACTGGACTGAGGAATATCATTACAACTACCACAAATGCAGGGTGGAAGAGATACCCCTTCCATGACGCCGACCGGGCTGGAGAAAATGTGCAACAGCAGATTTTCTGTCAGCTGGAGGAGCAGATTTTCTGTCCTCGAAGTGACAGAAAATATAACCTATATGCTATACCCGATTTTCTAAAGATACTGTTGCGGAGTAATAATAAGTCGGAAGGATGATGAAAAGTTCACAAATGTAGCGTAATAGAATGAAATAGCCGCTAAACATTTATTGTCATATAGCATATACATAAATTATATTTTCTGTCACTTCGAGGAGGGACCACATAATAATCACGCGTTGGATTCAACGTCAAACACAATTTTATATATGTTTGTTCACAACTGCTTTCTGCATAGGATGTGTATTTCATGTTCTGTTTCAGTGTTTTGCTAATTAAAAAATGTCTATCCTAACAAACTTCATTTTCTGGGGACATGCCCTCGTGTATTTTTCCTTTTCACTTATAATTCCTTACTGCCAACGTAGAATATTGTAGCATAAGCACATTTCAAGTAAATGTACAATGCATTTTCTACGTTTGCAGTACCAGCAGACTTTCCGTTTAAAGTTTTACAACGCAACAGCTGAGAAGTTCTTTCCTTATTCAAAATAGAATACGGAAATAGCAAACAGCTCCCTCTCGCGTGCACAGGCAGCCGCGTATCTATGGGTATTACCATTTCTGTGCAGAAAAAATCTGCTGTAATACCGACCTGCCGAATCGGCCAGGTCACGTGACGTGTCTACCCCCTTAATCGTCCGTTCTGTCGAACTGTCGCCCCCAAGTGCCCCTGTCCTTTTCATCCTTTTCTCTTGTACCGTCTCCAACTATGCAACAATGTATCGCAACGACGAATTATAAACGCGAGCCGTGAGTCAACCTGGAGTCCCATCGGGAGCCAGTGATCGTAGTAAAAATCCGCTTTCAATATGTATTGACAAACTGGGGAGTAATTTATTGAAAAATATAAAAACCCCACTGTTAAAGGGTATGCGGACTCCGTAATGGTTTAAATAGGTAGAAATGACCATAAACGGCCTTGGACCAATTTGCCGTATAAACGGAATTATTCACCAATATATCTATGTTGATGTGTGAAATGATTGTTTGCTATCTTCTTCTAAGGACAATTTGTCCAAAAATTGGACCTTTCAAACGAATAATGATCCACAGCACACTTCCCGCATAACTATAAGTTTTCTAAACGAGCATAACGTTAACATCATGACATGGCCCGCTTAATCTCCAGATCTAAACCCCATGAAGCACTATGGAATGATATGGAAAAATAAATAAAATAAAGAATACCATAAAATTTAAAAAACGGAGGAAATTACGGAAGAAACATGGAAGGAAATATGTATGTACAGAACGGTACATTAAGCTATTTAATAGATTCTATGCCACACGCATGTGATGACTAATGAAACCATAAAACTTGAAATTATGCAAATCAGTTTATTATGTAATTTCCTTAATTATGGTTCGAATTTGGGTCGTTTTGGGGGCTATTTCCATCGGGAAACATAAGGAATTGATTGACGTCACTTTCGCAAAGATCTTTTGAGAAATGCAGAACCCGATATTCGTCAGTCCGAATGCGCAACATTGTATGGGCCTTCTGATCTTGAAGGCAATGAACCTCAGCGACGCGCGGCCTCGTCGGTGGCATCGCCTTTGAGAACTCCAACGAGAAAATGACCCTGTACCTAATTGTTTGGACTTATTTTACGGTAACAAGTCTCGTCCACCTTTCGCCTACTGTGTATTTATTCATTCAGTCATTGTTGTGATTCTTTAGGATCAGTGTGAAAGTACCTATGATACCAAACAAAATCATTTTTTGGCGCACCGGGCAATCGACCACTTCGCCCATATCATACTGCCGGCCCTGGGCCTTGTCCGGAACGTTTCGCAGGATTTTATCCGTTTTCTCGTTTTTTTTTTGGCAAGGCGTCTATGTCTATGCGCTCGGCAACAATCCGTTTTCTCCATTACAATTTCAAGTGTTTTTTGGAAACCTTGGATACGTTGATCAGTGTACTCAATGATTTTGTACGATACAGTCGCCCAACGGCAAAATTATTCTTTCAAATTTTCAAATATAATAATTACAATTTATTTTTTATGTATAGTTCAATTCGTGTTTAATAAGTTTAATAATGTCTCGAAAATCAGGAGACACGCAAAAGCAATCAAAGCAAATCATATACAAAGTGTACTCGTTTTTTAAAGCGATGCGTGGAAGACACAGTGATGTATTAAAAAGTGTTATGAATACGACCCAGCTAGCGACGGCTGAAGCATGTGGTGTTTTGGAAAGAACTGTTCGTCGAATTTGTGCCGAAGGAAAATTACCAAGACCCGAGAACGAGGATGGACCCAGCACGTCGTTTTCGTCCCCGAAAAAGAGGCGTCGATGTACTACAGTAACCGACATGGATGATGAGAAGAAGGAATTAATTCGACGCACGGTTTTGGAATTTTACGATAGAAAAGAGTTTCCAACGAGACAGAAAGTCCTGACCAAGTTACGCGAGTCCGGCGATTTTGAGGGCTCAATATGTTCGCTAGGCCGCGTTTTGAAGAATTTGGGATTCCGGTATAAAAAAGGGAACGACGGCAGAAAATTTTTGATGGAACGTGTGGACATTGTGGCCGCAAGGATATCATTTTTGAGAAAAATGAACAGACTCCGGACATTAAAAGACCCTCGTCCTGTTATATACTTAGATGAATCCTGGGTTAATAAGAACCATACAAGACAACATATATGGATAGACTCCACGACAAACAGTGGAGGTTTAAACGTCCCAACAGGAAAAGGAGGACGCTTAATCATTTGCCACGCAGGATCAGCACACCACGGGTTCTTGGCACACGCGAAATTAGTTTTTCAATCTGGTAAAGCCCATGATGATTACCATAAGGAGATGAATGCCGAGCTTTTCACGAGGTGGTTTACCCAGTTATTGGATGGTCTGGAGCAAGCTTGCATTATTGTGATGGTTAATGCACCGTATCAGTCTGTCGTCAAAGATAAGACACCAACTACCGCCAACAAAAAAATGATATAATTGAATGGCTGCGCAGAAAGCAAATAAATTTCGACCCATCATTGACCAAACCAGAGCTGTCAACCATAGTCAAGCAGCACAAGCTCGCAAAGCAATATGTACTGGATGAAATGGCTTTTGAAATGATACATGAAGTTATTAGACTTCCACCTTATCATTGTCAGCGCAACCCCATTGAGTTAATTTGGGCGCAAGTGAAAAGGGATAGCCGAACACAAGTCATTTAACATGGGAACAGTAACAGAATCAGTGGATCACGGGTTAAACGGGACTATTATAAAAGATCGGTAAAAATGTGCGGTAGACGCCGAAATAGTGCAAGAGAAAGATTCTATAAAGAAATAACAAGAAACGCAATATTTGACGAATGCGCTCTTGGTTTTTCAATTTCGTCCTCTTCTCCAGGGCCGTCTTAACAAATTTGAAAATATCAGCGCCCTTGGATCACGGGCGCCTCTGGGCTATAATCCTGCTCTTCTCGTGACGGAAATGGAACAGTTACATTAATTCCGTATGCTCTCCATTCTTCAGGACATCTGCTGTAAAAGTATTAAAATGCTGATATCAGTACAAATAATTATCATTTTGTAGATGTATACGCATGCAGTATTACAATAAGCGTACTTACGGAACTCAATCGTTTTCATCCGTAGAAGAATCTGAATCGCTTGAGCTCCGTTCGACAAATGGTAAAAATTCGTCAGAATCTTCGTCCCTTCCTACTTCTTTTAGAAAAAGACTTTACTTCTTATATGATTATTTGCTATCTTATGCTAAGGTCAATTTATCCCAAAATTGAATCTTTCAAGTAATTTGAAGATTTCACATTTCCCTATTCATCAACCCGAGAAGATATCAGCAAAGCAGCGCTCAAAGCTCAAGAGTCAGGAGGACAGGTGAATATTAGGGCATGACGAAAAATAAACCGCCACGGATAAGAAAATGTTGTTGAAAAGTTTTTTTTTTAAATGTAATTGAAATTTGAGGTACCAGCGACCCGCCTGGGGTTTTGTGTGGTTTCCCCTAAGTAGGACTGTGAACAAATGTCGAGACGTTTATTATTTAATTGAGGCTACAAAAAATTAAAAATTTCGTTTCTTCTTTGCATTGCGTTTCCAGGCTTCACAGCGATCCAAGAATAGTAAAATTTTTCATTATAAATTATGTTTCAGCATGACAATGTCTATAAAGCATTTATTCGCGAGAAATTCTGACTCGCTCTTGTGCCCTCTCGTTCTCGCCTTCGGCAAGAAAGAAGCGAGAAACGACCGCTCGGAATCGTGCCCCGTCTATGTACTCAAAGTGGTGGGGATGCTTCGCTGCGTGTGTACGTATCTCACGGACACCAATCCCCACCGCGCGACGACCAGGCGCAGCCCGAGAGAGAGTGAGAACGTTGAGAAAAGGAGCACCGAGGCAAACAAACGATGTGGTGGGAGAATACCCCTCACGAAACTCACCGGCCAATATATTTTATACAGTCTGAGTTCAGCCGCCGAGGTGACAGGTTGTTCTGTTTTGATTACGCGAGCGTTAGCATGTGCTTGACTGTGTGACTCTGTGTAGCTAGTGGGACCGTTATATCTGGAATCATTTATGAACCCTGTGGATTGTCGGTTTTAAAGACATTGTTAAGCCCTTGTCTCTAAGAACAATTTGAATATGATGTGCAGAGCAGTAGGACCGACATGGGGACTGACACCGGTCACGATGAAATGGATATATGAAGCGATAGTAATCCCCCGGGTGACCTTTGGAGCAGGGATCTGGTGGAGAACAGCAAATATGGCTACGTACAAGGATGAATTGGACAAAGTCCAGGGCGCAGCGCTTAGAAGGATTTTCGGGGTGATGAGGTCCACGCCAACTAGGGCGCTGGAAATTCTGGCGGACCTACCACCATTGGAGGTAAGAGTGAAGGAGCTCGCGATGAGGATGACGTTGAGATTGCAGAGCTGGGATCAATGGACTGAAGGAAATGAGAAGAGTCACAGTTGGATATTGGAGGAAGAAGGTGGTGAAGAGCTGAATAAGATGAAAACCATGCCTAGGGATTTAATAGTTAAGAAGTATGTGTTTGACATGGAGATTGAAGTGAAGATCGGCAATAGGAAGGATTGGAATGAGGAAAAGATCAGGGACAGTCATGACTCGGTCTGGTACACAGACGGATCGAAAAGGAAGGACGGGCTGGCAGGATCAGGGTGGTGTCAGGAGAACGATGGGAGGAAGTGGGGAACAAAGAGGTTGGGCAGATATGCAACGGTGTTCCAGGCGGAAATCGTTGCCATCCTAGAATGCGTTCGGTGCATTGAAAAAGAGTTGGACGAGGAGGAGGAGGAAGAGAGAGACCGGAGAAGAGAGGTAGGCGGTAGGGAATCCATTGGTATGGTCAGAAGAAATCGAAATAATAGTAGGATAGCGATATGTTCGGATAACCAGGCAGCTATCAAAGCACTGAGTAGGAGTATGCATGTGTCTCAGTTGGCATTGGAATGTAGAACAGCATTGAATGTGCTTGGGAAAAGAGGAGCCAAGATTACCATACATTGGGTACCAGGACATGAAGGGACAGCGGGTAATGAGAGGGCAGATCGACTAGCTAGGGCAAGGTCAAGCATGGCTCCTAGAATAAACTAGGCAATCCCCCCGATAGCTGATGTGGCCTTCAAGGCCGTTATCAGAGAATGGAGGGATAAGGTCAGGAAAAGGAAGTGGGAAGACACGATTGATTGTACGACGGCGAAGCTGTTGTTGGGCCCTGAACCAAACGGGGACAGGGCCAGGAAATTAATAAGAATGGAAAGAGTCGAAGCAAGGAATGTGGTGGGTATTCTAAGTGGGCATGCACCACTGAATGCTCATTTACATAGGATCATGGCTAGTGAAACGGAAATGTGTTCGCTATGCGAAGTCAGCAAGGAGGATTCTGTGCACGTTCTGTGCGAGTGTCCACGTACAATGGAAACCCGGAGAAGGATATTTGGCACGGAAGTAATTAGAGTGGAAGAGGTTAGTAAGTTGGGTATAGACAAGATTGCGAGTTTCCTGGAGGAGGTGAACCCATGGAAATATACCTAAGGCTCATCTCCGCCAGAAGGGGAGGACCTTCACGCTGGCCCCCTTCTCGGTCAGTGACTCGGAAGTAGGCTGAGAAGGAGGCTGGAGCCGCGATTCAAAGGGGACCGTTACTCCTTGGCGTGGTTCACCGAGGGGGGCGGAGGCAGGGGCCCCCTTCATATCCCATATCTCAGAAAGGTAGCTAATGAGAGCAGAATGGTGAGGCAGCTATCCTGACCGTGGTCCAGTGGTGACTGAGCCTTGGAAAGCTCGATCCGGGATTGCGGAAGGGTAGTGGTGCCAAGAATAAGAAAGTAAGAATGGTTCCAGTGCTTCAAGCACCTAAGCGATACCGGCGCACCGGAATTTACACACCTCTTTAGAAATGTGGGGTGCCGCTAGGGGCGGGTGGTGACCGCCCCCTTCCTGGACCGTGCCTCGCTATCAGATCTCGTAATGTTTGATTAAGACTTGATTCAATATGGGAATGGGTGGGGGGGGGGAGGGATGGGTGTGTCCCTGGGCCCCTCTTGCCGGGGGGACCATTGACTTAAAACTATAACCTTAGGACTAAAGAGTGTAGGTCGAGGGGGAGGGGTCGGGGGGAAACAATGGGGTAGTGTTGCAGTGTAGGATAGCTGTGGGAAGTCTCAGGAAACAGGAATAAGGGGGGGGAGTACTAGGGCGTTGAGTCAACGGGGAGAGAGGGGGGAGTAGGAGCGTGGGATAGCTAGTCTTATGAGGGTAAACAAGCCGTCACCCTAGAAAGCTGGAGGTATGGTATGCGCGTGCCCGTGCAGCCTAAAGGTACCTCCAGCGGGGACGTGAAGAGGACCTGGCTACTCCGGGTTCAGGACGATGAGTAAAAGCGAGCTTACGGGGTTGATAGGAGATCTGGTAGAGCGGCGTCGAGATACGGTTCCATATACCGCGAATTTATTTAGCGACGGGCTGGCACCGTCAAGACCGAAGAGGGTGGCTTGCGCAACGCATAATGACTCCGGCGCACCTATGCGTGCGTCTTAGGTAGGGATCGCCCACACTTGTTGATGGTCACCCCCGCGAGTACGGTCCGTCCGCAAGCTGGCCCGGGCCTATAAAAAGCGGACGCGTACCCGAGAAACGGGGTAGAATCCTGGCGTGTTAATGCGTACCATGAGGAGGTGGCCATCCATAGCCATTCCCTCCCCCTTGGGGGGAGGCCCGTCGTCCCAGGCCGTGCAGGGTAGAGGGTGTGATCCTCTGGATCAGGTGGCAAGTCGTCCCTCCCTTCTCGGCCCTGGCCGTTGAAGGGAGGCTCTCTAACTCCGAGGCAGTGCAGGGGAAAGAGATGCGGTTATACCGGGTGGCATGATCAGCTCTGGGGAAACTCCCGCCCTCCGAATGTTTGTACACTCACTGGCTGTATGGCCCGAGTGACGCTTGGGACCTCGGCACGTGCCGTATGCTCCCCCCGCTGTATGTCGCAACTAAATCGACTAAATCGACTAAGCCCTTGTCTCATACGTGTTTTGTGCTACCTAATTTTAACTGGACGAGCTGTGTGATATCTTTATTTGACCGTGAGGCCTGACCGCTGTCTATCAGAGTTTTTCGGTGTCGGTTTTGAAATGCCTGGCGGTTCCAAGAAATGTAAGGGTTGTTCGACCCTTATTGCCAACCCAGTCATCTGTCCAGGATGCAAGGCGACATGCCATCCGGGACCCTCTTGTCTCAGCCGTTCTGGCCATCCCTGGTTCGACAAGAGTCTTTTAAATTGTCATGCTGGTTCCCCAACGGCTCAAACCGCCGTTATCCAGACCATTGCTTCGCCGGCACAATCACTGACTGCGATACCCACAGACACACTTCAGTCGCTCTCCGCGTTACCCTCAGCTGATATGATTAGGGACATAGTGAGCGATCTGATGGATTTGAAACTTGCTGCGTTTCGGGAGGATATCTTAAAGGGCATTAAAGAGGACCTGGGTGTAATGAGGTCGGATATTAAGTCGCTGTCCGATCGTGTCAAGGCGATGGAAGTCGGACATCTCCGCTGAGCAGCTGCCTGCTCCTTCTACAGACGATGTCATCGAGGAGTGGAACGATAGGGAGTTGAGGTCCAAAAATATTATCATTTTTGGGTTGCCGGAGCCTCGTGAATCCTCGCCTGAACGTATCAGATCTGCCGATGTGGATGCTGCTCGCGGTGTTTTGTGTGAGATTTGCCCCCTCGATACCCAGGCTCTCGTCGTTCACCGACTTGGGAAACCAGGCAAGTCAAAAAACATCGGTATAAGGGCCCGTACAAAATCTCGGACGATAAAACCATGCAACAACGTGGGACTCTTTCGCAGCTCAGGGGGAAGCTCCGTGATCTGCACGATTCGGGGATTCTGCACCTAAAATTGTGTCGGGTAGACCACACAAGGACTCTTCGCAAAAAAACTTAAAATGAACCCGTTAGTTTATGTTCAGAATGTCCGTGGTGTACGTACAAAGTTGTTTACTCTCGCCAATTCTATTCTTACATCAGCAGTGTCGTATGATGTTATCATTTTTTTCGAGACCTGGCTTTCGTCTGCGATATCTTCTATCGAACTCGGGTTGCGTAATTACACGGTGTATAGGTGCGATAGGTCCCAAAGAACAAGCGTCTGTACAAGAGGCGGCGGGGTCCTTATCGCGGTTAAGAATTCGTTGCCTTCGTGACTTGTCACAGTCAGCTGTACTGATGTCGTACAAGTGTTTGTCAGAGCCCACCTTCACAATAATAAACACGTACTATTGGGGGCCGTTTATATACCGCCGGCATCCCGGCCTTCACTCTATTCTAGTCATGTGGACGCGGTCACAGAATTATATCACAAATACAGTGAAGACACCTTCTGCCTTTACGGCGACTTTAATCTCCCTCATGCGGTGTGGTACAATGACTCGGTCCAAGCATGCTTTAGAAGGTCGGGGGTACCGTCTATGGAATCAGCTGCTATTGACCTCCTCCTTGGTTGTGCGGGATACTGCATCCTTACCCAGGTTAACACAGTTTTTAACGAATTTGACGGGATGCTCGATCTCATTTTCGTTTCCAGTCCTGGCGTCACGGTTGACCGAGTCATTGATGCCCTCATTGAACCTGATGCCTATCACCCACCTTTGTTCATTGTGTTTAGCGGCTTGACATCGGGTCCTGACCTTTCAGTCGGAAACTTTGTATTTAGGGTCTTTAAGCGGGGTGATTTTCCCAGTGTGCTGAATTATTTTAACTTAGTTGATTGGGACACGGAGACAGGCGAAACCGACCCAAGTGTTGCCCTTGAGCGCTTATACGGCCATATTAATCATGCAATCGAAGCCTTTATTCCGGTCCGGTCTGTAGTCTGATCTACCTTTCCGCTGTGGTTTTCCCCTGGCTTAAAGTCCCTGATCCTACATAAGAAAAGGGCACATAGAGTCTTTAAGCGTTCTGGCACCATGAGTGACTATATTAATTTTTCCAGCCTCCGTTCTAAATGTAAGGTGGCCCTTTCGCGTGATCACCGTACTTACATTGACAGCGTCGAGAGTGCGGTGCTAGACAATGCATCGAGCTTCTGGAAATTTGTAAATACTAAGAGGCGTGGGCATGAAATTCCCGAGAAGGTATATCTCGACCGCAATTATGCTTCGACACACTCGTCAGCTGCTAATCTTTTCGCTGATTTCTTTGGCTCTGTATATAGTCCTCAGTCTGGTGCGTCGCCTGCCTGGAATCCCGCTCCGTCCTCGTGCAGTGATGTAAATATACACTCGATATCCATTTCTATAGGTCAAATCTATACCAAGCTCGAGTCGCTTGACGTGTCGAAGGGGCCGGGGTATGATGGGATCCCCCCTCGGTTTTTAAGGGAGTGTCGCTTCATACTTGCTAGGCCCCTCTGGCATATTTCTAACTCTTCGTTATCTAAGGGGACTTTCCCGGTAGTCTGGAAGACTACTTTGGTTACCCCGGTGTTTAAGGCAGGAGACCGCTCGGATGTTAGAAATTACAAGCCGATATGCAAATTATCTGTCTTGCCTAAGATCTTTGAGGAAATCATTACTGAGCATCTAACGCCCTGCCTCACTAACGTCATTTGCGATGAACAGCACGGATTTGTTCCCGGGCGGTCGACGACTACCAACCTGGTGGTATACCACTGCTTCGCTTCTGCTGCATTGGACGCCGGCCTTCAAGTTGACACCGTGTATCCTTTATCATAAATTAGTTTCAATCGGGATTAACGGGCCGGTCCTATCGTGGATTGTCAGCTACCTTGAAGGCCGTGCGCAGGTTATTAGGGTGCAGGACCAGTTTTATCCTATCTAGTCAATGTGACCTCTGGTGTCCCTCAGGGATCACACCTCGGTCCTCTCCTGTTCCTTCTCTTTATTAATGATCTCAAGGAGGTTTTCCTGCATAGTAAATTCTTAATGTATGCTGATGATTTGAAAGTTTTCCGCACTATTAGTGGGCCTTTCGATGTTGACTTGCTGCAGGCTGACCTGAGTAGATTTGAGCAGTGGTGTATCGCTAATAGGATGCAGTTAAATACCGGGAAATGTGTGTTATTTAGGACCCATAGGGCTGTCAGTGGCATTCCCTCGACGTATACGCTGGGCGATACCACGTTGACTGCAGTGGCGGAGGTCTTGGATCTTGGTGTTACATTTTCGATGGGCCTTGATTTTCGTAACCATTATTATTATTATTATTATTATTTCAACTTTATTACTCTTTAAAGAGAAGAACAGAGAGTGGTACATAAATCGAAAGTAAAGTGAGTAAAGGCGAGGCCGCAGTAAAAACTGTTATTAAGCCTAACCCTGAATAAAAATAAAAAAATATAACTATACATTACTTAATGCTACATACTTAAAACTAATTAAAAGTGCTGGAGGATGTGGAGCCGGGCTGCATCTTTAAAGGCAGGAAAAGAGTCAATCTGTCGGACAGTAGCAGGAAGGGAATTATAATAAAGCGCCGCGATATACGAGAAAGAGGATTTAAATTTGGAAGTACAGTGTGATGGAATAGAGAGAAGAGATTGGGATCGAGTTGAAGAAGAACTAGAGGAATGGTAGGAAAGATTTGTGCGAAGGATGTTGTATAGATATGACGGACAACCAGAGGAAAGTACTTTAAATACGAGACAGCATAAGTGTAGTTTCCACCTTTGTGTCATACGTAACCAGGAGGATTTTACGAAAAACGGAGAGATGTGATCGAACTTGCGGACACAGTAGGAGAAACGCAGACAGGAGTTTTGGACACGCTGAATCATGGAAGTAAGACGAGAGGTAAGAAAAGGACTATATAAGACATCACAATAGTCAAACAATGATATTACTAAGGATTGTGAAATGAGAAGTTTTTGAGTAGTGGAGAGAATATGCCGACAGGGATATAACAGACGCAGACGATTAAAGGCTTGGCGACATATAGTAGAGACATGGTTTTCAAAGGTAAGAGTAGAATCAAGTGTGACTCCCAAATTCCGGATGGAGGTGACAGGATGCAGCTGAACAGAGTCAAGTGTGACAGTAATAGGAGGTAGGGTACGGAGGAGGAAAGAAGAGCCAAGCACAAGAAGAGAGGATTTAGAAGTGTAGTAGGCTCGCGTCGGAGTAGACGCGACGTTGCGAGACAAAGGCCGAGCGAGCGGCGTTGCCGAAGGAAACGGCACGACGGTTGCGATGCGGCGGACGAGGCAGTACTTGCCGAACCGAGCCGGCCGAAACTTGTACGGAAACTGTACCTTATTTCTTAAATACATATATCCTTTCTTTTCAATGCATTCTACAAATTCAGAAGTGGGATTAGTGGCCCTGGGATTAGTGGCCCCGTATTAGTAGCCCTGGGATTAGTGGCCCCGTATTAGTAGCCCTGGATTAGTGTACACAGGTCGTGAGAGTAGTGAGTGCTTTGATTACGGAAGTGATTTACGATTTGCGTGACTTTACGTATTGCGATTTATGTTTGCGGATATCGCAGGACACGTACAGTTTGATAACGTTTAGTGACGTCGGTTGAAGATGAGTTCGAGACTTACAGTCGTGGAATTGAAGGAAGTAGCTAGAACGAAAGACTTGTCCACGCATGGCACGAAGGCTGAATTAGTTGCACGTTTGTTGGAAGCAGGCGTACCCGAAGCCGTTTTACTGATGCACACCGATTCGACGACGGAAGACACCGGTCAACCGAACTTTGACGACACGCGGCTCGAGACCCCAACGTTTCGCAATCAACAAGCGGGATCAAGGATGTCCGCAGAGGAGCTACTGAAGAGAGAAAACGCATTGATGACAAGGGAAAATGAATTATTAAGGAGAGAGCTAGAAATACTACGACTCTCGCCAAGCGCAGAAGGAAGTCGCACGTCTACACAGCCCAATGCGATAAAATGGAAGGACACAAAGGATATGATTGGTGAATACGATGGCATCAACCAGGATATCGACACTTGGGAAAAGCAGGTGAGACAACTGATCACCAGGTATTCCGTTGAGGATTATGCCGCAAAGGTTATAGTGTGCAGCAAGCTAAAAGGTAAAGCTCTTAAGTGGTACCACAACCGAATCGACTGTGTCGAGTTAGATTTTAATACGTAGCTGATTGAATTACGGAAAATGTTTGGACTACGGATAAATCCTATGGACTTACGCCATAAGTTTGAAGCAAGGCTATGGCAAGTCAATGAAACTTTCGCCGATTATTTATATGATAAGGTGACATTGGCGAACAAAGTCCCCGTCGCGGAAAGAGAGCTTGTTTATTATGTGGTCGATGGAATTCCGGACGAAGTATTGAAAAATCAGGCGCGCATCCAACGGTTTACATCGACGAATGAGATATTGGAAGCATTCGAGAAGGTGACCTTGCCGACGAAAGCAGCAGCAGCAGCGGCGACGGCACCGGCAGCAGCAGCGGCGACAAACAAACCAGCTCGTCGAGCAGATGGCTCATCGGCGGTGCGGAAGAATACCAAGACGCCGGCAAAACAAAAGGACAACGCCGAGTCTGTTCGTTGTTACAACTGTAACGAGATCGGTCATTATGCAGGGAGCTGTCCTAAGCCAAAACGAGAACCAGGATCTTGTTTCACTTGCGGACAATTTGGTCATCAGGCGAAGCAATGTGGCCAACAGACGACCGCCACGTCGGAGGTGCATTATTATTATTATTATTATTATTAATCGTCTTTATTACTACGGTAAATGGCGAGGTGCAGCCAATGAGCTGTTATTATACCTAACCTTATTATACCTAACCTTATGTAGCAGTGCAGCGCGAGGAGGACAACGAGTTCGAACGCACAGTGCAGTTGCGTTTGGCCGAAGACAGCGTTGACTCATGCATTTCAGTTAGCGGTGTATTGGACTCAGGTAGCCCCATTAGTTTTATTAAGAAAAGTCTTGTACCGGAAGGTAGGGAGACAGTCGAACCGTCTAAAATTAAATTTTGCGGTGTTAATGGTAGTGAAATGCAAATTTTGGGTAAGGTAAAGACTACCGTTCGTTTGGATCACTGCGAAAGCATGGTGGATTTGCGCGTAGTACCGGATGAGACCATGCGTAGGCCTTTAGTATTGGGACGCGATTTTCTAAAGGTGGCGAATCTTACCCTATGTTGCCCAGAAGTCCGCGAAATTATGAATATTGAGGCGAACTCGGAAAATTCGGATTCGGTCGAGCGGTCCTTGATCATTAATGAAAACCTTCCGAATGACGTGAAAGATCGGACTCGCGAAATTTTCAAAGAACATTACGTGTTACCGGAAAGACCGGAAAATCCGAGAGTCGAAAATGTTATGAAACTTACATTAACGGACAAGAAACCTTTTAGTTGCACGCCGCGGAGACTATCTCATGTGGAAAAAGTAGCTCTAAAGGAAATTTTGGACGCATTGCTGGAAAAAGGCGTTATTCGGGAAAGCACGTCAGAGTATGCATCGGCAATAGTATTGCTTCGAAAGAAAAACGGCGAAATACGTATGTGCATCGATTCCCGCGTATTAAATAAGGTTACGTGCCGAGATAACTTTCCGTTACCCCTGATCGAAGATCAGTTAGCCGTGTTAGCAGGAAAAAAATACTTTACGTCATTAGATTTAAGGGACGGATTCTTTCATATCCGCATGCACCCGGATTCAATTAAGTACACCTCATTTGTTACGCCCCTGGGGCAATATGAATATTTAAAGATGCCATTCGGCTTAAAAGGAGCGCCGCTTACGTTTCAGAGATATGTAAATGCAATCTTCAAAGAACTAATCGATGCGGGTGACGTTTCTGTTTATCTTGACGATTTCTTGATTGCTACGCCGACTATCGAACACCATTTTAGCGTTCTAAAGAAAGTGCTTAAACTGCTCGTTGAAAATAAACTCGATTTACGATTGGATAAATGCAAATTTTTGCAAACTAAGTTAGACTATTTAGGTTACACAATATCCAGCGAAGGTATTAGTCCGACAGATCGAGGCGTTGAAGCGGTCAAAAGATTCCCTATCCCAAGGTCAGTGAAGGATGTACAGAGTTTCTTAGGATTATGTTCATATTTTCGTAAATTTATGGAGGGTTTCTCAATCGTCGCAAAGCCCTTGTATGACCTGCTGCGAAAAAATGTTGATTTTGGATTCGGTAAAGGGGAATCCGACGCTTTCGAGAAACTAAAGGAGTTGTTAGTAGAATCACCGCTATTAAGTATTTACTCGCCTCACGACGAGACAGAATTACATTGTGACGCTAGCGCAATCGGTTACGGCGCTATATTGTTGCAACGAAAAGCGGATCACAAATTTCATCCTGTATTTTACTTCTCCAAAAGGACCACGAATGCCGAATCCAAGTATCATAGTTTTGAGTTGGAAACAATGGCGATCATTTATGCTTTGCGTCGCTTTCACGCTTACCTCTATGGTCTTAAATTTAAAATAGTCACTGACTGTCAAGCATTGAGTTTAACATTAAATAAAAAGGAAACTAGTCCTAAAATTGCACGGTGGGTCTTAGAAATGCAAAGATATGATTATACGTTTGAACACCGAATTGGTTCCCGAATGTCCCATGTGGATGCATTAAGTAGGCAAATTTTAATAATAGAGGACAATTCTTTTGATAGGAATCTGGCACTTTGCCAACGGGAGGACGAGAATATAGTAAAGATATGTAAACTTTTAGAGGAGACCGAAGACAAATTTTATGAAATGAGGAACGGATCAGTTTATCGCAAGTATGATGGTCGACTTCTATTTTATGTACCGACTACTCTAGAGACTAGTGTTATGCACAAGTATCACAACGAATTGGGACATGTGGGTGTCGAAAAGGTGATGCGGAGCATTTTGCATAGCTACTGGTTTCCGAAGATGAAATTTAAAGTGAGTGACCATATAAAGACTTGTTTAAAATGTATCGCGTTTGCGCCGATTTCGGGCAGACAAGAGGGAATGCTGCACAGTATCCCAAAAGGAAATGTACCGTTTGCCACGGTGCACATAGATCATTTGGGTCCTATGTCCAATTCACATTCGGCTCAGAAACGTTATATTTTCTTAGTGGTGGACGCGTTTACGAAGTTCGTTAAGTTGTATGCCACCAAAACTACGAATACGACCGAAGCGATTAGATGCCTTAAGCTTTACTTTTCTAATTATAGCCGACCTGCGCGAGTCATTTCTGATCGTGGTAGTTGTTTTACGTCACACGAATTTGAGGAGTTTGTAAAAGAATTCAATGTACAACACATAAAGGTTGCGACGGCCTCGCCACAAGCGAATGGCCAAGCCGAGCGCATAAACCGCACGATTCTTCCGATGATTGCGAAATTAAGCGACGAAAGAAGAGTACCCTGGCATAGTGTGCTTGAGGATGTAGAATACGCGTGTAATAACACTGTTAACCGTTCGACAGGAGAAAATCCTAGCGTCCTATTGTTCGGCGTAACTCAGCGGGGAAAGACTGTGGATAGTTTGCGAGAAACTTTAGAGATGAATGACGCGGTTGACGATACTAGGAAACTTGTTGATATAAGGAAGGAAGCCGATGAGCACATTAAACAGGTGCAGAAGTATAACGAAAAAACCTACGATAAAAAACGAAAGTCTGCATGTAAATACGAAGTAGGTGATAGAGTGATGATCCGTAACTTTGATAACACTGCGGGCGTATGTTCGAAATTAGTACCTCTGTTTAAAGGACCGTATGAAGTTAGCAAAGTTCTGCGAAATAATAGGTACGTCATAAAAGACATCGAAGGTTTTCAGGTCACGAGAATGCCCTACCACGGGACGTGGGAGGCGGCAAATATGCGTAAATGGTCTCCCGGTTCCAATAATTAAGACGTTTTATTAAGGTAGTGCCTAAGTTTCAATGTTTAGTCTTATAAGTAAACTGTATATACGTTCTTAAATATTTTTATTATGAGAGAGTAAGCGCACTGACATTAATCGGGACGATTAATTGTCAGGATGGCCGAATTGTAGTAGGCTCGCGTCGGAGTAGACGCGACGTTGCGAGACAAAGGCCGAGCGAGCGGCGTTGCCGAAGGAAACGGCACGACGGTTGCGATGCGGCGGACGAGGCAGTACTTGCCGAACCGAGCCGGCCGAAACTTGTACGGAAACTGTACCTTATTTCTTAAATACATATATCCTTTCTTTTCAATGCATTCTACAGAAGGATTAAGTCTAAGCCCATGTTGAACCGCCCAACCAGATATTTGGGCCAGATCGTATTCCAAATTATTAACGCCTTCGTTAATATTTTTCGGCGCAAAGGTGGAGATAACCTGCATGTCATCGGCGTACATGCACGAAATATTCGTTTTATTGAGACGAAGCAAATCGGAAACAAAAATATTAAATAACAGAGGACCTAACACAGAGCCTTGCGGAACTCCGCATCTCACCGCACGCAAAGAAGAGAATTTTGGCCCATCACAGTTTAACATAACCTGCTGAGTGCGCCCGACCAGGTAAGAGCGAAACCATGAAAGGGAAAGATCAGATAATCCGAAAAATTTCAGTTTAGCAATCAGCAAGTTATGATCAACGGTGTCGAACGCTTTGGAGAAATCGAGTGATGTGATAAGAGCGAGGTTATGGGAGTCCATGGCACGTAGAATGAAGTCAGTGATAAAAAGAAGAGCGGTGGTCGTGCTGTAGCCACGTCTAAAACCAGATTGAAAATCTGGTATAGCATGTACAGAAGAGATGAAATGTGAGAGTTGAGTATGACATAGTTTCTCTAATAGTTTAGCGAGGAAGGGGGGCTGTGAGATAGGACGAAGGGAGTTAAGGGTTGCCGCATCAGGAGTTTTAGGGATAGGTACAACAATATTATTCTTCCACATTAACGGATAGGTGCCAGAGGATATGGAATGATTATATATGTGGATTAAAGGATCGAGGCAAAAAGGAATGCAGTACAACAGGAGATGACCAGATAAATCAAACGGATTCGAGGAGGTAAACTTAATATATTTAAGGATATCATAAAGATCAGCGAGTGTGAAAGGGGAGAATGAGAAGTTGGGAGAAGGGTGTGTATGAGATTTGCTCAGAAAGGTAGTAATTATTTCAGACGAAATATTTGTAGTCGGAACGGAATCGATGAAATGATTGTTGATAGACTCAGGATCAGGGAAAGAATGAAGAGAATTAGGATTTCGCCGCGGACGATAATAGCCAGCACGTGAAATGAGGTTCCAAAATTGTTTAGAGGATTTGAAAGAGGATGAAAGATGATTAAAGAAAGCGCGTTTTTCAGTTCTAATAGTTGCAGTGCAGAGATTGCGGAGTTGCTTATAACGATGCCAATGTGAAGGATTGGCAGTCCTACGAAATTTAAGATTCGCCCGATTACGCATACGCATAAGTTTACGTAAATTATCAGTTAACCATGGAGTAGACGGACGTGTAATACGCACACGTTCAATGGAAGCAAAGTGATCAAATAAAGTTAATATATAGGAGTAGAATAAATTTACTTTGTCGTCAATAGAGCTGGTTTCGTATATGGGCGACCAATCAATCTTAGCAGCGGCTGAGTTAAAAGCATCCAACGGCATATCACGTAGATTTCTTCGCAAAACAAAGCGAGCGGCGGTACGAGGTTTAACTATATCTAATATGGCATAGACCAGTGAGTGATCGCTTGCATGACTCATATCATGGACACCGCTGGAGTTGACTGGGAGATCATTGCTAATCATTATTAGATCAATTAATGAGGAGGAGGTGCTAGTTACCCGCGTAGGTAAATTAATAACCTGATTTAGCGAAAGTAGTGACATAAATAGACTAATTGAGTCGAATCCAGGTGTGTCGGGTGCGCTGAGATTAATATTAAAATCGCCCATGCAAAAGATATGATCGGAGAAGTTATATACATGAAATAAGTAATCGAGCAGGGAATCAATAGCAGATAATGAACAAGTAGGTGGCCGGTAAACAGTAAATAGTGCCAGGCGCTTGGTGTTAATTGTAATATGCAGGCCGACGAAATCAAGCAACGAATCGAATTGAGATACATCGTATACTACATTATTATTGGAGATGGATGTACAACAAATGTCATGTTTTATGTAGACCGCAACACCTCCACCACGTTGCTTTAGACAAGATTTCCGGTCGGACCGAAAGAAGGTGTAGTTTGGAATAGTAAAAGAAGAGGAGGGTGTGACATCGGAGAGCCATGTTTCACTGATAGATAGAACATCGAAATCAAGGCTAGATAGTAAATCGATTATATCAGAGAAGTGTGCAACAAGTGATCTGATATTTATATGGGCAATAGAAAAATTCTTGGTATTAATTACTAACGTATTATTTACTAAACTAGAGCCGGAGGTGGATGCATAGGCGGTATAATACGACGACGACGAGCACGAAGGTGGCGAGAAAAACGTAGCAGATCTTGCGGAGACGGAGGTAGGAGTGGAGAGATGTGGTGTCGCAGGTGAGGCACGGTTCGAAAGTGTGTATGATCCAGAATTGTCCATGTCGGTCCGAGTCACAGAAATATTGAACGGGTTATGTACAACAGAATGAGTCTGGGATTGTCAATCAGTTCCACTGCCCAGAGAGGGAAGCGAAGTAGCATCTCTGGCCCGGTGGTCCGCAGAAGCCTGAGAAGTAAGACGGTTATTGTTGTGGTTTTCCAGCGCCAGATAACGGATGGCTTGAGAGTTATCATCCTTCCGTAGGTACGTGATTCCCCTTTTCATCCAGACAAATTTAAAGTTGTGGGTGGTTGCAAATCGTTTTGCATCCGTTAAGATTCGACGTTCATCAGCTGTGGACCTCTCATTGACGTAGATGGAGTTGTTGGGCCAAGAGGAATTTATCTCGGAAGCAAGAAGATTTCTCTTAATCTTTTTTTTGGCAATCCATGCATCGCGTGTGAGTACCGATGTGAACCGGAGTATAAGCGGTTTAGACTGGACATTTAGACTCCTGATACGGAAGGCCGAAGCAATATCCGAATTAGAGAAGGAAGCGTTAAGAGCGGTAGCGATATTAGAGATGACTTCCAACAAGGAGTCATTGGGAAAGTCTGGTAGGCCGGTGATCGCAAGTTCATAGTCTCTATTGTGCTTTTCGAACCGGTCGATGCGTTTTGAGATAGAAGAGACTGCTGCCTCTGGTAGATTTATGGTAGATGGTGATGAGGTGGTGTTCATTGCATCAGCTAAGCAAGTCTCTATCTTATCGCAACGGGTAGCCAATTGTTGTTGCGCCGAGGAAATACCATCGACCCGAGTTGTAAGGTCAAGCACTGAAGAGCGGAGATTTTCGATGCATAGTAGACATTGATCGAGAGTGGAGGTGATTTTATCGAGACTGGTGAGCTTCTGTTTAATTTCACCTATTGAGTCAATCTCTGATTTCACATAATTAAGTATAGACGTTATATTCCCAATATCCGAAGTAATGTTGGAAGCTTGACTACATGTTGACAGCGGTGAGGCGCTGGTTATCTGGTTATTATTCAGACCACAACCAGAGCAAATATTAGTTTTCGGCAAAAATTTAGAGCATGAAGAGCAGGAAGGCATGTTGGTAAAGCAGAGGAGACGTTGTATGTAGATTATGACAGCAGGTGTCACTCTTGTACTGGGTCAGTGCGTGTTATTGTATTCCTGGAAGAACTTGCGTTCTAAGAAACACACACAAAAACTTCAGAAAAAAGCGGCTACGTGAAACGGACGGCAGTCGATAGCCAGTGAAATCACAATTGAAGGCAGGAATAAAACTTGATATCTGCATATATCAGATGAAGGAAGACTAGTCCTTGTGGCCTAGCACTGCACTGCAAACACTGCACAATTAGAGCCAAGATTTGCACCAAACTTCACAATATAACCGTTTGAAAATACAACTTAGTTGAGGAGCGATAAGAATACGTGTCGTCAAGTAGAATGTCACGCCGCGGAGTCCTATTATCGTATCATAACCTGTAAGGCTATGAAAACCCTCGGGTTCATAGCCCGTTTTGCGAAACATTTTAAAAGGATCAGGACATTAAAACTGTTATACGTTGCACTGTTGAATATGCGTCGGTTATTTGGAGCCCCAAGCATAAGCTATACGATAGCTTAATTGAAAGGATCCAACACAAGTTCCTTAGGCTTGCCATGAGGGCATCTGGCAGAGGGCATCTCATTATAGTCCTGCCCTGGTAAAGACGAGGCTCTCTACCCTTAGCGACCGCCGTGTCTGCTCCGATCTACTGTTTGTGTATAAAGTTTTTCATGGTCAGATAAACTGCCAAGAGCTGGTAGCATTGATCTGTTTTCATGCCCCGCACCGGTCACTGCGTGCGAGACCCCTTTTTGTATCGTGCGCCCCGGAATACCATCACTACACTGCCGATCCCATAAATCGCGCTATGGATGAGTTTAATCAGTGCCCAGCGGACATAGATTTATTTCAAGCCTCCCTCGCGACATTCAGGAATCAGCTACTTAGCAGACTGTCACCTCTGTAATTTAGTGTAATTTAGCGTTACCCTCACCGGGTACGCCGTGTAGAGACTGACATGTTTATTGTGTTGTTATGTTTTGTTACTTTATATTCTATGTTCCCGTTTATTTCATTTCATTCCATTTCATTCCATTTCATTCCATTCCATTCCATTCCATTTCATTCCATTCCATTCCATTCCATTTCATTCCATTCCATTCCATTCCATTCCATTCCATTCCATTCCATTCCATTCCATTCCATTCCATTCCATTCCATTCCGTTCCATTCCGTTCCATTCCATTCCATTCCGTTCCGTTCCGTTCCATTCCGTTCCATTCCATTCCGTTCCGTTCCGTTCCGTTCCGTTCCGTTTCGTTCCGTTCCGTTCCGTTCCGTTCCGTTCCGTTCCGATCCGTTCCGTTCCGTTCCGTTCCGTTCCGTTCCGTTCCGTTCCGTTCCGTTCCGTTCCGTTCCGTTCCGTTCCGTTCCGTTCCGTTCCGTTCCGTTCCGTTCCGTTCCGTTCCGTTCCATTCCATGCCATTCCATGCCATTCCATGCCATTCCATGCCATTCCATGCCATTCCATGCCATTCCATTCCATTCCATGCCATTCCATGCCATTCCATTCCATTCCATTCCATTCCATTCCACTCCACTCCACTCCACTCCACTCCACTCCACTCCACTCCACTCCACTCCACTCCACTCCACTCCACTCCACTCCACTCCACTCCACTCCACTCCACTCCACTCCACTCCACTCCACTCCACTCCACTCCACTCCACTCCACTCCACTCCACTCCACTCCACTCCACTCCACTCCACTCCACTCCACTCCACTCCACTCCACTCCACTCCACTCCACTCCACTCCACTCCACTCCACTCCACTCCACTCCACTCCACTCCACTCCACTCCACTCCACTCCACTCCACTCCACTCCACTCCACTCCACTCCACTCCACTCCACTCCACTCCACTCCACTCCACTCCACTCCACTCCACTCCACTCCACTCCACTCCACTCCACTCCACTCCACTCCACTCCACTCCACTCCACTCCACTCCACTCCACTCCACTCCACTCCACTCCACTCCACTCCACTCCACTCCACTCCACTCCACTCCACTCCACTCCACTCCACTCCACTCCACTCCACTCCACTCCACTCCACTCCACTCCACTCCACTCCACTCCACTCCACTCCACTCCACTCCACTCCACTCCACTCCACTCCACTCCACTCCACTCCACTCCACTCCACTCCACTCCACTCCACTCCACTCCACTCCACTCCACTCCACTCCACTCCACTCCACTCCACTCCACTCCACTCCACTCCACTCCACTCCACTCCACTCCACTCCACTCCACTCCACTCCACTCCACTCCACTCCACTCCATTCCACTCCATTTCATTTCATTTCATTTCATTTCATTTCATTTCATTTCAATTCATTTCATTTCATTTCATTTCATTTCATTTCATTTCATTTCATTTCATTTCATTTCATTTCATTTCATTTCATTTCATTTCATTTCATTTCATTTCCTTTCCTTTCCTTTCCTTTCCTTTCCTTTCCTTTCCTTTCCTTTCCTTTCCTTTCCTTTCCTTTCCTTTCATTTCATTTCATTTCATTTCCTTTCATTTCCTTTCATTTCCTTTCATTTCCTTTCATTTCCTTTCATTTCCTTTCATTTCCTTTCATTTCCTTTCATTTCCTTTCATTTCCTTTCATTTCCTTTCATTTCCTTTCATTTCCTTTCATTTCCTTTCATTTCCTTTCATTTCCTTTCATTTCCTTACATTTCCTTTCATTTCCTTTCATTTCATTTCATTTCATTTCATTTCATTTCATTTCATTTCATTTCATTTCATTTCATTTCATTTCATTTCATTTCATTTCATTTCATTCCATTCCATTCCATTCCATTCCATTCCATTCCATTCCATTCCATTCCATTCCATTCCATTCCATTCCATTCCATTCCATTCCATTCCATTCCATTCCATTCCATTCCATTCCATTCCATTCCATTCCATTCCATTCCATTCCATTCCATTCCATTCCATTCCATTCCATTCCATTCCATTCCATTCCATTCCATTCCATTCCATTCCATTCCATTCCATTCCATTCCATTCCATTCCATTCCATTCCATTCCATTCCATTCCATTCCATTCCATTCCATTCCATTCCATTCCATTCCATTCCATTCCATTCCATTCCATTCCATTCCATTCCATTCCATTCCATTCCATTCCATTCCATTCCATTCCATTCCATTCCATTCCATTCCATTCCATTCCATTCCATTCCATTCCATTCCATTCCATTCCATTCCATTCCATTCCATTCCATTCCATTCCATTCCATTCCATTCCATTCCATTCCATTCCATTCCATTCCATTCCATTTCATTTCATTTCATTTCATTTCATTTCATTTCATTTCATTTCATTTCATTTCATTTCATTTCATTTCATTTCATTTCATTTCATTTCATTTCATTTCATTTCATTTCATTTCATTTCATTTCATTTCATTTCATTTCATTTCATTTCATTTCATTTCATTTCATTTCATTTCATTTCATTTCATTTCATTTCATTTCATTTCATTTCATTTCATTTCATTTCATTTCATTTCATTTCATTTCATTTCATTTCATTTCATTTCATTTCATTTCATTTCATTTCATTTCATTTCATTTCATTTCATTTC